>CM033999.1:27293533-27338150 GCA_019603395.1 Cyrtorhinus lividipennis
ACAAACCCTGCAAATTATTACACACGGGTTGGTTATTCCTCGAATGGGAAACAGTGGATGTGGCGGGTCCCGGACCCATTCCAATCGATTCAGGGTCCAAAATTTAGTGGAATATGATACCCACACGCCATTTGTTCTAGGCTAGATCAAACCGTGGCGCAAGTGGCTAGCGCGTTCGGCAGTAATCAAAAAGTTTTGGGTTCGAGCCTTGGTGGGAGCGAATATCTTGTTTTCTGATTCAGTTTTTTTTACCCATAAATTGACATTTACCTCTTCCAGTGGGTGCCAATCGTTCTGGACCGATTTCAATGGATTCAGCGTCCAAATTTAGTGGAAAATGAACCCACTCCCTAGATCGCCCAAATCTCGAAAAATCCATTTTTCAAACACATTTTGACCCCTACCCCGCCCAAATTTGGTCTGATCGGGCTGAAAAGTTTCGAGGACCCTCTCGGCCGGGAACGAACCCCTGACCCAAATTTCAGATTTTTAGAAAATTTTCTACTACTAAAAACGGCGTGGACATGGACGGGGCGACGCGGACGGACATTGACCTTTTTTGATCAGGACATCATGAAACGTCCAGAAAAAAATTTTGAGCCGAATCGGAGAAGTTGACCATTATCATGAAAACATAGGTTGATTATTCAAGGAATAACCAACCAAAAATAATAAAAATAATAATACTATTTTTCTGTAATATTACAAAAAAATGTCTAATTTAAATAGAACAACTAGGTGCAGTATAACCTTCTAACAATCGTGCGCACGTATATAATTTCAAGTGATCTTTGGCCTTCATAATGAAATATTGTACTTACCACTTAATTTCCGCAATATTTCACCTTTTCATCGTGTGATTTTCCAATTCTTCATTTTCATTGACGTTGGTACCATACTGCAATATCGGTGAGAGATGGTGGCACTGGATTGTGTTTTAGTTGCTTATTCCTTCAATAATCAACCTATGTTTTCATGCAAATCTCTCCGAATCGGCCCAAAATTTTGTTCTGGGCGTTTTAAGGTTTCTAGATCAAAATAAGCAAATGTCCGTCCGCCGTACGACTGCCGTCCACACCGATTTTGGCAATTGAAAATTGTCTAATAATTGGAAATTCGGGCCAGGGACCCGTTTCTGGCTATATTTAGCCCTCAAAACAGCCCGATCGGACCAAATTAGGGAGTAAAGAGGGTAGGGGTCAAACGTGTTTTTCGAAAAATGGGGTTTCAAGATGTTTTCTTATGATTTCTCGGTGGAACATTCCTCGACCCAGGAGCATGGAGACTAATTCAAATCGATTCAGCATTTAAAAAATTAGTGGAAAATGATATACGCCTAAATTGTCGAATATATCGAACATGGGGAACAGTGAATGAGGTGGGTCTGCTCAATCGATTTAGGGTCCAAAATTTTGTCGAAAATGATACCGCACATGCCTAACCCATAGAAAACCTTGAAAATCCGTTTTTCAAAATACACATTTTGAAAATATGGCTCGTATATAAGTGAGGGCTGGTATCTGTCTGGAGCTGGTAATGTCGAAAATTAATGATCTAATTTATTACCATCAATGTACTTATCTATGTATCAAGGGTAATATTTATATAGCAGACCAACAACACAATCCAGAACTAAAACCTGGGGGTTTACCGGTACGTCTATGCCATTGCCCAGTCACAGGGCCAACGAAACAACGCGTGAAAACTAATGATCTTCCAACTTCACGAGGACCTCTGCTAGTTAGGGGCTCCATAAGAAGGATTTCTCGTTAGACGCCTCTATTAATTACACTCACGTTTTTATTTCCTTCTTTTCGGAAGATGTTGTTATTTCATCGTGCGCGATAATTGCGAGGGATCCCAAGACGGTGTGTTGCCCTCCCACCGCGGACCTAAGATCCGGGAGCAACTTCCGCGTGGTCGTCTTCGTCAGCGTCTGCAGCGAATATTTTCCCAGGATTGGTTATTAACCTTCGTCCTGGCCAGTAGACGGCTACGTTTATGCTCTACGCATGCCGTGGCTTTGTTACAGCCAACTTTCAAACAAGGTGTGTACATTATTATGCGTATTATAAAACAAGTTCGAGTATAATTTAAATAAAATAGAAGATGACGGCGAGCTTCAAACCACAATTATTCACATCGATGGCTGTGATTCCCTCAAATATGAATACTTCCAGCGCGAAACATTTTATTCTACTTCCGCCTCGTTCGTATTTGCGCGGTATCTTTGGTGTCTATAGTTTGAGCAACGTCAACCAGAGCGCACTGGTTCTCATGCAAAAAGTCTTGGGGACCAACTAGAGCTGGAAGCTGGTCCTTCTACGACCACAATTAATCACATCCATGGCTGTGATTCCCTCAAATATGAATACTTCCAGCGCGAAACATTTTATTCTACTTCCGCCACGTTCGTATTTGCGCGGTATCGTTGGTGACTATAGTTCGTGCAACGTCAACCAGAGCGCACTGCTTCTCATGCGAAAAGTTTTGAGGACCAACTAAAGCCGGAAACTGAGGCCTATTCCTAAAAACTCTTCACTCCTCACGCTCCACTCTGAATGTGCAACTCCCCACTCTACAAAAACTTTTCGTTCCTAGAAAGAACAGAGCTTTATGAAGATGTAGAGTGAAATGAAGAGTCAAGGTTTGCAGAGTTTTGGTTCTGTTCCAAGAAAATCTTCACAGTCATATGAACTGTGGGTTTCAAATGAAGATTCGTCCAATTTTTTTTGTAGAGTATCCAATGACTTTGCCAAATAGTTGAGTACTAGAATTATTATATGCAGTAGAACTCTTGAGTTTTTCTCGTTTAGGTGTCCTAAGCGCGAGGAAGGTTACAACAAAATAGATACACAACAACAACTCACTCTACCTTTCAAGTAGAACATGAGAGTTGGAGTGAAAGGTTTCTAGGAACAGGAAGTTCTCCTACTCTTCGTAATTGGCAATGAGAAGAGTATGAAATGAAGGGTCGCAGAGCGTGGAGTGATGAGTTTCTAGGGATAGGCCCCTGGTCCTAAAAATGGTGCCAAAAACGGCATGGACGGCACACGGGCATTTGACATTTTTGATTTAGACACCTTGGAACGCTCAGAAAAAAAATTTTGGGCCAAATCGGAGAGGTTGACCTTTCGCATGAAAACATAGGTTGATTATTCAAGGAATAACCAGCCAATAGAGATGAAAATCACGCGTTATTTTCAATAATCTTCATCCGCCTTGATTTTATTAACACACAAGTTATGAGGAGGTCTTGAAAGACCCCAAATTTTTTTTCATCAATGAGCAGGATGTAATGAGTTGGAGAACAAAACTTGAGCCAACACTTTCTTGTTGAACGCACCTGAGAATACATCCTCTACGGTGGGATGCCACGTCGGGGCTCACGCTTCGAAGGCAATCATTCCACATAAATATTAACAGAGTCGGCATCACTCTACAAAACGCGGAAATCGTGGGAAGAGACGTGATCCAGACGCTGAATAGTCTCCAGAGCCTACCAAGAAAAGCGGCTATTGTTTACTATTCCCATTTTATTTCGTTAGGAGACCTTTTCCAACGAATGGCCCGACACAGGCAGGACGACCCGAGCATAAAGTCTCAAAGGTTGTTCACAATTGTACAAAGCTGCATTGTGAGCCGCGTATAAGAAGAGCCACGTTCTAGGAGCGTGCCGGCGTTTGAAGTGCAATAGGATACGCTTATATGTAAAGTGGAAGTGCCTACAGAGCACGCAACTTACATTTGTAAACAGCTACACGGAGTAGTATGGCCGTTTGAACTTATTCACCGAAAATTCAGTAATAGGAAATATAATAGTTACATATCAAGTAAATAAACTGCTGAGGAATATTATGTAGCGCGTTCTGCGTGATGAGGATCTTTTATGCTTCTATTATAGTCATACATATGAGCGGATCATATTATTTCAACGTATTGTCTCAAGTAAGGTTTAGAAAGAAAGAGCTGAATTTCCTCAAAGTATCCATAAATCTACTTACAAACACATAATCATTGGTTGTGCGGACCATTTGGCTCATCGGAAGCTGTGAGTCATCCTAGCTAGAAGCTTTGAGAGCCTATAGAAAGGCGGTGCCCTCAATATGGACCGTCCAAAGAATAAGTGGGAAAAAAAGCTATAAGGGGTTGTACTCAGCATAATCGACCATGAGTTTTGACGGTGTAGGAGGAAAACATGGAAAAAATGCTGCAAATTCGTTGACAGGGGTTGGTTATTCCTCGGACCAGGAGCATGGGACTCTCTACGATCGATTCAGCATCCAAAATTTAAAGGAAAATGATACCTCGCGCGCCTAGATCGCCAAGAATCTCGAAAATCCATTTTTCGATATACACATTTTGGCCCCCACCCCGCCCAAACTTGGTCCGATCCGGCTGAAATGGTTCTAGGACCAACTGGAGCCGGGAAAGGATCCCTGACCCAAACTTCAGATTTTTAGAACATTTTCTACTACCGAAATCGGCGTAAGTAATAACCAACCAAAAGGTAGATGGATGCCCATTTTGACCCATACCCACCTCCAGTGGCAACCAGTTGGTCGTTCGGGCTCCACCTGTTGGTGAAGGAATCATTGCTTCCCCTTGAACGTCAATAATGAAGTGCATCTAATCAAGAATATCTAATGATTTTTGTAGATACTGTCAGTTCATCACATATTCCCGTTCCTCCAAGATAATTATTAAGCATTCATCCTGCTTGATTACTATAAGTCTACTGTGCGTTTCTGTGCCATTGCGTTGAGAGGTGTTCATGTTCTTTGGGAAACGTCAGCTACGTAATGTGGACTATGCATTCAAACCCACTCAACCTGTCACCGGTAACTCATCGAGTATCTTTGCAGTCAACGTGAGCCTTGCGTATTTACGAGGTTACTCCCTTTGACATAATAATCCATCCAGATATTTACGACGCTTTCGGACTGAGAGCGCGACCTCCTCACCAGTGCGATCGGATTTAATTAGGCTACGATCACTGTTTCGTGGCCGTAACCGGCGAAGGCTTCCTGAATACTTTAGTTAGTACCCACCTCTCAGGAAAACTCGAGCTGTGATAAGTGAATTCGTATAACGACCGCTCAACTGAAGTTTATGGAGCCGTGAGTTCGGAATATTGATGACTTCCGTAGCGTCCGCTATCGTGTATTAATAGTCAGCCCGTGCCTTGGAACGCTGATGTAGTAGGTAGTGCTCGATTTCTGAAGTATCAAATGTTTTGCCACGAAGGGACTCGAATCCCAACTCCAAATAAGAAGGGAGTGGGGGTAAACTCTTTCGCCAGACGTTCAGGAGCTCCCCACCACACCACCAGCCCACAATGAAATGTGAAGATTCCGTTTTGTCAAAGGATTTTGAAATATAGTCACTAAACGATGGACAGATGGAATTGACGTGATCTACCCGCAGATGGGTGCTCGACGTAATAGCAGCAAGTCCTGATGTCATTTTGGATCGCCTCCTCAACACCAGCCATTTGAGGAGGTTCCACATGGCAGCTGGATGCGGTTAGATTTCATTTAAGAATACGTAGCATCCATATTCAGAGACAAACATATTACATTTGTGTCGCTTCAAATTAATTATTCTGGTTGGTTATTCCCTGAATAATTAGCATGTGATTTCATACAAAATGTCAATCTCACCAATTCGGCCCAAAAAAAAAAAAAATTCTGGGCGTTTCTAGGTGTCTAGATCAAAATTCGCATATATTAGGGACTCGTATCCGGGTCTAGTTGGTTCACGAACCTTTTCAGCCCGATCGGACCAAATTTGGGGGGAGGTAGGGGTCAAAATATGTTTTTCAAAAAATGGATCTTCGAGATTTCTGGTAATTAGGCGTGTGGGGTATTGTTTTCCACTCATTTTCGGACGCTGAATCGATTGGAATAAGTCTCCATGCTCAACTGGAATTGTCAACCCCTGTGTATTTTCAGTCGTGCATAATAAGGTGAATGTAATAGGAAACTGGCGAGATTTGCGGTTTATTACTCTGCGGTTCTTTTGCGAGGTTTTTATTACGATGTATTACCAATTATTAGGGGAAAGCGTGAACTCTACTCTAGGAGTCTTGATACGTAAAATCAAGTACATAACCTACTTGAACGTTAGATACTAACTTATGTGATTTCTACCAAAAAAAAAAAAAAAAAAAAAAAAAAAAAAAAGGAATTAATATACTGATATGAACAGCATTCATATCATATAAAAGAAAGTTTCTCAACTTTCAGTTCTTAGTATTAGTGTGTGTAGATTTAAAATCCAAAATGCCTGTCCGCAATACTGGCCGCGAAAGGCCATCAAATGACTCATTAGGTCTGAAATTTGACTATGGTAGTTATTTGTAGTTATATCCAATTCCAGATCGGTAACCGTGAACTGAGGCAGGGTTTGGGTGAAAGTAGGTATTTTGCCCCAAGTTTGTGGGGTATCGTTTTCCACTGAACTTGATTTGCTGAATCAGCTGTGATGGTTCCGGACTGAATACCGCACACATACAAATAACCGGTATTTCGTCCTCATTTACTTTTTTTTTTTTTTTTTTTTTTTTTTTTTAATTTGTTTAAAAAGGTACCTACTTTGAAGATACTCTCTCACGCGAGCACACTTTTCCTAGAATAAAAACGCTGCAAATTCTTTCAAATGGGTTGGTTATTCCTCGAACCAGGAGCATGAGACTAATTGTATTTGATTCAGCGTCCATAACCTCTCCCGATGGGCGCCAATTGTTCTGGGAACCGTTTCATTGGATTCAGCTTCCAAAATTTAGTGGAAAATAATACCCCACACGCCTAGGTACCAGAAATCTCGAAAACACACATTCAAAATGGGTAGATAGGGTACCCATTTTGACCCATAACATCTTGTGGTCGGTGCCAATCGTTGGATTCAGCTTCCAAAATTGAGTGAAAAATAATACTTCCCACGCCTAGATAGCCTAAAATCTCGAAAACCCATATTTTTTCGAAAAATACATTCAAGGAATCAAGACCATGTAGAATGATTTGCAGCGATTTGTGCTTATGAGTCGCTTGGGGAGGTATCGTAGAGCATCTTGGATAGTATGAGCAAAAAGTAGTAACTATAAAGAAATGATGACTTTTGGTTTTTATCATCCAACGTTATTTTAGTTCTGTTCAACTTTCGGCCATTATACCCTTACAGATGTGGAGAAGTATGATGGTGAGGTTGGTTTGTTCTGTTCACTCTCCGATATGCCATCAACCTGCCACATTACTGCGCATATACCTTGGGTTCACATAATATTTCTTGGAAAAAGGTTCAGAGTGGCCACTAAATACCTTCAACCGCTTCACCAGTAGGTATAGGTACCTACTCTTGGCTACTTATTGGTTGACGAGGGTGGTCGCCCATGGAAATTGTTTCTAATTGCCAACCGTCGTTTACAGTGAGTCTTGGCGTGAGTGGACTATGCAAATGGGAGTCATGCATCCGATATTTATCTGCGAGCTATGGCCAGGGTTCATTGTCGCAGCTCATTGTCCTTTCCCCCATGCTGCGTGTAGGCTCCGTCACGGGATGCCCTCTTGACTTCTGGCACTAAATCAAGTTTTCTTCGATGCGATCCCTTCTCTCGGTCGTTCCAGAAGGAATTTCTTTGATTAACGGTCGAGACTCGGGGTCGAGACGATTTTGAAGCATCAACAGCGTTATGAGACTGCAATATTTGTTCAATTGTCCAACATTTCTCGTTGAATCTTTCTTTTCTGCGGACATTTTCTCATGTTATGCAACGCTGGTGGTCCCCATTCCAACGAAAATTGAACAACGCAGTTCTAACAACCAAAATGTCGACGTACGAATGTTAGCTGCTGTAACATAATCTTTTATGGTACTCCTGAACTTCTGACAACACTATGACTAAAGGGCAGCCGTTCCCTGTTCGCTATGAGCTTTCATGTCGACCAACAAAGAAGATTTTTACAAAGGGATGAAGAGATTGTGGGCAAACTGGTGGGGGCCCGCCTATTATATGCACCCGGCCACTGCTCAACTCACTAATCCCAAACCAATTTGGCTGATCCGGCTTATTCCTTGAATAATCAAGAATAATAAAAAGTCAATATCTCCGATTTGGCCCAAAATTTACTCCCAGAATGATAGACGCCCATTGGAAGAAATTATGGGTCAAAGTCTATCTACGGGGCACCTATCTACTCATTTCAAAAGTGGGTTTTCAAGATTGGTGGTACCAAGGCGTGTGGGGTATCATTTTCCATTAAATGTTGAACGCTGAATCGATTGAATTGACACTTTTTCTCTTCATTTTCTCCATGATTCTGGGCCGAGATTTTCTGGACGGAAAATTGTTAAAAATGTCCGTTCGCCGTCCACGCCGATTTTGGTAGTAGAAAAATTTCTAAAAATCTAAAATTTTGGTCAAGGACCCGTTTCTGGCATTAGTTGGTACTCGAAACTTTTCAGCCCGATCTGACCAATTTGAGGGGGTAGGGGTCAAAATGAGTATTTTGAAAAATGGATTTTTTTTTAGATTTCTGATGATCTAAGCATCAGGGGCATCATTTTCTACTACATTTTGACGCTGATCCGCTTAGAATGGGTCCAGGACACGCCACACCCCTTTCTTCCCCATTTTCGACGACTTAGGTGTCTGGGGTATTCTTTTCCACTAAATTTTGGACGCTGAATCGATTGGAGTGAGTCCTCATGGTCCTGGTCTGAGGAATAACCAACCCATGTGAAAGAATTTTCAGCGTTTTTTTTTATATTTCGAGAACTCGAAGGTATTACTCAAGTGCTGTTTTTGATTTTTTCAAATTTCATACGTTGGTTCGAGTCCAACCAGGGCTCCGTATAATTTCCGCCCTTCTCTTGAGCCTAAAGGCGAGACTTTGAAAGCCTTCTTCTATTCAAACACGAATTGAGTGGAGATAACGCCAACACGACGAAAGGCTAAGACCATACCTTTTGGTAACAATCCAATCAATATGGAACTTAAGGGTCGTCTTTCTCGTAGGGTCGTAAAATAGATACTCCTCGAATCTTAAGACTCCTCTCTGGTAGTTAGCATAGTCCAAGTGTGGAGATGGATGTTAGCTTCCATGGTCTTGTTTTTATGGCCTCTGAAGAGCTTGGACATAATTTCCGTCGAAATGCAGTTCGAAACATTTCAGAAATTCTTACAACGCCTTGTGTTGAGTTTATCTTTGGAAATAGTTTCCAATAGTAAATGTAGCTGATTCATTGTTAACACTAACACAGAATTCCCATTAGTTGCTTGTTTCTTGTAAGCTTTCTCGGTGAAAAGACTCCAGGAATGCGGTGCAGGTTGTGACATGATTGCACTCAAGTTTCTCCAAAACTGATGGTGAAGTGAATATTGTATAGGTCCTGTGAGTTTCAGAATACGAGCTGTTTCTTCCTTTTCTTATCTGCATACCTTCCCCCATCAACCTATTTCAATTCTTGGGTTTAACGGGTTGAATCGAACACTATCCCCCCATTAGTCCCCGACAGTAATGGAGGCAGACTTATCAGAATTAGGAGCCTATTTGTACTTTGAGGGCCTGAATATAACAATACGTGCTTCTCATATTTCTTGTACAAACTGTATTCTTCTGCAGAAAGTCAACTGTCGTTCAAACAACTCCAATGAGCGTGACGTCACGGTGGATGGTGTCTAATTGCTGAACAACGACGCAGCACTAACTTGTGCCCCCTCTAATTGAACTCATCATTTCTGCATCACCCCGACTAAATAATGATTCATACATGGATTATCACGGGATTGGTGCAAACACGTTTTGTTTTCGTACCCTTTCATTTATCTCTCCACCATATTATTATAGGACCTGAATCGATAGGAATCAGTGCTATTTTCTCCATGCTACTTGTCCGAGAAATAACCAACCGCTGTGAATGAGTTTGTAGCGTTTTTGTGTTTTGAACACCTTGATATGCAAACTGTCCAGTTTTGGGCAAATCGGCATGAAATTGGCCATTCAAGGAATAACCAACCAAAAGAAGAAGAACATTCAGGTTGGAATAGGCACTTTTCCCGTGGTAATTGTCTCATCTGTTCGAGTGCTTTAGTTAACCTAGACAGACCGTCTGTTCCCCTTTGGCCCAGGCACCTCTATTGAGCACCAGAAGGGGTTGGGTTGAACGCGCAAACACCACCCCAAGTTGATCACAGAGGCTGATTGTGTGATCACACTCGGGCATGATCAAAAGGTGTAGTTTCACGTGACAACAAAACCCCTTTGTACATTCGTAGTGTCGTCGAAGCAAACGGCTACTCAAAATAATCCCATCTGAGAGAACTCGTACTTTTTCAAGCTTAGCCCGCGGAAGAGACGCGGTATCCAAGAAATATTTAATCATTTGAAAACACTCGGAGACGTGAAGGGTTTTTGTTGCGAATGCTTTAGTCCTACGTGTACGGTTTTGCGGCGGAAGGTTAGAAACCGAAAGCAAAGCCGCGAAAAGCTTACGTGGGATGTGGGTTGGAGCTGTGTATGCACGGGATTAACTTTCCGGGCAAATACTCGTGAATCCTGCGTTTCAACGTGAAAAAAGACAAGGAAACGTCGAAGAAAAAACATAACTCTGTAAGCCTCTCTCGAATTAAAATGTGTTTGAATTTTATTTAATTCGGGTTTCTTCGGAGAATTTGGAAAGGACCTAGCGAGAGGATACGGGATGTAAGTCCAAGACTTACGACTGAGCGTTAGTTAGGGATACCAAGGATGAGCATGAAATACATTGAAACAAAATGAATTATAATTAAAGAAAAGGACACGTTGCAAAGGAGGATAATCTGCACCAACCTGGTCTACAATTGATATAGGACAAAGTAATTGGCAAAGTACATTAGACTACATGTGGAGCATAAAAAATACAATTAATACATGATGTACATGAAATACAATTAATGAGCGAGCGCAACGATACCAGCTGACGAAAACGGCGTCGACATCGAAGGAAAAACGGGAGGGGGCATGCTGTCCCAAAGGTATGCAGCGAGGCTTAATTAACTTGAGTCCTTTATCTCATGGGGAACACAATGTAACAGCTTCGGTCGACTTCAGCACGGTAGAATAGTTCACTTCAGAGCGAGCACAGGACGACGCCAGGATGGACTGAATGAAATGCGCTTTCACAACAGGGTTACAAAAACTTATGGCTCCAACGGGTCGGGCGCTCCAGCAATGAGTGAACGCTGGGCCTCTCTCCAAAATGGGCAGGAGCTGCGCGCGCACTTGGCGCATGCTCTCCCCCCTCTGGCCGTCCGGAGGCAGCAAGCCTGGGGGCTTACAACTCAAAGAAATGTTAGAAGTCCGTACACAGTAAGATTATCCAGGCGAGTATGGTGGACCATTGAATCAAGTCAAGGACCGTCAGTCTTGTCCAATTACGTGTGGACGAGGGTTACACAAAAAATGCTGCAAATTCTTTTACAGGGGTTGGTTATTCCTCGGAGAGAATTGTTGCGTGTGCAACTCGTGGGACATCCTGTATATGAAGCCACAAGGCCTTGAGCAGTGCAGTTTTCGCTTCAACTAAATAACATCTAGATTCAGGCGACGGGATTCTCAAGTGAGTCCAGAGATCCTGTAGGTGATGAGCTCTTACAATCCACAAGAAAATAAACAGCTACCGAAGGTGAGTTTTCCAACGAAGGACTTCAAAATGTATGGAAATTCTATTGCAACTCCTCCTGATTTCCATTCTAGTAAAATGTGTCCATCTGTGTCGAACACCAAGGATGCCGTTGCTCCAGAGACACAGTAAAACGCGAAAAAAGTCAAGCAGTCGAGGGTTGTGAAGGAGCGGAAACAGAATGATGCGAGGCGTTGTGATGAATGTTGCATGAGTGGCCGCGAAAAAGGGCCGCACTTCTACCTGTGATGAGGGCACGAAAGCGTACTACACTCCCCCAACTTTTCAACAAGTGGCTTTCACGAATCGATGCGACTCAGAGATAAGCTGCACGGATTGAAACACAAAAACCATCGCCATTCCCGACGAAAATAGTATTTTAACAACGGAGAAGTGGACGTACTCGCGTGGCCTATTCGACGTAATAGGTGACTACTTCCTATCGGTAATATCAAAGAATGGAGTATTCTGTGTAGGATTCACTCGTTTAGTCATCTCTGCTTCATTTGGTTGGTTATTCCTCGGACCAGGCGCATGGATACTCATTTCAATCGATTCAACGTCCAAAATTTAGTGGAAAACGATACTCCACATGCTCAAGTCGTCGAAAATGGGGATAATGGGGGAAACAATGGGTGTGGCGGGTTCCGGACCCATTCCAATCGATTCAGGGTCCAAAATTTAGTGGAAAATGATACCCCACACGCCTAGGTACCGGAAATCTCCAAAACTTTCAAAATGGGTATATACTCGTAGATACCCATTTTGACGGACATTGGACTGATATATACGAGATTTTTGGCATTCTGGGCGTGTGGGGCCTCATTTTCCACTAAATTTCGGACGCTGAATCCAATAAAACAGGTACCGGAACGATTGGCGCCCACTGGAAGAGGAAATCATGAAAACCCACATTCAAAATAAGTAGATAGATACCAATTTTGATCCATTACTTATTTTGACGGACATTGGACTGATATTTTCGAGATTTTTGGCCGTCTGGGTGTGTGGGTTCTCATTTTCCACTAACTTTTGGACGCTGAATCCATTGAGACGGGCCCCGGAACGATTTACACCCACCGTAACAGGTTATGGGTCAAAATGGGTAGGTAGATACCTATTTTGAATGTGGATTTTCATGATTTCCTCTTCCAGTGGGCGCCAATCGTTCCGGTACCTGTTTTATTGGATTCAGCGTCCAAAATTTAGTAGAAAAAAGGCCCCACACGCCCAGATGGCCGAAAATCTCGAAAATGTTCGTCAAAATGGGTATCTACGAGTATATACCCATTTTGAAAGTTTTCGAGATTTTTGGTACCTAGGCTGAATCGATTGAAATGAGTCTCCATGCTTCTATTCCGAGGAATAACCAACCCCTGTGAAAGAATTTGCATCGTTTTTACGGTGAACACTGATTGCAAGGGTTCAACGTAGCGTACGAATCCCCAACGCAGAGATTACGGACTTCACAAAGAGGAATCGCATTCACGGGGGAAAACTTCCCGATGTAGCATAAATTGAGCGTTCGTAACGATAAAACGAGAAAGCGCTCGCGTGGTATAATTTACCCACCAGGTCTTGAATTCCTTCGAGAAAATCCTCCCCTTATTACATCCACCGTCTCAGGATCCTTCACGTTGGTTCCGATGCGCAGACAAGTTTCGCAAAACCATAAAACGACTTATCCGCATTAGAATGATCACATTGACGGAAATTTGATTCCCGTGAGGCGGCGGGCGAATGGCAAATGAGAAAACTGAAAATGGGAAAGGTCGTGAAGGCTGAAGGAAATAGACGAATACGATATTGATCTCGAGAAGACTTTGGGATTTACTCTGAGAGGAGAACCCTTTAGAGAACGACAAGATAAAGACATTCAAGAAAATCTTGTTTCGAGTGGTGTCCTGATCAAATGGCCGCTCATATGAATTTGTTCGTCCACCTCAACATGCAAACTATTAAGAACTTTTTGTATTTGTTTAAATAACTTCGAGCATCAAATAAATAGTGGCCACCGGCTAAGAGAAAAAAACAGCACATTTGAATTAAACACAGAAGGCTTCGCCCCTCGCCTCTGGGAATCCCAGGGACCATGGGTAGAGGCATACCCCCTCCTTTTGGGGTATATAAAGGCTCAACCAGTAATTTATTCGTTCTGTTATCCAGTAGTCCTCAAACAAACATTAATTTATTCACATTTTCCTTGTGTTATCCTAACTTATCCTAAATGGGTTATTCGTACCATACGCCCGCCCCAAAATCTTATTACATTAGGTAAGTTCAGGCGCGGATCAAGAAATTTTTTTCGGAGGAGGTCACAGGGTAAAATCAAAAGCTAAAAAAAAATAAATAAATAAAATAATAACCAAAGAAACAAAATGAACTAAATTTTCTCACTTTTTCAATCTCTTAACAATAAAGTCTGACTGTCAATTTCTTCATTTTGTTAGATTTTTGGTTTAAAAAAATTTAATTCATCTCGAAATTTCAAAAATTTTCAAAATTCTACCTGGTTGGGGGGGGGGGGGGGGGGCATGACCCCGAGACCCCCCCCCCCCTGAATCCGCGCCTGGGTAGGTTGTGTGGTAAACCATGAGAAAGCCCACTATCAGGTGCGGAACAACGCATTTGGCTAGAGAAAAAGGCTGCAAATTCTTTCACAGGGGTTGGTTATTCCTTGGACCAGCAGCAGGGAGAGAATGGGGAAAACAGTGGGAGTGGGGCATCACGGACTCGTTTCAATCGATTCAGCATCCAAAATTTAGTAGAAAATGATACCCCACATGCCAAGATACCAGAAAATATCAATAACCCACTTTCGAAAGAGGTAGGAAGGTACCCATTTTGACCCATACCCACCTACAGTGAGCACCTCAATAGATTCAGAGTCCAAAATGATACTCAAGTCCCAGAAATCGAGTTTCAAATGGCACATTTTCCATACCCTTCCCGAGTGTTCAGGACCAACTAGAGTCAAAAAGTGGTCCTTAACGAAAATTTCGAGTTTTTAGAAAAATTTTTACCACCAAAAATATTGAGGACGCTCATTCGGGCCCTCCTTGGTTATTTCAGCCCAATTTTGGAGAGTGTAAGAGGGTGAAAATGTGTTTTTTGAAAATCGATTTACCGGATTCTTGAAAACTAGGCGTGTGGGGTATCATTTTCGACTGTGGACTCTGAATCCAACGAGATGGGTCCCGGATCGATTAGCGCTCACTGGAGGTGATTATGGGTCAAAATGGGTATATATCCACCTATTTAGAATGTGGGTTCTATCACAGCTTTTTCAAGTCTAGTTGAGAATTTTCCATACTAATTGAAATATTTTTCATACCAATTGGAGAATTTTCCAATTTTTTTCTCATTTTAATGTTATTTGTTAGCCTATGCATGCGCGTAGCTGTGATATTCTTCAAACGCCAGGGACCCTATGGTCCAGTTTTCCTTCCTCATTTTCCCCACCCTACATCGCTTCCTTTAACCTCAAGAACTGTTAACAAATGTTGTAAATTTTTAGTATAATGATATAATTTATCAATATTATACTTTCGATTTCGATGTCAGTACGATTTTCTCAATGAGTGAAAATCATAACTCAATTTAGGTTTGACCTGGAAAAGCAATACTATTTTATATTCATCTTATTTTGTATTTTTAAGGTTAGCTCATTAGGTGCTTTTACTTCCTTTTATGGTAAAAATAAGTGATTTTGTTTACTGATAGTATGTATATTTAATTAAACCTCTAATTATTGCTGAAACAATATAAAGTCTTCTTGGTGGGATCCGACCCAGCCTTACAGAAATTCACCTTACTTTCGGAGGGTTAAAAAAAAGGTATTCTTTTATTTTGTTTCAGTAATTTTATTCTCAATGAAAGTCTTGAATTGCCTTAAAAATTTGTTGATTCGGTTTGATAAGCACCCTCGTTCCTTCAAGTTTTGAAAATTCCTCATTTTGGGTCGCAGTTGGCTAACACCCTGGAAAAGTTAGTTTCCTCAATTCGACTTGGAAAAGCTACATTTTCCCCATGCTTCTGGTCCGAAGAATAACCAACCCCTGTGAAAGATGCAGCGTTTTTCAAAGTATAATGAGCATGTACTGCTAAAATTAGTTTTCCGGCAATTATTCGATTCCAATTCAACTTTGTATGGTTCAGAGCTCACCTCGAAACTGATTTTTCCGGTTTCATTTCCTTGATTATGCTTGATTGTATTGAAGACGTAGTGAGCGTATTGGCTGGCATCTGGAACAAGGAAGATATTTTTAGTTGATTTTGTTAGCTTCAAGCAATTCTCCCTAGAGTGGGGTAATCACCCCTTCTACCATCTGACTCCTGAACCTACTTCCCCTAACTATTCTGTGTCGTGTTGAAATCTTTGTCCCGTTTGTGTTGTATTCAATAAAACTACACTTATTTGACAAACTATTTGGTATACCTTCCATTATAGTATCGCCACTTCTTCATCATAATGGCGCCTAGGCCGCCATCTTCAGAACAAACAATCATTACCCTAAGGGACATACACGTATGTACCTGAATATTACAGAGCAGGCAGTCAAGATGATTATGGCAGGCATTGTACACCTAGGTACCTCTTCCTCAATGTAGTTCCTACTAAATGTTTAAATAAACGGCAAATTACGCCTAGACACGGCGACAAATTGTTATAATAATGCTATTTGTCATAACTGCACACTAAATTCAGTATGTTTTTTCCTCGACAATTGTTCTGAAAATGCTACCTTTTCCAATCTTGACTGTCTGCCCTGTAATGTACATGAGTACATATGTCCCTTAGGGTAATAAGCGACTATGGTTATAATTATTTTTTATAATTATTTATAATTGTACGGGATAAACCCAATTACAAATGTGAAAATAATCAGGCAGACAATCAGGAGTCAGATTACAGAAGTACGAAACAAAGAGTAGCTAAACAGGGTCGTGTAGGGGTTCAGAGCAGAGATGGTTAATGAGAGCAGTCTTAATGGATGAGAGAGGTGAGGAAATAATATCAACGAAGGGAGGAGAGGCGGAGAGGAGATTGACTTGGCGAGGAATGCGACTCATTGGACGATAGAGAAGGTAGTTCGTAGAGGAAAAAGGGACAGAAAATGGTGTGGTGGATCTTAAAGTGTGGCGAGGAACATGGAAGCCGACGCGAGCCAGGAGATCGGGTGCATCAATATGCCCCGAGAGCAAGCCATGGAGGAACGACACATCAGCGCACATGCGACGATCCCGGGGAGACAGCAGGTTGAAGCGGCGAGCTAGCTCAAAGTAATCCAGGTCCTCGCGGGGAATAAACAGTTTGTAGGCGAGGTAACGGAGGAATGCCCTGAAGACACGCTCGATCTGCAAGGTGTGGCAATCATAGTACGGGCTCCAGATCACCGACGCGTACTCCAGTATGGGTTGCACGAGAGCCTTATAAAGAGAAACCAGGGCTGATGCTTGGGAGAACTCCCTGGTGTTCCTCTTAAGAAAGCCCAGCACACGCATGCCACGGGATGCAACCTGCGCAATGTGGTACGAAAGGGATAGCTGGGAGTCCAGATAAACACCGAGGTCCACAATGCCCTCCTTACGTGACAGGAGAACTCCGTTGATTGAGTAGGGGTGGGTGACAGGAGAGTGCAAGCGGTGGAATGAGGTAACGGCACATTTACAGGGGTTCAAAGCCAGACCGCTCTGATCGCACCATAGAGAAAGAGCGTCGAGGTTCTCCTGGAGGAGAAGGCAGTCCGAGGGGCCATCAATGGTTGAGAGCTTGAGGTCATCAGCATAAATCAGGAACTCAGTGGCATTAAGAGAGGAGACGACTCCGTTAATCCTGGCTTGTCCTGGGGTTGTCTATCGCCTATGTGCCGGCGAAACGTTGATATTGTTTGGTTGATATGTTTCATTGATTGTTTGGAAGTAATCCACAGATGCATTCTTCGAGCAGGCACTGCAGCCTGAGAGGTAATGGTGCTTTTGCTCTGGGCGACTGTTGCGATGTAAAATTCCTTTGTCTTTCTGTGAAGCTTTTTTTACTTCACGACCGAGTATGTGAGAGTTTACGAGTATGTCATATTATTGTCAAAAATTTGCTATTTTTAGTCATTTGTCCTGACTGTTGAATATTTTTACTCCCTATTTGCATGAAATTAATCGCTATCCTATAATAGTAGTTTTGATGGACTCTATTACTAACAAATGCCAGTACCTTTTCACTTTTGACTCTACTTTCATTTTGAGTGTTTGAGGTGTAAGCCCCCAGGCTTGCTGCCTCCAGAAGGCCAGAAGGGAGGGAGCAGGCGCCAGGATGTGCGCGCAGCTCCTGCCCAGACGTCGCATTTTGGAGAGAGGCCCAGCGCTCACTCGTTCCGAAGGCTTCCAACCAGGCGGTCGTCGTCGAGGCGCCCCTCGGGGCCAAGGCGCCCAACATGTTGGAGTTATATATTTTTGTAATCCTGTCGTGCAAGTGGGACTCACTCAGTCCATCCTGGCTTTGTCCTGTGCTCGCTCCACATGTTGTCTAATTTACTTTGTCAAATTACTTTGTCTTGTATCAATTCTAGCCCAGGTTGAGGCATATTCTCCTTTGCAACGAGTCCTTGTTTTCTATTATAATTCAGTTTGTATCAATGTATTTTATGTTCATCCTTGGTATCCCTAGTTGCTCAGTCGTAAGTCTTGGACTTACATCCCGTATCCTCTCGCTAGGTCCCTTCCAAATTCTCCGAAGAAACCCGAATTAAATTATAGTAAATTCAAACACATTTTAATTCGAGAGAGGCTTACAGAGGATAAATGGCGAATCACTCGGAAAATCCGTCGCGCTTTCGCTCCATGCATTGCCTTGCGATTTGCAGCAAAGCGCCCCCATGCCCACCAAAATCCTAAATCCCCTGCCGCGATGGTCGCATGGCTGGACTAGTCGCTCATGGGAGAGGTAGTAAATATTCGCAAGTCGTTCGTGTTGATGGAGGAAGGTGTTCACCAGTCCAGAGCATCATGGCTGACTGAGAAACCCTTCGAGGAACGGGTATACACCCTCCTGACCCCCTTTGAGAAACGCTGCGAGCAAAACAGTTGGCCAGCGATTATCGCTGAACGATCATGATTATGGATGCTTGATTATGATGTGCTTTATAAAGACCCATTCTCACACAAAGGGAAAAAATACCGTTAATTTATCAGCCTAAGGGAGCCCATAAAACAATCCGCGACATTACATCAGTTGGCTCAAGAGTGTTTCAACATCGGTTAATAATCGAGTGTTCGGGAAAAAATGAAATATAAATTAGCTCCCAAAGCTTAGCCGGTTTATGAAAAAGGCGGAGAAACCGGATCTTTATAAAACCACGTTTCTAAGGAGAAAATCTTTGTTCATTCACATGCAAAGACGCCTAAACAAAAAAACGAAGGGAGCCTTTAAAATGCGGCCATTATTCCTCGAGAGGAAAAATCCGTGCACCCTCCCTTAAGCCCCCCCGAGTTTCAAAGCTCAGTTCGTTCAAGTAAAGAATGTATTTCTTGAATAGAACGTTTCTTTTGCAGATTCGTACAGTCTGTTGGCGTTCGAGCGGTTTGACTTTTTGAAGGAGAAAGGCGAGAAAAACTGACAAGGGTTTTTTAAAAATAATTACAGCTCAACTTATGAATTAAAGGTGCAAAATTATTTGATCTCAATTGACTGTTTTCTATAATTAAGTAAATCAGTACACGAAAATAAATGCATGACACACGGTTAGAACTGTGACAGGTGTAGATGTAAGAATCGAAGACGGTAAAAATGTTTACATTCTCTCGCTTATAAACAACAGTAAACATACGATGTTAAAAAAGGGAACAATGACTGATCAAATTCGACGTGGGACATTCGGACAAAGGTAGAAGTAGTTCAAGAAGAAGTTGGTGGGATTCTTGTTTTCGAGGTCTTGTCACACTGTGGCTGACGTCACTCACAGCACTCCCCTCCCAGTGTCAACGAAACTTTGCTGGGAGACACGTCGTCCACTCCTAGTGGTTGGGAGCGGATCCGAGGGCAGATGGCATCGCTGGATAGCACCAAAGTTGTATGGTGGTGGCTCGCTTGGCAATGGTACGTCTGGGGCCACTGTTGGATTGTCTGCCTCCAGTGGATTCAGCAGAAAAGCTGGTTTCAGCCTATCAACTGAGATGGACTGCTCGCTTCTAGAAGTACAAATCTGGTAGACCGTTTTGGTAGGCTGGAGTGGCCTTCTAACTGCATCCTGGCAAACGAATACTTCGGTTGAAATAGGCAGATTGCGGTGAATATGTGGCTTCTTGGAGACTTATGCTGGAAGGCAACCGGTTGGATGTTGCGTACATGGTCGCGTAGCTTGAGGACCAGGTTTTGAACATCAGAATGGCCAGATGTGGCTTCTTAGGGACTTATGCTGGAAGCAACTGGTTGGATGTTGCGTACGTGGTCGCGTAGCTTGAGGACCAGGTTTGGAACATCAGAATAGCCAGATGTGGCTTCTGAGGGACTTATGCTGGAAGCAACTGGTTGGATGTTGCGTACGTGGTCGCGTAGCTTGAGGACCAGGTTTGGAACATCAGAATGGCCAGATGTGGCTTCTTAGGGACTTATGCTGGAAGGCAACTGGTTGGATGTTGCGTACGTGGTCGCGTAGCTTGAGGACCAGGTTTGGAACATCAGAATGGCCAGATATGGCTTCAACAAAATCCACGGGCAGACAAACAAGTTCACCATAGAGGATCTCTGTAGGAGTGACGCCATACTCGGGTATAATGTATGAAGGCAAACCCAAAAGGACGATAGGGAGGCATGGAACCAGTTCTGTCAGTTGAACCTTTTAACTGCTGCTGACATGACCACAACGTAATAAATTAGTCATTGACTTGATTAACAATTTTTTCTCTGCTTATTAAAACTGCACAAAGTTAAAAATGGTGAGCAACTCCACATTGACCAGGTTTATCTACTTCAAGCCCAGAGACTTAGTAACTTGTAAAGGTTCCAGCCATAGGCCACACTTTGGCGGCAATATGGGTTAGTTTGGGTGGACAGCCACCAGGATTGCTGCGCATTGTAGGGAAAGTTGTTAACATTGGTTTAGTGATGGTGAACATCCATGTCTTCTTTTCAATGCTCAACCCTATTTAATTGCTCTCAAACATGAACAATGAATGAATTAATGGATGGAAAATACCAGTTTCGTATCAAATGAAAAGTATCGATACCAATATTGGCATCGAATCGGAATTGTATTTCAGTTCAGTTTGCTGATTGCAACTATCCTGTTGGGAATTAGGAAAGGTATAACAACTTTTCTGTAAATGTAATTAATTTTGGGTATCAGTTAAATGGGACAAAGTTCCAACATTTGTTGAGAATGATGCTGATGCAGCCTCTTTTAGTTTGGGATTTCTTAATAGTATGTTTAGTATGATTTACATTGATGTGCTTGCGATGGATTGTACTGATGCCCATGTAACTGATAGACTTGACACACAGTTTGTAAAACGCGATTCTCATTTCACGTTTTCACGCATGTGACGTCACCATTCAGCGGGTGGTTTTTTTTGTTGGGGTGCGCTACCCTGGTTAAAAGCTCTCGCTACGCCACTGGGGTATATCACGGCAACCTACATCCTGGCACATTCCTTGGTCAATTTCATGCCTGCAAAGGCCATCAGTGAGTAGAAGTAATCCAAACGGCGCTTCAAATCGTACTACACGAATTATGCATCCTTTGCTCGGACTAGTAACGTTCATTCGCCCACCAAAGCCGCATTAATGAAGGAGCAAGTGTACGTTTCTGTCGTTCTGATGCACAAACATTCTCTCCACGTCAGCTCTTAGTTGACCTGTTCAAACATACTTTACACACATGAATACTGTCACAGCACTACTCCACGACTTCCACAATGCCGCTCTGGCTGCCTTCCGAGTTATTGTCACAATTCACATTGTTCTTGTAGGTTTGTATCCCCTCGGTGGTGAACCGATTTTAATCATTCCCAGTTTATTCCCACTGCATCGTTGAAAGTACTAACACCCCCCGTGGGTCTCATGAAAGACACGGAATGGAAATTCGGTGCCCTCGACGAGCCTTGGGATTGAAATTTAACCACGAGAAAGCAAGAGTCACGAACCGTTTGTACTTTCGGCCATAAAGTTTTCACCGCTCGTACTAAAGTTGAAAGGCCACGAGGAGAGGGGGTCACATAATGGCTTTTTGGTCGTTTAGTCACTAACGTTCCTGGATACTCCTCGGCTCTCCTTCATTCAAAAACAAGTGACAAAATATACTTTCCGTTGTTGTGGCGAATTCCACCCTGCATTCAATTTCCTCTCACGCTGCAGACAATCAAGTACAATAAACTATAAGTTGTTTCTGGTTCGCAGGATCAATAAACTATAGCATGTGGGTAATGAAAAGAATACGCAGGAGTCGCTGCCTGGCGGAGAAGAGGCACGTTAAAGCCGAGCACTTGGAAAAGAAGAGGAAATTGTTGTTGGGTTGGCATCACTGTTTCGCCGTTTGTTGCTTGTGTTCGCCAAGTCGTGCTTATCAATTTTTGCGAGTCGATTCAGTGCTGACGTTTGTAGGGGAGAAAAATCGTACAAACGCGAAAATTTTCCCGCTTTTTGTTTCGCTTCTTCTCCACCAGACAGCGACTCCTACGTATTCTTTTTATTACTGATAAGTTATTTTTGTAGATGTCCAGGGTTTGTCCACTTTAGATAAGTTCAAGTTGTGGGTTCTCCTCCCTAATGGCTCTAAATAGGAGCAAAGGATTCAAGCATAATTAATGGCTGAAATGTACTGATATTTTTGCATCGTTTCAAAGTTTGGGACTGAGTGTCAGAAATTCTCTCATTGCCTTATTTCTCCTTGCTTCTTGATTAATGATGGATTCCTCCCCAACCACCACCCTCTTTTGCACCAAGGGATCGTCGATGTTACTGCAATTGTAGATGTTGGGAACAACAATAAAGATTACATTTTAAAACTGAACAATCTTCTAAGGGCAGGTAACTTGAACATGGGTTACCGACAGTTCATCCAAACCTCAGGTTAAATCCTGACCCAGCTCTTATGAGTGGAGCATAACTAGAAAATCTCAGGGTTAACCCTGAGGTTAACTCCTCAATGGTTGCAGTGTTGCCATCAATCTGCTACCCTGAAGTGTTAGTGTACATTTGTGTTGTTGTGTTGGTAGCTCTTCAACTCCAAATCTCCCTTGCTGAATCTAAAGGCTTTGAAGAAGTGCTCATCACTCCAGCGATTGAAGCTGTCCATAAAATAAATTGAAATTGCCACCAATTCAAGAAAATGTTTATTGTCCATCAATTGCTCAATTAGCAGGTGATGTTGATCCATCATGAAGAAATTATCACTTTTAACACACACAAAAAATTTGCACACTGCCTTTGAAACGTGACAACTTTTTTAACAGTGAAAGGAAGATTATTCTTCAAATTCCTGCTTGTAAGGTAACACCATGAAAGAAGGAGGGTAACACTGTGTAACCTTACCTTCATACAAGTCTTTTCCATCATGCAGAGAGCAACTGGGGAAATGGCGGATTTGTTTACAATTGCGGAAGAGATTAGAATCAATGGGTTACCCAATCAGAACGCTTGACTTGCAGGTTAACCAGCAGGCGATGGCCAGTCAGGATTAACCAGCTGGTGGGGAGTTAACTAGTTTCTTGTTATGCTCCATTTCATGAGTAGCGAGTTTATCCCCTAACCCGTGTTCTAGTTACCTAGTAAACGGCTTAACACACTTGATTCCACTTTTGACACAGTTTTTGCTAACTCCGATAATCAGTGATGCCACCACATCCGCCAAAGAGATGTTTAATTGATGTTTTCCCCCAGTACTCAGCAGGGGCCGCTAATATCGTTAACAACCCGTTTAATCAACGAATTAATGGACCTGAAACGTTGAATAATTACTCCTATTAGATGGATCCTCTCAATTAATTCGATCACGTCAGTGATCCCGTTAAAACGTTGTGAGGCTTGAACATTTTATATCTAAATGGTAATTCTTATTCGCTGGTGCAAAATGGAAGCAGTTCACTTCGACATACAAACGTTATTTTATTAAATATTGAACAACCCGCTTTTCCCGAGTCCGTTAATCAGGTTTCGACCCGGTTCACCGGCAAGTTATTGTGTTGAAAAGTTACATCAGTGAACGGGTAACGAAGATTTCATTGGACGCTCAAAGAGATCGTTCAGTGTTTGATAGGTCCCTCTGGGGCCAGTTATGTTGCGATCAATAGCGGCAAAGACATCGTGGTTAGCTACCGCTATCTGATCCGTTCCCTCGCTTCTTGTTCATAATTCAGGCATTATTGACGTTCAAACGTTACTGAAGCGGGGAAATAGATCCGCATTGTTCAGTAATTATGGAGAAGAGAGTTGATTTTTTGAAAAAACTCCTGTTACCTAATTAGCTTCTTCCGTGAAAAGAGAATATTTCCCATTTTGACGGATAACAACCAGGTTATCTCTTCTACTGAAGGAGGACTCAGTTATCAAACTAACCGTGCCTGTTGTGGACCATATCGTCCAGGACATACCATCATTGAAAGCATTGCTCAACTACATGACAGCATATGAGATTAGATGCCGAGCCAGATCTGCATCGCCTAGAGAATGAAACCCTGACACACTTCTTCTTTGATTGTCCTACTCTGGCAGCCTACCGACGTTTCTACGTGTCCTCACACTTGATGCAGCCTAAGACCAACTAAAGCAGCCTACTGGATATTTTACAATTTACAAGAAAAAAGCAGTTGACATTTTCAATTTTTGTTAGAGCGATCTGTTTAAATGAATAATGTATCGGATCCCGGTCCAAATCACTGTGCTGCTACTAGTGAGCACAGCACCTCTGCATCGTCGTCATACCTTTTATTTCTCATCTTATCTTGATTTTGACTCATGATTTTGTTATCAATGGCCCGAGCTCCGGAGCCAATTTGTTAATGATCAACGATTTTTACAAATTAATATATATACTACTGTAAGCCCCCAGGCTTGCTGCCTCCAGAAGGCCAGAAGGGAGGGAGCATGCGCCAGGATGCGCGCGCAGCTCCTGCCTGGACGTTGCATTTGGAGAGCTCCAGGGCTTCACTCCTTGTGAAGGCATCCAACCAGGCGGTCGTTGTCGAAGCACCCAACATGTTGTAGTCATATATTTTTGTAACCCTGTCGTGCAAGTGCATCTCACTCAGTCCATCCTGGCTTTGTCCTGTGCTCGCTCTGAAGTGAACTCTGCTACCGTGCTGAAGTCAACCGAAGCTGTTGACTGAATGTGAAAGATGAAGCAGTATTTGGCTCAACTTGTTTACTGCCCACATATATGATACAGGTACGTGTAAGGTAATACTGCAACTAAAAGTCAATTGGATTCTGGCAGTTTGAACCCCTAGTGTAACTTGTTAACATTCTGCATCCCTCTGATGAATATTCCCGTGGTAAATTAAGGTGCGGTCAACTCTGGCGATTTCAGAGTCAATTTGGGTAGTGCATTTATTGGAGTGTAAAATGGCGGAAATTTTGGTTTCCCTAGTGTCGTATCGTGTTAATATTTCTTGAATAACAAACCACATTGACAAACTACCCTGCCAAAATCGCGACGCTTACTCGAGAGAACAAGCATGCGAGATTTGAAATCCGTTTACTTGCAACCGCCGCGAGTTGATCCAGGAAAACACATCTACGAAGGGTGGATTCTGGCTAAAAGACGATGTTTGGTCGATAAACATGGTTCAGTGAGAAAATGAGGACTGTTTGAACAAGAAAATGTCGAGCGAAGAGAAGGAGTAGCGTGTTATGTAAGCTAAACACCCCTCGGCGGTTTCGGGGTTGGAGTCACTGGCTAACTAGCTCTTAATCACCTACTTCAGTTACTTATTAATGGGGTGAAAGGGGGGGGGGGGGTTGCAGAAAGGTTTAACGAGCCTTCGGACGGGGCAGAGGTTTGAGGTAAAAGTTAGCAGGTTGTCAAATGTGCACCCTCTTTCAACTAAATGGGAGGAAACCAACTCTGAAAAGTCTTAAGTCGTTCAGCTTAAGAAAGAGTGTAAAGATGCTGGAACTTCCAAGAGGACAAACGTTCACTTAGTTTGATCGTTTCCCATCATTTGAGCAAAGAAGTACTTAATCCTGCGTGAGGCGCGGTCCAAAGTTCCCAAAATTGGGGCGCGGTGAGCCTGACAGGCACATTACACAAACAATTCATAAAACCCCTAAAATGCTATAAACGAAACCAAAATTTACCAATCATCTTCAGGATGAGGATAATAAGGGAAACTTATTCAAATCATCTTTAAAAGTTATTTAGTTATTATTTATGTACAACCAAGCTAACAAATTCTCTGTCTCGGGTCAATCAAACGTAATGCATTTGTCAAAGAAAAAACCGAAGATATCGAACAAGGGGAAAATGGGGGAAATAGTTGGTGTGGCGGGTCCCGAACCCATTCCAATCGATTCAGGGTCCAAAATTTAGAGGAAAATGATACCCCACACGCCTAGGTACCAAAAATCCCGAAAACACATAATCAAAATGGGTAATAGATACCCAATTTGACCCATAACTTCTTCCAGTGTGTGCCAATCGTATATGTCTTACCGGGCTCATTATTGAAAATTGAAAACGACACTGCATGCACTGTGAAACAAATAATTAACCATTTTTTGCAGCACGTTCTCGCTCACAACTCTACCCAGGGGTGGAGTAGTTTACTTGGGAGCAGCTGGTGGTAAGGCAAGGGGAGGGGGAGTCGGGGAGGTGGGCACAGGCGCAGGCGCAGTAATCTAACCTCAAAAACAACAGCAAGCTTTCCTGCTCACACGATTCAAAAGTTGTGACAGTCCTCTGTTGGGGAGTATACATGTGATAGTGATACCAACAGTGGCAGAACAGTAATCACAGCTACTGTCAACTAATGCTACTAACTGCTGCCATGTCAGCAACAGTCATACAGTTTACACCATGGCAACAGCCATGACAGCAGTAACTGTGCTGTAGTGACAGTTAACTGTCATCGTGTAAACGGGGCTGTGTTGAAAGCCACAACCCATTTAAGGTTGCAAACTCATATTGGTTTCAAGTTGCTGTCTTATAAAGATAATTAGGGATTGAAACACGATCGCGAAAACTAGTGGAGTTTCCAATTTATTGTGCTAATGTGTTGTGGGATCTCTGCTTGCTCTAATGAACCATTTGTAGCGTTTTTGCCTTCCGTAATAACAAACTTGAGCGCCAAAGTAGACCAAACGACAACCAAAGTGGTCATCGTTTTTAACTTCCTCGAATCTCGCGTTGCCACTAGGCCGCCAATAGAAGGAAAAAAGTGGAAAGGACCACAAATATTGGCCAGAAAAAAAATTTCCTCCCCCGCGTCTGGAACTACCACTAAGATTTCACGATAACCGGAAGAAAAGGAGGAAGTCTATTACACAGTTGAGGCGGTCCAAGGGAAGAAAGCGAGGGCCGAGGACGTTTTCGTTCGTTGAATAACGACTCTCTTTCCGACGTCTCTTTTTCCCTTGGAGAGGAGGGGGGTACTGCCTATTCGTTCCATACTTTTTTTTCAGCAGAAGTAATGTGCGTTGTTTCCACGATAAAATAGCACCACTTGAGGTTGAGTGCTCGTCGAGGGAGGTTTGGTGGCGAAATGCGGTCTACCTCTGCGGGAGGATATTTCCGGGTTTTGACCTTTTCCCACTGACTGGTTTTTAGTATTGAGGCAATAATTCGTCTCGTTCCTTCGTAAACCATATTTCGTCATATTTCTTCATCCGAGTAGCAGCGGGTGCTATGAGTTCACGATGAGGTACAATTTGAGACCAAGAGATGAGAACTTTGGTTGGTTATTCCTTGACTAACCTCATCAAAATGTCAATCTCTCCGATTGGACCCAAAAGGTGTCTAGATCAAGATAGGTCAATGTCCGTCCGCCGTCTACGCGGACATGGGTAGTAGAAAATTGTCTAAAGACGCTGCTAATTCATTCACAGGGGTTGGTTATTCCTCGGACCAGGCGCATGGAGACTCATTCCATTCGATTCAGCGTCCATAACCTCTTTCGGTGGGCGTCAATCATTCCGGGACCCGTCTCATTGGATTCAGCATCCAAAATTTAGTGGAAAACAATACCCCACACACCTGGAACGCAAAAAATCTCGATAATCCATATTTTAGAAAACACATTTTGACCCCCCTCACCCCTCCCCAATTTGGTCCAATCTGGTTGAAAAGTTTTGAGGACCAACTAGAGCCGGAAACGGGTCCCTGACCAAAATTTCAGATTTTTAGAAAATCTTCTATTACCAAAATCGGCGTGGACGGCGGACGGAGTATGGCCCTCGCCTAGCAAGCAGGTTATCTGGTACCCATGATGTCGGAGGCATGTTAGCCCTGAAAGGCTTTGTCGAGTGAGGTGGACTCTCTCCCATCTGTTGAGTCCTCCAGAGTAAGTGGAGAGGGTGAAGCCCTTCTGGGAAACCCTCAGAGGGGTGAACCAGGTAAGGAAAGGGATCAATATCCAGATGAATTCACAAAAATTAATGTCCTCATCCTCGTCCTCATCCGCGCCAGCACCTTCAATATACTGTACAAAGACAATCCGCAACCGAACCAACCTAACCACTTCAGTGTCTAACCATCAGACAATCCCAGCACGCCAGCATACAGCAACTGACCAGAAAACCCCTTGGACGGATAGACAGTGTCAATGCTCGGATGAGGATGAATGTCCATCTGGCTACCAACGTGCGGAGACAGTGAGGCCAAACAGATTGCTCTCCATGAGGAGGATTGCGGAGAACAAGGAAACTGTCAGCTGCAGGGTCACAAAAGTCTTGTCCTTCCTAAGCACTCCAGAAAGCAAAATGAGCAAGAGCACATTCCAAGTCATATACGAGGATCTGGAGGCTGCTGCTGATCTGGCCCTGCAAAGCACCTACGTGCCCAGCCAATTGGATCTCATGAAGCAAGAGATGAGGGCAATGGTGAGGGAGGAGGTCATTGAGGCAGCAGCTGTGGCAATGCAGGAGGCTCATAGCTTGCAGCCATCGCTCTCGGCAATCCTCAGCTGTGTTCACCAAATGAAGGCTGACATATCACAGCAAATACAAGATCCTCTGATCCTCAAAACATTTCAGCCCAATCGAACACAATTTTAGGGGGATGGGGCAACATTTGTGTTTTGAAAAATTGATATTCAAGATTTTTGGCGATCCAGGCGCGTGGGGAATTATATCAGACAAAAAATTTTGTACGTTGAATCCAATGGGACGGATCCCAGAACGATTGGTGCTGCACTGGAAGAGGTAGTAGAAAATCTTCTAAAAATCTGAAATTCGGGTCAAGGGTTCGTTCCCGGCTCTACTTGGTCCTCAAAAGTTTTCAGCCCGATCGGACCAAATTTGTGTGCAGTAGGGGTCACATAGTGTATTTCGCAAAATGGATTTTCGAGATGTTTGGCGATCTAGGCGTGTGTGGTATCATTTTCCGCTAAATTTTGGACGTTGAATCGATTTTAATGAGTCTCCATGCGCCTGGTCCGAGTAATAAACCTTGGAAAAATTTGCTGCATTTTATTTTAATCTCAAGCCTAATAGGTAGCCTCTTGAAGAGATGATGAAAAAGAGGCGTTGATATAAAAATGAATGAGAAGCAGCAAGGCCTTTTTGAATCAAAGCCTACCTCTTTTGATAGTAAGACTCCAGCCAAAGCTTTCTTCACCGCCATTCTTTAGTTTTGATCAAAGCCTCACCCACCCTCACGTCGACCTTGCAGATCCTCAGATTTCCCTTTTTGTGCTCATACCACGAAAAAAAGTGCCTTCAAAGCGCACGGAACCAACGTGTATCCGTTTATCCGTTTTCCTTCCGAACCCCCGCGGGGTGGTTTTCCCGTAAAAAGGGGAAAAAGGTCGAGATGTTTTATTCAGTTTATTTCCGCGCACAATCTCTTTTCCCACGACGTTTTCGATTTGTCCAACCTCGAGCAACTATTTTCTATAATTCGATCTAAAGTTATTGAATCAGCCAAGCATCGAGTTTGGAAAGCTACGTACGGTGTATCGTACTTATCTAAAAGGGATGTCAAGCTGAAGGCGAAACAAACATCAACGTGAGACAGGTCTCAAGCGCTTTTAAAGCTTTCCACAAAGGAAAAGGAATGGAAACTCCTTTATTCATTACACGAGGGAGTCCTAAAAGATCTTGAGAGACTGTTCAAAGACGTTACCCTTAATCAAGCATAAATATATACGACGAAAATAATGATAGTAATATTCAGGAATATTTTCTACAACATTGAAGTAAGTGAATCTGTTTAAGAAGTAAAGGAGCCTAAGACCGATCAGAGGGGTAGAGAGTATGTTGAGAAACGCTGCAAATTCTTTCACACGAGTTGGTTATTCCTTGGACCAGGCGCATAGAGACTTCTTCATAGAGATATCTTGAAGATATCGCATAGAGATATCTTCAACATGGGGAAAATTGGGGAAACAGTGGGTGTGGCGGGTCCCGGACCCATTCCAATCAATTCAGGGTCCAAAATTTAGTGGAAAATTATACCCCACACGCCTGGATTGCAAAAAATCTCAAAAATCCATTTTTCATAATACACATCTTGACCCATACCCCGCCCAAATTTGGTCCGACTGGGTTGAAATGTTTCGAGGACCAACTAGAGCCATGAACCCTGACCAAAATTTCAGATTTTTAGAAAATTTGGTACTAGCAAAGTCGGAGTGGACGGCGGATGGCGGACGGAAACTGCCCAAGACCCAGCGAAGCGCCCTCCTCATGGTCAGCCAGGCATACAGGACAGTGTCACACGAAGCCCTCTACGTCCTGACAGGGCAGATGCCATTGGACATCAAGCTCCAGGCCCTGGCACCAATGTGGCAGATCAGTCATGGCAGGGAGAGCATGATGACCGTATGCATGACTGAGGCCGCAATCACCAAGCCAAGACAGGTGGCACGAACGATGGGACACATCTCCAAATGGACGGCACACGTACAAAATCTGGCCGAGCATTCGCCTGTCTCAGCGCTACGTTGATATAGACCACTATGTCTCACAGTTTGCCACTGGCCATGGCGACTTCAACGCCAAGCTCCATGGCACGAGATTGAAGCCCTCCCCCCTCTGTGAGTGCTGCGAGATTGAGACAGCGGACCATGTCTACCTCCAGTTCCCAAAGCATGCAACTGCAAGAACCCATGACAGGCTGCATTCCAATCCAGGAACAACGCCAAATGCACCAAAATGTTTGCCCATCAAGTTATGGCTGCAAAAGGATGGCGCTCAATCCAATCACGCCAAGAAGCCCCTCCTGGTCCCAACCGTGCTACCTCCGAGGTCCATCCTGGGCACTGCTGAATAATGCAGTGGCGAAATACATGTCAGGAGAGTGAGCGCAACCGTCCAGGCATTAAGCAAAGCCCTGGTAGAGCAGCAAGGCTTAGGAACGGGAAGAAAGAAAAGACTTTTTGTATGGGAACACAGGTTGATTATTCAATTAGTGACCAACCAAAAGTCAAATGTCCGGCCGCCGTACGCCGTCCACGCCAATTTTGGTAGTAGAAAAATTTTTAAAAATCTGAAATTCGGGTCAGGGGTTTGTTCTTGGGTCTAGTTGGTCCTCGAAACTTTTCAGCCCGATTTGACGGGGACAAAATATGTATTTTGAAATAGGGACATGGATCAAAATGGGTATCTATCAACCCATTTTGTATATGAGTTTTCAAGATTTTCGGCGATCAAGGCGTGCAGGTTATCATTTTCCGCTAAACTTTCAACGTTGAATTTAATGGTACATGAGTACCCCTGTTATATGAACATTAGTACGTGTATATATGGTATGTACTAGTTTATCTATTGTATTGTGAGTCTGGCGACCTTAACTCTAATCCCAAGATGGCAGAGCTCTGACCAAAGACTATGACAGTTGAATAGCCGTTCGACAGTAAAATGGTATCTGGTTCGAGATTTTCTCTCAAGTGGAACATAATATAAGTAATTCCTTCAGAAACACGTACAAAAGAACAACCGTGCGCGAGGGTCGGACGTCACTTCCATTTCGTTCATGTCCGTGCGTGTTCGAGCGCAAAACGGCTCCCGCACTCAGCGCACGTTCTCCGTTTGTACTTCTCATCGAGAAAAAGCCTGCGCTGACGGGTACTTTTTCCACTGAAATACGAAGCCACCGATCCGCTTTATACGACGGCGAACCATACGTGGAATTGACGATTGATTGATTTTGGCCGCGGTTAATGAAATTTCCATCACTCGCGTCGGACACAGACGGAACGAGGGGTGGACGATTCCTGTCGTTCTCAACCGAAAGGGACGTTATTACCGGGGCGATCAATAATTTATCACGGTTGGTGGGCTATCTCACTTTTAGCGGGTATTGGGCAAATCCTATGGTCAGCTCATTGTTGTCGTAGTTTGTCATCCTGATAACGGCCAATCAATTTCGAGCGTCAGCTCGCCATAACGCGAATCTGGTGGACGTTCGACTTGGCGGTTTGAAGGGCGATTTGGTTCTGGTTACCGAATCCCTTACTTTCCCCTCTCTACAAAACTGGTCATTGAGGTGCACTACTCAGGTGCCCTTTACTTGTGCTTATTTACCATTAAATATTTGACGACTCGGGGCAGCTCAATTGCTCCCAGCACCAACTACCCACCTAGCGGGAGGAGGATCAACTACCAAACCAGTCAAATCCTTACTTCGTTGAGATATGATCTACCTACCTGTCTTGATAGAAGCAAAACCTCAAGAAAATATAGAAGAAAAAATATTACTCTCATATCAAAATAATGAAGTTCACCTCTCAGTTGTCAACACTGCAAGGCCATCTTGCTTTCCCCCTTCTAATGTTTGGCGTCATTCTGTTCTGGTTGTGAACTTGTTGAGAATATAATGCATTCAAGTGATGAAGTTTTGTTCAATTATCAAATCAAGTATCATCCATATTCATGGATCAAAAGGTAAATAAGAAGTGGTTTGTTTCTTGAGTATGAAATTCAAAGAAGAAACACTGATAATTTGCCGTCTACCGTGGTTAACTCGTTCAGTGCAGGACCAGAAAATGTGTCAATCGTACCACACTGATAGGGCAGGTAGGGCTCAGGTGTTTTTGAATAACTTCTCGTATTTTTTTGGAACTAATGGGCGGAAAAATATTGTTCTCAATGGCTTATTTGAGAGCTGAGCTCATACTGGAGATGGGGATTTGTCAATTAACCCTGTTGGACAAGTTAGGGGGCGCTTCATCCCCACTTCCACAGAGTGATGTATGACACGTCCATAGGCACGTTCCGATACCGCTTTTGATACAATATTTCGTATCGAAACAGTATCGAATATATGGTATGGTATAGGTACAGTATTGAAAGAAAAGTATCGATATCAGTAGTATCAAATGATTATATGGCAGGTACTGAAACAAGCTAAATTCCGATACGTTTTAATATTTAAAGTAGGAAAAACATTAATATGCACACAACATAATATGTAATGAATACACCTCGCCAAGAAGCTTGGAATGAGAGGATTGTTAGTTGAACCACTCTTCATCTCCAACACTACCCAGGATGATGAGCTTATCTAGGTAATTGGAGGATGGTCGATTTCTGAACTGGTTTATAGGAGTTCTAATTGTTGAGCTTTTGAGAAGAGCCTTTCACAAGGCATTAGCATCCCCGTAACCAGGTGTTTTCCTGCCTCTCAGAATACTGTTGGGAAAAGGCTTTTCTTCTTCTTCTTCTTCTTCATCGTGCTGTATGAGCTATGACTCTTGCAACTTGTTGTTGTAGATGTAAAGCAAGTTATTGTACTATTACCCTTATGAGAAAGCATACCTTCAGTGTTTTTAATATTGATGAAAAGTAGTCCTTATAAAAATTTGAAATCATGTTGATCAAATTGTTCAAAACTCATTTTCTCCATTTTCGATTTTCTTTCGATACGAGTATAACTTTGGATGATTCGATACCAGTAGTATCGAAACAAAAGTATCGATAACTACTCATATCGGTAGTATTGGAACGTCCCTAAGCGTCCCTGGACGCCCTCTGCGCTGAAAGTATTAAGAGATAAGAGCAGCTCTACGATGAGCCTACCTATTCCATACTTCCTGCAGAAAATCAAAATAGTTCCAACTTCTCGATTGCCCAGAGAGCTATCTAGCATTCATTATACAGAAGGACTCAATTCTAATCACAATCTGCACTGCGGGATCGTTAGCTCGCTATTGGAGTTTGATAACAATTCTCGTGGCGAATCGACTGGTTCACCTCGGAGTTGAATAAAACTTTTAACTGGCGAAGGGCTTAATGTTTCGGAAAAAGTTTTTAAATTGACGCTGATCCGACGGAAGAAGGATATTGCTTTTGGATAGAAAGTTCATTTCAAATTAAACATGAGGACGGTAATTAGAGTAAATTCGTCCTATCAAGCAACTATGAGGATGAAGAGTAATCTGCTGTGCTAATGACGAGGGAAAGGCCGAAAAACGAGGACGATCCTTTGGAAACCTCTTCATCTCTTCGCGTTTCCAACTAGTTACCTAAAAGTGTCGATTCCGAACGCAAATAGTGGAAAATGACACCCCACACGCCTAGGTACCAGAAATCTCGAAAACACATACTCAAAATGTTTAATAGATACCCATTTTGACCCATAACATCAGCCAATCGTTCTGGGACCCGTATCATTGGATTCAGCGTCCAAAATTTAGTCGAAAATGATACCCCACACGCCTAGAGCCGGGAACGGACCTCTGGCCCAAATTTCAGATTTTTAGAAAATTGTCTACTACCTAAGTCGGCGTGGACGGCAGACAGACATTTGCTAATTTTGGTCTAGAAGGTGTCTAGAGAAAAAAATTTTTGGGCCAAATCGGAGAGATTGACTTTTTGCAGGAAAATAACCAACCAAAACGGGCCAAAAACTACACAGATTTTTGGATTTTCGGGCACATATACGAGAATAATACAACTGAGGAGACAAATGATTTGCGTTTGTGAAGAAACTTGATGTTGATCATGAATGGGAAGAATTCAAAAGCCTAATTGGCTACAATCACCAACACATTTACCGCCCTAAAATAACGTCTCGGTTCTTCATTTTTGCAAGTACTAGAATGTAGTAGCAAAAATTATACACACAAATTCACCTTGAATCAAAGTGAAAATCAACACAAATCGTCAAACAAGGTACCTATGGGCGAGACACAGAGAAGGAATACACGCGGCAACTGAAATGTTAATTGTGATGAGTTTGATACTTCTAGTACCTAGGCGTGTGGGGTATCATTTTCGACTAAATTTTGAACGCTGAATCCAATGAGATGGACCCTGGAACGATTGGCGCCCATCAGAAGAGGTTATGGGTCAAAACGGGTATCGATCTACCCATTTTGAATATGTGTTCTCGAGATTTTTGGCGATCTAGGCGTGGGGGGTATCATTTTCCAGTGAATTTTGGAGGCTAAATTTATTGGACTGAATCTCCACGCTCCTGGTCCGTCGAATCACCCGGTGAAAGAATTTGCAGCGTTTTTTAATGGAACGTTTTCGAAATGGATCAAAATTTTGATAACACCCCCTTTCTCCCACTACACGAGGTAGTGACCTCGTCCCTTTTGACCCTAGTTGATGCCATTTGATTCTAAATGATGAGAATCATTATCAAGTCCAACTCACAACTTTTTTGCTATTCATGGCGTTTTTCCCTATTTTTTCATCCCTTCAACATCGGCTACAACCATCGAAGGCAAAAACATCGAATATTGGTCCTTTACCATAGCTTTCTTGCAAATTCGATGTTTGTTTGCTCATTCATACCCAATAGTTACCGTCCCGATTACTACCAGTCGGCCTGTTATCGGTCAACTTCTCTGGTAAGAGACGTTTGGTCGTGTAGCAATCGGAGTAGCAACTTGTATGGTGAATGTGGCCATTAGTTGGTCTTTATTCATCCTGGGCCCTTGCAGCAAAACTCCCAAAAGTGGCCATATCCATTTACCAAATCGTACAGAAATTACTTACAAAATAATCCAACCACCCCAATAATACTGTTGAGGACCACTTCTCCCTCAATCTCTTCATTTTATCCGTGCCTTGCACGGAAACACATGCTGGAATAGCTATAACCATTCTGTGCCATATTATCACATCCTCCTGGGAACAACGGGGAAGGATTATTTTCTCTTCCCCATTCCCCCCTGTTTTGCCACGATCTTAAGGCAGAACTTCTGGCACAGGTGAAGCACACTTGACCACATCTTGCTTCTCACATGGGCAGTTATATGTGGCCTGTTCAAGCATTAGCCTGGTTGGTCTCTTAATCATTCTGGCCTCTTGCAGCGAAACTCCAAAAAGTAACCATCAAGTAACTTCAAAACGTAATTACAAAGAAAATAATCCAACCATTCCATTCACAATACTCACTTCTCTTTCCTTCCAGGGCTTTTCTTCCTTGAATCTCTTCATTTTTGGTTGGTTATGAAAAATTCCTTGAATAATCAACTCATATTTTCATGCAAAAGGTCAACTCCGATTGGGCCCAGAATTTTTTTCTGGACGTTTCATGGTGTCTAGATCAAAAAAGTCAAATGTCCGCCCGCCGTCCGCGCCGTTTTTGGTTGTAGAAAATTTTCTAAAAATCTGAAATCTGGGTGAGGGGTCCGTTCCCAGGTCTAGTTGGTCCTTGAATCTTTCAGCCCGATTGGACCAAATTTGGGCGGGATAGACATCAAAATGTGTACTTTGAAAAATGGATTTTCGAGATTTTTGGCGATATAGGCGTGTGGGGTATCATTTCCACTAAATTTTGGACCCTGAACCGATTGGAACGGGTCCGGGACCCACCTCACCCACTGGAGCCCCCATTTTCCCCATGTTTGCAGCGTTTAAGGCCTTCCTCAAATGCGAACTCAAATTGGACAGTTCATTAGCCGACATAAATTCAAATTTTCATTCTGATGAGATTTCAGTTTTTTTGGAATGCAAAATTTTAAGCAGGTATCAATTACCTCGGTTTATCATACAGTCTTCCCGACCAACATTGTCGCATTTAATGAAGAATTATTCATGATATTAATTTTCGGGAATAAAAGCTGATTGACTCGATCCACCAAAGCCATTTTGGTATCGTTGAATTCGTAATCGAAAGTTCTTCACGCTTGATCCCACCCCATCTGAACGTGGACGTGAAAATTTGGACGCATGTCAGGTGTTTTCTTTGTTATAAAGTTGTTTACCAGGGTGACATCGTTCTCAATGAAGCAGTAAGGGTATGTTACAGCCTAATTTCCATTCTGGAACTTGCACGTAAAGTTGCGTCAAACTTGACAGCAGTCTGTGCAAACATTCGGCTGTGATGTTAATTTGATTATATGTAAGATAAGTTTAGTATTTCCTTATTACGGAAATAATATATTTTTTTTTGGAAGAAAATATGCTGAGGAAGTTCTGAATTGTTTCCGAACGAGAGAAGAAGACAGGAAGTTGAAGGATGGCAATAAACATAAAGTAGGCTCTTCCTGCCAAGACAGGAGAGGAAACTGACAAATTGAAACCTACGAAGGATCTGAAATCTAATTAGGAATCGTGATGGTCCCCTCTCCGTTGCTACCTCGAGCAAAACTTCTCTCCTATGGAAAATGGATACGACGGAAAGTTATTTTTATCTCCCTTCTACGTATAAACCCATGAAATTGTACGAAGCAGTTCGGAAATAAAACTACGAACACTTACCTCCTTGTGGGAAAAATTGGGAAAAAATGTGTTTGAACGACTCTTCGTCGACCATTCCTGTCGGGCATTCCTGAAACAAGCAATAATACTCAATTTAGAGGCGTTGGACTCTTTGAGGTCAATAGGGTTAGAAAAACAGCTTTAAATACAATGAAATTCAACCGATAAAGTGTTTGTAATCGATGAATATAAACGAATCGAAGGAATCAATGAACGGATTGTATCACATAAATCAGCGTTAAAATTCATGTGCTACACTTTCAAGTTCACCATCATCCAACATTTGACAAATTTATTTTGGGGTTACGCAACATTGCGTGCTCGCTGAACCGGTCGCGCGCAATGGAAATCCTCGGACCAGGCGCATAGAGACTCATTTCTTCAACATGGGGGAAATAGGGGGTATGGCGGGTCCCGGACCCATTCCAATCGATTCAGGGTCCAAAATTTAGTGGAAAATGATACCCCACACGCCTATGTTGCCAAAAACCTCGAAAATCCATTTTTCGAAAGAACACATTTTGATCCCTGCCCCACCCAAATTTGGCCCGATCGGGCTTAAAAGTTTCGAGGACCAACAAGAGCATGTGAACAGGCGTAGACTCTTCTATAATATCCATTAGATCACTAAGAAACCGGTCGCAAGGTGCGACATAATTTTTTTCGACTTTCTGCCACATTTTGAGGTTATCTGTGCGGCGTTCGGCGGACGAACATTCGGGTATTTTTATCTGGTCACCTTGAAACGCAAACTGTAAGAAATAACCAAAAAAAATTCTTAGTTTTGTCAGTTGACCAAAGTTGCTGATAATAATCCAAAAGTTGGAAGGAATCACTCAAGTAGAGTTTCGCCTTATCAGTTCGCGTGATATTGGCAGTTTCTGTCAGTCGAGTTTGCTGACGGTCTGGACGATCAGATTAGTATCTCGATCACTTCAAGGAGATGCTAATGAAACAGAAGGGATCGAGACAGGCTGAGACACACGATATCGCCTTAAACAGCCGCTTATCGGACTGATAGATGGAGTTGTGCTAGACAACCATGCTGTCAGGTGTTTACTTGTTATATTTGTTCCATCCATGTATTTGATTTTCACGCGGAACGAAATTCATGAAGATCTAAAGTGACTCGGGTCCTTGCTCAAGTCGCCACCACTGCAACAGTGGCTATCTGACATTTTCGTGATTTTTGGGTTTTGATGGTTCTCAGAGTAAGTTTTTGAGCTGAGTCGATTGGTAAGGTCGCTTCTTGGCTAGTGGCAACACTGTCGTCTCAATAACGAAAAATACAACTGTGGCTATCTACTTGTGTAGTCCTGATCCAGCTTCAAGCTCTCTGTTGGTAAGTTAGTTTTCAGTTCAACTAAAATAATTTATGCGTTGTTTTCCTTTCAATTTAGGATTATTGGAGTTCAATAAATGATAGTTGAGCGTTTATTCCATTCAGGTAGAGCAAAAACATTAGCTCTTGGGTGAATTATATTTGAAGTGCAGATAGCTTGAGTTGTTGTGACTTCCACTAGGTGAAAGTCTTGTAGATAGCTCTTGTTGTTCAATCCAGTTTTTTGCTCCCCTGAAAAGTTGGCTAAAATCAGATACCCACTGTTGCAGTGGCGGCAACGAAGTGGTGGAGAGGAAATTAAGAGTTGCAATGAATAACTAAAAGCAAATCAGAATGAGTATGTTCTTATGTATACGTAAGTAGTAGTACAGCAAAATTAAGCAAAACCCCTAAAATACAAAGAATGAAGACCACTAAAACGCCATATTGTTCCATGCGCTCCCCATAGTAAGTATTAAAAAGTTAGTGAACCTCAAATGGCAGGTTTGGGGGTCTGTAAATAAGGCAAAATACCCATTTTTCACAGTTTTTTGCAAATAACTAAGAGGTTTGAACAAATTCGAGAACCAACTGAAGCCGTAAACGGGTCCCTGGACAAATTTCAGATTTTTAGAAAATTTTCTACTACCAAAATCTTGACACTTTCAGAGTATATAGAGTATAAATATGTACCAATAGAGTTATTTGCAAAAAAAATGTGAAAAGTGGGTATTTTACCTTATTTATAGACCCCTAAAACCTTTTTAATAACTTTTTAATACCTACTTACTAGGTATGGGGAACGCATGGAACAATTTGGCGTTTTAGTGGTCTTCTTTTTTTGTATTTTAGGGGTTTTGCCTAATTTTACTGTACTACTACTTACGTATTCATGGGAACATACTCATTCTGATTTACTTTATGTTATTTTGTTCAATAAGCCTATGTTGTCTAAGATACATGAATAGAGGAGGAGCGTAGTGGCTAATTTTCGTCATCCTACTGCTTTTTCCAGAAAAAATTTTTGGGCCGAATCGGATCGATTGACATTTTGCATCAAAACAAAGGTTGAGTTTGGCCAAGTACTCTGAGAAGCGATTGAAGGGGAGTGTCGAGAATGCAACCACTTCTCTCAACCGAAAAGATCTTATGCGCAGTTGTAAAATTATAAATAGCTAAAAACAATGAAGTTAAAAAAATAAATAATTATAGAATCAACTTTTTGAGAGTTAGGAATGACTTTAAGAATTCCAAATAAAAAGGCGAGGTCTCTGAAAACTGTCGCGTGACAAGTACGCGAGTTGTACAGGTGATATATACACACACTTTGTCAAGTGAACTCTAAAAGTCTCTGTCCGCCACTCATCCTCAGGTTTGTAGTTGAGTGAAAGGAGAAAACTAATAACGTTGAGAGCTGAGTTCGCGTGGGATGCAGAGCTTGTCTCGACCAATACGTAAAATTGCCTTGACCTCTTACAAGCTTTTGACGGATGAGTCTTCCTCAATCATTTTCCACTCGCGCGAGTCTCCTTTCATATCAACACGGTGAAAAATCGTTCTCGTTATTGAAATCGTAATAACGGGAATGCGGATGTGTTCTGATGCCAATTAATCTGCTCCGATCACCAGTTCAGATTGAACAATACTTGAAGTGGATAGAAGTCCGTTTGGGGCAATTGGACTAAAAAGTCTCTAGGACCAAATATAACCTAAAAGAGTCATTGGTTGATTATTTGTAGGAGCAAGATTATGGGGAAAAAGGTGAGTCTAGGAGTGTATCAGTCTCATTCCAATCGATTCAGCTTCCAAAATTTAGTGGAAAATGATACCCCACACGCCTAGTTCCCAAAAAATTGAGTTAAAAAAAAAATACATCCTCTCCAAATATGGTTCGATCGGGCTGAAAAGTCTCGAGGGCCGACTACAACCTGAAACGGGTGACCGTAATTTTTGATTTTTTAGAAAATTTTCTACTATCAAAAACGGCATGGACGGACATTTACTTTTTTTTGACACCTTCAAACGCCCAGAAGAAAATTTTTGGGCTGAATCGGAGAGGTTAAATTTTTCTACAGTTGGAAATGGGTGACCGTCATATTTTCGCATTTTCTTGCATGAAAACATTGGTTATCGAAGGAATTGTATTGATCCATCATCAATCTCTTCGGAGAAGTTGCAGCGTTGATCTTTGGAACATTTCATCATCAGAGGGATTGCAGCACTTCAGGGCCAGCGGTGACCCATTGCAGCGGATATCTGAGTCAGGCCCAGTACTCTGAGAAGCGATTGAAGGGGAGTGTCGGGAATGCAACCACTTCTCGTCAATATGGTCGCTTCGTATATGGTAGCCCTGCTTCCACTCAGAACAACCCTGGAGGTGTGGACGATAAACAGGCGATACATTGTTATATTGTTCACTAATATCTGTTCAATATTACTAATTAAGCAATTTTTGGTGGTTTTATTCAGTTAATACAAGGTTACAAAGTATTCTGGTTCATCTGTTATAAAGGTATAGTGGTTAATATATAATATTTATGTCGACAGTAGTTTTGATGGCGATATCCAAAATATGAGTCCATTTTATTGCCCAGTGTTGTCTGGCCTTACCCTTACTTCTAGAGACCCTGCAGCTACCAATGATGTGTGTGCTGATAACCTGATAAGGTGGATTATGGTTTTGAATAGATACAGAGAAATGTGTTCAGTTTTACCTTACGTCGATTACAGAATTAATGTGTATTTAAGCCTTTTCTCATTCACCCGCAAGTCAGACATAAATCTAGAACAAAGAGCAATTTGGGGGGTCGTTAAATGATTCAAATGGGATGGCATACTGTTATCAACCAGTTTAATGCGATTTTGTCTACCATCGGTCGTTGTTATGTTGGTAGAACTGACAGTTGAGCGAGCAGGGCCTTTATGATGAACATATCATACTGATATTGAACTTCTGTTCGGTTTCTCCGCTCCTGCATGTACATATCTATTGAACCTGTCGAGTTGGAACTTCAGTAGAAGTGGAAGTAAGTAATATAGGTATCCCACGGGTACGTTCTCCCTGATGGCGTTTGAAATCCTTGTTGCCGGCATAGAAATGAGAAACTTGTGTTCGGAGAGAGTTATAGAGGAAAATGAACACCGGAAAACCATTGCATTTCCTACATTCCACACGCCAAAGCTCGACGAAGTTTGAAAATGACGTCACATCACAAGCGATCCAACCCTCGAGCGGAATATGAAAGGTACAACGAGCCCAAAGTTACTTACAGTTGATATTCTCAGAGTGACGCGTATGAGCCAATTTGTAAACCATTCGGGAACAGATTTTATTGATCGGGGCTCAATAGCCGTCAAGACGATCCTCCAGTAAAACCGAAGATACTTTTCCAGGAATGGGATAAAGTTGAACGAAACAAACATCATTGAGTAAAGTTGCCCCAAAGGACAGAAACATCTGTAACTTTCCCCCACCACCAGCATTTTACGTGAAACAATTTCCCGTAACTAACTTCCCTTTCCAGGCTTTTTGGGAACCGAATTTTCATCCTCTCATGAATTCCCATGAGCGTCAAGGGATGGAATGAATATAAAACCTGGCGGGGAGTAAGATTGAATAGAAACTTACACAGATTCGTTGTATAAATAACGGCGATATGTTTTTATGAATTTCGAAAGGGATCCCAACGTGAATAGTATATTTTTCATGACAGATTGAAATTGATCGGCGGTTAGATAGATATACATGAAAAAATCAGCATTAAACTGAGTTGTAAATATAAGAACAATTATTTAAGCAAATTTTTTATTGTTGTGATTGCAACACGATATAGTTTTACAAAACAAATATCCACCAATTTGTTCTCACAAAAATTTGGCGCTGTTTTTTGAAGTAGAAAATTTCCTAAAAATCTGAAATTTTGGTCAGGAACCTCTTTTAGCTTTACGTAGTTTACTCCTTGGAACTTTTTTTTAGCCCAATCGGTTCAAATTTGAGGAGGATATGGGTGTTCATGTATTTTTTTGAAACTCGATTTTTGGGATTTTTTGAAAACTGAGCGTGTGGGGTATCATTTTCCACAAAATTTTGGACCCTGTATCGATTGGAATGAGTCTGGGACACTCCACACTAACTGTTTTCTCCATTTTCCCCATGCTCTCTAGTTCAAGGAATAACCAACCCCTGTGAATGAGCTTACAGCGCTTTTTAGGTACGTGCATCATCTGTTATCATGATTTTGAGATTCCCTTTATTAACACTCACAGTACAACAGAAAGATTCACCTGTGAAAAGAAATATGCGAAGAATTGTTCCAATATTATAAGACTCTTATTAATCTCACAATTAGATCTGCAAATTCCTTCAAAGAAGTTGGTTAATCCTCGGACCAGGCCCATAGAGACTCATTTAAATTGATTCAGCGTCCAAAATTAGTGGAAAATGATACCACACACGACAAGGTATCAAAATTTCGAAAACACCCGCTGTCAAGATAGGTAGATGGATACCCCATTTTGAATCATAGACTCTTCCAGTTAGCGCCAATCGTTCTGGGACCCGCCTTATTGCATTCAGCATCCAAAATTTAGTTGAAAATGATACCTCAGATCGCCGAGGTAACAGAAATCTCGAAAACCCACTTTCAAAATAGATAGATGGATACCCATTCTGAATCATAACCTCTTCCAGTTGGCGCCAATCGTTCCGGGACCCGCCTTATTGGATTCAGCATCCAAAATTTAGTTGAGAGTAATAATCTATGTCTAAAAGTCTATGTCGATAACGCCTAGATCGCCAAACGACTATTCCAGCTATGCGATCATCGCGAGCGCCCCTAGCGTGAGTTGCTCGAAGCAAAACTTTCACAGAAAGACAAAGTATTTGTATTCCGCGATGAATGCTGAACTATCATTTCAACAGTCGCCCAGAGCAAAACGTACCTTTATAAATGCTGATTTCCGGGCCGGTAGGCGCAAGGTATTGGGGGGGGGGGGGGTGTTTTGCACGGAGCGGCAAAGTGAGTTGCGTCAGCACTGCTTATTCTGCGTCAAGGGAATGTAAAATAACAACACCTTACGTACGATTACTTGTTTAGAAATTGGCCTCTGCAGCTACTCTCCTACTCCCACCCTTATTCTGCGTCGTGTTCGTCGAGAAGAGACAACAAGCCGAATACACGACGGTTGTTTTAAAACTGAAAGGCGCCAAGACGGGCTCCTTTTGAAGCAAGACGGTAAAAGCCCTTACTTGGTTTGTTCCTTATTTAAAACCACTTCCCTGATTGTAGCGAGAGTGAGGCGAAGAACTACTTTACATCGTACGAAATTATTGCTCAAAGTGCGAAATGAGAAAGATGATTTTCAGGTTTGATTATAAATGTATATTTGAGACAACATCTGCACGAACCTTTTGATAAATGGAGGAGTCGTTTTAATAATTCAACTCGCGCTGTAGCACAGACATTAGCCGCATTCTTTGACGCATGTAACCTGCTCTTACCTCTAATGGGTCAAAATGTAGACTCAAAAAGGAAAGCGGGAATTCATCAGTTCACATAGCAACACTGGGAGCAGTTTGAGGGTGAGTGTCTGGGAGGAGTAACAGCAACATTAGTTTCACGAAGTTTGGCTAGACCTCAAGGCAGTGGACTCCTTCTGATAGCACTTGATAGCATTTTTACTGTTCATAGCAGTGTCCTCTCATAGGCCTACTTACTCTGGGTTCATGGAGGGAAAGCAGGAATTCGTCAGTTCACTACTTGGCAACACTGGGAGCCGTTTGAGGGTGGGTGTCCAGAGGAGTTAGAGCAACATTAGTTCACGAAGTTCTG
>CM033999.1:27338250-27355774 GCA_019603395.1 Cyrtorhinus lividipennis
CATCAATTCCAGCTCTGTCATTCGTTTCAACCCAGAACCTCAATTTCCGGTTCTGCACATCTCAGTAACCAAACCAAAACAAAGGAGCTCAAATGCGCATCTCTAACTTCCCGAGACGGTTCAACTTTTCGGCTGAACCGGACTGAAAAATAGCCAGAATGGATCCATGTCGGAATTTTCAGTACTTCTAGTCAATCAAAATGATCTTCGCATCGTGCGATTCATCTCAATCAAGCCCCATTAGTTTCCCTTTCGTTTCCAAACTGATGGCGTCATTGGTTTTCCCTTCGATAGAATGTACTTATAGCATTTATACCGATCCTTACCTTCTCACCATCATTTGTACCGATCCTTACCTTCTCATCAATGGTTGTTGAATGAGTCACTCCTTCAATTAGTAACAACTTATAATTATTCTCTTGTTAATAATCGTCGTAGCTCTATAACTTATAACATCAACTCGTTTCACTTTTTAATCTACTATCAGAACAAAGACTCTCGTCAACTGCGCAGTTTGCGCCAGAAGGGGCCGATATCAGCGCTGCCTAGTGCGCATACTTAATACTATGGTGGAGCGGGAATTCAACTTTCCAACAGAAGAACATGGAGTTGGTTCATGCTTTGTTATGAAATAAGAATAAAATAATCAAAAAAGAACAATAAATGAAAAAAGGGTAAAGATTTAGAAACCGGGGCCATAAAACCATCAATCGATACATCGATATCTATAACAATCGATTACTAAGGATGATAAGGGTAATGTAGTGTTACTCCTCAAAACAATGACGCCATTATCGATCATTCAAAAATCGATAGTATTGACTTATCCAGCAGCCAGAGCCACCGGATTCTAAACTTCAACTAAACGAAGAATACACAATAACAAACGAACATATATTTATATAAATTCGCACATTAATATCGAATATCAAAAGCGATCACTGTATCAATATCGATGTGTTGCTCATCTCTAAGGGTCGCTAGGTGGATTAATTGTATAATCCTTAAATTCATAATATCTCTTCATCCTGGTCAAGGTTACGGAACTGTACGCACACCTTCCATTGAATTAGTTTTGGAAGATTTTCGATCTTATCATCCCATATAATTTGGAAAATTCAATTTGTTATGTTCATAACTAATCGTTGCAGTGATTGTGTCATCGATCATTCATTCAAAACATCGATTAATTGAATAATCGATACCCACTTCCACTTAGTTTACGCGACTTCTGCTTCAGTTTCGGTTTTCCATATTCCACTTCCTACCGAAAAAATCAGCAGATTCCGTCACCATCATACTTTTTTCTTCTATATGATAAGAATACGTTAATTATTTTCTATAGTTGATGTTGAATCAGTTTGAACAATCATATTTGACCGGTGATTTCATTTATGAAACCAAAAGACCCTTGTAAGCCGCACGCCTGCAACATCCAGAAGTGTTTGAAAGGTTCGTACTGCAATGTGCTGAATGATGCAATGGGGATGAGGATACGTACCTGCCGGATTAATTTATTCATTTTGTATGGTTTCGTTTTTTAACTTTTGTTCGTTTAGTAGATTAGGAGGACGTCAATGAAACAATGAATGGTGCTCGATCTTACGAATGCACTGGCTGTACGAAGTTCCATTTCTGGTCGTAAATAGTTGAAGATTACAATTTTGTATTGTCCAAACCGCTTTTTCTCACAGAGCATAAGGCGGCAATATGATTGTTTTAAATATCTAGATTCTCGATTGATTTTCATGGATTCTTCGGCTTCCCCACGTTCCATTAACACGTTCGCTGCGGAATTGTTGAGCTCGTTTGGGCAGCTGTGCGGGATTCATCTGAAATAGGAACGCGCCAGGTGCGTGCGCCGCATGTGGAATGAAATTCGAAGTATTTTGTGTACTAAAGCGAAGCACTGAAAGAAATCTTGAGGCAGGAACACTGAAAACGATGCAAAATGGCAAGAAAACTCCAAACCAGTCCCCTATTTCGGACTTACTTTTTTTCATCTTTGCAACGCCCCAGCTGACTCCGACGTTTACAGTACCTTCAGAAGGTTCAAAGCTGGCGCGGGAAGTAGAAATATATTCCATTTCACTTTCTGGTATACTGGAGGAGCTATCTGAAGTGAAGGCTGCGACGCACAGATTGGAACAGCTCACGCGCTGTGCGCGTGACCCGCAGCGAACGTGTTAAGTCAGAATCAGAAGTATTATTACCTTTTGGTCCGTATATTCATCCTTTGACTACCTTTTACCCTCTTGTCCGTTGCAGAAAACAACTTCCAAGAAGACAAATGCCTTCAGTTTATTGAGTACCTGAGGGAGTGCTGTGTTAAATTCGGACCAGAATCCATATCTTGCTCTGGCATTGACACTTCCAAGGTACCTATACTAATTTTTATTCGAGTTGTAAGCGCTGCTCATCATTTTTCATGGTCGTCAGGCAGTTCCTACCTTCATTTCTTTCTCATTACTTTTTTTTAAGATGAGGAAATCTTATGAGGCCAGGTGTGATGCCTCGTGGTTAGATACTAGGGTCGGCCTCCTCCCGTTATGTGGAAGTCCAATCCACTAAAACTTCACCCTTATAATGGCCCAATTTGGTACTATTTATCACATGACTTCGGGTTGGACCTGGGGCCAGTCTCAGTCTCAGTTGTCTGCTCCTGTGGCTTGTTGCCGGGCTCTTTCTTCCTCGTTTTTTCTTCTGATGAGAGACTCTAGAGAGAGAGAGAGAGAGGAGATATAATCTGCCGTCCTTTTCCATGCTTGAATGATAGCATTCGTTTTACTAACTCTTCCGGAGATGGTGTGTTCAGACCTACTTCTGACCACAGCTGTTCTCGTTTTAGACGCCATCGCTCATAGTCGAAAAAGGTATGTTCACTGCTGTCCTCCGTGTCTGGGCAGTATCTAGGAGCAACAGCCCTCTTCCATCGCTTGCAGAAAAGTATTTCCTTGAGGCAGGTGTTATACATTTTTAGCATCATCTCAGGGCATACTTCCATCGCAATCTTTACTGCTTGTACCGGTATGCCATCAGGCACTGGAGCCTTTCTGTTCTTCTTGCTTCCTATAACTTTCTTAAGCTCTGCTTCTTGAAAGAGTGGAATCTCCGCCTGGTTGATTGCTTGCTTGTTCTGTCGACTCCTCAATGGGTGTATTGGGAAGAGTCCATCCACTATCATCTTCATCTTTGATCCATCCAGCCGGTTGTCTCCTCTGGGAGGTGTCAATTTCTTGGCAACAATCTTGAAAAAACTGGTATTTAGCCACCAAGACCTCGCACAGTGGACAAAAACCTCGAGAGCTCTCTGATGAGACCTTTCCGTTTGGAAGCACCGCGACTCTTTCAAATAACGATTAATATTTATCTCGATCTGTAAATTTGATTTGGTACCTGTACGTCACCCGTGCCAATCAAAAAGCCCCCCCCCCCCCCTTCACGTACATGGCGCTCATGCCAGCACTTGTGGAACATGAAGAAGATGAAGTCCAACTGTTCACTATCGTTTGTTCATTCTGTAAAAGCCATCCAAATACCTCATCGCCTCTGCAACCTTATCTTCCCAAAAGATAAGACGCAGTATCATTCCTTCGTGCCACCTGTTTCAACGATCACGCCCACTTGTTAATCTCCACTCCCCTCGCCCAGACATTTTCATGCTTCTTGATCATGTTGGTCGCCTAGTAATTTCAGGATTTGACCACGTCTGTCCCATTGTCATGGAAGTTCTCTGCCACACTATACCAGGTATTCAATGACCAGCTATTTCCAGCCTAATTGAATACTCACTGGAGCTCATACTTGTACTTGGACATAAGCCCTCAAAGTGCCTTATATTGCGCGTTCAGGATCCATGATAGTAATAAATCTGAAAAGTACTGATAAATCAAGTACTCAACTGCAGTTAGGTTTCATTCAAAACCACTTCTAATATTGTATGTCCTAGCCTTCACGTTGTAACTCATCATAACCATCACACCAGCCTGCTCTGAATAATTCTACGGAAGATTTTGTTTGGTTATTCCTTGAATAATCAATAGCCAAAGGTCAACCTCTCCGATTCGGCCCAAAATTTGTTTTTGGGCGATTCAAGGCGTTTAAATAAAAAAAGTCAAATAACCGTCCGACGTCCGTGCCGTTTTGGATAGTAGAAATTAAAAAAAATATATGAAATTTGGGTCAGGGGTATGTTTCCGGCCTAGGTCGGTCCTCGAAAGTTTTCAACCCCATCGGACCAAAGTTGGGAGGGGTTGGGGCCAAAATGTGTATTTCGAAAAATGGGTTTTCGAGATTTTTGGCTAGGCGTGTAAGGTATCATTTTCCGCTAAATTTTGGGCGCTGAATCCAATGAAATGGGTCCCAGGACGGTTTGCGCCCTCTGGATGAGGTTATGGGTCAAAATGAGTACCTATTTACCCATTTTGAATGTGTTTCCGAGATTTCTGCTACCTAGGTGTGGGGTATTATTTTCCACTAAATTTTGGACGCTAAATCCAATGAAATGGGTCTTAGAACGATTTGCGCCCTCTGGATGAGGTCTTAGGCGTGTGGGGTATCATTTTCCATGAAATTTTGGGCCCTGATCGGAATGGTACCCGCCAAATCCACTATTTCCCCCATTATCCCCATGCTGATGAAATGAGTCCCCATGCTGCTGGTCCGAGGAATAACCAACCCCTGTGTATGAATTTGCAGCGTTTTTTCTTTGTTATCCATAGTTATCCCTGCTCCAATTCAAACCAATTGAAGATGATTAACTATCTTTTTTTTTTATTTTTAGGTGAGGAAGAATGTGGAAGGAGGATCTGAAGGGTAAGGCTAAACCGATCCGTTCGGCCTACAAAGATTTGAATTGGGTTCAGCGAAATCCTCGCCTTTTCGTCAGCCTCTTCTCAACTGCCTGCCTCTGTGTCGTCTTCAGCAAACCTATCTACGATCTTTTTTACACCGAGTGCATCCGTATCGACCCAGAACTAATGCGAGACCCTGCAGTCAGGAGGAGAATGAGGGACTAATTGGTCAGTTGGGCGCCTTGACAAGCCATGGAAGCTGTGAAAAAAGCCAAAGCCCGTTTGCGAACTTATCCGGCTCTGTTGAAAGACTGTAGTAGCGAAGGCCAACTGTACGCCAAGTGCGTGATGAAATTTGATGATGTCAGGAAAGATGATTGCGCTTTAGAGTTCAAGGAATTTATGAGTTGCATCAGAACCAGCTGCAAAAAAAGGAACGTGCGATTTTAGTTGAATTATAATTTGTAGTCGTTCTTTAGTGTCAATAGCTTAGTCACCATGTGCGTCCGAACGGTCAAGCGACGAAAGAAAATCATCCCCAAAATGTCGCTCACTATTCATTGTGCCATTGGTTTGGTCGTGCGATTCGCTCTCATCGCTTATGGTGCTGCGCAAGATGAAATTTCCGAAGTTCAATACACAGACGTGGACTACAAAGTGTTCACCGACGCTGCTCGTCACGTGCTCGAAGGGGGCAGCCCCTATGAGCGACACACGTACAGATATTCACCAATAATCGCGTATTTGATGGTGTTCAACGTTCTTATTCATCCGTCAGTGGGCAAAATCCTTCTGTCTCTTAGCGACATCTTCGTCGCGTTTCTAATTTTCAAAATTCTCAAAATTGAAGGCTTCTCTAACAAAGCGTCTGTCAAATATTCTCTATTTTGGTTGTATAATCCATTGTCGTTGGTCATCACGACCAGAGGGAACGCCGATTCGTTGGCCTCCGTTCTAGTCATGCTCACTTTATATTTCATGGAAAAACGCAACTATTGGCTCACTGGGCTGCTGCAGGGAATCTCAATTCATTTTCGTTTGTACCCAATAATATTCAGCCTTCCGCTATACGTAGCCATTGAGAATTCCTTTCAACGTAAAATTTTCAAAATTTTCGTTCCCAACAAGAACCGACTAATTCTCGTGTTGTCTTGTTGCGCGAGTCTTTTCGGCCTTACTGGTCTTTTCTACTGGCTGTATGGTTACGACTTTCTCCACGAAAGCTTGCTTTTTCATCTTAAAAGAACTGACATTCGCCACAATTATTCAGTTTATTTCTACCTACAATACTTGACCTACAAAGCGCCCGATGCTTACGAAATCGTCGATAAACTCCTTATGGTGATACCTCAAGCGTCGCTATTGTTAGTCTTCCCGATTTTCTATTGTTCCAAAAAACACCTTCACTTCTGCATGTTTTCTCTTGCTTTTATCGTTGTCATGTTCAACACTGTGTTGACCTGTCAATATTTCATTTGGTACTTATCTCTGGTCCCTTTGTGCCTGCCGTATTTGCATTTTTCCCTGAAAGAGTTGATGCTCGTAAGCAACTTTTGGTTTGTTGCTCAAGCAGCTTGGCTCCTACCTGCTTACTTACTCGAATTCAAATCATTGGACACGTTCTTGTACATTTGGATACAATGTCTCGTGTTCTTCTGGGCGAACGTAACAGTTCTCACTTCACTGATACGGAATTATAAGAAGAAGGAAAAAACGTCTTGATGAACTGATATATAATACACCAATGTTAACCGACACTCTATTGAACTTTCTGAGCTTGGAAGTCAATATCGTCGACAGACAAAATCTACCCCTCCATTGTCATCTTCCACAGAAGTGTAATTTTGTATTTTGTGGCTATTCGGTTTTTTGGTAGATTCACTTGATGGGGAAAACGGATTGTACGTTCTAGTATCAAAAAATATTATATTCGTTTACCATTATTATGTTCATGGTGTGTTCCTAGTGATTTATTTGCAAAATACCAGTCTAATTTGTATGGTGCCGAGTCACTGACTGTTTTGGATGTCCTGCTGTGGAATAAAAATTGTGTTGCTCTTGGCAGATTCGCTCCTTACGACGCACATCCGTTGTTCATCCTTATTTTATTCCTAAGATAATCAACCAATGTTTTCATGCAAAAAGTAAATCTCTCCGATTCGGCCCAACATTTCGGTAATAGAGAATTTTCTAAAAATCTGAGATTTGGGTCAGGGGTCCGTTCCCAGCTCTAGTTGGTCCTCGAATCTTTTCGGCCCGATCGGACCAAATTTGGGAGGGTTAGGGGTCAAAACGTGTATTTTGAAAAATGGATTTTTGAATTTTTTGGCGATCTAGGCGTGTGAGGAACGGTTGGCGCCCACCAGAAGTGGTTATGGATCAAAACGGGTATCTATTTGCCTATTTCGAAGTTGTTTTTGTATTTTCTGGTACCTAGGTGTGTGGGGAATCATTTTCCACTAAATTTTGGGTCTTGATTTGATTGGAATGGGTCCGGGAGCCGCCACACCCAGTTTAACCCATTTTCGAAGACTTGGGCGTGTGGAGTATCGTTTTCCACTAATTTCTGGACGCTGAATCGATTGGAATCTCCATGCTCGTGTTCCGAGGAATAACCAACTCCTGTGAGAGAATTTGCAGCGTTTTTAAAATTGATAGAGATGACATCGTTTCCCTAAAGATTGGGAATTCAAAACTCAGAATGGCTTCAGGAGCACGCTTATTTGATGCTTCGACATTTATTCAGCCAAATAGCAATAAAACAGTAGATGAGCTTGGCTCATGAGCAAGCAATGATGAGTTGATGAATGTACGCAAGTCAGTGTGCGATTGTGCCTACGTTCTAACAGCTTACAAAGATATTTTGGCGGATTGTTTCACCTTATAGATTCGGTGTATTGATGGGAGACGAGAAGATAAGTGAATAAAGAAAAACACCAGCTATCACACCTGGATCTAGGAGGAATGAATTCCGTCGGTCGTTAAACGTTGAACAAATAAATAGCACAAGTAGAAATCCCCTCTTATTGGTATATATACGTCTTTGAAAGTGCTTTGAAACTTGGAGCATCAAGAAAATAATTCATATTTTTGAATCCTAGCCTTTGGCTGTCACGTGGTAATGATGACGCGGAATAACCCATTTTGCGCTGGAGATCAATGAAGTTCTGGTTTTGGCTAAGCCATGATATATTGACGGCAGATGTTCTTTGAAAAAAGGATGCTGTGACTGTTCTGTGGTCTTCTAGTTGTGAATGGTGGCACCAGAGGTCAGATTAGCCAATATTACCGAGCTAAAATCCCACTGAGTCCGCAAAAGTGACAGACAGGGTTCTTGTCAAGTGTTCCAACTTGATACAGTCAATTTCTGTTGTAAAGACGAACGTTATTACGCTCCAGAGGAGGATTCTATTGAATAAATTGTCAGCTGTACTACCAATTCTGCTTGCTGTTCTATAGCTTAAATATGCGGCATGACAAAGAGATACAGAAACCGCTTGTCATACATTTATTGCCTCCAGTGCCCGTCAGTTTCCGTCAACTACTATTTCGATACAAATTGTGGTTTCTTCTAAGATTAGGTAAGTCGTGCGATGAATACATATTGTAGAGTATAACGTTAAAAAAAGCTGCAAATTCCTTCACAGGGGTTGGTTGTTCCTCGGACCAGGACCATGGAGAAAATGGGGGAAATAAGTAGATAGATTCTAATTTTGACCCAAACTTACATCCGGTGGACGCCAACCTATCCTGGGCCCGTCTCATAGGATTCAGCGTCAACAATTTAGTGAAGAATGATACCCCACACAACTAGATCACGGAAAATCTCAAAAATTAATTTTGACCCCCTCTCCTCATTTTGTTCCAATCGGGTTAAAAGGTACAAAATTTCAGATTTGTAGAAAATTTTCTACTACCAAAAACAGTGGACGTACATGTCATCTTTTTGGTTGGTTATTCCTTGAAATTTGCCTCAAAAATGTTTTCTGGGCGTTTTAGGGTGTTTAGATCAAAATTAGCAAATGTCCGTCCGCCGTCCCCACTGTTATCGGTAGTGGAAAACTTTCTAAAAATCTCAAATTTTGGTCAGGACCCATATTTGGTCCTCGAATTTTGTTCTAGACATCAAGAAACGTCCAGAAAAAAGGTTTGAAGCCGATCGGAGATGGTCGACTCACCGTGACCTTGAGAATGAAGACACAATTTGCAACTTGATTTGCTGAATAATGTTAACGAAACAAAAAAAATTGGGATTTCATGGCTGGCACTGACTGTAAGGGACAAAAATTCGTCCATCCTTCGTTAATGTTGAGCCTTTCGTTCCCACTACAAATCCTTGCCTAATTTGCTGCGACAAAGATCGTGAAATAGACTCAAATGGTTCAGCCCAGAAGGGCTCTACTTTCGCTTGCAGCAAGGACACGAGTAGGTACTAACTTTTACAAACCTCCTGCTTTGCTTGAAAATATCCAGAGACCACAGACGTGAACGTAATATGTACGAGAATGCTCAAATTAAATGTCGGATCGATTTTCTGATTCTTCTGATGATTTTTCGGCAAGGTCATCAGCTTACGATTAGCATTGGTTGCTGAGGAGTGCTTTCGAATCAAGCAGCACCTGACGGCAATGGAGGTTCGTTCGCCATTGCTTGAGGCTCACCAAAGCTGGGTGAATCTTATTGGGATGTGGTCGGCTGTGTTTTTCTTCATGGCAAAGGTCACCTTGTCATGTGACCTCGTTTTTTCTTCCCTTCCTCCCGGTTTCGGCATTGTAAGAGAGGGAAAAGGGTTTCGGGGAGGGTGTCCTCTGCTCGGAATAGGATCGAGAGAAAGAGACCCGGGTTCCGCAACCAACACGCTCTTGGAAAGTATTGATTCCAACTCCCCCAAAGCATCAGGGCCACACCAGACCCAGCCCTTATCCCGTCTCGTCCCTGAATGCTGCGCCTCCTGAGTGGTATAGCGAAAAAAGGATTTTTATTTTTCACCTTGCTACATTCTTCTTTATATTTATACCACATTTCCTAGGTTCACAACGAACCACGAGTCCTCGTTCAAATGAAATGTTTCGTCTTCTACGTAAGACCCTCACTGGCAGTCCTCTTCCTCTTCCTCCTCTTCAGTAGTACATTATTCCTAAATTTTCTTAATTTCATTGGAAATTAATCAGTTTCATGGGAAAACTTCACCACAGGACCCAAACATCAGGTCAAACCTTCGACTCCTTCCTTTTACAAGGTTTTACAAAATGAATAGAGTTAGACCGACAAGAAATCCGCATCATTCCCGGTGGGCTGTATGATGGAGGGGGGTTCATATACACAATCATAACACCCTAAAACGTGAAAGATGAACCATAATTGTGAAAAAAAAAACGCTGTTTTTCTTGCCTTTCTTTCTCAGGGGTTGGTTATTCTTGGAACCAGGCGCTTGGAGACTCATTTCTTCAACATGGGGAAAATGGAGGAAACAGTGGGTCCTGGACCCATTTCAATCGATTCAGGGTCCAACATTTAGTGGAAAATGATACCCCAAACGCCTAGGTACCAGAAATCTCAAAAACGCACATTCGAAATGGGTGGATAGGCACCCATTTTGACCCATAACCTCATCCAGAGGGCACCAATCTATCCGGGACCCATTTCATTGGATTCAGCGTTCAAAGTTTAATGGAAAATGATAGTAGACCTTGGTAATTTTCTAAAAATCTGAAATTTTTGTCAGGGACCAGTGTCCGGTCCTAGTTGGTCCTCGAAACATTTCAGTCCGATCGGACCAAATTTGAGCGGGGTAGGGGGCAAAATGTGTTTTTCGAAAAATCATTTTCTAGTTTTTGGCGATCTAGACGTGTGGGGTATTATTTTCCACTAAATTTTGGACGCTGAATCCAATGAAACGGGTCCCGAAACCATTGGCACCCACCGGAAGAGGTTATGGGTCAAAATGGGTATCTATCTACCCATTTTGAATATGTGTTTTCGGGATTTCTGGTACCTAGGTGTGTGGGGTATCATTTTCCACTAAATTTCGGACCCTGAATCGATTGGAATGGGTCCGGCACCCACAACATCCACTGTTTCCCCCATTTTCCCCATGTTGAAGAAGTGTGAGTCTCCATGCGCCTGGTCCCAGAAGTAACCAACCCGTGTGAATGAATTTGCTGCGTTTTTAGTCATGACATGAGATGTGAGAGGCTCCCGCCTACTTTAAATAATACAATTTGCGTATATTTACGTTATTTTATAAAGATTGTTAAAACAGTTGAAACTCCCGACCCCCTCTCCTTTCGTCTTATGTAAAACCATTACAAACCATTGCTACGAAACTTCATTTTCGATTGTTGGGAGTTGTGTTTCTGTTGACCCTACGACGGATTTTAAATTACATCGAGCGTCTCGTGGTTTTAACGTTTGTTCTTGTGGAACGAAGATAACCCGATTGGTTGAACAGATACGACACGGGGGTCTCAGCAGATAAATGAAGAGATTGTCAACATTAGGAGATCCACGTCGTTGTTGTCTTGCACGAAATTGGACGCTGAACTGGACCGCGCGTGATGTCTTCTAAAAACTACGACAGAAAAGTTACAACTTTACAATGTCTTCTCTGTGGCTGGTGTCTAAGTAGTTTGTTGATAACTCTTATCATTTTATCAGAGCCTAAAAACCGGTTGGTTGGTTAATTCTTGAATAATCAACCTATGTTTTCAAGCAAAAACACAGGAGACACAGGGGAGTTCTTCAACATGGGAAAAATGGGGGAAACAGTGGGTGTGGCGGGTCCCGGACCCATTCCAATCGATTCAGGGTCCAAAATTTAGTGGAAAATGATACACCACATGCCTAGGTCGCCAAAAATCTCTAAAATCAATTTTTCGAAATACTCATTTTGACCCCTATCCCGCCAAAAGTTGGTCCGATCGGACTGAAACGTTTCGAGGACTAACTAGAGCCGGCAATGGACCCCCAACCCGAATCTCAGATTTTTAGAAAATTTTCCACTACCAAAATCGGCGTGGACGGCGGACGGTGTACAGTTTGGCGCCCTCCTGAAGAGGTCAAATTGGGTATCTATTTACCTATTTCGAATGTGGGTTTCCGAGATTTTCGGCGATCTAGGCGTGTGGGGTATCATTTTCCCCTAAATTTTGGACGCTGAATCCATTGAAATGGGTCTTGGATCAATTGGCGCCCTCCGGAAGAGGTTTAAATTAGTCTCCATGCTCCTGGTCTGAGGAAAAACAAACCCCCATGAATGAATTTGCACAGTTTTGTACATCTTTGTTGATGTTTAAATTGAGTTGTTTTTGCTCGTTATTTCGATACACGTCTGCAATCTCTTTGAGACATATCACAATAGTAAATCATTTCACAGAGAACGCATCCTTGGTCATCTTAGATCGATGTTTCATGCAATCCGAACCAGAAGAATCTTCATGACGTCCCTTTCACCTAACGTGAATTCAATAAAATCGACTACCATCAAGACCTTGCGGTCGTGCGGGTTGTAGCATAACTAAAGATCCCGTAGTTGCGATCTCTGCCAATCGACGTCCTTGTCCATGCACGTTGTGGAATGCCAAAATAAATGCACAACCCAGAATCCAACTTATTGTAGAGCCTCCTCAACATTGACAAGAATTCCACTGAGGCAGCAGCAAGTCATTTTGGCCAGAGTTTGCAGTTAGACACTAAACACCTTGGTTGTTCAGAAAACAATTTCTTCCCCTTATGAATGGTATGTAGGGTTAATCAGAGCTACTGAGCAGTTTTGAGGAAATGTTGGTTCTTCGTGACGGCTGAGGCCATTTAAGGGGCACCTCCGCAGAGAAGCAGGCGTAGTAGATCTACCGAGATCTAATCGGATCGAATAATAAGTAGAACGTTATCAATCCATTAAAATACCTTTCTTTACGTACTTCACCGGAGATTTTGACTGTTGAATACTCGAATGCTTGTGATCAATGTAGTAGTGTCCCCAATATGGAAAAAAAGTTGACTAGTGGCTCTCCACAAGAAAAAATCCTTTCACAGGGGTTGGTTATTCCTCAGACTAGGCGCATGAAGTCATTTCTTCAACATGGGGAAAATGGGGGAAAAAGTTGGTGTGGCGGGTCTCGGACCCATTCCAATCGATTCAGGGTTCAAAATTTAGTGGAAAATGATACCCCGCACGACTAGGTACCAGAAATATCGAAATCACATATTTGAAATGGGTAGGTAGATAGATACCCATTTAGACCCATAACCTCATTCAGAGGACACCAATCTATCCCGGAACCATTTTATGGGATTCAGCGTCCAAAATTTAGTAGAAAGTGATACCCCACACGACTAGATCGCCAAAAATTAGAAATTCCATATTTCCATATTTCAAAAAACACCAAAATCGGCGTGGACGGCGGACGGACATTTGCTAATTTTGATTTAGACACTTTGAAACGTCCAGAAAAAAATTTTTGGGCCGATTCGGAGAGATTGGCTTTTTGCATGAAAACATAGGTTGATTATTCAACAAATAACCAACCAAAACCTGGATAAATTCACCCAAAAATGTCGTATTTTCGGCCAAAAATTGCTGTTTCTTGTGATCTAAACTCCTTCAATTTGAATTTTTCTTCCACTTCCTTCGTTGAGTAGACGTTTGAATTGCTCCACCTTCAATAGATAATCATTCTTTTCAGTATTGATCTCTGTAATGCTGTTTATGTGGATTATAATAATTATATTTCCCACCTTAGCCACCAAAGCTTATGCGGGCTGCGTTCGACCCGGACCACATTCATAAGAAATCTATTGCCTTGTAAATCAATCTGTGAAGGTGCTTTTGGCGTATTGATGCACCTACAGGACATACAATACTGCTAAAATTCAGTTTAGAGTTGAAAATGTATCACAATATTTAGGACAGACATTTTGAAATTTTAGTTTGTTGCATTCGCGTTGCTTCAGAAGGGGGACGTTTCAACAGATGTTAGATCGATAAGATTTTGATTTTGAATGGGCAGATCAGGGTCTGATTCCTATTCCAGCTTAGTTTGGGGTTCTCGAAAGTTGGTCCTCGTTTTCAGCTCGATCGGATCCAAATTAGGGAGGTTAGGGGTCAAAATGTGTACTTCGAAAAATGAATTTCGATGTTTTTGGCGATCATAGGCGTGTGAGGTATCATTTCCGACTAAATGTTGGACGCTGAATCGAATGAAATGGGTCCCGGAACAATCGGTACATATCCAACCCATTTTGAATAAGTGTTTTTGAGATTTCTGGTCTCTAGGCGTGTGGGGTATCATTTTCCACTAATTTTGGACGCTGAATCGATTGGAATGAGTCTCCATGCGTCTGGTCCGTGGAAAAACCAACCCGTGTGAAAGAATTTGCTGCGTTTTTGTTTTGGATTATTGCCACTTTGGTGGTGTTTCCGTCTATTTTCTCATTAAAATGAATAAATAAAAAAAAGATTGGCAATTTCGGAGACCGACATGTACAAAAACGCGTCCCTAAATATCCAATCAAAATTTCACTCTTGGATTCTAAATGCATTGAAACACGAACTTTCCGACCAAGTATTTCGTTCGACTGACGAGTAGTTGCGTTCAGTGGCCTTCTACCATGCGACTCTCCTAATCCTCGTCGGAAGAAGAAACTTATGACTCTTTAACCCGTCTTCCGGTCCTCTCTATTATGGTCGACCCTCGTTTCGAAACAGGAAATTCAGCCAACGAGCTCTTCGACGCTCACTGTTCACCCGCATGGAGTCTTCAACGAGTTCAACAAGAGCATCTACAATTCGAACGTTCATTCGTCCTCAGCATCCATCACTCAAGCTCAACATTTCTAATGGACAAAACTAGGATTTTTTTAAATTTTGGTTGGTTATTCCTTGAATAATCAACCTATGTTTTCATGCCAATAGTCAATCTCTCCCGTCCAGAATTTTTTTCTGAACGTTTCAGGGTGTCTAAAATAAGCAAATGTCCGTCCGCCGTACACACCGATTTTGGTAGTAGAAAAATTTCTAAAATTCGGAAATATTGGTCAGGGACCCGTTTCCTGCTCTAGTTAGTCCTCGAAACATTTCAACCCGATCGGTCCAAATTTGGGAGGGTCGGTTTAGGGGTCATAATGTGTATTGTGAAAAATGGATTTTCGAGATTATCGGCGATCTAGGAGAGTGGGATATCATTTCCCACTAAATTTTGGACGCTGGATCCGATAAAATGAGTCTCGGAACAATTGGCTTCCTCTGGAAGTGGTTATGGGTCAAAATGGGTACTTACCTAACCATTTCGAATATGTGTCCAAAAGTTAGTGGAAAACGATACCCTACACGCCTAGATTCAAGAAATCTCGAAAACACGCATTCAAAATGGGTAATACATACCCATTTTGGCCTATAACCTCATCCTGAGGGCACCAATCGTTCCGGGACCCATTTCATTGGATTCAGCGTCCAAAATTTAGTGGAAAATGACACCCCACACGTCCAGAATCTCAAAAAATCGATTTTTCGGAAAATACATTATTTACTCTACTCTCTCCAAATTTGGTCCGATCGGTATGAAAAGTTTCGAGGACCAACTAGAGCCGAAAACAGGTCCCTCACCCTAATTTCAGATTTTTAGACTATTTTCTACTTCCAAAATCGGCGTAAAAAGATTTTGGGCGGACTTGGAGAGATCGGATTTCCGCATAAAAATATCATTATTTCTTGAATACTCAAACCAAATTCACGAAAACAAGATGTTAAACGAAGCATTTACGAAAAATTGACTAGTAATATCGTTTCCCAACTATATTATCTAGCTCATACATGGTTCATTATGCCCCATTCAAAGCTTCCTTGAAATTCCTTTTGCCTTTAGAAACATGAATAGAGTCACGTTTACGTAATTATTTATAACAATAAGAACTCTGAATAAAATAATGACAATAATGTCTTGGTATGATCGATAATGTATGATTAAATTATTATGTGTTGTGTTATTGTTACTTACCTAACACGTTAGGTCGTAAAAACTATGTATACCATTGCACCTTGTTGACGTTACTGTAATTTTCCCAGACATGACTTCATGAGGGCACTTTGATTTTGGTGGTTATCAATTCATACGATTTCAACAGTCATGTTTCTTCAGTTCAACGAATCGGACGGGAGATTCAATGATTTTCCCAATGGTCTCCTCTAAGATTAAAAAAAAAGCTGTTCATTCTTACTCAGGGGTTGGTTATACCTCGGACCAAGAGCAAGGAGACATATTCCAATCGATTTAGCGTCCAAAAATTAGTGGAAAACGATACCCCACACGCGTAGGTACAAGAAATCTCGAAAACACACATTCAAAATGGGTAGATAGATACACATTTTGACCCATAACCTCATCCAGAGGGCCCCAGTCGTTCCGGGACCCATTTAATTGGATTCAGCGTCAAAAATTTAGTGGAAAATGATACCCCACACGCCTGGATTTCCAAAAATCTCGAATATTCATTTTTCGAAACACATTTTGATCCGTACCCGCCCAAATTTGGTCCGATCGGGCCGTAAGCCCGCCGTCCACGCCGATTTAGCTAGTAGAAAAATTTCTAAAAATCCGAAATTTGGGTGAGGGACCTGCATCCGGGACTAGTTGATCCTCGAAACATTTCAGCCTGATTGGACCAAATTTGGCTGGGGTAGGGGTAGGGATGAACAATACTGATCGATATCGCGATGGTATCGATACTTTTCTACCGATAAAGATCATCGATACTACATTGGTAAAAATAATCGGAATCGAAAAAAAGTATCGAACAATAACAGTATGTACCTGTCAAATTTTTGTTATAAATTACCAATTAAGAACAAACATGTTTCGGCTAGAACTTCGAGTACATACTTCGGGTATATACGAAGGTATAATATACTCGAAGGGCAAGATGCTTTGGAGAGAGATCCCTCTTCTCTGCTTCGGATAGGGGTAGTCTTGTGAAGAAGAAAAATGCCTTGCTATCATACCAGTAATAAGAGTGTTAAAAGTGTTATTTTGTTCAGTGGTCACTTTGTTGTTAGTTGTGTGTTCATTGGTTTGGTGATATAAGGATATAAGGTTCTGATTTAATGGGAGGAAAGTAGCGAAATTGCGTGAAAAGCGTCAGTAAAACACATTCTGTGTTTCAATAATTTCGTCTGAAGTATGTAAATAGTGGTAACCGGGGGCAAGCCCCTGGCGAGACGCGGAGCGCCGAGTTTTGATTCGATATTTGCTTGGTATCGATACTTTTGATCCGATACTTGCTTGGTATCGATACCATTCTTTTGGTACTGATACTAGTACTCATACCGATCCTCCCCCGGTATCGATCATCCCTAGGTAGGGGTCTTAATGTGTATTTCGAAAAATGGATTTTCGACATTATTAGCTAACCGGGCGTGTGAGGTATCATTTTCACCTAAATTTTGGACGCTGAATCGATTGAAAAGCGTCTCCATGCGCCTAATCGGAGGAATAACCAACCCCTGTGGAAGAATTTGCAGGGTTTTGGTTGGTTATTCCTTGAATAATCAACCTGTTTTCATGCAAATGGTCAACCTCTCCGATTTGGCTCAAAATTTTTTTCTGGACGTTTCATGATGTCCTGATCAAAAAAGGTCGATGTCCGTCCACCGTACGCCGTACGTTGTACGCCGTACGCCGTCCATGTTCTGCGCCGTTTTTGGTAGTAGAAAATTTTCTAAAAATCTGAAATTTGGG
>CM033999.1:27356253-27501778 GCA_019603395.1 Cyrtorhinus lividipennis
AATGATGAATTTCTCTTCAGCAAGTACAATTTAGAAAAAAAACCTTAATTATAGGATCAAGCACATAAGACTTGTTTGCCTTCTATCAATGGCGGTATTGTTGATGAATGCAGCTTTATTCAGGTTCTGCATTCGATTTTAAATTCATCATGGTAAGATCAGAGAATCGATCTGTGGGATTTCGATTACGGGAAAATCATTAAAATGAATATCACTGTTTTGGTTGGTTATTCCTTGAATAATCAACCTATGTTTTAATGCAAATGGTCAACCTCTCCGATTCGGCTCAAAATTTTTTTCTGGACGTTTCATGGTGTCTAGATCAAAAAAGGTCAATGTCCGTCCGCCGTCCGCCGTACGCCGTCCACGCCGTTTTTGGTAGTAGAAAATTTTCTAAAAATCTGAAATTTGGGTCAGGGGTCCGTAACCGGCCTGGGACGGTCCTCCAAGCTTTTCTGCCCGATCGGACCAAATTTGGGCGGGGTAGGGGTCAAAATGTGTTTTTTGAAAAATGGATTTTCAAGATTTTGGGCGATCTAGGCGAGTGGGGTATCATTTTCCACTAAATCTTGGAAGCTGAATATAATGAAGTGGGTCTCAGGACGATTGACACCCACTGGAAGAAGTTATGGGTCAAATTGGGTATACATCACCCATTTTAAATATGTGTTTATGAGATTTCTGGTACCTAGGCGTGTGGGGTATCGTTTTCCACTAAATCATGGACACTGAATCGATTGGAATGGGTCTGGGACCCGCCGCACCCACCGTTTTCCCCATTTCCCCCATGTTTTTAAATAAGTTTCCATGCGCCTGGTCTGACGAATAACCAACCCCTGTGTAAGAATTTGCAGCGTTTGAATATGTGTTTTCGAGATTTCTGGTACCTGGGCGTGTGGGGTATCATTTTCCACTAAATTTTGGACTCTGAATCGATTGGAATTGGTCTGGGACCCGCCACACCCACTGTTTTCCCCATGTTGAAGAAATGAGTCTCCATTCGCCTGGTCCGAGGAATAACCATCCCGTGTGTAAGAATTCGCAGCGTTTTTTGTTTGAATTCTGGTTTTTGCAATTTTCATTCTGAAGCCGTCTTTTTTTTTTTTTTTTTTTTTTTTTGCAAACTTTAGATTTGGATTCAGAAACCATCAACCCTAATTATTTTTTTCTAAAAACAACCATTTGACCAGGCCAACAGCTGAAGGGACACAGGTGCCAGGTAGTACATCTGACCTGGCCCCCACCCCACATCAAGATAATGATTCCCATAATCTCCCATAATGGTTCTCCCTCACCCAACCGTGCAGCTCACGCCTGTGGAGGGTCATTTACAAATCAGTTTTCCCTGCGGAACCCTCTTTCCAAGCAGTTTGCCCAAGGTTTCTAGTGAAGACGTTTATGGTGATTGATGCTATCTTCATTGGACTCTCCTAAGAACCTAAATTCTTGAGGTAATGTGATCAGAAGTTACATTTGTTTATTCATTTCACATCATAAATGCTGATCAATTTAGAAATAAGACGGTTGTATTCTGTTTTATTTAGACTGGAGTTCTGAAGCCAAGACCAAGTCAAAATCGACCATTCTGGCATTATGGAGGAAAGGAGAAGCAGGAAAATGTCCACAACCGCAAAACCATACATCTGTTATCATTGTGACTACAGAGCAACAAGTAAACGGACCATAGAAATCCACATGCTCACTCACACAGGCGACAAACCATATGCTTGTGATCAATGTGACTACAGAGCATCAAGGGTAGGGACCCTGAAAATCCACAAACGTACTCACACAGGTGCCAAACCATATGCTTGTGACCAATGTGACTACAGGGCTGCACAGGCAGTGAACCTGAGAAGCCACATGAGTACTCACACAGGTGTCAAACCATATGCTTGTGACCAGTGTGACTACAGAGCTGCACTTGCAGGGAACCTGAAAAAGCACATGAGTACTCACACAGGTGCCAAACCATATGCTTGTGACCAGTGTGACTACAGAGCTGCACATGCAGAGAATCTGAAAAGACACTTGAGAACTCACACAGGTGCCAAACCATATGCTTGTGACCAATGTGACTACAGGGCTGCACAGGCAGTGAACCTGAGAAGCCACATGAGTACTCACACAGGTGCCAAACCATATGCTTGTGACCAGTGTGACTACAGAGCTGCACATCCAGAGAATCTGAAAAGACACTTGAGAACTCACACAGGTGCCAAACCATATGCTTGTGACCAATGTGACTACAGGGCTGCACAGGCAGTGAACCTGAGAAGCCACATGAGTACTCACACAGGTGCCAAACCATATGCTTGTGACCAGTGTGACTACAGAGCTGCACATGCAGGGAACCTGAAACAGCACATGAGTACTCACACAGGTGCCAAACCATATGCTTGTGACCAGTGTGACTACAGAGCTGCACATGCAGAGAATCTGAAAAGACACTTGAGAACTCACACAGGTGCCAAACCATATGCTTGTGACCAATGTGACTACAGGGCTGCGCAGGCAGTGAACCTGAGAAGCCACATGAGTACTCACACAGGTGCCAAACCATATGCTTGTGACCAGTGTGACTACAGAGCTGCACATCCAGAGAATCTGAAAAGACACTTGAGAACTCACACAGGTGCCAAACCATATGCTTGTGACCAATGTGACTACAGGGCTGCACAGGCAGTGACCCTGAGAAGCCACATGAGTACTCACACAGGTGCCAAACCATATGCTTGTGACCAGTGTGACTACAGGGCTGCACAGGCAGAGAATCTGAAAAGGCACTTGAGAACTCACACAGGTGCCTAACCATATGCTTGTGACCAATGTGACTACAGGGCTGCACAGGCAGAGAATCTGAAAAGGCACATGAGCACTCACACAGGTGACAAACCATCCAGTGTGACTACAGAGCTGCACAGGCAGGGGATCTTAAAAAGGCACATGAGCACTCACACAGGTGCCAAACCATATGCTTGTGACCAGTGTGACTACAGAGCTGCACATCCAGAGAATCTGAAAAGACACTTGAGAACTCACACAGGTGCCAAACCATATGCTTGTGACCAATGTGACTACAGGGCTGCACAGGCAGTGACCCTGAGAAGCCACATGAGTACTCACACAGGTGCCAAACCATATGCTTGTGACCAGTGTGACTACAGAGCTGCACATGCAGGGAACCTGAAACAGCACATGAGTACTCACACAGGTGCAAAACCATATGCTTGTGACCAGTGTGACTACAGAGCTGCACTTGCAGGGAACCTGAAAAAGCACATGAGTACTCACACAGGTGCCAAACTGTATGCTTGTGACCAGTGTGACTACAGAGCTGCACATGCAGAGCATCTGAAAAGGCACTTGAGAACTCACACAGGTGCCAAACCATATGCTTGTGACCAATGTGACTACAGGGCTGCACAGGCAGAGAATCTGAAAAGGCACTTGAGAACTCACACAGGTGCCTAACCATATGCTTGTGACCAATGTGACTACAGGGCTGCACAGGCAGAGAATCTGAAAAGGCACATGAGCACTCACACAGGTGACAAACCATCCAGTGTGACTACAGAGCTGCACAGGCAGGGGATCTTAAAAAGGCACATGAGCACTCACACAGGTGCCAAACCATATGCTTGTGACCAGTGTGACTACAGAGCTGCACATGCAGGGAACCAGAAAAAGCACATGAGTACTCACACAGGCCCCAAACATTATGCTTGTGATCAGTGTGACTACAGAGCTGCACAGAGGGAACAACTGAGAAGCCACATGAGAACACACATTAGCCTATGAAGTGTGCATATGATCAGGGCAAGAACAGAGTAACAAGGACTTATTTTTAACACATATATAATTCATGGACATCCCTTCATATTCATTCAGACTTTGTATATTGTTTTAATGTTTTCATTGGATGATTATATTTTACTCTAGAATATGATACAATGGTGGTGACTTATGAAATAAATCTTTCTTAGGGGAATCTGACTTTAGCTTCACACTCCCAGTCTTGATATGAACATCATGGCATCATTTTGTTGGTGTGGTTTGGTGTCATGGAAATTTTTGCGTGACTGCATATGGTGGCTCATTGCTTATCAGAATGCAATCCAGCCTTGAAAAAGCGCTGTAGGAATGCTAATGATTTTTGGATTAATAAAAAACAAAAAAATCGTTCAAACACAGTTGGATGTGTGGAACTGTGTGTATAACAATAAGATAAAAACCGGTTTGGTTTATTAAATTTATTACTCAGCTGTTTTTGGTTGGTTATTCCTTGAATGATCAACCTATGTTTTCATGCAAAGAATCAACCTCTCCGATTCAGCTCAAATTTTTTTTCTGGACATTTCATGGTGTCAAGATCTAAAACGCTGCAAATTCTTACACAGGGGTTGGTTATTCGTCAGACCAGGCGCAAGTAGACTCATTTCTTCAACATGGGGGAAATGGGGATAACGGTGGGTGCGGTGATATTTTCGGCGATTTAGACTTGCGAGGTATCATTTTCCATTAAATGTTGGTAGTAGAAAAATTTCTAAAAATCTGAAATTTTGGTCAGGGATCCGTTTCTGGGTCAAGTTGGTCCTCAAAACTTTTCAGCTCAATTGGGTGGGGTAGGGGTCAAAATGTGTATCTTAAAAAATGGATTTTCGAGATTTTTGGCGATCTAGGCGTGTGGGGTATCATTTTCCACTAAATTTTGGACGCTGAATCCAATGAAGTGAGTCCCGGAACGATTGACGCCTACTGGAAGAGGTTATGGACGCTGAATCGATTGAAATGAGTCTCCATGCGCCTAGTCTGAGGAATAACCAACCCCTGTGAAAGTATTTGCAGCGTTTGAATAAGTGTTTTCTAGATTTTGTTTAACTTTTGTTTGTTGGAATCCTCCATCAGTATAATTAATTCAATTCATTTGGACATGAGGAAAAAGCTAAGCCCGATTTCGAAGCATTTTGCTTTCAACAGGTGGAACTTTTTGAAGAGTGCCTAGCGGTCTCATGGATGTTCTTATTAATTAAATTTCGCGATCGTCATATTCATCCCTTCAATTTTATTTCCCACCCTCGTAGCATGACCGCGAATGGAGGAAATTCGGATTGAACCCACGAATACCGAGAACGTTGTACCTGAGTCCGTATTGATCCACCCCCTCCACCAAGGTCAAATGTGGCCGAACGACAGTTGACAAGGGGATTTTCCCATTGAAGATGACAGCCGAAACGTTGGGTCGACGTTGTCCGATAAAACTTGTCCATTTCCGAAGTGTCGACCAGACTGGCGGACTTGGAAAGCCTTGGTTGCACTTCTTCTGTTGGTCGCCCATCGAGGATGTCGAGCTGTTGTATTGATTGAGCCCTCACGCTCGGACCTTTACCGAGTGGCGACCTTCTGTTCCTTCCACTTTCCGCTCTTGTGCCGACTTTTACCAAAACAATGCGGATCATTGACGAAGAACTTCCATATTTATACTTGAGTTGTCTGAAAGACGCTCGGACGTGAAACAGGACCCAAATGAAGGAGTTCTTTATGATACAAGTTGTCGCCCTTTCTTGTTTGCCAAGTTGTGGAATGGTTCTTTCTGGGGTGATGGAGCAAATACAAGTTCCTCTTCTTCCTACGTTTAAAAGATAACAAAAACACTCCGCAAATGCATTCACAGGGGTTGGTTATTCCCCGGACCACGAGACTCATATTAATTGATTCAGGGTCCAAAATTTAGTGGAAAATGATACCCCACACTGGATTGCCACAAATCCATTTTTTTGATAAACACATTTTGACTCCTACCTCACCCAAATTTGGTCCGATCGCCTGAAAAGTTTCGAGGACCGTCCTAGGCCGGGAACAGACCCCTGACCCAAATTTCAGATTTCTAGAAAAATGTCTACTACCAAATACGGCACGGCCGGCGTGTGGCGGACGGACATTTTGGTTTTTGGTTGGTTATCTCTTGAATAATCAACCTCTGTTTTCATGCAAAAGGTCAACCTCTCCGATTCGGCTCAAAATGTTTTTCTGGACGTTTCATGGTGTCTAGATCAAAAACGCTGCAAATTCTTACACAGGGGTTGGTTATTCCTCGGACCAGGCGCATGGAGACTCATTTCTTCAACATGGGGGAAATGGGGAAACAGTGGGTGCGGCGGGTCCCAGACCTATTCCAATCGATTCAGGATCCAGAATTTAGTAGAAAATGATACCCCACACGCCCAGGTACCGGAAATCTCGAAAACGCATATTCAAAATGGGTAATATATACCCAATTTGACCCATAACTTCTTCCAGAGGGTGCCAATCGTTCCGGGACCCACTTCATTGAAATTAGCGTCCAAGATTTAGCGGAAAATGATACCCCACACGCCTAGGTTCCAGAAATCTCAAAAACACATATTCAAAATGGGTAATATATACCCAATTTGACCCATAACTTCTTCCAGTGGGTGCCAATCGTTCAGGGACCCATTTCATTTGATTCAGCGTCCAAAATTTAGTGGAAAATGATACCCCACACGCCTAGGTTCCAGAAATCTCAAAAACACATATTCAAAATGGGTAATATATACCCAATTTGACCCATAACTTCTTCCAGTGGGTACCGATCGTTCAGGGACCCATTTCATTTGATTCAGCGTCCAAAATTTAGCGGAAAATGATACCCCACTCGCCTAAATCACCCAAAATCTCGAAAATCCATTTTTCAAAAAACACATTTTGACCCCTACCCCGCCTAAATTTGGTCCGATCGGGCTGAAAAGCTTGGAGGACCGTCCTAGGCCGGGAACAGACCCCTGACCCAAATTTCAGATTTTTAGAAAATTTTCTACTACCAAAAACGGCGCGGAACATGGACGGCGTACGGCGTACAACGTACGGCGTACGGCGGACGGACATTGACCTTTTTTGATCAGGACATCATGAAACGTCCAGAAAAAAATTTTGAGCCGAATCGGAGAGGTTGACCATTTGCATGAAAACATAGGTTGATTATTCAAGGAATAACCAACCAAAAAGGTCGATGTCCGTTCGCCATACGCCGGCCGCGCCGTTCTTGGTAGTAGAAATTTTTCTAGAAATCTGAAATTTGGGTCAGGGGTCTGTTTCCGGCCTAGGACGGTCCTCCTAACTTTTCAGCCCGATCGGACCAAATTTGGGTTGGGTAGGGGTCAAAATGTGTTTTTTGAAAAATGGATTTTCATGACTTTGGGCGAGTGGGGTATCATTTTCCACCAAATTTTGGACGCTGAATCCAATGAAATGAGTCCCAGAACGATTGGTACCTACTGGAAGAAGTTGTAGTTCTTCGGGGTCAAATTGGGTATATATTACCCATTTTGAATATGTTTTCGGGATCTACATAGTAGATGTGAGGAGTAGTGTGGGAAGTACATAGGCGTGGTACCTAGGGGTCTCATTTTCCACTAAATTTTGGACCCTTAATCGATTGGAATTAGTCCAAGGCCCGCCACACCCACTGTTCCCATTTTCCCCATGTTGAAGAAATGAGTCTCCATGCACCTGGTCCGTGGAATAATCAACCTGTGTGCAAGAATCTGCAGAGTTTTTGTTCTAGACACTATGAAACGCCCAGAAAAAAATGCTTGGCCGAATCGGAGAGGTTGACCTTTTGGAGGAAAACATAGGTTGATTATTCAAGGAATAACCAACCGAAAGAAAAATAGTACGATTTCTCATGTGAGGTGGTATCGATGAAGCCCAGATGCCATTTCTTCGGACTTTTCCCTCTTTTTTAGGTAGTCGTAGGGCAAAGACACCTGATGATTTCCCTGATTTTCTACCGTCTTCTGACGGAAATTCAATCGAATTCCCCATCGTAATGACTATCCAAGTAGTATGATGACGAGAGCAGGAGCGTGCCAGCAACCTTCGAGCTTTTCGAGTCCGCTGGCTGCATCCGCAGTTATTTCAGGAGCCGTTTTCCTCGGTCGACACCAGAAATAAACAAGCGGAGCCTCGTCCTGACCTAATGGCTTGCTCGCCAATGCAGAGACCTACACACGTTCATTAGTGAAAAGTGAACTACCTCATTGGCAAGAGTGGCAATACCGATAATATCGTACCTGCAGTTGCGACCACTTCTGGGTTCAATGTTCCCTTTCTCACGCCAACTCACTCAATGAAATTGTATACTTCATTTCGTTCAACATGTTTTTTATAAATCAACATATTATTTGCACAAACGACGAAGAAGCTTCGATTATTTTGTTATTAAATGTACGGGGTTAGTTCTATTAGGTTTATCTTGTAGTGAGAATATACTTTGGGAAGGATCTTACTGTATTGGGGGAGCGATTTCGAAGAGAGGACGTCATTGTTGCGCCCCTCCTTATCATTCACCTTCACAAAACAAAAATTTTGGTCAAGGACCCGTATTGGGCTTTGGTTCATCCTCAAAACGTTTCCGATCGGACCAAATTTGGAGGTGATAGGGGTCATAATATGTATTTGAAGACACGGATTTTCGATATTTTTGGTAATCTAGGCGTGTGGGTATCATTTATGACTAAATTTTGGACGCTGAATCCAACGAGATGTGCCCGGGACCGATTAGCGGCCACTGGAAGAGGTTATGGGTATACATGGGTACCTATCCATCTACCCATTTCGAAAGTCGATTATCGAGATTTCTAGTACCTAGGCGTGTGGGGTATCATTTTACACTAAATTTTGGACCCTGAATCGATGGGAATGGGTCCGAGACACGCCACACCAACTGTTTTCCCAATTTTCCCCATGTTTGATATTTTCGATCTACGTGTGTGGGGTACCTATCATTTTCCAGTAAATTTTGGACGCTGAATCGATTGGAGTGAGCTCCCATGTCCCTGATCCAAGGAATAACCAACCCCTGTGAAGGAATTAGAAGCGTTTTGTTATGCTTTCAAATCCAGAAAATACGTGGTTAACTTCTAACCCCTTCAGAAATAACAAATAACAATTAATTTGGTTGGTTATTCCTTAAATAATCAACCTGATTTTAAGCACAAGAAGTTGACCCTAAATTTTTTTTCTGCACGTCTCATGATGTCGGGAGCAAAACGCTGCAAATTCTTTCTCAGGGGTTGGTTATTCCTCGGAAAGGGGTATGGACACTCATTCCGATCGGTTCAGCGTCCAAAGTTCAGTGGAAAATGATACCCCACACGCCTTGATCACTAGAAATCTCGAAAAAATCATTTTTCAATAAACAAGTTTTGACCCCTACTTACTCCCCTCAAATTTGTTCCGATCGGCCTGAAAAGTTTCGAGGACTTTTTTTTTGGGTAGTAGACAATTTTCTAAAAATCTGATATTTTGGTCAGGGGTCCGTTCCGGCTCCAGTTATTACTAGAAACTCTTCGGTCCTGTCGGGCTAAGGTTGGAGAGGGTGTTAGGCAAAATATGTTTTCTGAAAAATGGGTTTCAAACAAAATTTTGGTTGGTTATTCTTTGAATAATCAAACTATGTTTCAATCTCTCCAGGCTCTAGTTGGTCCTCGAAACTTTTCAACACGATCGGACCAAATTTGGGTGAGGTAGGGGTCAAAAATTGACCCCCGCACCCACTGTTCCCCCTTTTTGATGATATGAATCCTCATGCGCCTGGTCCGAGGAATAACCAACCCGTGTGTATGAATTTACAGCGTTTTTTCCATGCCCGGCACACGTTGGTGTTCTTCTACTAACATCGCGTTTCACTACTCAACGAATACTGCAACTCTGGAACTTATTGACGCTCGGCTGAAGTCTGAAGTTCAGTTTCGATGATATAGGATTTGATCTGTTGTTTAATGAATACCGAATACGGACACTTATACCGCTTTCAAATTACTTCCCTCATGTAGACCAGCAAATCGACGTTTTTCTCTTTTCTTGGTTCCGACAAAATATTTAATCGCTTAATAATAGTTCATGTTGCCACTTGGTTTCTTTGCTGCTGCTTTTCGTCTTCTCAACGTTAAATAATTCCCAATGGGAAGCGATAAATTTTTAGTTTTGTGTCTCGAAAAATTATCGATCATTTCCGAGAGTTAGTGCGACCTTGTTGAAAAGAACTTGTGACAAGAGACGTTCGTCGAGTAATTTCAAGTGTTGCGGTTGTCAAATCGCCAGCTCGAAACCGAGCTCATGAACGCGATAAGAAGATTCCATCGAGTCCGGGAGAGCCGCTAGTGGTGGACAAAATCTATTTTTGAACTTGACTTTTTAAATGGCTCCACGTGTATTTTATTGGTGAAAAACCTCCGTTGAAGTAAAATGAACACCATTGATGGAACTCGAAGAAGCCGCTGGAGAGGGAGGTCCTGTCCTTGGGTATGCGGGACGTTTGTCATCTTAAGCAATTAACTTTTGAGCAAGTAAGTTATTAATGCTAACCCGCGTAGCTCTTTAGTTGCGCAACCTTTTGTCAGCGTTTGTTCCGAGTAGTTCTCCGCACGTGCTGGAAAAACTAGACCTCAGATGAATTCCTCTTGAAGTGAGAAGTTTGCGTTCAAAATCACTGCGCGAACAAGTCATTGGAGAACCAATACGTGGAATTATTGAATTAAAATGTCGTAAAAATTGAACGGCAAGCTGCGAACGTTCCCTTTTCTCTAATAGCCCGGCCAGGGGTTTTGCTAAAGCTCTCATCTTGCCCGTCTGGAACGAGCATATATCGTACTTTGGCTTGGTGCCAGCATCAACAACTAAGCCCTCCTCTAGGCAAGATCTCTTGAGAAATACGTGAGGCTCAGGAAAGCTTTGGTGAGCAAGTGAAGGAAGTCGACCAACGAAAGTTTCACATACAATTTCTCTCCCTCCAACAAGGTAAATCGCAGCTCGAATGTGTCTTCTGGCAGACAAGAATTTCCAATATTTGATTGTCACTCAGTAAGAACACCCCTTTCTGGATTCCGTCCACCCCCTGTTCCTCACCAGACTTCTTGAAATTGTAGTTATAATTATCTACAAGAGTAAATTTCGTTTGTGAGGCCCTCATTGCTCCTGAAAATTGAATGATATCTTCATGGTTAACTCGTACCACAGTGACAAGGGTACACATTTTTTAAAATTAATTTTATTTCAATTGAATACATGAAAATACTGTGGATACTGTGGTGCCGGTTAAACACAACCGGCATGATCCACCGCGATCACACAATATCCTACAAAATGAATCCCCCATATGAGCAAGAGCTCATGGTGGGGGATGGCAGGGTTCTGGCGGTACGCATGCATGCAGGCAGGTAATGTAGGCTAATAGAAATACTAAATCTGAAATTGGGGTCAGGGGTCCGCTCCCAGCTCTAGTTGGTTCTCGAAACTTCTCAGCCCGATCGGACCACATTTGGGCGGGGTAGGGGACAAATTTTGAATTTCAACAATGGATTTTCGGGATTTTTGGTGTGGGGTATCATTTTCCACTACATTTTGGACGCTGAATCGATTGAAATGAGTCTCCATGCTGCTGGTCCGAGGAATAACCAACCCCTGTGAAAGAGTTCGCGGCGTTTTTAAATCTTGGTTGGTAGGAGGGGATTTCAAAGAAGCTGCATCTCGGAGAGTTCATTAAAGTGCAGAGAGAATAGCGACAGCTGCTTGTTTGTAAGCAGGGTTGATAGCATTATAATCAAGTGAAATCCCATAACGCGAACTTACCAGAGTTCGTCGCCCCGCCAATCGTACAACGGACGACCTCTTCTCCCTGAAGGGAACCTCGAGCGGGATCAATACTCGAGGAGCCCTGCCCATGCTCATGTAGCTGGCGTTGGTACCATATTCCAACCCTTTCTCGCCTTCGAGCACAACATGTGAAAATTGATACAAAATATCACGAAGTCCCTCGATCGGTGCAAAGCGTTGACCACCTTTGTTTCCTCTCTTTCACACATGAGCAGAAAATTAGTCGACGATTGCGGAAGGGTCGCAGTTCTTCTTGGTCCTCCCGCCAATGTTGCAAGGGAAGCTCAGTCAATATCGCGAAAATTGCCGCGAAGACAGAATCCTGAGACTAAAATCTCAGCAAAAATCCCATCCTATGTTCGATAAGAAACCCGTTCTCATACAATTCCTCAAGCAAATCCTTCAGGCTCGATTCAAATTGTGCATCTTTGGACGTAGCGTAACATCGTAGATAGATAACTTGGTGAAAAGTCACACCAATCTCATGGATCAAAAGATAGATAATCCGGAGCCAATGAAATTCCTGCATCATTACGAGAGATCAGGTTTACTTTTGGTGGCCCAAGAATTTATCGGGTTTGTTAATCTTTTTGCTGAATCTTCAAAATGTGGGTCCAAAGAGAAAATTGTACTCCTGCTTATTGATTGGTTATTCCTGGAATAATTCCGATTCGGCACAAAATTTTTTCGTAGATGTTTCAAGGTGTCTAGACCAAAATACGAAATGTCCGTCCGCCGTCCACGCCAATTTCGGTAGTAGACAATTTTCTAAAAATCTGAAATTTTGGTCCAGGGACCCGTTTTTGGCTTTAGTTGGTCCTCGAAACTTTTCAGCCCGATCAGACCAAATTTGGGCGGGGTAGAGGTCAAAATGTGAATTTTGAAAAATAGATTTTCCAGATTTTTGGCAATTTAGGGATTTAGGCGTGTGGGGTATCATTTTCCACTAAATTTTGGACGCCTAGTCGATCGGAATGAGTCTGGGCCCCACCCACTGTTTCCCCCATGTTCCCGTTGTTGAAGAAATGTGTCTCCATGCGCCTGATCCGAGGAATAACCAACCCGTGTGTAAGAATTTGCAGCGTTTTGTATGTGCTTTCGAGATTTATGGTACCTAGGCGAGTGGGGTATCATTTTCCACTAAATTTTGGACGCTGAGTCGATTGGTATGAGTCTGGGACACTCCTCACTCTCTGTTTTCCCCCTATTTTCTCAATTTTTCCAGCGTTTTAAAATGCGCTATAATACTGCTTTGAGTGATTGCACGCATCAACACATTTTTAAATTTTGAAGAGGCTTTTTTCGCTGAGTTGGTTGATGTTTCCTTTTTTGGGCAAAGAACCAGATACAGCTCGGCTCTCGACTCTTCAACTAGATTATAAGTCTTCAAATTTTGTCAAGTTCACATAAGAATTGAATGAATGAAACTACGGATGACTAAGAGAATGACCTCGTTGCAGGAACGTGCTTCCCCGCTTCGCATTCCTTGTCAGTAGATAACCCTCCTTCTTCTCCTTGATATTCAAATACGGTGTTTGTTTTTCCTCAAAGTTCACGGCGCCAGCGACAACAACTTCCCTTTCAGAAGAGAGTTCTAGCCGGCCTGGCCCCAGACAGTCTTCTATGACCTCAGCAAAGCAAAGGGAGACCATGGCCTTCTGCTTAGAGGCCTTTTGCCTGTGTGAGCAGTACAAAAGCAGTGAACAGTACTTGATGAGAAGCAAGCAAAATTGGGAACAAGGATGTGCAATCGCAAAGGGGTTAGAGGTACACTATTTGTAAAAATTCAGTCTCGTATTCCGTATTCCTTAATGACGTATACCATGCGTCGTGGCAATGGTTTTCGAAGAAAAACTCTTCTGAGAATGCTTTTTGAGAGGCTCACTGTACGGAGTGGAGATTTCTTTCGTAAATCACTTCATTACGGGTAGTCTAAGGAAATTACCCCGGTTTTCTCTGCCTAGTAAATCATCAGGGCATTTATCTCAGATTGGGACGGGTTTCCTGGCGTCGTTCTTTGGTGACGAACATGAATCTTCATGTCCTGAAAACTTCTCATAAACTGAACATTCTGTTCAATACCTCTGTAATTCCAGAACTTATTCACCTTAAGGCTGATTCAACTAGACATGACATTTTCAGATGGAAAGATCCAAGTGTTGACAACAGGCGGATGACCCATACAAGAGATGCTCCAAAATGTAAAAACCCTGCAAATTCTTACACACGGGTTGTTTATTCCTCGAATGGGGGAAACAGTGGGTGTGGCGGGTCCCAGACCCATTCCAATCGATTCAGGGTCCAAAATTTAGTGGAAAATGGTACCCCACAAGCCTAGGCACCAGAAATCTTGACACATACAAAATGGGTGGATACACATTGACCCATAACTTCTTCCGGTGAGTGCCAATAGTTCTGGGACCCACTTTATTGAATTCAGCGTCCAAGATTTAGTGGAAAATGATACTCACACGCCTAGATTGCCAAAAATACCGAAAATCCATTCGTCGATATACACATTTTGGCCCCATCCTCCCAAATTTGGTCCGATCAGGCTGATAGGTTTCGAGGACCAACTAGAACCAGAAATAGGTCCTTGACAAAGATCAAATCTTTTGAAAATTGTCTACATTCCAAAACGGCGTGGACAGCATACGCTGATTTAGAGGCCAATCGAAGATGGTTGACCCCCCACCCAAAGACCTTGAGCATGAAAACAGGTTGATTATTCAAGGAATAACGAAAAAAAGAAAACCTTGACCATGAAAATGGATCAACTTTCCGTTTGTGTGACCAGAAATCATGTGTATCCCGAGAGGAACTACATCTTGCATGATAATCTTCCTTGAAAATGCTAAAATGGGCAGAATTATCCGCTGGAAGCTTAGTTCTTGAGTAGTTGAGATAACCATTGCGAATATCGAGTTATAATATTGACTGTCAAGTGTTGAGCATGCAAGCTCCTCCTGCATGGTTTATATCAGCCTAAATCTCCTCTGGTTGGCCTGAAGCTTTGCTCAATTTGCAGTCTACCACAGGTGCTACGATGCTAGTTTTGCTAAACTGCATAAGGCAGTTCTTGTGTTCGTCTTCATTCCTCCTGTTCGTATTGAGGATTCGAAAAGTTCTCGCTATCAGTTGTATTTTAGAAAATGGATGCAGAACGGGGATTTCCTTTGAGCCATTTATTGGTTTTGCGGACCATTAAAAGCGCCAATAAAAGTTTTGCCCGGCATTACCGTGTGCAGCCAACCTTGGCCTGCAGTGTTATCAAAGTGATGTCACCTTGCCACCAAACGTCCGTCTTTCTCCTGTTTTAAGAGCCTTTGTTTCAATCTGATAGCTTCCCAGAAACACGTTCTGAGGTCTTCAAAAGGTTCGAAATAGTCAGTATTTGCTCGAAAGAGTAGATATTATGGACCAGAAGCTGAGGGACGAGTAAAAATGCTTTAATTTGTTTTTGACGAGTACCTGAATATTCCATGTGTCTGAACTGAATATCAACCATTTTTGGACTCTTGAGATGCGGCAGCAGTTATTCAAAAATGCCACACCGACAGTTTCTCCCCCACGTGCCATGGTGGGGAGAGAGGAGGCGATAGTTGGTGTCCAATGTACACTGTACTTTGAGCACAAAATTGGTGATTTGGGTATAAACTCACACATGTCCACAAAAGAACTTGCAACTATTACAAACAAAATTTAAAATCTCTGCAAATTCATTCACAGAGTTTGGTTATTTCTCTGACCAGGGGCATGGAGACTCATTTCAATCGATTCAGCGTTCGAAATTTAATGGAAAATGATACCCCACACGCCTAGGGAATTAGACATCTTCAAATCCCACTAAATGTCCGTCCTCCGTCCGCTGTCCACGCCGATTTCGGTAGTAGACAAATTTCTAAAAATCTGAAATTTTGGTCAGGGACCCGTTTCTGGCTTTAGTTGATCCTCAAAAATTTTCAGCCCGATTGGACCAAATTTGGGCGGGGTAGGGGCCAAAATGAGTACTCCGAAAAATGAGATTTTTTGCAAACTTGGCGTGTGGGGTATTATTTCCCACTAAATTTTGGACGCTGAATCAAATTAAATGGGTTCCCAGAACGATTGGCGCCCTCTGGATGAGGTTATGGGTCAAAATGGGAACCTATTTACCAATTTCGAATGTTTTTTCGAAATTCCTGGTACCTAGGCGTGTGGGGTATCATTTTCCACAAAATTTTGGACGCTGAATCGATTGGAATGGGTCCGGGACCCGCCACACCCACTGTTTTCCCCCACTTTCCCCACGTTGAAGAAATCAGCCTCCATGCGCCTGGTCCGAGGAATAACCAACCAGTGTGAAAGAATTTGCAGCGTTTTGAATCTAGATACTTTGAGAGGCCCAGAAACCGTGGAGGTTGACTTTCAGCATGAAAACTGGTTGATTATTCAAGGAATAACCTACCGAAAACGAGGATTCTGCCGTCTCATTGCCTTTATCAATAAACTACTAAGTTTGACTAAGCAAATTACATTAAAACAACGTAATATTAAATTCAAGATCACTCGTCGACGAACTGAATGCACTATAAGAAGATGATGTACAAGTACATTTGGTATTCAGTGAAATCGTTCACTTTTTGGCGTTTTTTGGGGGGAAAACAGAAGAATTTGCCAATTTCGGAAGTTAAGCTCATCTGCGATAGTGCAAACTCTGACTACATGTTGTAGTCTTCTGTATGTTTCAAGTCAGTTTTAGTTTGCCGTAGATGAATGTATGTTAAAATTCAACTTTTCTTTGTCACCTATTCAAAGGAGATTTCTCAGTGCGGCAGCGTTTAACACGTTCGCTGCGGAATTGTTGAGCTCGTTTGAGCAGCTGTGCGGGAGTCATCTGAAATAGGAACGCGCCAGGTGCGTGCGCCGCATGTGGAATAAAATTCGAAGCGAGCTCCTAACCCTGTGCGGCTATAGCATGAGATTCACCTTGGAGTAAACTACTTGCACCGAAGTGTTTCGTTTACTAAAGCGAAGCACTGAAAGAAATCTTGAGGTGGGAACACTGAAAACGATGCAAAATGGCAAGAAAACTCCAAAGTCCCCTATTTCGGGCTTATTTTTTTCATCTTAGCAACACCCCAGCTGACTCCGACGTTTGCTGTACCTTCAGAAGGTTCAAAGCTGGCGCGGGAAGTAGAAATATATTCCACTTCACTTTCTGGTATACTGGAGGAGCTATCTGAAGCGAAGGCTGCCTTCACGCGCCAGGCGCGTGCGACGCACAGATCGGAACAGAGCTCACGCGCTGAGCGCGTGACCCGCCGCAAACGTGTTAAGCGCCGCAAACCTTCATAAATCTAGTTAAGTTGTAAAGAACGTCGTTTTCGTCAATGAAAAGATTCGATCGTTCTACAAGCGTTTTATTTCACTAGTGATCGGTCGTTTTTCGTTGAAGAACCTCGTTGAACACGCCACGTGCTCGATAACAACCGAAAGATTCCCCAGCGAGTTGAAAAGAAGGGCGTTGACCACCATCGAAGAAGTCGTAATCAGCCTTCCTGATTAGAGCTCACTATCGCTCAGCGCAGGCAGGCGTTGGTACCAGACCATCCACAGTAAACAAGAACAGGAGGAAGTGAGTTAAAAACGTTTCCTTTCGGGCTCGATAGTCTTGACGCATTGTCGCTTCATTTCTGAAGAGAAAGCACTGATAAAGTCCGTCTAACGACCGTTTACGTGTTTACATGGCTGACACAAAACACACTCGACTTTGGGGTTCAGCTCGATTCTTTCCACCGTCGTAAATGAGAACCACGAGGGTTAATAATTTGAAAATTAATAAGCAACTGTAATCACACGATCGTTTTTTTGTCGAAAAGCATCCAGCAAAACGATTCTTCAAGTACGATTCCTGTTGAGGAAAAGGCTACGATTTCTACCAAGGAAATTCTCCTTTTCGTCCATCACAAGACAAAGCCATGAAGGGTCCTGAAATCATGGTAGATAAAATGCCAACTACTAGGTATATGTTAGTTTCAAGCCAAATATTGCCGTAGTCTGCTTTAGAACATTCTCTGTCAAGAAAATATCAAATTGTTTCGTTTACGTAAGCACGTATTAGAAGACACTCAAGAATCTAGAATCAATCAACAATCAAGGATAGAAAGTGTGCTTTCAAAAAATGGATTTTCAAGATTTTTGGCGATTTAGGAGAGTGGGGTATTATTTTCCACTAAATTTTCGACTAAAAATCAGAAATTTGGGTCAGGGACAAAACATTTCAGCTCGATCGGACCAACTTTAGGGAGGGGTAGGATGTAGGGGTCAAAATGTGTATTCCAAAAAATGTATTTTCGAGATTTTCGGCGATCAGGCATGTGGGGTATCATTTTCGAGTAAGTTGGGGATGCTGAATTCAATAAGACGGGTCCTGGGACGATTGGCACCCACCCGAAGAGGTAATGGGACAAAATGGCTACCTGTTTTGAATGAGTGTTTTTGCGATTTTGGGTACCTAGGCGTGTGGGGTATCATTTTCCACTAAATTTTGGACAATGAATCCAATGAAATGGGTCCCGGTACGATTGGCGCCCTCTGAATGAGGTTTTGGGTCAAAATGGGTATCCATTCACTTATTTTGAATGTATGTTTTTCGATTTTGGTTATCTAGGTGTGTCATTTTCCGCTAAATGTATGCAACTGAATCGATTCAAATGATTCTTCATGCTGCTGGTCCGAAGAATAACAAACTTCTGTGATTTCCACTATGAATCACATTTTGGTTATCATTGATTGACGAATGAAGGAAGTCCATTTAACGCCAAGTATGAATAAGGTACTGTTGCGAGCTGGCACCTGCGCCCGTCAAATGGGCTGCCAGCATTGCAGGATCAACGACCTGTGGAGGGCTAAGGGAGTCATTTCGAGGAATTGTGCGTCATATCGAAATGGCTGGAACCTTCCCATTCACTCAAGACAACATGTCAAGTTCCCAGAACCAGGGGGAAGGTTCGAGAATGTTCTCAGCCAGGCAGCAGGTATAAAACGGACCCACAAACGCCACCCAGGTCAGTTCAATTCAGAGTCCGAATATAGATGCTTCCCGTTATAAATTGTGCCTTGTGACTGTGTAAGTGCGCAAATGTGAACAATTGTTAATAAATTCATTACTAAAGAACATAAATCGTTACAGTACTTTTTGAGAGTTCTTTATCGGATGTTGAATGATGGATGTCACTTCAGAGTAGAAAACCTAGCAGTCTGGGGACAAATCAGCATCAGGCGAAGGCTTTTAAGAAGTTTTATTTATTTTTTTATGAGGGAAATGGGGCATGCCCAGGTACAAAGAACAGAATAGTCGGAATAGTAGTTGGAATAGTTGATCCACAAATGAAGATATCACAAAATGTTCATCTCTTGCCAACGAAAATGAAAGATTTACCGAATCACTCAAAATTTCTTGAATAATCAATCTATGTTTTTTTTTTTATGCAGAAAGTTAATCTCTCCGATTCGGCTCAAAATTGTTTTCTGGACGATTCAAAGTGTCTAGATCAAAATGAGCAAATGTCCGTCTGCCGTCTACGCCGACTTTGGTAGTAGAAAATTTACTAAAATCCGAAATTCTGGGCAGGGACCCGTTTCCGGGTCTAGTTGGTCCTCGAAATATTCTAGCCTAATCAGACCAAATTCAGGGGAGGGGGTTGGGGTCAAAATGTGTATTTAGAGAAATTATTAATTTTCGGCTATCTAGGCAAGTGGGGTATCGTTTTCGACTAAATTTTGGACGCTGAATTCAATAAGACGGGTTCCAGAACGATTGATGCCCACCGGAAGAGGTTATGGGTGAAAATGGGTGCCTATCTATCCATTTCGAATGTGATTTCGAGATTTCTGGTACCCAGGCGTTGGAGTATTATTTTCCACTAAATTTTGGAAGCTGAATCGATTGGAATGAGTCCAAAACACGCCACACCCACTGTTTCCCCCATTTTCGATATTTTTGACTATTTAAGCGTGTGGGGTATGATTTTCCACTGAATGTTGGGCGCCAAATCGATAAGAATGACTCTCCATGCTCCTGGTCTGAAGAATAACCAACCCCCGTGAAAGAATTAGCAGCGGTTTTGTTTTCATATTGTCGACAAAACGTATTGTTTCTTTCTGCCGGAATTCCGAACCTCAGTTGGTAAATTATCTAGACACTCTTGTAATGAGAAATTCCTTAGATCAATGCAGGCAGCGACAGAAGGAACAATTAAACGTTTTATTTGCCTCCAGCCTACTCCAACTGGCCACCTGTTGCTCCTGAGAGCTTTTCCATTCGTTTATCTGGCAGTTCGTGTTTGCCGAACGGTTGGGACACTCTGGTTTGCTCTTCAAGTTCTTAATACACTGATCATAACATTGTCATTAAATGTGAATCTATTGTGAACCAAATCAAAAATACTGGCTGATTTGAAATTGTTATAAATCAAAGTAAGCTCTGAGTACGCTCAGTCATTAGAAAATCATACTTTGAGGCATTGAAGATTGGTGAATCTACAAATGCAAAGAAAAACCGCTGCAAATTCATGTACAGGGGCTGGTAATTTCATACACCAGGAGCATGATGAGTCATTCCAATCGATTCAGCGTCCAAAGTTTAGTGGAAAATGATACCCCACACGCCCAGGTACCAGAAATCTCGAAAGACCCACTTTCGAAATGGGTACATTGACACCCATTTTGACTCATAACCCCATCTGGTGGGCGTCAATCGTTCCAGGACCCATTTCATTGGATTCAGCGCCCAAAATTTTGTCAAAAATCAAACCCCACACGCCTAGATCGTCAAAAATCTCAAAAACCCAGCCAAAATTTGGGGCAAATCGGAGTGATTGACATTCTGCATGAATACATAGGTAAACAAAAAATAGGGGGAGGTAAGTCCTTCACAACCCAACAGATTGACCTTGGTTGGCTATGCATTGAGCAATTGCTACATATTTCTCATATATTGCTTGGAACCCTTTCCTTAATCAACAATGGTTATCTTCAGCAAGAGGTAAATTTGGGCAAATTCATGTGCATCTGTATCGAATTTCGAATATTTCTGGCCAGTGAAGAGAATAAGACTGTCAATGGTAGAATGTGTGACACAAGTTCCAAGAAGAATTTCCAGAAAAACGTTGTAAATTCAATCACAGGGGTTGGTTATTCCTCGGACCAGGCACATGGTGACTTATTCCAATCGATTCAGCGTCCATTACCTCTTCCTGTGGGCAGCAACCATTCCGGGACCCATCTCATTCGATTCAGCGTCCAAAATTTAGTGGAAAATGATACCCCACACGCCTAAGTACCAGAAATCACCAAAAAACTTGATCGAAATGGGTAGATGGATACCCATTATGACCCATAACCTCTTCTGGTGGGTGCTCACTGTTCTGGGACCCATTTCATTGGATTCAGCGTCCAAAATTTAGTGGAAAATGATACCCCACACGCCAAAAATCTCGAATGTCCACATTCTAAAAAATACATTTTGACCCTCTTAGAAAATTTTCTAAAAATCTGAAATTCGGGTCAGGGGTCCGTTCCCGGATCTAGTTGGTCCTCAAAACTTACCAGCCCAATCGGACCAAATTTGGGCTGCGTAGGGGTCAAAATATGTATTTCTAGATTTTCGGCGATCTAGGCGTGTGGGGTATTATTTTCCGCTAAATTTTGGACGCTGAATCTAATGAAATGGGTCTAGGTACGATTGGCACCCACCGGAAGATGTTATGGGTCAAAATGGGTATTTATCTACCCATTTTGAATATGCTTTATCGAGATTTCTGGTACCTAGGCGTGTGGGGTATCATTTTTCTCACAATTTTGGACCCTTAATCAATTGGGATGGGTCCGGGACCCACCACTCTCACTATTTCTCCCATTTACCCCATGTTTTGATTGGTTGACCTTTTGCATGAAAACATAGGTTGATTATTCAAGGAATAACCTAGCAGAAGCCCATCAATAGCAAAAATTTATTTGGCTCTGTTCGATTTCTTTCAAATTTCAAAACTGGACAAATCGATGACGACCGATTTGATCGTGAATCATCGATTGAACCAATCAAACTCCACTTTCCACCGCGTTGGGCAACGCTATTCAGGTTGAGGCGATAATTTTAAAACGTTTTCGAACCAGGAGCGGTCATTGTATTCATGAAAAAAAACCGTGGCGACAAAAAGGGACAACTCGCAGGGGAACTGTGACCTCTTGGCTTCCGGAGTCCGCTCCACATTTCCAAGACAATGACTATCGATGCTCCTTGCCGTTTGTCTCACGGATTGTTTCTATCTTTCAACTGTGGCCGAGATGATCGCTCAAGTGAACGAGCCAAGTTCAAACGTCCAAATGTAACTTGGAGGTTTAAACGACGCAATTACTTACCGCTCATCGCAAATAATCCGCTTCGTGCGGTTTTATTCAAGCGTCAGCGAATGACCAACCTTAAATCCGACTTAATACACGTTTTTGTGCTGAAAACACTTGGAAACAGCCGAATATTATACTCCAACTAATTGTCTATGTTGACTCATTTAGGCCAACTTTCGGGGTTCATCCCTACATTGCTCCACAGGGTGTTGTTGCAATTTTGGTTGGTTATTTCCTTGAATAATCAAGTTTTGTTAGGTGTCTAGAACAATATTAGCAATTGTCCGTCCGCCGTCCACGCTGACATTGGTAGTAGAAAATTTTCTAAAAATTTGAAACTTTTGCCAGGGACCCACTTTTAGCTCTAGTTGGTCCTCAAAACTTTTCAGCCCGATCGGACCAAATTTGGAGGGAGTAGGGGTCAAAATGTGTTTTTCAAAAATGGATTTCCGAGATTTTTGGCGATCAGGAGTGTGGGGTATCATTTTCCACTAATTTTGGACGCCGAATCCAATGAAATGGGTCCCACAACGATCGGCACCCTCCAGATGAGGTTATGGGTCAACATGGGTGCCTATTTACCCATTTCGAATGCGTGATTTCGAGATTTCTGGTATCTAGGCGTCAGGAGTATCATCTTCCACTAAATTTAGGACCCCATGTGATTTCCTTATTAGTTCAAAAGAACGCGATCTAAGCAAACCAAAATATTTTTGAAAATGTAAGAAAAAAAAAAAAAAATTAACGTAGAACTCCCCTCTGCGGGAGTTGACATTAACAATAGTTTCAAATTCATCCAAAAACGTCTTATTTTTGTTTCAACCCCTCACATATGTACTCCATTAATTAGGGACAAGTTGTTCATTGATATGGACAACTTTACGGACGCTTTACACTGAAGAGCTGGTTACAAAATCAGCGTTGCCAAAAAATGCGCTTCAAAATGCTTCGAAAACGTGAAAATTTCTGACCTAGACTCTGTTAGGGTCGTAATTGTGTTGTTTTTCACCTCAACAGATTATCTATAATCGGGTTTTTTGGGAGACTATAGTCGGCTGAGGATTAATTTCTTCTAAATATTGGACGATGAATCGACTCAAATTGAAATTATCTTCATCCTAAATTAAAAGCAGCACACTGGAAGGAAGCATTGGTTCAGAAGGGTAATTTTTAAATCTGCTACTTCATTAAAACTAAATTGTCTGTTTTATTAACAACAAATTTCCTGAACAATAGAAGGTGTTTACTGTCAAAACCTTGATCGTGCGGGAATTTGATTAATATGAAGCGTTTTTATTCATTTTTGGTTAGTTATTCCCTAAATAGTAACCTATGTTTTCATGTAAAAAGGCAATCTGATTCGGCCAAAAATTTTTTCTGGACGTTTCAAAGGGTCTAGATCAAAGAACGCTTCAAATTCATACACGCGGGTTGGTTATTCCTCGAATCCAGGCCACTCATTTCTTCAACATGGGGGAAACAGTGGGTGTGGTGGGTCCCAGACCCGTTCCAAACGATTTAGGGTCCAATATTCAGGCTAAAAATGATACCCCACACGCCTAGGTACAATATATATCGAAAACAGACATTCGAAATGGGTAGATAGGCACCCATTTTGACACATAACCTCATCCAGAGAGCCCCAATCGTCAATCTCTCTGATTCGACCCAAAATTTTATTCTGGGCGTTTCAAAGTGTCTAGATCAAAAAAGTCAAATGTCCGTCCGCCGTACGTTGTCCACGCCGACGTAGGTAGTAGAAAATTTCCAAAAAATCTGAAATTTGGGAGGAGTAGGGGTCAAAATGTGTATTTCCAAAAACGAATTTTCATGATTTTTGGCGATTAAGGGGTGTGGGGTATCATTTTCTACTAAATTTTGGACGCTTAATCCAATGTGATAGGTCCGGAAACGATTGGCGCCCTTTGGATGAGGTTTTGGGTCATAATGGGTGCCTATCTACCCATCTCGAATGTTTATTTTCGAGATTTGAGGTACCTAAACGCATGGGGTATCATTTTCCACAAAATTTTGGACCCTGAATCGATTGAAATGGGTCTGAGTCCTTCCGCACTCACCGTTTCCCCCATTTTCGACGATTTAGGCGTGTGGGGTATCGTTTTCCACTAATTTGTGGACGCTGAATCGATTGGAATGAATCTCGATGCGCCTGGTTTGAGTAATAACCAACCCGTGTGAAAGAATTTGCAGCGTTTCGTAAAAATTGTATTTTCATTCGGACACAATGGCACGCTAGATTACCGGAATATTACACTTCATAAATTGGATTACTCAAATCCGTTGACTCAACTGGTTTTTGGTTGGTTATTCCTCGAATAATCAACCTATGTTTTCATGATAATGGTCAACCTCTCCGATTTGGCTCAAATTTTTTTTCTGGACGTTTCATGATGTCCTGATCAAAAAAGGTCGATGTCCGTCCGCCGTACGCCGTACGTTGTACGCCGTCCATGTTCCGCGCCGTTTTTGGTAGTAGAAAATTTTCTAAAAATCTGAAATTTGGGTCAGGGGTCTGTTCCCTGCCGAGACGGGTCCTCGAAACTTTTCAGCCCGATCGGACCAAATTTGGGGGGGTAGGGGTCAAAATGTGTTTTTTGAAAAATGGATTTTCGAGATTTTGGGCGATCTAGGCGAGTAGGGTGTCATTTTCCACTAAATTTTGGACGCTGAATCCAATGAAACGGGTCCCAGAACGATTGGCACCCACTGGAGAAAGTTGATGGAATATCTTATACATTCCATGTAACATACGAACTACATATTGCTCTCCTTCCTCTACTAGACTGTTAGTGGTCATGAGGGTTTGCAGCTCTGTTCATTTAAGTCTCAAGTCACTCCTTCTTCTAGAGTTGTAAGAAAGTGAGTACAAAAATATATTGTTCAAATTGTGATCCGCGAGTTATAATTCCCATTTTCTCACCAAGAAAGTTCAAGAGAAGTAATGGGTCAAATTGGGTATTTGTTACCCATTTTGAATATGTTTTTTCGGGATTTCTGCTACCTAGGAGTGTGGGGTATAGTTTTCCACTAAATTTTGGACGCTGAATTCAATGATGTGTGTCCCAGAACGATTGGCAACCACCGGAAGAAGTTATGGGTCAAAATGGGTATGTATCCACCCATTTTGTATGTGTCAGGATTTCTGGTGCCTAGGTGTGTGGGGTATCATATTCCTCTAAATTTTGGACCCTGAATCGTTTGGAATGGGTCTGGGACCCGCCACACCCACTGTTTCCCCCATTCGAGGAATAACCAACCCGTGTGTAAGAATTTGCAGATTTTTTTCTCTCCAATTTGGAACTGAGTATAGTAGCACTGCAGAGACTCTGGCTGGGGGAGTGATCGTCATTAGGGCCACCTCAGTCAAAAAGATCGTTCTTCCAGTAGATGTGTATTAAGGAAACGCGACAAGCTGTACGTGTTAAAACCCAGGAAGAAGAAGAGGCGAAATCCCCCAAGTTGTTTGGTACAATGAGGTGCAGAGTGGCAAGAGGAGCGACCCAGATCTGTTGAACCAACTCTTCAAATATTTACAATTCCACGTGTTCTCCTGAGCGCTGCAAGGTCTTCGGCGCCTCGCCGTTTATTTTTATGGCTATTCCAGTGTTTGGTGAAAAAAAAAAGTTTTCAGTGCTTTGAACCAAATATCACTTCTACGTACACGCATAGGGATCATAGCTGATGTCACGCATGGTGTTCATCGAACTCTTTTTCACGCGGAATAAGCTAATTTCGGTCATTATTTCGCATAAATTCGTCGAATCAAGAAACGGATAGTATCTTGTGAATCATCGTTAAAGAAAACGCTGCAAATTCTGTAAGCCTCTCTCGAATTAAAATGTGTTTGAATTTACTATAATTTATTTCGGGTTTCTTTGGAGGTGTTGAACGGACCTAGCGAGAGGTTACACAATGTAAGTCCAAGACTTACGACTGAGCAACTAGGGATACCAAGGATGAGCATAAAATACATTGATACAAACTGAATTATAATTGAAAACAAGGACTCGTTGCAAAGGAGAATATGCCTCAACCTGGGCTAGAATTGATACAAGACAAAGTAATTCGACAAAGTAAATTAGACAACATGTGGAGCATAAAATACAATTAATACAAGACACATGAAATTATGATATACATGAAATACAGTTTAATGAGCAAGTGCAACAATACCGGCTGACGAAAACGGCGTCGACGTTGAAGGAAAAACAGGAGGGGGCATGCTGTCCCGAAGGTACACAGTGAGGCTTATTAGCTTGAGTCCTTTATCATCTCATGGCATGGGGAACACAATATTACAGCTTTGGTCGACAACAGCGTCGGTAGCAGAGTTCACTTCAGAGCGAGCACAGGACAAAGCCAGGATGGACTGAGTGTGATGCACTTGCATGACAGGGTTACAAAAATATATGACTCCAACATGTTGGGCGCCTTGATAACGACCGCCGGGTTTGGCACCTTAGCAACGAGTGAGTGCTGGGCCTCTCTCCAAAATGTGACGTCTGGGCAGGAGCTGCGCGCACATCCTGGCGCATGCTCCCTCCCTTCTGGCCTTCTGGAGGCAGCAAGCCTGGGGGCTTACACAGGGGTTGGTTATTCCTCGGACCAGGCGCATGGAGACTCATTTCTTCAACATGGGGAAAACGGAAACAGTGGGTGTGGTGGGTCCTGGACCCATTACATTTGATTAAAGGTCCAAAATTGTGTGGAAAATGACACCCCACACGTCTAGATCGCCAAAAATCTCGAAAATCCATTTTTTCGAAAAACACATTTTGACCCCTACCCCGCCCAAATTTGGTCCGATTGTGCTGAAAAGTTTCGAGGACTAACTAGAGCCGGGAACAGACCCCTTACCCGAATTTAAGATTTTTAGAAAATTTTCTACTACCAAAAAGAGCCCGGACGGCGGGCGGACATTTGACTCTTTGGATCCTAGACACCTTGAAACGTCTAGAAAAACCTTAGAGGGTGATGGTGTTTTGCCCCATTTATACAACAAGTCAGCACATTGACAGTGTTTGGTTCTAATTCTGTTTAGAGCCGACCATGTTTTCCTTGGTAAGCCAAAACCTGGTGGTCTTTGAGAGAAGCATGGGATTTGATCTTGCTGAAACCATTCTTGCTGCCATGCGCTATTCAAACTGAAGTTTTGCTCAGTGGCAGAGTCAATTGCAGTTTTTGTTGGTGGCCTTTTTTATCGCAAGCGGGTCTTATTTGCGTTTTCGATATCCTCATGTATTCTCAGATCTAGGTTATTAGCAATATTATCAAATTCTCTAATAAGAGCATTCTTACGTCGCAGGTTTAGTGGTGGTTGTGGCTTAGGACTGGAAGCCATTCAGTAGGTGTTGATCTGATGACTCCACTGATCATTCTCATTGTATTATTGAGTTGGGCAACTATTTGAAAGTTTTGAGGTTGCGCAATTTTGCGTCGCCACTGAACTGATTGCACACAGTAATAACAATCGGTTGAGGAATCAAATTATCATGAAATTCTGGGTTGAATCCGAATCTGCACATTAAAAAATTGGGGTTTACGAGCTAGAATTTTGTACTACCGAAATAAGAAAGTTAGTGTCGCTCGCGCAAATGTAATATTTTAAGATCTTTGCGGAAAAAATTGAAGTTTTAAAAAAAAATGTTGTTTTTACTCTCTTTTTTGACAAAAATGCCCCACATCAACACCACCATTTTTGGAACGTCCATTTGAGACTATCAACATCCTAAAATGGCTGCAAAATCTCCGGACCAGCAGCATGGAGTCTCATTCCAATCGATTCAGCGAACCATAGCCTGGTATGGAGTGTAAAGAAAAACGCAATTTTCCTAAAAATGGGGGAAATTATGGGATTTCGGAAATAGTTTCAATTGTCTGACTAACGCTCTAGAAGGACAAATCCTAGTGCTAAACTATAAAAGAACGCTACCAATTCCTTCACAAAGAGGTAGAATATTAATTTATTATTCATTATTCATGGAGAGCATGCCCTTTCAAGGCCGCAAGTTTATACCTGTTTCGTGTTGCTGTCTTATAAAGAAAACATGAATTAGTAACACGACTGCGAACTACTCATGAAGTTAATAGTTTTGTCCACAAAATAGAAATTAAAGGTTGCAACACCATTACAAAGTACGTACAGAGCATTCAGTTTGTTCAAAAAGAGGTTATGGACGCTGATTTATTAGCTATTAGTTATTTTGACTTAGTCTCCGAACAAACGTTAAATAAAAAAATTTCGCCTCTCGGGAACCGTTACAGGCATTGCCGGCCGTTAGGAGGTTCCACAAGTTTGGTTATTGTGGAATGTTAACGAATTGTTCGGTAATTTTGATCTACTCCTTCTCTTCATACTTGAATATCGGCGAGAAGTGAGGTGCTTTCCAAATAGAACGAACGTGACTATGAGAGAATAGCATTTAATAGACGGTTCAGTGGGATCAGCGAGAGCAGATATAATTAATATTAATTCATCTTCTGGAATTTGTTAACCGTTCAAGGAGCAATGTCGCCCAAATTAGGCTTATTCGGAGCCTCAAGGAGCTAAAACCACGGTTTTGGGGCGCTTTTCGCATTAACATGAAAATTAACATGCTTTGAAATAAAATGGAAGAAAATGATTCGATTCTTCCAGAAAAATCAAGCAGAGAAAGATTATTTACACGCGATAAGAGTCTGAAAATTACATGTGATATTGGACTAGCGGAAAGATTAGTACAGCTGGGGCTCTAATCTTGTTTAGAACCTCCCTAATTTTGGTTGGTTATTCCTTGAATAATCAACCTATGTTTTGATGCCCAAAGTCAATAATTCCGATTCGGCCCAAAATTATTTCCTGGGCGTTTCAAAGAGTCTAGATCAAAAAAGTCAAAAGGCCGCCGTCCACGCCGATTTCGGTTATACAAAATTTTCTAAAATTCTGAAATTTTGGTCGGGGGCCCGTTTTTGGAATTAATTGGTCCTTGAAACTTTTCAGCCCGATCGGACCAAATTTGGGCGGGGTAGGGGTCAAAATGTGTTGTTAGAACAATTGATTTTCAAGATTTTTGGCGATCTAGGCAAGTGGGGTATCATTTTTTACTAAATTATGGACGCTGAATCCAATGAAACGAGTCCTGGGACGATTGACATTCACCGGAAGAGGTTATGGGTCAAAATGGGTATCTTCCTACCTATTTCGATTGTGTATTTTTGAGATTTTCGGTACCTAGGCGTGTTGGGTATCATTTTCCACTAAATTTTGGACGCTGAATCGATTGGAGTGAGTCCCCATGCTCCTGGGCCGAAGATTTTACAAGTATTATTTTTCATGATCCTCAAACACGGAATCAAGCACCTAGAAAAACAACCTGTGTACCATCTCTATGTAATTATTTGAGGATAGCAAATCGAATCATACAAAGTTCATTCCTGTCACTTCATTCGTTGAATTGTTATCGGAAGTTTCGTATCACCGTTCTTATGGAAATCATACTCCTACGTATACGCTTTAAAGGAAGTTCGAAGAGTCTTATCATTGTGGAAGAATTCGCAGAATTGGTTATCTACTTGTTTCGCATCGATTTTAAATGATTATCCGATTAATCGATACTTTTTTGTTGAGAAAGGGGTCATTTCAGATAGTTGTGGTTCTTTGTGATGTTTTACTAAAAATTTTTGTTATCAGAATTATCATTGTGACTGATCTTCTAACCAATTTTCAAATTTCGCAATTTCGATTGTTGGAAAGTGAATTGGTATGTATCGATATTGACGGGACGGAGATGCACCGCCGTTGTGGAGCCTGGAAGAACTGTCCGGGGCGGTGATGAGCCTCCGCCGGGGCCAGGAAGTGGGTTAATGGGGAGTCATAGGAGCTCGGAGTACTGCGATAACTTCCTCGACGGAGAAATTGGTCCGCCGAGTGACGTTCTAAAGAGAATGACACACGACGAGTTCTAAACTAGAACTGCTCCGAGTCCGCGAGGGTCTGTCGACGCCATCGACCACTCGGCAGGAGGGAGGACGCGGTTCGGGAGGGGCTCGAGAGGAAGCAGATGGTTCCCAGTACCATTCTTCGCCGCAGAGGCTCCGCTAGTCACCGCGGGTTTCCACCTTCCGCCTCCGTCGTGCCATACCGAATCCTGCGTGCCACAGCCCCGGTGCCCCCCTTCGATCGTACTGTTGCGTGCCATGAGCCAAGGTGGGTCTTTTCCCCTCGAATGTGTCCGTCTTTTTGTGATTACGTTTCCCCGTCCGCCCCCCTCCATGTCTTAGGGGCGGCACCGGCCCCTCGAGGACCTTCCGAGGAGCCCTCCACCTAAAACACTTTTCTAATGTTTAAGTATATTATAACTATTTAGGAAATTGATTTCTTTACGTATGAAAACACATCAATATGAACAAATTATCACTAAAACCATATTTTCGAATTTAAAAATTCAATTTACAAATTTAAACTGACTCTTCAAAAACGTTTAAAATGAATGAAATATTTCAAAATTTTGAACTAGTGTCCATTTCAACTAACAGTCCGTTTCATCAAACATAGTAAAATCCCGCTTTGGTTGTGGTTTTTGTGGAAGTTAAGGAAGTTTTAGTGGTCACGGTGACGTCACCGGCTGAACTTGGACTAGAAGAACTTCGAGAACGAGTTCAAACGTGAATGTGTTATTTCCGACGAGGACAAGAAAGCTTGCACTTTTCAACGGATTTTACACTGTATACCCCCCTCCCCCTATATTATGTGCATCCTCAGCGCTTCCTTACGTCCCCCCCCCCCCCCCACAAGCACACATACGAGTATGAAGGGTAAGGGGATGATCAAATTGAGTCCATTTTCAAATCACTGTAAACTGCAGGCTGATTGAATTGATTTCAAACTTGGCACGTAACATTTTTGATTGATTTTGACATTTTGGGAAGCATCTGCTGGAATGTACGTTTAAGCTTTGCCGATTTCGTTGTTGAAACCAACACCCTCCCAACATTAATTTGCTACATAACTGCTCATCTGCCATTTCTGCCCTTTACATTTTTTGGTTGGTTATTCCTTGAATAATCATAATTTGCATGTTTTCATGCAAAAAGTCAATCTCTCCGATTCGGGCCAACATTTTTTTCTGGGCGTTTCAAAATGTCTAGATCAAAAAAGTCTAATGCCGTCCACGCCGTCTTTGGTAGTAGAAAAATTTCTAAAAATCTGAAATTAGCAACTTTTAGTTTCAATATTGTGGCAGCAAAGAACCATATACTCTATTAGTATTTTGCAGTCGTGTTACTACCTCAAGTTTTCATAATGAGACAGCAACACGAAACAGGTATAAACTTACGGCCTTGAAAGGGCGTCTACTCCATGAATAATGAATATTCTACCTCTTTGTATGATAAATTTGTAGCGTTCTTTTATAGTTTAGTACTAGGATTTGTCCTTCTAGAGCGTTAGTCAGACAATGGAAACTGTTCCCCAAATCCCATCATTTCCCCCATTTTTTCAGGAAAATTTTCTTTTTCTTTAAATTTCATACCAGGATATCGTTTATTATTCATTGAATAAACAGCCTATGTTTTCAAACAGAGGTCAATCTCTTCTATTTGCCCCGAAATTGAACAGTGTACGTTAACAGGCACCCAAAAATCCCCAAAATGTTAGAGAATTCTCGGAAAATATGAGATTTTGGTCATAGATCGAAACTTTCAGCCCAATTGGAGCAAATTTGGGGCAGTGAGGTCAAAGTTTGAATTCAAAACTGGAATTTTTGAGATTTTTGGCGATTTAGGCATGTGGGGTATCATTTTTGACTAAATTTGTGACGCTGAATCTAATAATATGTGTCCCGGATAGATTGGCACCCACCAGAGGAAGTCATGGGTCAAAATGGGCATCAATTCAATCATTTCAAACGTGGGTTTTCAAGATTTGTGGTACCTAGGCGTGCGGGGTATCATTTTTCACCAAATTTTGCTTGCTGAATCGATTGGAACATGCCTCCGTGCTGGTTCGAGGAATATCTAACCCCTGTGAAAGAATTTGCTGTGTAATTGGTTCTACATGAACCGTCGTAATGTCTTAGCCAGTGACTTCTATCGTATCTTGAATGCCTCCTCTCTCCGAAAAACAAAGGATTATAGTGAATTCCTTTATATTCTGGTTACTCGAAGACAAAGATCATCAAAATATTAGGTATAGTATAGGGTCTACGATAGAGGAACGTGGGAAAAGAAGAAGAAGTGCACTGCCGCGCATTTCTGAGTCGAATGAACTTCGAAAAATGGCAATTTAAGGGATGATTGGTTGAATCTTGTCCTTTTGACAGCGATCAGGTCGCTGATTTGTGGTTGAGACGAGGACAAAATTCTCCTAAGGTAACGCCACAGCGATAATTTCAAGGTCAAACAATTTCAACGTTGGAGAACGTGTCGCCGATAAGGTCCGAACGAGGGGACTCGATCAGATTCGAATCGATCGGAATATTCATCCAAGTCGGTCACAATCGCCGGTCTCAAGACAGTTTTATGTTGAATTGATCACATCTTCGACTCGGCAGTTCTGCTTGATTGGCTCTGCTGCCGAGGATGCGTGTTCGCTGTACGGCTTCGCAAGTGGTCGATACGAAAGAGACAACGAGGAGGTTCGCCTATCTGAAGTATGCGGGATAAAAGGAGATAAAAAGTGTTAAATGTCGTCATCCGCACAACGAAAGGGTTTTCATTGCTGTAGCGACATCTTCCACATTTGTGGTATCGGCGAGAGCGAATGTTCTCAATATCCAAACGTCTTTTACGAAAAACGCTGCAAAGGGTTGGTTAATCCTCGGACCAGGAGCATGGAGACTCATTTCTTCAACATGGCGGGTCCGATACCCATTCCAATCGATTTAGGGTCCAAAATTTAGTGGAAAATGATACCCCACTCGAATAGGTACCAGAAATCTCGAAAACAGACTTTCGAAATGGGTAGATCGGTACCCATTTTGACCCATAACCTCATCCAGAGGGCGCCAATCGTTCCGGGACCTGTTTCATCGGATTCAACGTCCAACATTTAGTGAAAAATGATACCCCACACGCCTAGATCACCAAAAATCTAGAAAGTCCATTTCTTAAAAAACACATTTTGAACCCTGCTCCACCCAAATTTGGTCCGATCGGGCCGTCTCGAGGACCAACTTTAGCCGGGAATAGACCCCTGACCCAAATTTCAGATTTTTAGAAAATTGTCTGCAACCAATAACGGCACGGACGGCGCAAATTTGGGTGGGGTAGGGGTCAAAATGTAAATTTTGAAAAATGGATTGTTGAGATCTTTTGCAATCTAGGCGTGTGGGTTATGATTTTCCACTAAATTTTGGACGCTGAATCCAATCAGACGGGTCTCGGAACGATTGGTGCCCTCTGGATGTGGCTGTGGGTCAAAATGGGTGCCTATTCACCCATTTTGGATGTGTGTATTTCCGGATTTCTGGTACCTAAGCGTGTGGGGTATCATTTTCCACTAAATTGTGGACGCTGAATCCAATCAGACGGGTCCCGGAGCGATTGGCACCCTCTGGATGAGGTTACGAGCCAAAATGGGTACCAATCAACCCATTTCGAATGGGTAGTCCGTTTTCGAGATCTCTGGTACCTAGGCCCTATAAGCTACCTTTGGGGTATCATTTTTACTAAATGTTGGACCCTAAATCGATTGGAATGGGGCCAGGACCCGCCACACCCACTGTTTCCCTCATTTTCCCCATGTTGAAGAAATGAATCTCCATGCGCCTGGTCCGAGGTTTAAATTAGTGTCCATGTGCCTGATTCAAGATGTGTAAGAATTTGCAGCGTTCTTGATCTGGACACCTGGAAACATCAAGAAAATAAATTTGGGCCGAATCGGAGAGATTGACTTTTTGCATGAAAACAGGTTTATTATTCAATGAATAACCAACCAAAATTAAATCGACCTGCTCTTCAAATAAGGCAATTCTTCGAATAAAGTCGTTCATAACATTACAAATTAGCTTCTCAAGTACAAGACGGAGATAATATTGAATCTGAGTCGATTGTTGTCATACGATGACACATGAACGGGCTTGAAGAAGACAAAAGGACGATATTTATTCCAAGATAGAGCGTTGGCAAACACATGTACCATGAGAGAGCTCCATCACGATCGATTCGGCATAAATAACTGGTCTAAGCAATAAAACAAACTGCAAACACCTTCATTCCATTGAAGTTGCTGATCTCCTTCAGATACAGCCTCTTCATTCTTGATTGTTAAATGCCCCCCTATTCCTCCTAAAATTGACCAAATAAGAGTAAACTAAAAGTAATTTTTATGTTTGCACTTTTTTGTTTCTATTTATTTATTTATTTTTATTGAGAGGAAAACAATGGAGAATATAATTTTTTAAATTATATCTTTTATGTGCAAACTCATGCGCTGGAAAAGATGATTTCTTCACGCAAAATCAATTAATTCGATCATTATTCCGCTAAGATAGAGTCGAATTAAGAAACTAATAGCATCACGTGAATCAACGTTCCAAAAAACTATTAAAAAACATGGGGAAAATGGGAGAGCAGTGAGTGTGTGGGTCCCGAAGCCATTCCAATCGATTCAGGATCCAAAATTTAGTGGAAAATGATACTCCGCACGCCTGGGTACCTGAAATCTCGAAAATCCATTTTTCGATAACACATTAGACTCCTAGCCCCCGCCCAAATTTGGTCCGATTGGGCTGAAAAGTTTCGAGGACCAACTGGAGCCAAAAACTTTCAGATTTTCAGAAGGAATTTCAGATTTTTAGAAGATTGTTCACAACCACACTTGAGTGTTCACCATCATCCACTATTTGATCATTTTGGGGCTGCGCAACTTTGCTCGCTCAACCGGTTGCGCGCAACCAAAAAAAATTGTTGAAGAATCAAACAATCATGAGGTTTTTGGGTAAAGGCCGAATTTGCAATAAAAAAAAAAAAAACGCTGCAAATTCTTACACAGGGGTTGGTTATTTGTCAGACCAGGTGCATGGAAACTAACTTAAAAACATGGGGGAAATGGGGAAAACGGTGAATGCGGCGGGTCCCAGACCCATTCCAATCGATTCAGTGTCCATTATTAGTGGAAAACGATACCCCACACGCCCAGGTACCAGAAATATCATAAACACATATTTAAAATGAGTAATATATACCCAATTTGACCCATAACTTCTTCCAGTGGGTGCCAGTCGTCCTGGGACCCACTTCATTGGATTCAGCGTCCAAAATTTAGTGGAAAATGATACCCCACTCGCCTGGATCGCCCAAAATCTCGAAAATCCATTTTTCAAAAAACACATTTTGACTCCTACCCCGCCCAAATTTGGTCCGATCGGGCTGAAAAGTTTGGAGGACCGTCCTAGGCCGGTATCAGACCCCTGACCCAAATTTCAGATTTTTAGAAAATTTTTTACTACCAAAAACGGCGTGGACGGCGTACGGACATTGACCTTTTTTGATCTAGACACCTTGAATCGTCCAGAAAAAAATTTTGAGCCGAATCGGAGAGGTTGACCTTTTGCATGAAAACATAGGTTGATTATTCAAGGAATAACCAACCAAAATTGGGGTTCCCTTTCAAAATAAGAATGTTACTGTCACTTGCGCATGGTTACACAGCCGCGCGAAGTGCGCAAATAGGGTATTTTTAATCCTTGCAAAAAAAATTGAACATTGGTCCCCCAATGCAGGAAATACTACTACCAAAAACGGCGTACGTCGGACAAAAATTTGCCTATTTTGACCTAAACACCTTGAAACGTCCAGTAAATGGTTTTGGGGCAAATCGGAGTGATTAAACATTGTTGTGAAAACAAAGCCTGTTTATTTAATGAATGATAAACCATTGCCTGGTATGGAATTTAAAGAAATAAAATTTCAAATTTCAATGGGAGAAATTATGGTATTTGGGTATTAGTTTCAACTGTCTGACTAACGCTCTAGAAGGACCAGTCCTAGTGCTAAACTATAAAAGAACGCTACAAATTTATCATACAAAGAGGTAGAATATTCATTTATTATTCATTATTCATGCTCTTTCAAGGCCGCAAGTTTATACCTGTTTCGTGTTGCTGTCTTATTGAGAAAACTCGAGGTAGTAACACGACTGCGGTTCACCGGTTCCGTGCTGCCACAAAATTGAAACTAAAGGTTGCAACACTATTACAAAGTATGTATAGAGTTTTCAGTTTGTTTCAGTTGCTCTGTCATTGCAAAATTAACATAGAGGACAGAAAAATAACAATTGAAACATCGCTCTCACAGTTTCTTCATGTTTGCTGTCACAAGATGGACTCCCGCTGCTCTTCTAGAATACATGGTGGTGGCAGTGGTAGATACGAGTCCCATTTTGACCCATGACTTTATGCGGTAAGTGCCAATCGTTCTGGGGCCCATTTCATTGCATTCAGTGTCCAAAATATAGTGGAAAATAATACCCCACACGCCTAGATCGCTGAAAACCTCGAAAATCCATTTTGACCCCTACCATCCCCAAATTTAGGCTAATCGGATTGAAGAGTTTGAGAACAAATTAGAGCCGGAATGAGGTCCCTGTTGAAAATGTAGAATTTTTCAAAAATGTTTTTACTACCAAAAACGGCGTTCTAGATGATTTCCTGGTTTTCAAACGCCAAATTAAACCAATTCCTCTAAAACAAGATCGAACTTCAACAGTCTGCTCTTTTATTCTCCTCAAAGGTAAAAACAAGTTCTCGAGCGTAAAACCTCTTTTGCCATCTTTTTCGTTCCCTTGTTTCCATTTCCCAACCGATCCTGCTTTGGCTTTATTGCGTTCCTCTTTTTGTCTCTCCGATCGTTTTGATCGCACAATTAGCCCCTGTTTTGCCATCTTCGTCAATAATATTTTCCACTTTGTCTCGGTCATCTTCCATCTTTATTCTTGATACCGTAGCTTATCTCTGAAAAGTTATTGAATACGAAGTTTCCGCTGAGTGATAACCTTCATTACTTTACCACTGCTTGTTATCTGACACGGAATAGTCTAATCAATCGATTCGTTCCGCATAGTGGTTAGACTTTTGTCGATTATTTGTTTTCGGTAACAAGAGACCATATTGAAGGAAAGCATAACGTTGTTCCTCCGCGGCATAAAAACTCATTGACATTTTAGTAAAAATGAAGAATGCCTTGTTCAGTTGGAGACGTTCTTGATAAGAATTCGTTCTCTCGATAATATCAAACTGTGTATCCAGATTGGTGAGAGTTAGAATCAAAAATTTTTACGATTAAAACCCAATTTCCCAATTGTCTAAAATTTAAAACTATCCATCATAATATTTTTCCAAGTAATACGGAATATGCATATATTTTTTGGAATCAATTTTTAGGATGTTTTATTCAATAATCAATCGATTGCTTAACTGATTCACCTTCAATGCAAATTCTTACACACGGGTTGGTTATTCCTCGAATGGGGGAAACAGTGGGTGTGGAGGGTCCCAGACCCATTCCAATCGATTCAGGGTCCAAAATTTAGTGGAAAACTATACCCCACACGCCTAGGTAGCAGAAATCCCGAAAACACATATTATTCAAAATGGGTGGATACATACCCAATTTGACCCATAACTTCTTCCAGTGGGTGCCGATTGTTCTGGGGCCGAATTTCTAGGGCTAATTTAGTGGAAAATGACACCCCACTCGCCTAAATCACCCAAAATCTCGAAAATCCATTTTTCAAAAAACATTTTGACCCCCCCCCCCCCAAATTTGGTCCGATTGGGCTGAAAAGTTTCGAGGACCCGTCTCGGCCGGGAACAGACCCCTGACCCAAATTTCAGATTTTTAGAAAATTTTCTACTACCAAAAACGGCGCGGACGATGGACGGCGTACGGCGGACGGACATCGACCTTTTTTGATCAGGACATCATGAAACGTCCAGAAAAAAATTTTGAGCCGAATCGGAAAGGCTAACCATTATCATGAAAACATAGGTTGATTATTCAAGGAATAACCAACCAATACACAAGTAGATTGTTTTCATAGAAAAGCCGGCAATAACCTCTAAACCCAGTTTTTCCAAGACTGTACAGTAAGGAACTCGATTAGCAACAATCGATTCAGAAGCCTCTTCAATCGATTCATCGCCCAGTATTAAGTTGAAAATGAACCACCATTTCTGCTGTGGTCCAAAAATTTAGAAAAAAATATTCTCAACCATTTTCAACCATTCCCTGCCTCCGTTTGGAGATTGCGATACATGTAAAGGGAGGTAGGGGTCAAAGTGTGCTTTTTGAAAAAAATGGATTTTTACGATTTTTGGCGATCTAGGCGTGTGGGGTATCATTTTCAATTAAATTTTGGACGCAAATTTTGAATCCAATGAAAAGGGTCCAGGAATGATTAGCGGCCTCTGGAAGAGATTATATGTAGGTCAAAATGGGCCGCTAACTACCCATTTCGAATATGTGTTTTCAAATTTCTGGTATTTTCGTTACATTGTGGATGCTGATTCCATCGGGATGGGTATTGGTCAAAATGAGTACCTACCTACCTATTTTGAGATTTGAGGGCACCAACGCATGTGCGTCATCATTCTCCATCAAATTGTGGACGCTTAATCGATTGGAATGAATCGATTGGGGATCGACACAAAGTGTCCGTCCAACGTCCGCACGAACAATAATTCTACTGGCATTGCAAAAAGCATCACAATATGTGTTCTAGAAGAGCAGCGGGAGTCCATCTTGTGACAGCAAACTGGAAGAAACTGTGAGAGCGATGTTTCAATTGTTATTTTTGTGTCCTCTAATTTTATTTTGAATGGCAGAGGAACTGAAACAAACTGAATACTCTATACGTACTTTGTGATAGTGTTGCAATCTTCAGTTTCAATTTTATGACAACAGGGAACAATAAACTCTAGGAGTATCCCACAGTCGTGTTACTACCTCAAGTTTTCTTAATAAGACAGCAACACGTACAACAAACAGGTATAAACTTGCGGCCTTGAGAGGGCATGCTCTCCATGAATAATGAATAACAAATTAATATTCTACCTCTTTGTGTGATAAATTTGTAGAGTTCTTTTATAGTTTAGCACTAGGATTTGTCCTTCTAGAACGTTAGTCAGACAGTTGAAACTATTCCCCAAATCCCATCATTTCCCCCATTTTCAGGAAAATTTTCTTTTTCCTCCAATTCTATATCAGGCTATGGTTTATTTTCATTGAATAAACTGCCTATGTTTTCAAAACAGAGGGCAATCTCTTCTATTGATCCCGAAATTGAACAGTGTACGTTTCATGATGTCAAGTCAAAACGCCTGGATCCACAATGGCGATTCCTTGGAGCAAAATTACGGGGAAAACAGTAAGTTTGGGGTGTCTTAAACTCATTCCAATCTATACCCCACTTTCCTAGGCAACCAAAAATCTCCAAATAGCTGGAAATTCTCGGGAAACCTGACATTTCGGTGAGGTTTCAGGTGCTTTCCAGCTCTAGTAAGTCCTTGAAACATTTCAGCCCGATCGGACCAAAGTTGGATGGGGTGGGGTAGGGGTGAAAATGTGTACTTTGAAAAATGGATATTCGAGATTATTGGCAATCTAGACGTGTGGGGTATCATTTTCCACTAACTTTTGGACGCTGAATCCAATTTAATAGGTCCCAGTGTAAGCCCCAGGCTTGCTGCCTCCAGAAGGCCAGACGGGAGGGAGCATGCGCCAGGATATGCGCGCAGCTCCTGCCCAGATGCTGCATTTGGAGAGAGCTTCAGCGCTTCACTCGTTGCCAAGGCGCCCAACCTGTCGGAGTCATATATTTTTGTAACCCTGTCGTGATAGTGCATCTCACTCAGTCCATCCTGGCTTTGTCCTGTGCTCGCTCTGAAGTGACCTGCTACCGTGCTGAAGTCAACCCAAGCTGTAACATTGTGTTCCCCATGAGATAAAGGACTCAAGTTAATTAAGCCTCGCTGCATACCTTCGGGACAGCTTGCCCCCTCCAGTTTTCTCTTTGACGTCGACGCCGTTTTCGTCAGCTGGTATCGTTGCGCTTGCTCATTAATTGTATTTCATGTATCATGTATTAATTGTATTTTCATGCTCCACATGTTGTCTAATGTACTTTGTCAAATTACTTTGTCCTATATCAATTGTAGACTAGGTATGTGCATATCCTCCTTGTCTTTAATTATAATTCATTTTGTTTCAATGTATTTAATGCTCATCCTTGGTATCCCTAATTAACGCTCAGTCGTAAGTCTTGGACTTACATCCCGTATCCTCTCACTAGGTTCCTTCGAAATTCTCCGAAGAAACCCGAATTAAATTATAGTAAATTCAAACACATTTTAATTCGAGAGAGGCTTACACCAGAACGATTTGCGCCCACTGGAAGGTCTCATGGGTCAAAATGGGTACCAATCTACCCATTTCGAATGTGTTTCCGAGATTTTTGGATATTTAGGCGTGTGGGGTATCCTTTTCCACTAAATTTTGGACGCTGAATCGATTGGAATGCGTCTCCATGCTCCTGGTCCGAGGAACAACCAACCCCTGTAAATGAATCTGCAGCTTTTCTTCGAACTTGACTTCTTGTGGGATTCACCCTGCAGTGACTCCCTCTTGTGCAGTCTAGTCCTTTGCCACCTTCGCGTTTTTCTGTCTGCTTCCTGAAGTTCTTCGATTCGTAGGGCATTCGACACCGGAAGAGGACTCGACACTCAAGTCACCCCTTGCGGGTTTCATCTTCGCCTGTCGAGACTTGACTCACTCGTAATTTTTTCCGATTCTTTCCGCCTAGGTCTTGTTTCAAAAGACCGATTTAAATTTGTTTTTAAACTGAAATCGTAACGGAATCTCGATAAGATCACAGATCGTAAGTTCAATATTAGCTGAGAGCCTCCACATCCTTGTTTATAAATGCTTTTGCGGGTAAAATAATAAGGAGTTGTTATTTCCGACAAAAAGTGGCCCCTGAGAAAAAACTAAAAACACGCACTCTTCCTTATTTTGGGCTACTCATGTTCCTTCAATTTTATTTTTGTCCTTGTAACAGAGAAACTATCAATGTTCAAACGGTGGAATTCGTGCCTAAAGCCGATTTCGATTCTAGTTCGTTATTACTTAAATAATCAACCTATGTCTTCATGCAATAAGCCAATCTCTCCGATTCAGTCCAGGATTTAGGCGTATGGGGTATCGTTTTCGACTACATTTTGGAAGCTGAATCCAGTGAGACGGGTTCAGGAACGATTGGAGCCAGCTGGAAGAGGTAATGGGTCAAAATGGATATCCATCTACCTATTTGAAATGTGTGTTTTCGAGATTTCTGGTACCTAGGCGTGTGGGGTATCATTTTCCACTAAATTCTGGACCCTGTGTAAGCCTCCCTCGAATTAAAATCTGTTATAATTTAATTTGGGTTTCTTCGGAGGTTTTGAATGGACCTAGCGAGAGGTTCCACAATGTAAGTCCAAGACTTACGACTGAGCAACTAGGGATACCAAGGATGGGCATAAAATACATTGATACAAAATGAATTATAATTGAAAACAAGGACACGTTGCAATGGAGAATATGCCTCAACCTAGGCTAGAATTGATACAAGACAAAGTAATTCGACAAAGTAAATTGGACAACATGTGGAGCATAAAATACAATTAATACATGATACATGAAATTATGATATACATGAAATACGATACTGGCTGACAAAAACGGCGTCGACATCGAAGGAAAACAGGAGGGGGCTCGCTGTCCCGAAGGTACACAGCGAGGCTTAATTAGCTTGAGTCCTTGAGTAGCAGAGTTCACTTCAGAGTGAGCACAGGACAAAGCCAGGATGGACTGAGTGAGATGCACTTGCATGACAGGGTTACAAAAATATATGACTCCAACATGTTGGGCGCCTCGGCCCCAAGGGGCGCCTCAACAACGACCGCCTGGTTGGACGCCTTCGCAATGAGGGAACAGTGAAGCCCTGAAGCTCTCCAAATGCGACGTCCAGGCAGGAGCTGCGCGCGCATCCTGGCGCATGCTCCCTCCCTTCTGGCCTTCTGGAGGCAGCAAGCCTGGGGGCTTACACCTGGATCAATTGAAATGGGTCCGGGACACGCCACACCCACTGTTCCCCCCATTTTTCCCACGTTCGATATTTCTACCAATTTAGGAATGTGGGGTATCGTTTTCCACTAATTTTTGGAAGGTAAATCGATTGGAGTGATTCTCCATGCTCCTGATCCGCGGAATAACCAACCCCTGTGAAAGGATTTTTGCAGCTTTTTGTCGAAAAATTGCGGTTGTTTCAGTCGAACGACATTTTCACACGAGGTTCACACAATTTAGATTTGCCGATTTTGACGCATTCAATAATTATGTTGCTTGTTTTAAGTTCAGCTTTCAACATTCACAGCCAAAAATCAAGTGGAGTTAATTGTGGTGGAACCTCCCGAATAAATTGATCAAATGCTTTGTGAAAGATGTGAATATTGACGAGCTGGCTGAAATCCGTTTGTTGGACTTTGCTGAACGCATTGATTCTTCTTACATTTTGCTTCTTTACACTTACAAAGTCTTCTTCTAGACGTTTCAAGCTGTCTAAATCAAAATTAGCAAATGTCCGTCCGCCGTCCACCGGTTTTTTAAATTTTCTAAAAATAATTGCTAAAGATTATTAAGTTCTTTAAAAATTTTTAAAAGAATTTTGGTCAGCGATTCGTTTCTAGCTCTAGTTGGTCCTCGAAACTTTTCAGCCCAATCGGACCACATGTGATGGGGAAGGGGGGTTCAAGATGAGTTTTCCAAAGGCGAGTGGTTTACCTACCGTTTTCGACAAAATTTAGGACGCTGAATCCAATGAGACGGGTCCCAGAACCATTGGCGCCCTCTGGATCAGGTTATGGGTCAAAATGGGGACCTAATTACCTATTTTGAATGTGTGTTCAGGAGATTTCTGGTGGAGTTTTTGGTCGTGAATAATATGTAGCTGAACTTGAAACAATGGCAACATAATTGAATGCGTCAAAATTGGCAAATCTAAATTTCGTGCGGGGTACCATTTTTTACTAAATTTTGTCCCAGAATCGATTGGAATGGGTCTGGGACACGCCACATCCACTGTTTCCCCAATTTTCTCCATATTCGACATTTTTTGCGATCTAGGCGTGTGGGGTATCATTTTCCACTGATTTGTGGATGCTGAATCGATTGGAATGACTGTTCACGCTCCTGTCCGAGGAATAAGCAACCCTTGCGAAGGAATTTGCAGCGTTTTTACTTCTCAGTCACCGTATGTACCGTCTGAGTACCGCTGAATCAACTCGGAGCGAGACGGTTTCAATAAAAGGAGGTTTGAATAGAGAAGATGAAGAGCTCATGAGCCTGTGGCTCGTCCATTGGCCCTCGTCCGCGCTATTTTTAAACTCATCGAGTCCCTCCGTAGATTTTTAGGCCCTCAGAAGCTGCAGCTACCAAAGAAGAACCCCGGGCCAGGAGTCGGTTGAAATGTGGAGCGTCTGTGCGAGTCTATTATCGAGCCTAGGCAAAAACAGAGAACGATCGTTGGTCGCGGAAACAGTTTTGTATTCGCTTCGTTGAAGAAACAAACTAATTTAGGAAAAAAGTGTATTTGTGACTATTTTACTCGAGGATTGCTGCCTCAAGGAGGCTGATGGAAGATAATTGTTTTGTTTTATTTGATAATTACGGGCGTTAGGGGTTAAACGAGTCGAGTAAGAGCTGAAATGCAGAGGTGAATGCTCGGCGAATCCCCATCATCGCAGGGGATGTCTGGTTTTCTTCAAGAGTTGAGGGAGGATGGTACGAGGTCGCACAGGACGAAGCCTCCGCGGACAAGCACGCCACCCATCGACGAGAGGGCCAGGGCTGACCCCCCGTGCCAATCAATACCTCAGGTCACAGCACAGCACAGAAACGAAGGTTCAGCCAAGTCCCCTGACGACTGGGTCCTAAGAACCTACTTAGCGTCCCACTCCCTTTTCCTGGCCGAATCACTGAGGGAAATTCGTATTTCGCCAAAATACACTTGAATCTCGAAGAGAAACGAATAATGAATTAACGGGAGATGGTTATTCCCGGAACATGGAGCACGGAGATTCATTCCAATCCATTCTGCGCTCAAAATTTAGTGATAAATGATACCCCACTCGCCTAAATCGCCGAAAATCCATTATTTGAAAAACACATTTCGACCCCATAAAAACATAGGTTGATTATTCAAAAAAAAAAAAAAAAAAAAAAAAAAAAAAAAAAAAAAAAAAAAAGGGGGGGGGGGGCAGTGTTGATCCCCCCCATTAGACCTTACTTGAAACTGTAAATTTTTAGGGCAAGAGTATGGGGAACAGTGAGTGTCCAGGATTCATTCTAATCGATTCAGCGGTCCAAATTTAGAAAAACATGACACCCCCACACGCCCCAGTCCCCTAACCGTTTTTCATTATCTATTAATCGTTTTCCCTCTAAATTTGAACCGCTGAATTGATTGGAATGAATCCGGGACATTCCCCATTCACTGTTTTTACCATTTTCTCCATGTTCCTGGTCCATGTAATTTTCTAAAAATCTGAAATTTCGGTCAGGGACTCGTTTCCGGCCATAGTTGGTCCTCGAAACATTTCAGCCCATTCGGACCAAATTCGGGTGGAGTAGGGGTCAAAATGTTTATTTCAAAAAATGGATTTTTGATATTATTGACAATCCAGGCGTGTGGGGTATCATTTTCCTCTAAATTTTGGACGCTGAATCCAATGAAATGGGTTCCGGAACGATTGGCGCCCATTGGAAGAGTTTATGGGTCAAAATGGGTATCCATCGACCAATTTTGAATATGTGTTTTCGAGGTTTCTGGTACCTAGGCGCGTGGGGTATCATTTTCCACTAAATTTTGGACCCTGAATCGATTGGAATGGGTCCAGCCACACTCAGTGTTTCCCCCATTGAAGAAATGAGTCTCCATGCGCCTGGTCCGAGGAATAACCTACCCCTGTGAAAGAATTTGCAATGTTTTTTATTGGAATGAATCATGGACACTCATTGTTTCCCCATTTTCTCGCTCTTAGGAATAATAAACCACTGTGGAAGAATTTGCATTGATTTGATCCAGACGTATTGACACGCAAAATGTCACATTTTTGACAGATAGGAGAGGGTTTACGCACCAAAAGATTATTTGTGGCATTATATACCATGAGCGATACGTGGGTAGGAATCCTCGATTTTGGGACGATCTCCATGTTCTTTGAAAATCTCTTCCAAATCAAAATATGCTTGTATGGGTGATCGATCGGGCTTTCAATTCCAACTAGTTAAACTAACGTATTGATTAGACTTCGAAGGGCACAACCGTCTAATCATTTTCTCGAGGAGCCGCCACATTATTGCCGATGATTATTGTCAAGGGCCTTAGGCCTGGCGCGGGTGCGACGTCGACGAAAAAAAAGCGAAAACGATCTTAGTCACCTGACGGACGGGGAGCCTGCGTGTGAAGCGTTTAAAAGACCAGAACAACAGCGGGTTTTCTGTTTAAATGTCTCAAGGTTACGTTGGACGGTGTCAAGGTCTCAGCAGACGAGCAATTCTTCGTGGACGCATCTCTCATGCGAAATACGAAGGAAGCGAGCAGCTAGGAGTTCTTCAAACAATCACAGATTGTTTCAAAATATGATATACGTCTATTTGTGAGTTGTATCGTCATTAAATTATTGACTTTGGCTGGTGTCTTAGGTGGTGGCAGAAGAACAAAAAAATTCCTATTTGTATTATTATTTCCTTGACACGGGAATTTGGATAGAAAAACGCTGCAAATTCTTTCACAGGATTGGTTATTCCACGGACCAAGAGCATGAAAAACTCATAACAATCGATTCAATATGTCTAGATCAGATCAATGCGAATTCTTCCACAAAGGTTTATTATTCCTAAGAGCGAGAAAATGGGGAAACAATGAGTATCTATGATTCATTCCAATGAAAAACATTGCAAATTCTTTCACAGGGGTAGGTTATTCCTCGGACCAGGCGCATGGAGACTCATTCTTCAACATGGGGGAAATGGGGGAAACAGTGGGTGTGGCTGGACCCATTCCAATCGATTCAGGGTCCGAAATTTAGTGAAAATGATACCCCACACTCCTAGGTACCAGAAATCTCGAAAACACACATTCGACATGGGTAAATAGGCACTCACTTTGACCTATAACCTCTTCCAGTGGGTGCCAATCGTTCTGGGACCCTTACCATTTAATTCAGCGAACCATTTCATGGAATAACCAACCAAAAACATGGGGAAAATGGGAGAAACAGTGGGTGTGGCGGGTCCCGGACCCATTTCAATCGATTCAGGGTCCAAAATTTAGTGGAAAATGATACCCCACACGCCTAGGTACCAAAAATCTCAAAATTCCACGTTCAAAATAGATAGATAGGACATTTTGACTCAAAACCTGTTCAGGTAGGTGCTAATCGTTCTGGGGCCCATTTCATTGCATTCAGTGTCCAAAATTTGGTGAAAAATGGTACCCCACACGCCTATATCGCCCAAAACCTCGAAAGTCCATTTCTTGAAAACACATTTTGACCCCTACCATCCCCAAATTTAGGCCAATCGGGCTGAAAAGCTTCGAGGACCAATTAAAGCCGGAATGAGGTCCATGACGAAAATGTAGAATTTTTCAAAAATGTTTCTACTACCAAAAACGGCGTTCAAGATGATTTCCTGGTTTTCAAACGCCAAATTAAACCAATTCTTCTAAAACAAGATCTTCAACAGTCTGCGCTTTTATTCTCCTCAAAGGTAAAAACAAGTTTTCGAGCGTAAAACCTCTTTTGCCATCTTTTTCGTTCCCTTGTTTCCAAGTCTCGAAAACACACATTCGAAATGGGTAGATGGGCACCCATTTGACCCAAAACCTCTTCCAGTGGGCACCAATTGTTCTGGGACCTATTTCATTGGATTCAGCGTCCAGAATTAATTGGAGAGAACACGCAATCGAAATGGGTAAGATAGGTACCCATTTTGACCCAAAACTTCTTCCAGTGGGCACCAATTGTTCTGGGACCTGTTTCATTGAATTCAGCGTCCAGAATTTAGTATGAAATAATACCCCACACGCCTAGATCGCCAAAAATCTCGAAAACAAATTTTTTGAAGTTCCATTTCGAACCCCCATTTGGGGGGTCCGATTGGGCTGAATGGTTTCAAGGACGAGATTGACTTTTTGCATGAAAACATAGGTTGATTATTGAATGAATAACCAACCAAAATCTAGGTGCGATAGGGTTATGTGATACTAAATGCAGACTTGCGCAATAATCGGACAGAATCTCCGAGTGGTCGACAAAACCATGAATATGCCGCAATCGGTTGGCGGCCCACCTCGGAATGAACATGCAACAGGTTTGCCAAACCTCGGGTTTTCAATTCTACGAGTGATTCTGTTAAAAGTGTTCCAGGGATGCTATCACCGACCCGCTCATTTCAATCGCATATAACAGTTTTAAGATTTCATGTACATTCATGTATTATTATGCGGTATCGACAATTTATACACTATAATGACCGTCAATACCGCAATTTTTTGTTAGTTGGCATTCAAAAAACTGAAGAAAACGATTTTTCAAAGTTAAAATGTCACGGGAAATGCATCATCACTTCCAAATTTAGGGAGAGTAAGGGTCAAAATGGGCACCTTCAAAAGTGGGTTTTTGAGATTTCTGGTACCTAGGCGAGTGGGGTGTCATTTTCCATTAAATGTTGGACGCTGAATCGATTGAAACGAGTTCGGGACACTCCACACTCATTGAATCCTCATTTTCTTCAAGCTTCTGGTCTGAGGAACAACCAACCTCTGAGATTTTCTCATAATATTTGGAACGACGCTGGGGTCACTCAGTTCAGTCGCTCTTCTGTTGCCACCCAAAATCACCACCCTTTCGATCACGAGAGGGTGGTTTTGGAAATGACCACACACGTACACATTTTTTTACGAAAAAAAAAAAAAAAAAAAAAACCAAATTATGGGATTTTTCCCTCCATTAAAGTTATAAGGTTGGAAAAATAATAGAATAAAGTTACGAGAAAGTAGAAAATGAATTTTTTTAAAAATGGAAATTGGTTCATATAAAGGAATTTATACGCAAAAATGGCAAAGAATATTCCTAAAGCAGAGCTTTGTATCAACTTCCTGGTTATTTTTACTTTGAAGGGCTCAAACTTGAGATTTTAAGGAACGAATCAGATTTGAAAAAGCGAATGCTTTCCGCCTTCGTTTTCCAAAGCGAGTAACTGATATTCCAAAGGAAATACACAGGGGTTGGTTATTCCTCGGACCACGCGCATGAAGACTCATTTCTTCATCATGGGGGAAATGGGGAAACAGTGGGTGCGGCGGGTCCCGGACCCATTCCAATCGATTCAGGATCCAAAATTTAGTGGAAAATGGTACCCCACACGCCTAGGTTCCAGAAATCTCAAAAACACATATTCAAAATGGGTAATATATACCCAATTTGACCCATAACTTCTTCCAGTAAGTGCCAATCGTCCTGAGACCCATTTCATTTGATTCAGCGTCCAAAATTTAGTGGAAAATGATACCCCACTCGCCTAGATCGCCCAAAATCTCGAATACCCATTTTTCAAAAAACACATTTTGACCCCTACCCCACCCAAATTTGGTCCGATCGGGCTGAAAAGCTTGGAGGACCGTCCTAGGCCGGGAACAGACCCCTGACCCAAATTTCAGATTTTTAGAAAATTTTCTACTACCAAAAACGGCGTGGACGGCGTACGGCGGACGGACATCGACCTTTTTTGATCTAGACATCATGAAACGTCCAGAAAAAAAATTTGAGCCGAATCGGAGAGGTTGACCATTTGCATGAAAACATAGGTTGATTATTCAAGGAATAACCAACCAAAAATGAGAATTTCATCAGAGCATCGTTACATAATAGTGCATTACTAGAAAATAACCAAAATTGTCCACTACGGCGTTTGGCGGACGGACATTTGATTTTTTTGATCTAGACACCATGAAACGTCCAAAAAAATGTTTGGGGCGAATCGGAGGGATTGACTTTTTGCATGAAAACATATGTTGAAAATTTAAGGAATATCCACCAATATTGAGAACTACGGCAAGGCGGACAGAACTAGGACGCATATCGGACTCAGACAGTGCTAATCGCTAATCCTTCTATCACAGGGTCCAGCGAGACTCTGGCCATTTATTCCATCTATCTGGCTAATTGGTTTATGAGAACCGGACCTTTACCGGATTAGACTGAAAAACGGATCGCCAGCAATTAAAAACGACCCTAATCAAATGGGATTATTCTCGGAAAATCGGAATTCTTTCCCCCTTTTCCCTTTGTGCAGTGAATCCACTTATATTCCAATATCTTCCGATCAGTGCTGACTTTTACTTTCAGTGCCACGCAATTTTCTATAAAATATTTACATTACGTGTTCCCCCCAAGTAAAGGAGTAGAAAATAAAAAGGATCAGAGCAGTAAGGCAGCAGTGTTAAACTAAATATTTCTGTAATTTTTCAAAGGGGTGAATTCATTGAGAGACGCTGACTTGTATTCTGTACCATCCGATAAATAAAATTAAATCATTTCACATGCCATGTCCGTGCTCCCTTGTGCTGAGCTCCTAAAAAGGTAATAAAACGACCAAAATGTGTTTTTTAAAAAATTAATTTTCGAGATTTTTGGCGATTATGGCGTGTGGGGTATCATTTTTGACTAAATTTAGGACGCTGAATCCAATGAGACGGGTTCAGGGACGATTGGCGCCCATCGGAAGAAGTTATGGGTCATAATGGGTAACTATCTACCAATTTCGAAAGTTGGTTTTTGAGATTTCTGGTACATAGTGTGGGGTATCATTTTCCACTAAATTTTGGACGCTCCATGCTCCTGGGAAGAATGCTCCCCGAGGAATAACCAACCCCTGTGGCGTCTGAAATTTAGTGGAAATGATACCCCACACGCCTAGGTACCTGAAATCTTGGAAACACACAATTGAAATTGGCGAATAGATGCCCATTTTGACCCATAACCTCTTCCAATCATTTCGGGGCCCATTTCATTGGATTCAGCGTCCAAATTTAGTTAAAAATTGTACCCCACACGCCTAGATCGCCGAAAATATGAAAAATCCATTTGTCGAAATACACATTTTGATGCCATTGAAATCAATAACACTGGTAAAGGCATTAATTTGGACATTGGGCCAAACTTCTCCTGAATCCTTAAACTATCTGAGTTGAGCTATGTCTTAACGCGAATATCTCTCCCTTAGATCCCAGCAATCTTACATCTTACTTTTAAAAAAAATTAAAATATATTGAGTTAAAATTTAAGATATAGGCACCTACTCAAAAACGCTGCAAATTCTTATACAGGGATACAATCGGTTTAGTGTACCAAGTTTAGTGGAAAATGACACCCCACACGCCTAGGTACTAGAAATCATTAAAATAAACATTCAAAATAGGTAGATATATACCCATTTTGACCCGAAACCTTCTCCGGGGGGTGCCAATCGTTTCAAGACCTATCTCATTGGATTCAGCGCCCTTGTTAGTCGAATATGACACATAAGCCTACATCACCGAAATTCTTCTACATCGCGAAAATAGGGAAAAACAGAATGTGGAGTGTCCTGCAGTCGTTTCAATAGTTTCTGCGTCCAAAATTTAGTGGAAATTGATACCCCACAAGCCTACATCGTCAAAAATCTCGAAAATGCATTTTTCAATACACACATTTTGACCCCTACTCCCCTAATGAATCGATGAATTGATCGAGCTGAAAAGTTTCAAGGACCAACAAGAGCTGGGAACGGTTTCCTGACCCAAATTTCAGGTTTTTGGAAAATTTTCTACTACCAAAGTTGGCGTGGACGGCGGACGGACGTTTGCGTATTTTGGTTTAGAAACAATTTTTGTTAAATTTTGGGCCCAAATCAGAGAGATTGAATTTTAGCATGAAAACATAGGTTGAATATTCAAGGAATAAATAACCGAAATTCGTGATCTCAAGTTGATGGATTAACCAGATGGTTGACTTCCTAGCCCCAGGAGTAGGTGGACGGTCCTAAAACGGGCTCAAAGGCTGGACGGGACGATAGCTCGTGCCGTCTCGACTCGTCCGACGAACGAGCAGTTGATTTGGATGAGATGTTAATTTTGGGACGTCTCTTGCGCCCTCAAGAGTCAACTGCCTGAGGCCCAGCACAGTGGGTTCGCCTGTGAAGAGGCCGTCGCTGAGTCCGAAATCAGCTGGACGTTTGCCCGACGTCTATTTCCGTTTGTCCTCCACTTTTCGTCTTCAGTAGCAGCTAGCAGCCCTTCTCACAACACCGGCAACGCGGGATATCTTATCTGCGAGAGCGAACTGGGGCAAGGACAGGCGGTTTTCCACTCTTCACTTCGAAACTCATTTTTCTGGCGTTTTATCCTCCTGTCGAGCGGAGTCCATCCTGACGTCTTGAGTCATGCTCTTTTTTTTCTGACGCGACCATCCGCGATAACGTTCATCCTACAAAGATTAATCTGGTTTCTCGAATAGTGTCAATACTCTTGAAGATTGAAGAAGAACCCGTTGTACACCTCGTGCTCTCTATCTTCTGATAAGAGCGATAAATTAGGCTGAAGCTCAAACCGTGCAGAGTGGAAGCCATAAAATACGAAAATACTCGTCCACAATTAATCGAAATTATTCAGTAAAGTCCAAAGTTTCTGCACAACGACCATAATGTGTGATAAAAGTCCTAATACTCGTCCAATAGCCCTGCGTTGCTGAACGGTGAATGGCTTCAATGGTGACTACCAGGATGGGTGACCGCCCATCATTTTGACAGGATTTCTGGCCGTAAGATAACCTCATCTCCTCCTGACAAAAGACTCTAGTCCACGTCCGCGACACCGAACATTTAGTTGAAGGGAAAATCACCAGAGGCTGACGAGTTGCTGCAGAGTAGGAGAACTAGAGTTGGGCTGGCATTTCCTGATATTTCTGGAATTCGCGAATTCCCCTCTCCAGTGTGTGGTTGGCCGGACGTTGACGCAGCACTTTTTCACACGAGCGATAGAAGAGGTAATAGAACCGAATCGGCATTCAGGGGAATTGATTTCCTTCCGATCACCAAAAAGAAGGGAAACAAACTCGTTGATATTGTAGTACTTAAAAAACAGCATCTGCCCTTTGAGACTGAATAATCACAGGTGTACAACGTTGCAAGCTACTATTTAAGGAGAACGTGTTTGAATGAAGACCATTTCACGTTGAGGATCCCCATAAGTCCTATGTCGGGGCAGAAAAATACTTGTTAAATCCTGCAGATAAAACTGGCCACATGATTAAACGCCGCTACACAATATTATTCAGTGTGATTGGCTAACTCACGTTCCGAACTTCAAAATCTTGTAGGAAATTTCATGCTGAACAAAGTAGATACTCATCAACATGGTCTGATTCGTAGCCGTTTTCCAGATTTTCATGGTTTTTCAAGAAATTTAGTACTTGCTGACCCAAACGTCCGTCCGTCATACACCTTTCACGCCGATTTTGGTTGTAGAAAAATTTCTAAAAATCTGAAATTTGGGTCAGGGGTCTGTTCCCGGCCTAGGACGGTCCTCGAAACTATTCAGCCCGATCGGACCAAATTTGGGCGGGATAGGGGTCAAAATGTGTTTAGTGAAAATTGGATTTTTCGAGATTTTGGGCGATCTAGGCGAGTCGGGTATCATTTTCCTCTAAATTTTGGACGCTGAATTCAATAAAGTGGGTCCCAGAACGATTGGCACCCACTAAAAGAAGTTATGGGTCAAAATGGGTATGTATCCACCCATTTTGTATGTGTCAAGATTTTTGGTGCCTAGGCGTGTGGGGTATCATTTTCCACTAAATTTTGGACCCTGATTCCAATGAGACGAGTCTCGGGACGATTCGTGCCCACCAAATGAGGTTATGAGTCAATACGAGTCATCTACCCATTTCAAAGGTGGCTTTTCGAGATTCATGGTACCAAGGCGTGTGAGGTGTCATTTTCCACTAAATTTGGGCCGCTGAATCTATTCAAATGAGTCTTCATGCTCTATCCAGACGCCCAGAAAAGACAAATTTGGGCTGAATAGGAGAAATTGACTTTTCGTATGAAAACATAAGTTGATTATTCAAGGAATAACCATCACAAAATTAGTTAATTTCGGTAAAACCTTCTAACCGGGTATTCGAATTTTCCTGTATCGGTTATTTATGTTTCATTCATTTGGCTGTTTCAACCATGAATCCTGCTTTATCAAATCATGCTGTAATCAATCAATAAATCAATTTACGGCTCAATTCATTTTTCTTTTTCCATGGCAAGCTTGTAGTGATATTCCTAAATATCAACCTTGAAAAGTTTTCATTTCATAAAAAAATAAAAAATGAATTAGCCGGCTGATGGTGAAGAATGCTTGTGCAAAAGGACAGAAATGTGAAAAGAAAAAAGGCGTGTCAGATGGGTCCCAGATGTCCTGAGAACCAGTCGGTCCGGACATGGAAGTGGGTACCTATGAGCCAACAAAAAGTTCAGAAAACAGGTACTTTTGTCCAAACAGAATTTGTTTGCCTACGTTTCTTCCAAATAGGGCAGGTTTTGGTTGGTTATTCTTTGAATAATCATCCTATGTTTTCGTGCAAAAATTCAATCAAATTCGGCCCAAAATTTCATTTTGGGCGTTTCAATCATAATTAGCAAAAATGTCCGTCCGCCGCCCGCCATCCACGACGATTTGGTGGTAGAAAATTGTCTAAAAGTATGATTTTGTTCAGAGACCCTATCCCGGCTCTAGTTAGTCCTCGAAACTCGACCAGACCAAATTGGGGGTGGAGTAGGGGTCAAAATGTGTATTTTGAAAAATGTATTTTCGAGATTTCTGGTACCTAGGCGTGTGGGGTTTCATTTTCCTCTAAATTTTGGACGCTGAATCGATTAAAACGAGTCACCATGCTCCTAGTCCGAGGAATAATCAACCCCTGTGAAAGAATTTGCGGCGTTTGTACTCCGAATATCTCAAGGCCAAAATCTATCTAGAATGTAGGTATAATGTATTGTGGAGCACACACTTTTGCAGTGTTTTCATTTTTAATACGTCACCGCTCGACAGACTAGTTTGAAGTCCTGCAAACATCATGAATCGTGTGTATTATAGAGTGACGGAGAATAATGTTCTGCCACAAACCAACGAAATGACAACAGCAATCACTTTTGAGACGGAGCGAGAGAGAGAATGAGAGGCTCCTTTTATCAGGCGAATTCATAAGAGAATGGTTGATCAGCGAAAAGCAGTCGACAACTGACTCTTATAGATTGCATTGAGCCAACGTGAGGTTCGGCTTATTCCCTGAGTTGACTGTAGAGACGTTAAGACAATCGGGAAATCAATAACGGATATGGGTCAGATCTCCTTCATCCTGTTCAAGAAACCGCAATCATACTCTTGATAGGACGATCCATCGAACGTGCTCTCGAACGTAGACGTATTCCGCTCATCAACACAACCGACAGCGATGTTTCTTAGGAAAATAGAAACCTGTTTTGCTTCCATCAACTACACATTTCCCAAGTGGAACGGCTCTTATCCTCACAGCGAAACAGACACGTATCTGACACGTTTTGTCTGCCAGTTTTCTTCTTTTGGCGAAATCTGTAATCTCAAACTACCTGCTGAAGATGCTATTGAAGCTAAAAACATCCTCCATTTAATCAATTCAACATTTGAAAATGATATGGAAGCCCAATCGGTTCAAATTTCGGCCATTTCCATTTGTAAAATTTGAATTGAAAAACGCTGCAAATTTATCCACACGCGTTGGTTATTCCTAGGACCAAGAGCATGGGGAAAATGGGGGAAAACAGTGAGTGTGGAGCGTCCCGGACCCATTCCAATCGACTCAGGGTCCAAAATTTAGTGAAAAATGATACCCCACACGCCTAGGTACCAGAAATCTCGAAAACTCGCATTCGAAATGGGTAGATAGGTACCCATTTTGACTCATTACTTCTTCCAGTGGGTGCCAATCGTTCTGGGACCCATTTCACTGGATTCAGCATCCAAAATTTAGTGGAAAATGATACCCTACACGCCTAGGTACCAGAAATCTCGACAACTGTGACGTAGACAAGAGACAGGTGGGGATGAACCCTCGGCAATATTTAAATAATGTGAGTAGGGAAAGAAGGAACTTGAATTAAATTGAAAAGAATAAAATTTATTTCTGTTTAAAGGGAAAAAAAATAAAGAAACGAAAGCCGATACTTCTCAGGGTATTCTTGTCACAGGTATAACCAGTAGACGATAAATTGCAAAAAGAAAATTAAAAAAAGGAAATTAAACGTTACTTGACTATCTAGCAGTCTTTGTCTTTATCTGCTAGCTAGCACAGATACATACAGCTACGATATATTTTACCTGTTTCCGACGGCCGTGGAAATTTAGAGTAGAATTTTAGTCCTACCGGTTTGTTGGGTGGAAACAGACTGGGACCGATACGGAACGGGATAGGAAACGAGACGGAACGGGATATTTTCCAGTTGTCTTGCGACGAAACGGGCGACAGGCGACGATTGACGATAGCGGCAGAGTGGTAACCCGAAACTGCGGGACGGATGGCGATAAACGGTTGACGCAGTATTCGTCGATAAATCGAGTCGTCCTTGCCACGGTTTTCTGGGCGACAGTTGACGATTGACGATAGCGGTACCCCGAATCTGTGAGACGGATGGCGATAGATGATAGACGAGGTATTATCGAGTCGTCCTTGCCACGAGGTTCTGGCGACGATTGACGATAGCGGTAGAGCGGTAATCCGAAACTGCGAGACGGATGATGGCGATAAACGGCAGACCATCCACAACGATGAAGCCGAACGGAATTTAAATTGGACGGAAAAATTAGAGCACCCGAAAGCAAAACTGGCAAACGGGAGAACAAAAGCGAGATCGGAACATCGGAATTGGAATGGTACGGTACCACGAGCACGAGGAAGCTGATAAGATCCCGAGAAGACGCCAGTTTAGGAAAACTTCGCTCAGGTGGCAGCACTGGACAGATCGATGGGTGGCAATCGATGAGATACGGAAGGCAGCGAAACCGCGCTCAGTTTGAATTGGGAGGGAAGGCGAGAATTCAAAATTTTTCACGGCACACAACACGCATTCAAAATGGGTAGATAGGTACCCATTTTGACCCATAACTTCATCTAGAGGGCGTCAATCGTTCCGGGACCCGTTTCATTGGATTCAGCGTCCAAAATTTACTGGAAAATGAATATCCCACACGCCTAGACCGTCAAAAATCTCGAAAAACACATTTTGAATTTGGAAGCTGAGTTCCCAGAATCACACAACGCATACAGTTTAAAATTAAATTTAATCATATTCCGATTATTATATTTATATTTCGATGAGATCCCCCTTTAAATTTCACAATATTTAATAGATTTCATCTTTTTAGAAGTGATTTCAGCTTTTTTGGAAATGGAGATGTGTTTTCAGATGTATTAGCACATGAACGCTTCTGACTCCCAAGTATCTATCAGTCCCCCACCCCCAGGTTAAACAAACCCGCTTTTGGTTGTTCATTCCTTGAATAATTAACCTATGTTTTCATGCAAAAAGTCAACCTCTCCATATTAGGAGGGAGAGGGGGTGTTAGGGGTCAAAATGTGTACATCAAAAAATGGATTTTCAAGATTTTTGGCGATCTAGGCCTGTGGGGTATAATTTTCTACAAAATTTTGGACGCTGAATCCAGTAAAATGGGTCCCAGAACGATTGGCACCCACCAGAAGAGTGTTTTTGATATTTCTGGTACCTAGGCGTGTGGGGTATCATTTTCCACTAAATTTGGGCCGCTGAATCGACTCAAATGAGTCTCCACGCTCCTGGTTCGAGGAATAACCGACTCTGTGAATGAATTTGCAGTGTTTTTCATGTTTCAATGATGAAACCTATGCAGTTCAACAGTTAATATAACGCTCTATAAGCCTCAAGTACCATTCCAAACACCAAAATCGGTTGATGTGTTCAGCCGTAATCGCCTACGAGATACTCAATCTTTACGTTTTGTTCCAGAACACTATACAACCCTCCAATTATAAACAAACAAGTAAATACTATACTGTTAACCAGTTCATTGATAACTGCTACGATTGTATGAAAGATACCCGCAGTGCTAGAATGCATTTCATATTAAAGCGTTCTAATATCAGCAATATTTTTGTTCTCAACTCTTCGCCCAGTAAAGCGATGAAAAAGCTATAAGCTTTTAAAAGACTTGCAACCTTGACTCACGAGCTCGAGTCTCAAGTCAAAAAGTGTCCGATTATGGAGATAACTCCTTGTTGTTGGATTAGTCCTTGAAAGCAAAATCGTGGTGTACGGCTAGTCATCCTGAAGAAAGAACAATAACTCATTATAGGTAAACCAAGACTTGATGGCTCTCGTGGTGACGAAAACGAACCTTCAAGATTGATTGTCGTATCTTCCATAAGTTGGGCCGTTGATTGACGGACTATTCCAGAACTTGGGGAGAGTAGTACACGTGGAAATCGTCTTCCTTTTGGCTCTCGAGCAACGGTCGTACATACAGAAAATATGTACTTACACGGTGAATAGTGTATCGATCAATTTAGGGGTCGGGCAGACAAGAAAGAAAGAGGCCTCGGCCTGAAGGTTTGAAGAAGGGCTTCTTTTGTGGTACCATGCTAAATCGATAGTCACCCCCGGGGGCCGCCTTCCGTGGAGCTTCCCAAGAGAAAACCACCCCAGTGACGCAACCCTGAAAAGACCACCAGCAGTCGTCCAGGGTCTTCCCGAGTTCGTGGAGATGACTTGATCCGACCTGGGACACCCCCAAGGCATGAGATGATCGCTACGAGAATCGCATTTATGAGCAGAATTGTTGTATAAAGTGCAGTCATTGCGAGTGACGCAACCTGAAGGAGTCACGCCCAGGGATGAGGAAATCGGATGAGGCAAAGATGGCACCGAGGCATCGTTCACGATGCCAATAAACCGGAATCGATGTCGTCGAAAATAATATGAACCGCTATATGAATGAAAATAGTTCATTATTTCATTAAAAACTTCAACAACTTCGTTATAAAAAGCCAGGAGCACATATTACATCAAAACTAGAGACCCTTTTTAATGGAATTTAATAGCTTTTAAGTACCTAGATCAATTTTTTTTCATATTAAAATCGACCAGAACGCCCATTCAAAATTGTCTAAAAATAAATTATTAGGAATCATCAAAATTCTCATGAAATTCTTTTCTAAAGAATGCAATTATTTGAGCATTTTGAAGGAGTTTGACTGGTGATATGACGTTGGTTGACGATCCAATTTCATGGATTGAAATTAAATTGGAGAAAAATTATTTCACAGGGGTTGGTTATTCCAAGGACCAAGAACATGGAGACTCATTTCAATCGATTCAGCGTCCAAAAATTAGAGGAAAATAACACCCCTCACGCCTGGGTACCAGAAATATCAAAAACCCACCTTCGCAATGTGTAAAAAGATATCCATTTTGACTCATAACCTCTTCCAATGGGCACCAATCATTCTGGGACTCATCTCATTGGGTTCAGCGTCCAAAATTTAGTGGAGAATGATACCCCACAGGCCTAAATCTCGAAAATCCATTATTCGAAAAACACATTTTGACCCCTACTCCCCCTAAATTCGGTCCGATCGAACCTACAACCAAAAAAATCTGCAAATTCTTACACACGGGTTGGTTATTCCTCGAATGGGGGAAACAGTGGGTGTGGCGGGTCTCAGACCCATTCCAATCGATTCAGGGTCCAAAATTTAGTGGAATATGATACCCCACACGCCCAGGTACCAGAAATCCTGACACATACAAAATGGGTGGATAAATACCCATTTTGACCCATAACTTCTTCCGGTGGGTGCCAAACGTTCTGGGACACACATCATTGAATTCAGCGTCCAAAATTTAGTGGAAAATGATACCCCACACGCCTAGGTACCTAGCAGAGAAATCCCGAAAACACATAATCAAATTGGGTAATAAATACCCAAAAACCAAAAACGGCATGGACAATGGACGGCGTACGGCGGACGGCGGACGGCGGACGGACATTGACCTTTTTTGATCAGGACATCATGAAACGTCCAGAAAAAAATTTTGAGCCGAATCGGAAAGGTTGACCATTATCATGAAAACATAGGTTGATTATTCAAGGAATAACCAACCAAAATAACCTACCAAAACCAGTCTTTGGTGCTTTAAATTGAGGTTTTCAAGGGAAATTAACAATCTGAAGGTCTGCTGCCATTCACTTAGGTATCGAAAATTACGAAGAATTTGGATCCTCAATCAGCAGCTCGTGTCCCTTTTTCACAGGTCAAATTTTCCGGCGGAAAATTCATCGATTGACGATGAGTTTTTCAAAATCCGTTATTTGGGATTTGTAGTGGCCCTACGCGAGTGGGGTATCACTCACAATTCGATTGAAATGAGTCCAGGACACATTAAACTCAGTATTTTCCTCATACATTTTGTTCTGAGGAATAATAAACCATTTCAGGAGAATTTACAGCGCTTTGGTTGGTTATTCCTCGAATAATTCACCTATGTTTTCATGCAAAAGGTAAAAAATCTCTCCGGTTCGGCCCGAAAAATTTTTCTGGACGTTTCAAGGTGTCTAGATCAAAAAAGTCAAATGCCCGTCCGCTGTACGCCGTTTGCCATCCGTGCCATTTTTGGTAGTAGAAAATTTTCTAAAAATCTGAAATTTGGATCAGGTGTCTGTTCTCGGTTCTAGTTGGTTCTCGAAACATTTCAGTCCGATCGGACCAAATTTGGGCGGGGTAGGGGTCAAAATGTGTATTTCGAAAAATGGATTTTCGAGATTTTTGGCGATCTAGGCTTGTGGGGTATCATTTTCCACTAAATTTTGGGCCCTGAATCCAATCAAATGGGTTCCGGAACGATTGGCGCCCTCTGGGTGAGGAGGTTATTGGTCAAAATGAGTACCTATTTACCCATTTCGAATGTCCGTTTTCGAGATTTCCGGTACCTAGGCGTGTTGGGGTATCGTTTTCCATTAAATTTTGGGTCCTGATACCAATTAAATGGGTCCCGGAACGATTGGCGCCCTCTGGATGAGGTTATGGGTCAATATGGGTACCTATTTACCCATTTTGAATGTATTTTCGAGATTTCTGGTACCTAGGCGTGTGGGGTATCATTTTCCACTAAATTGTGTGTAAAATAATTTGCAGCGTTTTTAATTTCTGAATGAATACAAATTTGAGATAATCCTGTGGAACAAAGATGATGAAATGTTGTGTCGCAAATACGATGAAGTGGGCCCACTTCAGGTGAAATGAATCGAGACGATCGATTTCATGTTACTTCTGATAATGGCGGCGTATGTTTCGAGTTTTGAGTGCTTTAGGTATTAAGCAATTTGAATTTGGTTGGGAATCATCGTGTGATTAATCCATTGATTAATCGATTGCGTTGTCGAATGTGACGACGGTCGACTGACGCGCCGTGGCGGCGCTCTTTTGTTTGGGGCAGTTCTTGCGGCACGTCCTCCCGCCTCCCGAGGTAGAGGTTATCAGGAGCTCGGGCTTATCCTCTTCGATACCCTGGGCCTCCGCCGCCTGCCCGCCGTCACGAGTGCGCCTGTGTGGAGAAGTAGGGGCTCCCCCTCCGCCGCCCCTGACCCTCGTCCTCCGCGGGTTCTTCGTGCGAGCGCACAGTAGTGCCTGAGAACCTCTTCGTCGGAGTCGAGGGTGCCGTCCTGGTCTGCCCCCCCGCCGCCCCTCACCTTCGACCCCCCCGGATGGGACGGCCGCCCAAATGAGTGTAGGTGTGAGGAAAATGCTCGCCCTCCGGTCGCACTCTTATCGCTGCTCACTCGTGTTTGTACGTGGCTTATCGCGATCTTTATCTTGCCTCACTACCTACTAACTCGTCTCCTATCTGCTTCTGAAAACAAATAAGTGCGAAAAACTTGGGATTTCTTCTGTTTCAGAGTCATGGCTGCCCCATCCATGGTCACCCGTAGCGGAGACAGTCTGATCGTGCGCAGCGTCGTGAGCGGCGACACTCTTTTCGGCACGGAAGTTACCAAAGAAGAGCCAACGGACGAGTTCAACTTCTACCCGACCGACTCTGAGGTCGAAGACGAAGAAGAGTTACCTCAGTGCAAAGTCAAAAGAAATTACTCGTGCCCCCAATGTGAATACTACACCCAAAACCCCAGGTTCTACCTCTACCACCAAAAACAAGAGCACAACCACAAAATCAAAATTTACGAGTGCGACCACTGTTTGTACGCGTCAAAACACAGTCAGAAACTACAAAGGCACGTTCATATGGTGCATGTGATGGGGACCGGCAAAAGGAAGGCGGAGAAGAGCAGAGTCAAGGCCAAATCTAAATTGAACACGGCGGAGGAAGCTGCAGCGTCGGGCGACATTTACGAAATGGAAGAACAAGCTGAAGACGAGCCCGAGCCAATATACGACGAAAATGGCGTTCAAATTTTCAAATGTTCAGTTTGCGACATGACGTCGAAAAACCGCGTAATGGTCGCTCGCCACGAGCGTTTGGTTCATCTCAAGAAAAAATTCTACCGCTGCGGCAAATGCAATTACGTCACCCACATGAAGGCCAGATACACGAAACACGTCAAATACCATTCGATGCCGATGATCAAATGCGACTTGTGCGACTTTCGAACTCCGTACAAGTGGAATCTCGACCGTCATAATAAAAATCACACGGGAGACGGCCCTTTCAAATGTTCCATATGCAATTTTACCGCGGAAATCAAACAGAGTTTGACCGTTCACGAAATGAACCATCACATTCCACCAGTGGGTCACCTAGTCATGAACAACAATAATCGGCGCAGGCTCAAAGTGGGTGCTTCGGACACGATGGGATTGGTCACGGAAGAGGATCAAATCGAGCAGAGCGAACTTGAACTTCTTCGGCTCGAACGTGAAGGTGGAGCTTTCGATCAAGTAAGTTCCAATATTACCAATCTGATCAATTTCTTGTAAATTCATAAAATTTTCCTCCTCGATAACATCCACCTTTGCCAAACTCGTAAAATAACAGGTTAAATACCGATATCTGTGAGCCTCACACTCAACATACTCATAACTCAAATCACACACGAGTTTATCAAATTATTTCTCATTTGCACCACAGTCATACACAAATCACAATTCCAACAAAATGATATTCATTGACGAGCTGAAGTTCAGCCATACTCGGCGCATGGAAATTCATTTCATTAACATGGGGAAAATGGGGGAAACAGTGGGTGTGATGGGTCTCGGACCCATTTCAATCGGTTCAGGGTGCAGAATTTAGTGGAAAATGATACCCCACATGCCTAGGTACCAGAGCTCTAAAAAAACCCACATTCAAAATAGATGTGTATACCCATTTTGTCCCATAACCTCCCCATAACCCCTTCCAGTGGGCTCCAAACGTCCCAAGGCCCGTTTCATTGGATTTTGCTTCCAAAATTTAATCGAAAATAATACACCAAACGCCTAAAACGCCTAAAATCTCGAAAATCCATTTTTTGAAAACATATTTGACCCTCTCCTCCAATTTGGTCTGATCAGGCTGAGAAGTTTCGAGGTCCAACTAGAACCGGAAATGGGTCCCTGACCCAAATTTCAGATTTTTAGACAATTTCCTGCCACCAAAATTGGCGTGGACAGAAATCTGCGAACTATGATCTAGACACCTTGCAACGTCCAGATTCAAGGAATAACAAACCAAAATTGCTTTCGAATATACCGAGGGGTGGGGGGTATCGTCAAGCTGTCTATTTACAGAAGTCTCTTAGTCTAAAATGAAGTCAACAATTTTATTAATCTATCTCTTTTGGATTAATTATCATTTCTTCATGTATTTTTGTATCAACAAATAACAATTTTTATTCTTTCTCCCAAACCACCTTGTGTTTCAACCTTGTAGATTCCAAATCCAAAATGTCCTTTTCGTTGTCCATCGTCTAGAACAAAAAAGGGCTGTAAAAATGTGTCTCAAAATCTGAACATTTTAATAAGGGCTTCAGGCTCACGTATAGGATATTATCATATCATAACTCATCCGAGCGTTTGATTCGTATATTCGATACCACTCAAGTATCGAATGAAAAGTATCGATACTTTAGAGAACTCTCAAGAAATACAAGAATAAAAGATTTGAGAATATCAGGTTAAGGTAGCGCGGAAGTGAAATTCAAAAATATAGTAAAGTGGTATTAACGAATGGCAAGCTTTTACTCATTTCAAAATGGCTGTTTATTCAAGAAAGTACTTCAAAGAGGGAAAAACGCTGCAAATTCTCCACAGGGGTTGGTTATTCCTCGGGTCAGACGCATGGAGACTCATTTCAATCGATTCAGCGTACAAAGCTTAGTGGAAAATGATACCCCACACGCCTAGGTACCAGAAATCTCAAAAATCCACATTCAAAATGGGTAGATAGGCACCAATTTTGACCCATAACCCCATCCACTGGGCTCCAATCGTTCCGGGACCCGTCCCATTGGATTCAGCGTCCAAAATTTAGTCAAAATGATACCCCATACGCCTATATCGCGGAAAATCTCGAAAATCCATTTTTGGAAAACACATTTTGTGTTTTGACACCATCCCTATACCACTTAGAAACAACGAGCGTTCAAGATGTGTTGGTGATAATCTGTTCCTTACCGGACCCGTTTCCGTCTCTAGTTGATCCTCGAAACTTTTCAGCCCGATCGGATCAAATTTGGGCGGGGTAGGGGTCAAAATGTGTATTTCAAAAAAGGGATTTTCGAGATTTTTTGCGATCTAGGCGTGTGGGGTATCATTTTCCACTAAATTTTGGACCCTGAATCGATTGAAATGGGTCCGAGACCCGCCACACCCACTGTTTCCCCCATTTTCCCCATGTTGAAAAAATGAGTCTCCATGCTCCTGGTTCGAGGTTTTTAAAAATTCCAAAGTTTCTCTATTCCAAAAATTTCTCCTGAAATTCACTTTTTTACCGTCGATTGTAATCAAACGCAGCCTAACAATTTTAAACAACTTTTCCATGAAAATTTTGGCTGTGCCTGTTTTTACGGATTTCTCTGCAACTAGCATAGCTCCCTCAGTTCGTTCTGATTTCCATGATATGTTCAGGGAACGTGTGGATTTCACCTTCGATCCTATATTAATGTGAGGACGTGATGTATCGAAATAAATTAAATTGACGGGTTGTAATTACTGACAGGGACGCAATTTCTTAGGATATGAAACTATTTACAGATCATTTGTATCTGTGCTACTTGTCGAGTTTTATCCAGTTTTCGCTACTCGTTGATTTTCCCCTCTATAAAATTGTTGTTCCTTGATGGGATGCACTTCTGATGAAAGCAAATCTTTTGTTTCTCCTCTCGTCGCATCATCACGTACTATAGTAGCCCATTTGTCTCACGGGATTTACAACGAAATTCAATTGTTCCGAGTCTTCGTTCGTTCTTCGTCTTCTGTCCCCACCAATTAAGAAAGGCTCTTCTTCTCCCATTAAAAATCCGTATCGTCGTAAGAAAGTGCTCGACCGTTTCAAACGATTATCACTCCAGTGCATAGGTAATAAGAGTTGGAAGAGACATCGGTCGTCAAGGACGTCTCTGGTTTCCCCACGTTTTTCCGTTCCAGCGCGCCCGTCGAACGTTTCTGTTTCGATAAAACTCCAACGAATCTAAACGAAAGCGATTTTACGATTAGACGCGATTGTTCCTTGGATTGTTGCAGTTTTTTCACAACGAATACAGCTTCCGCCTTAGATTATTCGCACTAGAGTTGCTGATGGCATTTAGGTATGAAAGGTCGAGGAAACGCCAGATGTGACAAATTACCCAATTTTTCAATAATTTTATTCCATAATGAGTTGCCATTCTAAAAGGATCACATTTGTTCGAAAGAGCATATCCTTGAGTTCTACAGAAAATGATATAATCCTTCACACGGTTTGGTTATTCCTCGGACCAGTCGCATGGAGACTCATTTCAACATGGGGGAAATGGGGGAAACAGTGGGTATGGCGGGTTTTGGACCCATTCCAATCGATTCAGGGTCCAGAATTTAGTGGAAAATGATACCCCACACGCCTAGGTACCGGAAATCCCGAAAACACATATTCAAAATGGGTAATAAATACCCAATTTGACCCATAACTTCTTCCGGTGGGCGCCAATCGTCCCGGGACCAACTTCATTGGATTAAGCGTCCAAATTTAGTAGAAAATAATACCCCACACGCCTACATCGCCAAAAATCTCGAAAAGCCATTTTCGAAATGCACATTTTGACCTCTACCCCACCCAAATTTGGTTCGGTCGGGCTAAAAAGTTTTGAGGACCTACTAGAGCCGGGAACGGACCCCTGACCCAAATTTCAGATTTGTAGAAAACTTTCTACTGGGTCTTGCAACGATTAGAGCCCACTGGAAGAGGTTATGGGCCAAATGGGTATATATTCACCTATTTCGAATGTATGTTTTCGAGATTTCTAGTACCTAGGCGTGTGGGGTATCATTTTCCATTAAATTTCGGACGCTGAATCGATTGAAATGAGCCTCCGCTTTCCTGGTCAGGGGAATAACCATCCCTGTGAATGAATTTGCAGCGTTTTGGTTGGTTATTCCTTGAATAATCAACCTGTTTTCATGCAAATGGTCAACCTCTCCGATTCGGCTCAAAATTTTTTTCTGGACGTTTCATGATGTCCTGATCAAAAAAGGTCAATGTCCGTCCGCCGTACGCCGTCCACGCCGTTTTTGGTAGTAGAAAATTTTCTAAAAATCTGAAATTTGGGTCAGGGGTCTGTTCCCGGCCTAGGACGGTCCTCCAAGCTTTTCAGCCCGATCGGACCAAATTTGGGCGGGGTAGGGGTCAAAATGTGTTTCTTGAAAAATGGATTTTCGAGATTTTGGGCGATTTAGGCGAGTGGGGTATCATTTTCCACTAAATTTTGGACGCTGAATCCAATGAAATGGGTCCCAAAACGATCGGCACCCTCTGGAAGAAGTTATGGGTCAAATTGGGTATATATTACCCATTTTGAATATGTGTTTTTGAGATTTCTGGAACCTAGGCGTGTGGGGTATCATTTTCCGCTAAATCTTGGACGCTAATTTCAATAAAGTGGGTCCCGGAACGATTGGCACCCTCTGGAAGAAGTTATGGGTCAAATTGGGTATATATTACCCATTTTGAATATGCGTTTTCGAGATTTCCGGTACCTGGGCGTGTGGGGTATCATTTTCTACTAAATTCTGGATCCTGAATCGATTGGAATAGGTCTGGGACCCGCCGCACCCACTGTTTCCCCATTTCCCCCATGTTGAAGAAATGAGTCTCCATGCGCCTGGTCCGAGGAATAACCAACCCCTGTGTAAGAATTTGCAGCGTTTTTTCATACGATAGAATGAATGCAGTAAAAGCATTTTGATCAGGATTTCTATTCTTTCCTCATTTTCCACTTATTAGACGTTAGAGGTAAAAACTTTTCTATCACCCCACACATTCTTCAAACCCACCAAAACCCGCTCTTTCTGTGGTTCCCCCATTTTTATTGTATACTGACCGAAAGAGGAATTCTTTCGGGATCCCGAAACACTAGCTGTGATGTTATTTCATATCTACCTAGTAAAGGGAGGAGGAATAAGTGAGGTTAATGCGGAGTTGTGAGTCATCTCAAGTTTTCTGATTCGTGTATTTTACCTCCTCCTAGGGTAATTAAGTTCATCACCCAATCTCTCCATTCTTTCGGTCCGTCATAGAGCTTTTGGTTTTTAGTCTGATCGAACACTAGACAAATGTTAAAAAAAAGTAGGTTTGCAGGGTCGCAAGTCGCTCTGAAAATGGGGGTGATAGTAAAGTACACGGGGTAGGGTTGGTTTTGTGATCACTGTGATCAGCGTGAAGATCCTGCGGTTATCGAGTCATTTCAGAGTTCAGCCCTCTGACGATTAATGGTCGGTGGAGGATATTTCGGTGGTAGGAAGCCATGAGGCAGATATTGCCAGGGATTAGGAATGCCCGTTGTCTGACCATGTGCAGGTACTCTTATCAGAACATGAGTCCACGGCTCTCTGTGCCCACGGCTCCTTTTTTCTCTGGATCTCCAGTTATCTTTTGGATCGCACGATGTTGGTGAGATTGAGGGGTGTTGTGTTGCAACCGTTTTCTGCTTCCCCTGGAGTGCCGCAGGGTTCCCACATCGGGCCACTACTGTTTATAATTTTTTGCGGCTCAATTGGCTAAATTTTCTCCAATGTCTCTTTCCTGATGTTTGCGGACGACCTCAAGATTTTTCGTTCTGTGTCGTCAGCTGAGGATTGCGTGGCTCTGCAGAACAGCCATCACAACTTCGTCGAGTGGTGTGAACTTCATTCGCTGCAACTCAACCCGTCAAAGTGTTCCATCACCTCTTTTTGTCGGCATCAAGGCCCCTTCATTTACAACTACCTGATACAGGATGTTCCTCTCCATCGTCCACAGGTCACGCGTGATTTGGGTGTTTTGCTGCACTTTGGTGATCATATCGTTGGAATCACTGGTCGTGCTCGTAGGGCACTCGGATTTGTTGAACGTAACAAATGGCAGATCAGTGCCTCCCCCACAAACTCTTAAATGGAGAGATCGACTGCCCCTCTCTGCTCAGTTGCATTTCCCTCAACGTTCCACAGTTCTTCGCCCGGTCGCAGTCGTTGTTTCATGTCCCATTTGCGCCCACTCCTCAGAGTTCTGCGAGACGCGAATTTACTGCAGCAAAATTCTTCGTGTGACCTCTTTGCTGACTCTACGAGCCTATAGGGCAACCATTTCGGGTTACCAAGGACACAGTTAATGCCATTGTACTCCTCGTAATATCTCTTGTGAGCTTTCGGTTTCGACGTGATACATCTAATTCCTAAGCTCACTGATATTTTTTCCCTAGGACTGGCCAAGCTATCATAGGCCAGTCAGGACGGGACTTATCCAGAATCCCCGATAAATGTTTTAGACATTCTGCAACACCGAAAGGACTCCAGGTTCGCACAAATCAAAACCAAACCAAGAATAAAATAGGTTTATTGTCTTGTCGGGAGTTTGATATAACTTTAAATATGCCGAATGCACTGGTACCTTGGAGTGGTTCGTGTTGGTGTTCGGGCTGCGTTGAGGTGGCTGGGTCTCAGCGCAGGACAGTGCTCAGGGCAGGATCTCTGCTGATTCCGGAACGATATCGACGAGAATGACCAAAAATCCACCGGAGGTTTTTCAGCAACTTTTGATTTTCCGGCGCGATGGTGGGGCTCGGATTCTTCACCGGAGGTGGGAGACGGTGGCACTTCCCGCGGTTCGGATCTGCTGAAGTCAGCGCTCCCGTGGTTCTCCTTTTTTCCCGGACGGCCAGAATTCGGTCCCACAATCCGCCCTGGTTGAAGCATTTGGTCCCACAGCTGGTCTTGAGGTTGTCTGTGAACTTGTACGCACGGTTTTAGTGCATATCCATTTTGCCGGCGCCTCCACCACTTGTGAGCTTCCGGTTTCGACGTGATACATCTAATCCCTAAGCTCACTGATATTTTTTCCCTAGGACTGGCCAAGCTATCATAGGCCAGTCAGGACGGGACTTATCCAGAATCCTCGAAATTCTTAAGCCCCGATAAATGTTTTAGAAACCCTGCAACACCAAAAGGACTCCAGGTTCGCACAAATCAGGGGGGGAGGGGTCGCTCTCTAATTTTGTCTCATAAAACATGTATATTTTTCCTCTTTTCTTCATTGGACCTTGTGTCCGTTTTTTTGTTAAATAAATAAAAGTCCATCTCTGGTGAGGCCTGCCAATCTGGATGCTGCCAGGATGCGCTCCCACGTGGTCCTGACGTCACTGGCAAGCCAACCAGCCGCATGTCCCTGGTAGACAATTTATCGGTAGAAAACCGTAAATCTCTGGACCTCCAACCGTTCTACAGTCCGTATCTGTCAGGTTCCCTCCGTCGGGCGACCAGCCTCGTCTTGCCCACCCCACCCGACCGGGAGGTTATACGCGGCCGATTGTCGGCCATCCTTTGCTTTGGCGTTTCTCAAAATCTAACCTTGTATTCACCGAACAAGTAAATACCGGACGCGACCTTTTCTTCCAAATTCAAAACCTTCTGTCAAAACAACCCGGCAAGTTCCGCTCCGTGTTCAACCTCTTTCGTGTTACCTTGTTAGAATTGTTTTTCTACCTGCGCACTCATAAACTATCGATTCCTTCCCGTGTAGTCCTTTACACTCGAAATAATCTACTTACGGAAACCATTAGCTGGCCTACATTCCAAGTAATTGAAACGAATCTCCCAACTTCAACAATCCAAGTCCCAAAATCGACTGTTAGTTTCATAAAACAACTGACCTAGTTAAGAAATGCCAACGATTTCCAACTTTTCCAGTGTTTAGTTACAGTTATAGTGGCCATCTTTGAATTCTAATATGATCGCAGCAACTTTCTTTCCCATCTTGAACTTCCCTACGTTGGCCGTACTTCCTTCCAGTTTATTCCAGAAGGAATTTGATTTCAATTCCTTCAATTGTCTGAATCTTGTCCACTTTTAATTGTCCGACCTTCCTTGTCATCACCTCGACTCTCCAGGACGATGGCTGTTGGGAGAAGAAAACGAGACACTAACAAGGTATTCTTTTGCATTTCGATCCACTGTTGAGCTTTTAAGGTCTGGTGTTTGGTGCCTTCCATTTGTCTTCTGTTTGTTTACTCGAAAACAACCTTGACGACAATTGTTATCATCCACGACGGCCGTTCAGCGCTGAAAACAGTCTCTCCCGTTCTTTTGGGGGAAAAAAGCACAAATTCTTCCTCTCTTCCACTTCATTCTTCCAGTTCTTGAAATCTCTTCCTCTCTCTGTTCATTTTTATTCCTCCATCAATACTCTTTCAAGGTGAAAAATACCTGCAATAAAAGATGCATGCAGATAATCAATTATTATTTAACACAACGAGCGACCTTCCACATAATATGCAGAAATTGATGAGTAATAACACTCCAAATTATAATCCAACCTGGACAATATATGGGACCGTCTTATGGCTGTGTTGTAAGGACTGTGTCATTAGGTCATTAGTATCGTTCCCTTTAGCATGTTTAGAATGGTTTAACACAAAAATTAATTCTATGTGTGCTTCGTAAAACGCTGCAAATTCTTACACAAGGGTTGGTTATTCCTCGGACCAGGCGCATGGAGACTTCAAAATGGGGAAAACAGTGGGTGTGGTGGGTCTCGGACCAATTTCAATCGATTCAGCGTCCAAAATTTAGTGGAAAATGATACCCCACTCGCCTAGGTTCTAGAAATCTCGAAATATTCAAAATGGGTAGATAGGCATCCATTTTGACCCATAACCTCATCCAGAGGGTGCCGATCGTTCAGAGACCCATTTCATTGGATTCAGCGTCCAAAATTTGGTGGAAAACGATACCCCACTCGCCTAGATTGCCAAAAATCTCGAAAATCCATTATCAAAAAACACATTTTGACCCCCTAAAGCCCAAATTTGGTCCGATTGGGCTTAAAAGTTTCGAGGACCAATTAGAGCCCGAAACGGGTCCCTGACCAAAATTTCAGATTTTTAGGAAATTTTCTACTACCAAAAACGGCGCGGACGGTGGACGGCGTACGGACATTTGACTTTTTCTATCTAGACACCTTTTGCATGAAAACATAGTTAACATAGTAAACATAGAGTGTATACTTGACAAACACAAACCCACACACGCAACCCTACGGTTTTTTTTTTTTTTTTTTTTTTTTTTTTTTTTTTTTTTTTTTTTTTTTTTTTTCAAGTAAGTAAATTGGCTTTGTGTCAAAATGGATCGAGGGTCGAGGGTCTCAGCAAATTGTATCCCAACATATCATTTCCACACATCTTGATGAAATAGGAGAGCAGAAAACCCGATGAACGAGTTTGGCAAAAGGGCGGATGTTATCGAGGTGGCATTCAAAAGCAACGCCACACTCGATTGACACCGGAAATATAATTTTTACAGAACCCAGCGGATTTCGTCCAAGCTCAATTGGACATACCCAATGACAGCGGCACATCCACAGCACCTCCTCCGAGTGAACCAACGGCGTCCAATTCCGAACAGACGAGACCCCAGCTCATTCAAATACAAAAATACACCTGTAAAGCTTGCGACTTCAAAGGAAATTTAGGAGAGGTGCAAAGGCACGAACAAGAGAAACACCAAATTACGGGGATTTTCCAGGAAAAGAAGAAGCGGCCGATACCAAATTTGATTCCGATTCAATCTCAAAAGCCACAGCCTCGCCAGGGGGAACTTACCAAAGAAAATGTGGAGAGAATTTGTGGAAGTGGAACTTTCAAAGACTTAGCATCTCTAGTCAGTGAAGGATCGTCATTGAAGGAGCCACCCCAGTCGAAGTCACCGGATCTTGTGGATCCAGAAAAGAAGATCGACTCTTTCAAAAAGAAGAACGCTTCGTTTTTCGATAAATTAAAGGAAAAGTTGATGACCAGTGCTAATTTGGAAGGAACGTTGAACTGCACTTTCTGCGGTCACGAGTCCAAATGTTTATCAGAGCACATGAAGCATCAGAAGTCACACATTCCAGGTGAGCGAGACGACCAGAGCGAGAGCAGCTTTGGTTCTCAGGGCGTTCCAGCGCTGGAATCGACTTCCACCAGGTGCCAGCACTGTCGTCATCGCTGCAAGTCCAGCTCGGATCTCACGCTACACCTGCAAACTTGCCAGGACGCACCTCGGATCAGACGCCAAAACTGACGACAAGTCCGACGACGAGTCCGTCGGTCCTCACCCGATGGAAAACAAAGTGTTCGTCTGGAACACTTTATCGGAAAATTCGTTAAGCGCTTACCACTCGGACGATTTTCCGACAAATAAATCCCCCCCACCCAAAGAAGAGAAAGCATTCGTCGGCATTGAAGTCAAACCGGGGTACGGCACGACGACCAACGGCGGTCAAGAAGAAACGATTACGTCCAAAGATGTCAACACCAAAAAGGTATTACGGCCCAAAAACACATCCCTCGAGTCTAGCTTCCATACGATTCATGATTACCCACCAGACCCGACATACGTAAGTTGAAAGTCCTAAGGTGGTAGACGGGGGTAGCTCTTTATTGGACGTGGAGCTTGGTTAAGGTCTCACAATTACCCAGGCTGTTCTCAGATGGGCTAATGTATGTAAATATGAACAGATCTCTAATCTCTCTCTTAAAAAAAATTAGTTGTAGCTTTGGGTCAGATGGGCTGACGGTAGCATGCTTTCATTCTTACAGCACACCCTTTCGTATTTACACTTCTTCTCATTCATCTATTCAAGAGCCTGTTGTTCAGAAACTCTCTTTGCATATAGTCACAAAAAATACCTAAATGGGTGCTCCAACAGAACAAGTTACAAACCAGTCTGTTCTGAGAATGAAACACATCCTTCAGCAGTAGGCGTTACTTCATAAGAATAGGTTCGTTCGCAGGAGCATTTTCCTGTGGTTTAATGAAAATTGACTAAAAGAGTGTATTGACAACTTGTTTTTGATTGCTTCTCTTCTGATGCTCAAAAAAGAGAATTTTTGAAATGTAATATGACTTAATTTGATTTTATGACGGCAATGTTAACCTAGAAAAATGTATTAATTTGACTGGTTGATCAAGAAGGCTGTGACTGCAATGGGGAAAACTCTCCAGCAGGTTTCTAATGGTTAAATAGCCAAAAATGGTGGAACATCACGGCCATAAAGAGCGTTTAAACCAGTTAGAGAACGAATTAAATATTAGTTTTGAAAACTGTACATCATTAGCACAAAAAAAGGGCCTACAACATCAAAATCTAAAAAAACGGCTGATCTTTTATAGTAGCTGCATGAAAATCACCCTCAATACCGTACTTAAGTATAGATAAGTTTAGATGGCCGATACCTAAATATTGGCTCAAAATGGTTTCTTGCATATCATGATTAGTGATAATACAGGGTGGGGCAAGAGTAATGAATGCGTTTTGGAAGGAAATCGAAAGAAAACTAGTCAATTTAAAAAAATTAACCTTAATTTATTTCAAGTCAGAAAGTAATCCCGTTTTTCACATGAAATTTTGAAAATTACATCACCAAGACGGCGGCCTTCAGCAGCAATGCACGATGATGAAGGCGATTTCAGGAAGTTTCTTTTGATTTAGGCACGTTTGTGTAGGTATCACCATGATTTCCTCCCTGATTCGGTTACTTTAGCTTATCCAGAGTGTGATGAATGTTCAAAAACATTTTCCTTCAGAAAAAGTCAAAAATGCTCAAAAAGGGGTGAGCGCGCTGGCCACCCCGTAGAGAACATTTGCCCAATTTTGTCCAAAGAAACACAATCCGTACGTGCTTTTGCTTTGTACTGTAGAAACTAGGGGGTTTTCAAATTAGTTTTCCCACTGAGTCCTTCCAGTTTGGGTTCAAAAAGAGTTTTCAGCATTGAAACATAGGTTGCTGCATTCACCGGTTCGGCGTCCACTCCGAAAAATTAAGGCCTAATGATACCGAATTGGAAATTTGATGCCATATTGTCCCTTTAGGAGAGTGCTGAGGTCTCTGGTGGACCAGTCTTGGATTTTTAGCTACCCAGTAGTTGAAATTCTGTATGTTTGTGGCTCCAAAAAATGAACTGGGCCTCGTCGGTATTTTCCAAAACCGCCTTCATCAGTGTTTGTGGTTGCTGCTGAAGGCCGCCTTCCTGGTGATGTCATTTTTGAAACTTGATACGATTACGGGATTACCTACTGATTCAAATAACTATGGTCGTTGTTGAGTATTTTTCTATTGCCTTTAAAAATGCTGCAAACTCATTCACACGGGATGGTTATTCCTCAGACCAGGCACATGTTTCTTCAACTTGGGGAAAACAGTAAGTGTGGCGGGTCCCAGACCCATTCCAATCGATTCAGGGTCCAACATTTAGTGGAAAACGATACCCTACATGCCTAGGTACCAGAAATCTCGAAAACACAAATTCGAAATGGGTAGATAGGTACCCATTTTGACCCATAGCCTCATCCAGAGGGAACCAATCGTTCTGGGACCAATTTAATTGGATTCAGCGTCCAAAATTTAGTGGAAAATGATACCTCACACGCCTAGATCGCCATACATCTCGAAAATCCATTTTTGAAATACACATTTTCACCCCTAACCCGCCCGAATTTGGTCCGATGGGGCTGAAAAATTTTGAGGACCAACTAGAGCCGGAAACGGACCCCCGACCCAAATTTCAGATTTTTAGAAAATTTTCTATTACCAAAATCGGTTCATATCTATTGCCCCACCCTGTATGTTTGTATCTTCAGTAATTTTAATAAATAGCTACTCGACTAGTTGCTTTTTAGGTCGTTATTTGGATGCAAGCCGCGGAATGGACTGTTCTAATCCTATAACTTCATTGTACCGTTTATAAAAGTTTTATTATCATAGCGGGGAGGGGGGGAGGGAGGACTAGGAAAATTTGAAACGCGTTGATACAGGGAGCAGGTACCTGTAAGCTCAAACCGCTGCTGATTGTTAGCTTTAAAAAAATAGAGGTAAAATCGCATAGCGAGATTTTCGCCCAGTCATATTTTCTTTACTTTCAGGTTTTCAAATGCCCGCACTGCTCGTTTTGGGCGTCGACGGCGTCGAGATTTCACGTTCATATTGTCGGACATTTGAACAAAAGGCCGTTTCAGTGCTCGTTGTGCCACTACAGTTCAAATTGGAGATGGGACATTACAAAGCACATTCGGCTCAAAACAATCAGAGACCCTTCGCACGAAAAGGCCAAAGTTTTATTAACCGATGAAACTGGGCGGAGGAATTATTCCAAAGTAAGAAAGAATGTTTGAAGACATCTTACGTCATTAGTTAGTCATATAGAATGTTTATAGTGAGAAAAATTATTTTTTTGGCGTTTTTTTGACAAAATTTTTGTTCCAGTACAACAAATACTTGACGACAATGAAAGTCGAAAATCCTCCGGCGCCGAATAAGTTGCCCAGACGGATTCTCCCTAAAGATCAACAGGCTACTTTGGCACATTCTGGATCAAAGAGGGCGGCCGATTCCACAGATGAGTGCGATTCTCCCAGAAAAAAGCCTCTCGTTGAGAATAAAAAGACCATGTGGAAGTGCAAAAAGTGCTATTTTAGGTAAGATGGAATAATCTAAGTATAATATAATAATAACATAAAGGAGAGTGGTGTTAAGTAGGACCGTTTATAACTCGAGAACGGCTGAACCGATTCAGATGATTTTAGATTAGTTTGAATCGTTACAGCACTGGTTAACATAATAAGTATTAAGATATAAGAAAATCCCTTAGGGCTCCCATCCTACTCTAATGTGAAGGCGAAAATCCTCGGACCAGGCGCATGGAGACTCATTTCTTCAACATGGGGAAAATGGGGGAAACAGTGGGTGTGGCAGGTCTCCATTCCAATCGATTCAGGGTCCGAAATTTAGTGGAAAATTATACCCCACACGCCTAGGTAGCAGAAATATCGAAAACACAAATTCGAAATAAGTGAATAGATACCCATTTTGACCCAAAACCCCATTCAGTAGGCGACAATCCTTCTGGGACCCGCCTCATTGGATTCAGAGTCCAAAATTCAATGGAAAATGATACCCCACACGTCTAGGTATCGGAAATCTCAAAAACACACATTTGAAATTGGTATATAGATACAAATTTCGACCCACAACCTCTTCCGGTGGGCTCCAATCATTCTGGGACCCCTTTCATTGGATTCAGCGCCCAAAATTTAGTGAGAAATGATACCCTACACGTCTAGGTAGCAGAAATATCAAAAACACACATTCGAAATAAATGAATAGATACCCATTTTGACCCATAAACCCTTTCAGTAGGCACCAATACTTTCTGGGACCTGCCTCATTGGATTCAGGGTCCAAAATTCAGTGGAAAATGTTACCCCACACGCCTAGATCGCCGAAAATCCATTTTTCGAAATACAATTGCAATAAATTGCTCTGTTGAGTTTTGCCATTCAGAAGAGTCGATCAAATACATCTGCAAATTTATAAGGAAATGCTGTTTTTGGCATGCAAACCTCTGATGCCAATGATGATGGTTGTTTTCAGGCGTGCCTGTTCAGCTAGTATATAATATATGCAGATTGATTTCGATGTAACTCGTTGTTTCATCTTTCTACGTCTTTCTTTTGATTGGATGAGGCACCTAACAATGGAAATTTTCGTTGTTGTACAGAGATAACGATCGTGAAGTAGTTTTGGAGCATGTGCGGGACCATTATAGAAACGCTGCTGATGGAGGCAAAAAGAAGAAGAAAATTCACTCTCAACCATCCAAAACGAAAAAGGTAAACTACCAATCAATTCTACTTATACAACTGAAATCTGATATGATAGTAGCTACTAAATGGTCATGAGGCAATATGAGTATATAATTTTAGACGAGTAATCGATCAAATTTTCATTTGATAGGACGAAGAAGAGCCAGGAGAGAATGACGACAAGCCTGAGACGAACTTCCCATGTGAGTACAAATTATGCACAAATCGTACAATATCATGATCCTATACAGGTGACAGAATAGAAAATGGGAAGCGTAGCTTTCTCGCTTAATGGAGGAAATAATTAATGCGGAGTCGAAATTCATGACTGTACATAAGAGGTGCAGACGATTGAGTATCGCTCTCCAACACAATTGAACTGAAGTTAGAGGGTGTCCCACAAGTTGACTCCTAAAATCTTCCAAATGGGAGTCAACGCTACAAATTCTTTCACAGGGGTTGATTATTCCTCGTACCAGGGCCCTGAGGGACTCATTCTAATCGATTCAGCGTCCAAAATTTAGTGGAAAACGATACCCCACACGCCAAGGTACCAGAAATCTCGAAAACACACATTCAAAAGGCTAAATATATACCCATTTTGACCCATAACATCTTCCGGTGGGTGTCAATTGTTCTGGGACCCATTTTATTGGATTCAGCGTCCAAAGTTTAGTGGAAAATGATACCCCACACGCTTAGATCGCCAAAATCTCAAAAATCCATTTTTCGAAATACACATTTTGACCCCTACCCCACCCAAATTTGGTCCGATCGGACTGAAAGGTTTCGACAACCAGCTAGAGCCGGGAACGAGCCCTGACCCAAATTTCAGATTTTTATTAAGAATAATTTTTAAAATACGATTTTGATCAGTTTGTATTCTTTTAATAAGAGATTTATTCGCAATACCCCAAAGAATGATGCCATATTTGATGATGAGAATGCTAAGCCAAAATAAATGGTTCTGATATTATTCAGGGACAAAAAACTACAAGTTCCCTTACAAACGTAAAATAATTTCCGCAATCAAACCTGGCAAACCAATCCAAAATCAAGCATAACTCGTTAGCACTAAACCAATGCTTTACCGAAAATAAAGCAGAATTAATATTGCCTACCCGAGTTACATAATCATTACCCCAGAAAACCAAGGCAGTATCGTCCGCAAAACCATTGACCATGGCTTAGTATGGACGAAATAAAGACTACGACGGCATGATTTTCCATCTATCAAAAATTGCCAAAATGTGAAAGTTAGCTAAATACTTACTTCATAAAAATCTTAATGAGGGGCTGTTTCTGTTGACAAACCACCCTCAAAAAGCTGCCAACTCGTTCGACTAATAGAAAATCATTTATTTACAGGTCCTGAGTACATGTGCGAAACATGCCCCTTCACTGGACGAACTTGGCATGAATTGGAAGCACATTCTGAGAAACACTTTGTCTGCACGGTCAACGGAAAGCAATACAAATGCAACTTTTGCTCGTACTATGCACAAGATAACGAGTGAGTATCATTTTGGCGATCCAAATCAATGTTGAGGTTTTCTGTTTCAAATTGAAGGTCCTCCTGACGTGTTATTTGTCATGATTTACATAAACCAATACTTTGACCAACCAACTCCTATAAAACCAGGATTTTGATCGCATTCAGATGTCAGTGTGACGGTTTTTGGTCTTTTCAGAGAGCTCTCGTCCCACCTGGAATCCCATGGAGATCCTGATTCAAGAGAACCTGCTGTAAGAATTTCACCGTCATTCATAGAGTTGTGAAGTAGATTTAACGCTCGCACGAGCAACTTAACATACCCTGACCACATTGTTGCAGGATGGGAAATCGCATGCCTGTTTGCAATGCCCTTACGTGGCTATCAACAAGACGCAATTGGTCTACCACCGAAAGAGACACGGAGTTTCGGACTCACAAAACTCGCACAAGTGCTACAAATGTTCCTACAGCGCTCCAAACAACACCATTCTGGCTCTGCACGTCCGACTCCACGGAAGACACAACGCGAACGAGGCCTCCAACGATAAGACTTCTGGAAGCAAACTCCCCGCTGACATCAGCAAAGTGGACACGACCAATTTTCCCGACGTGCCGATGGTGTGGGTGTCAAAACCGATGGGGATCTCGAAGATGTTCAAGTGCCGGCACTGCCCTCACCTGAACATGAGAAAATCCAATATACAGGAGCACGAGAAAATGCACAGAGGAACCGCTTTGCTATCTTCAGGGCCGCAACACGGGTGTCCTGACTGCAACTACATCTGCAACAACGCTGGGATTTTGGCGTCTCATTTCAAAGTCCACCAAGCCTTGTTCGGCCAGATTGTCGGCGTCGTGGACTCGTCAAAACCCGACGACGAGCAAATCGCTGAAATGAAAGAACGCCTTGAACAGTACGAGTCGAGTTTGGGTTCTTCCAGCAAAGTGGCACCTTCTGCCAGCTCGGAGCCGGACGACCACCATCGCCCAGGCCAGGACAACCGAGTGCTGCGCTTCTGCAACGTCTGCCCAGCCCGGTTTTTGTTCGAGAAGGAAATGAAGATCCACATGCGGTTCCACGAGATGAAGTTACTTTACAAGTGCGACTCGTGCACTTATACCGCCCGGCAAAAACAACACTTGGAAGCTCATTTCAAAGTTCACACGGACGAATACCAGCAGAGGACCAACGTTCTTACTGACGTCTACGGAACGGATTTCCACAATCCGCGACCAAAAATCGCAGCAGTTCGCGGAAGTAAAGACTCACGCGAGTCCGTTTGGGTGGTGATAAAAGAAGAAGACGACACTGATGAGCAGCAGGATGTCGACAAACACGACAAAGGACAGGGCGTCACTAAGCAGTTCTCTTGCAGCAAATGTCCGGCGGAATTTTTCAAACCAGTTGCCCTCTCGTATCACGAAACACTCCACGGTGGACCAGGACCTCACAAATGCAAACATTGCGACTACGCGGTTAAAACTTACGGGAACCTCATTCGACACGAAACTGTCCATAAAAATCAAACCCCCAAAAAGACCAAGTACGACGCGTTTGTTTCTGGAGCGGACTTGAGCAAACAGAAAACAGAAGCTTTGAAAACTTCGACCAAATCCCCACCACCGACGCCTTTGTTGATGGATCCAGAATTTGGGATTCTAATTCACGGGAGCCCAGAATTCACGTACCCGACTTATCAGAAAAATGGTAAAACCAAAGAGAAGCGCTACAAATGCCATAAATGCCCGTCGGCGTTTGAGAAACGCGAACAGTATAAAATACACTTGTCGCTTCACGGGTCGAGGCAGAGGTACAGCTGCGAGCGGTGCGATTACTCAGTTAAATACTACGCCAACTACACGCAACATATCAAGAAGCACGACACGTGCGACGCTGTTATCAGAGAGAAAAAAGCTATTTTCGGCGATGACGTCGAAGATGTGGACATGGACGAAACGGAAGGTGTCAACGGAGTGGAGCGCAGTCATGTCGACAGGTGTAGCAAGACGATGAAGATGTCCACTGCTGACCAACAGGCGTTGATGATAATGCAACAGAGGAACCTGGCCAACTGTTCGTTCGTTGAGAAGGACGTCGTCAGTCGGTGTCCGCACTGCCCGTACACCAACAACAGGAAAGATGGCGTGTCCAGTCACATCAGGTGCCATTCGAACCCCCGAGGTGGACCGTACGTGTGCAAATACTGCGACTACACGGTGCCTCAGTCACACTTCCTACGCGACCACATGAAAGTCCACTTCAACGCCCCCAAATTTGTCAAACCCGACGCGTACATGAAAGTGGAACACATGGAGATTTGGGCCGAACCGTTGGATCCGACGCAAGAGGACAAAAAGTTCCTCGTTTTCAAAGATCAGGGCGGCAAACACAACCACCGCTTCATCCCTGAAGTGCCTCAGCCCGTCTACAGCAGTAAAGGCCGCGTCTACATCAATCTTCGCACTGGTGAAGAGGAGTTTGAGCTCGACGACGACGACAAGTCACGTCGCAAAGTGAACGGCGACACGACTCAGGACGAAGAGGAAGAGGACGACGACGAATCCAAAATTGAGGACGAGGCTGAGTCCAAAATGGGCGACCTTCCCAATGGAGTGGGATCCACCAGCTCCTGCGATGACTCGGAGTTCAGTGAATTGAGCAATCATTCCAAACCCGAACCCAAAGAAGTTGAGTCGATGGAAGACTGAGCAGCAGTTTGAAACTGCTTCGAAGTAACTCATGCCCCCTCTTCACAATTCCTATAGAAAAAAAAGTTTTGTCGTTGAATACATTTGTGATACTAAAGCTAGTTTCAAATTAGGTGTGTTACCAGGAATTCTGAGAGTGAACAGAATTTGTTTTCTTTTTTCCTTCAACTGTTCTTCACAAAAGAGTGAAATATTATTTTAAAATCTTAGAATAAGGGTTCATTATCAAAGCACTTTTTAAGGTGTGCAGGCAATTTTCCGGGATTGTGGACCTGTAACTTGTGAAAAATGTACGCTGTTATTTTTATCAATAAATGAGAAACGTAGAATATTCATAACCGTTTCAAATGTGTACATACAAAAAAAATGTTTTTCTCTAAAAATTTTCTTGAAAAAATATATTATTCTGTTTTCCTTAACAGATGTATGATTGCCTACCTTCCAACAACTAAATACTAGAGGAAGATTTTTATTTCATTCATTTATTGGTGGTTTATTGGTATTTAAGGAAATAACTAACCTGTTTTTGCGCAAAGAGTAAATCAACTCAGCCCAAAAATTTTTCCTGGGCGTTTCAAGGTGTCTAGATAAAAAAAAATCAAATGTCCGTCCGCTGTCCAAGCCGACTTTGATAGTAGAAAATTTTCTACTACGCTGCAAATTCATTCACAGGGGTTGGTTATCCGTCGGACCAGGCGCATGGAGACTCACTCATATCTTCAACATGGGGAAAATAGGGTAAACAACGGGTGTGGCGTGTCCCAGACCCATTTCAATCGATTCAGGGTCCAAAATTTAGTGGAAAATTATACCCCACACGCCTAGGTACCAGAAATCCCGAAAACACACATTCGAAATGGGTAGATGGATACCCATTTTGACCCATAACCTCACGCAGAGGGCGTCAATCGTTGCGGACCCGTTTCATTTGATTCAGCGTCCAAAATTTGGTGGAATATGATTCTCCACACGCCCAAGTACCAGAAATATCGAAAACCCATTTTTTGAAATACACATTTGATGATTATTCATGGAATAACCAACCAAAATTCCAGGGGCCTATTCCTAGAAACTCACCACTTCCCTTTGCAACTCATGATTTCATACTCTTCACTTTGCAAGTTGAGAATAGTACAAGAACTTCCTGTTCCTTGGAACTTTTCATCACAACTCTCTTCCTCTACTAAAAACGCAGAGTGGGTTGAAGAGTAACCTATTTTGTTGTAACCTTCTTTGCACAAATACACTATTATATCTAAATAAAAACACTATAACAGATTGATGAAGATCAATGGAACATAGTCTCTATGAAATATCTCTATCAACGTTTTGTTGTATCTAAGCAAAACAAAAATTGTCCTTAATTACCAATTATTCAATTTCCCTCTTTTGATAAATCCATCCGAAATCATTTTTAAATAGAAATTATCTCCTAAATTATACATGAAGAGTACCCAACTATATGCCAAAGTCATTGGATACTCTGCAAAAAAATGGAAAAAATCTTCATTTGAAATGTATAGATTTTACTCATCATATTGATGAAGAGTTTCTTGGAACAGAACCCATGTATAACACCAAAAACTCTACAACTCTTCACTGTTCATATCACTTTGACCTCTTCATAATAGTCTGCACTATCTAGGAACAAAACGTTTTTGTAGAGTGAAGAGTTTAGATTTGCTGAGTGCAGAGTGAGTAGTGAAGAGTTTCAAGGAATAGGCCCCAGGTCAAAATGTGATACATCGATCAGCCATAATTATGCCACTTAATGATCGCCTCAGGATTAAATAAAACATCACATTTTCATGTAGGTATCACAGTTTTTAATAAAAAATAACTCAAAAATTCATAAAATTGTGTCTTTGAACATTAGTATACAAAGCTTACAAAAAGTTGAAAAAAGTGGGATATTGGAACGATGACCCTCGTTTACGGTGTCTCATTTCCACCCAGGGTTTCGCTGGAATTCATACTTTTTTTTAAATGTTATACTAATCATACCACATTAAACACCAGGAACAACATTGAACGGGAAGGACAGGAAGAGGGACGAAAGGTGGATGGAAGGGGTTCTAACAAATGGAAGAAAAGTACACGAGAAGGTTTGACGGAAATTTGTTTTTGTTGGTTCTATAATGATGAAACATTCTCCAATAAAGTTATGAGTGTATGCAAAGGTAAGCGGGGTTTTCTCATTCGGTTTTGAAAATTGACGAGTAGTTAAGATGGAAAACAACACAGAACAGGAATGGGTAAATATTATTTAGTTTTTACCTCAACTAATATCCAAATATTGCGCTAAATTATAATTAAAAGTTATCTTAAAAATAAAAAATTTGAATTTTATAAAATAATATTTTCAAGTTGAAGAGTACAGGGGAGAAACGCTGCAAATTCCTTCACAGGGGTTGGTTATTCCTTGGACCAGGCGCATGGAGACTCATTTCTTCAACATGGGAAAATAGGGGGAGGGGGAATTCAGTCATGGGGGGAAAATTCAGGGCACAACATTTGGTGGAAAACGATACCTCACACGCCTAGGTGCCAAAAATCTCGAAAATTCATTAGTTGAAATACTCATTTTGACTCCTACCCCGCCCAAATTTGGTCCGATCGGGCTGAAAAGTTTTGAGGACCAACTAGAGCCGGGAACGAACCCCTGACCCAAATTTCAGATTTTTAGAAAATTTTCTACTACCAAAATCGGCGTGGACGGCGGACGGACATTTTTGACTTTTATGATCTAGACACATTGAAACGTCCAGAAAATTTTGGGAAGAATTGGAGAGATTGAAATTTTGCATGAAAACATAGGTCGATTATTCAAGGAATAACCAACCAAAACCGGGTAGCTCGATTTTTGGTCGAATAGTCGAGTGAACGATGGATTCCTATGTTTTATAGGGTGCTGGATATGATAAGCGAATCAGAGCAGTGGAATAATCAGGCCAAATGCCTCAAATTATTGAGTGAGCATGAGTGCAGTGAACATGAGCATACAGGGGGGAACATAAGTAGATGTATTCGAGGAATTACCAACCCAAATTAGGTCTTCCCAGTGGTGTCAGAGAAGAATCAGGTAAGGCCGGGTACACACGTTGAGGATTCCGGAGAGGATTCCTCGTTGATCGATTCCTCTCCGGCCGACGGACCGTGTGGACGGGTGAGTTGAGGCGGACCGAACAGGCCGCCAGGCCTTTCCAATTTTTGGAAAGGCCACCTGAGGCCGGGGTTCCGGTTCCCGGAATTGAACCCCTTCCTTCACGTGTGGATGAGGTGATCGGTTGTAGGTATCGCTCGAGTATCGTCACAGTGGTCGTAGCTCCTCGTTAATTTTTTCACAGTTTTCCTCGAAAGGCCTCTCGCGTGTCGAAACCTCTGGCCGAAGCCTCCTGGATTTCCCGTACGTGTGGATGCTCCGTCCGGCTCCGGCCGCCTCAGAGGTTTTCCTCAGAGGAATCCCTCTTCGGAATCCTCTCCGGAATCCTCAACGTGTGTACCCGGCCTAACGTTCTCTCCTCGCATCTTCTACCACATGCACATATCCTTCTCTCCTTGTACTGTGTACTTCATCTACTGTTTTCTTATTGTTTATTGATAAGAGGGCATTCATATTTCGAATGGGATAAGGATACAAACTGTGTTTGGTTAAACATAAAAGCAAACTCAGAAGTCCCTGCCAACTGGTTGGATGTCTTCAAAACCGTGAGTCAAACCACAAGCCACGTTCCTTCAACGTAGGAAAAATGGACAAGTACATGGTACAAGTACAGATTGGACCCCTTTTATATACACGTTATATCAACCAAAAAGCTCCGATGAAGATGAGAAAACGAACTAAAAATCGGTGTTCATCACCCAAGGGTAAGATCGAGATACCTTAAATGGAGCATTCCAGAGTTCCCTGGAGCTCGGGAGAAGAACAGAAGCAACAAGGCTCATTTCAATCGATTCAGCGTCCAAAATTTAGTGAACAATGATACCCCACACGCCTAGGTACCATAAATTTCGATAACACATTAGATATGGGTTGATTGATACCCATTTTGACCCATAACCTCATCAAGAGGGCGTCAAACGTCCCGGGACCCGTCTCATTAGGTTCAGCATCCAAAATTTAGTGGAAAATGATACCCCACACGCCTAGGCACCAAAAATCTCGATAAGACATATTAAAAATGGGATGGTTGATCCAAAGTTTAGTCGAAAATGATACCCCACACGCCTAGATCACCAAAAGCACAGCACATAGAAACTGAGTGAGCGATGAAGTGTCTGAAGACAAATCGTATCCAAAAATGGACATTTCTATGCGAACAGATGGAATATTCGTGATAGGCACAACAAATTCATAATCATAGTTTTAAATCGAACAAAAATAAAAATAATACTTCAACTACAAGTCAACTTAGGTCGGAAATACACTCATCAAACTCCCTTTTTCCACTGGTCACAATTCGGTTAGCGCGGTTGAATAGCATAATGCATTCGTGAGAACGACAAGTGATAAGAATTTCACGGTTTAAAGCACTTCGGCAAATGCAAAAGTCAACTATAGGCGATATCACTGAGCCTTTCAATTCTACGCACAGAATGACAACTGATCGGATCTACTTAAAATAAACCTTAATAATTACCCCATTACAAAACCTGTTAGCTAGACTTACTTCTTATTACAGTAGTTGAAGGGCACACGAAAGAAATAGGGACGTTTTCGTTAGGTCATCATAACTTAGCACTAAATATGAAATTTTTTAATGGCTGTCCGCTTAGCTACACACGAAGGATGAAAACTAGATTGGTCTATTCAAAAGGTTAAGTAGACAAAACAAAAGAAATAATCACAGTTAAAAAAACATTATTGCTACATTTTTTGACAGTATCAAAAGGACCTAAAATATGGACGCTTTTGAAAACAAACGAGAATATTTAAATTCGAGAAGAAATTGGCAAGAAAGATGCAAAAATAGGACAGGAATGTCTCCTGAAGTTAATGTCAGCCCGAAAGTTCAATAATGGAAGCACTTGCCTGGCGCCTGGTAACGTTTACAACTCAAAGTTTGGTGAAAATTGTCTTTTAGATAGTGCACATGAAGAAAAAACCAATTATAGCTTGTTGGTAATGAAAAGAATACATAGGAGCCGCTACCTGGTGGAGAAAAGGCAAGTTAAAGCCAAGCGCTTGGAAAAAGGAAATTATTGTTGTTGCGTTGGCAACACTGGTTCGCCGCTTGTTGTGTGTGTGTGCTGAGTGGTGCTTATCAATTTGTGGGAGTTGATTCACTGCTGACGTTTGTAGGGGGAAAAAAATCATACAAAAAAAAATTTCCCCACTTTTTGTTTCGCTTCTTCTCCACCAGGCAGCGACTCCTACGTATTGTTTCCATTACCGACAAGCTATAGTTTCTTGAACAAGGTGTTCTGAGGTCAGAATTTGAATATTATTCATAAATTTTCACAAAATGTTGCAGGTTTTTGAGCTTTTCAAAATCAGGTCTGCAGGAATTACAGGCGATTTGGGCTCTTTAACCATGCAAACGATAGATTTTGCACAGTAACACTATTTAAACACAGTTTTGCTTTCTTCTTTGTTGGTTTTCTTAGAATTCACCTTCCATGGAAATTCGCACAGAATATACAGCAGTATTTGCACAACGCTTTCTAGGTGGTTATATAAACGTTATATAAAAAATAATTTTCCCAAACGGGCCAATCGAGAAGCCTTAATTAGAACCCAGAACATTGAGCTAATGTACTAATTATTCGTGTTAACTTTCATAAGTCTATATTTTCTCGCCTACACGTTTAAGGAAGATTCCTCCTGATGGAAGAAGCCTAATGAAAACTTGTTAATATAAAATAATAAGAAAAGGTTCGTCATGCTTGAAGCATAGAGATTATGTACCCTTTTATTGAGTTTAAGTTGTGCCTGGTGGAGGATACGAGGGTCATTCAGGAAGTAAGGTTACAAACTCCCTGGAAGGTGCAGACATTTTGGGGGAAATGGGGGAAACAGTGGGTGTGGCGGATCCCAGACCCATTCCAATCGATTCAGGGTCCAAAATTTAGTGGAAAATGATACCCAACACGCCTAGGTACCAAAAATATACGCCTATGGGTACATAGGTACCCATTTTGACTCATAACCTCATCGAGAGGGTGCCTATCGTTTCGGGATTCATTTCATTGGATTCAGCGTTCAAAATTTAGTGGAAAATAGTGGAAAACCCCACACGCCTAGATTGCAAAAAATCTCAAAAATCCATTTTTCGAAATACACATTGCCCATTGGTGCCCAGGCTGAAGAAATGTGTTGATGTTGGTGGCAATTGTGTTGAAAAATAAGGACATTATTTGCTACATTTCCCCAAAATTTGAATAAAATACATAAATTTTTCTATTTTTACCATCAGTTTTCACCTTACTTTTTGGATGACACTATTGTTATTGTTATTATTATTATTATTGACTTATTATTATTGACTATTATTATTGTTAATCAAATTCCTTTCTTTTACCAAAACTCCAAAAGCAAAACTGATTTAAATAGCGTCGAATTTATTCCCTTAAGGCGAATCTCGCAGGTTTCAGCGGCTTAACAAACTCAAACGTTGAAACATGTTTATCAATTAATTATTTTGTTTTGAAAATCCGCTCACGGAAGACTCACTTCGCCAGTAATGACGTCAAAAGCGAAGGTTTTGGAGAATGAGATTCTCTTCAGAATCTGCATTGCACAAAAAACATTTGGTCCCGGACTATGTAGTTTCTATTAAGACTATTCTACTTTGGTGAGTACAATTCGGTGTCCAAAATACCGTTGATGAGGAGGGTTGAGTAGAATATAACAAACTTCCGCCTAGTCCCGATGACAGTAAAAAGTAATGTAATAAATAGAACACACCCTAGAGCACTTGTCACACGATATCGAAAAAGAAGACCGAAGGACACTCGCCCAGGAATACGGTTGCGCGTTATGCTAATAGTAAGACGCTTCGTAATGTTAAAAAGGGCGCCGAAGCTTCGCAGAAGCTGTCTTGGCTGAGGAATGGCGTTGGCGGACTAACCTGGTCTACGGCCAATTGACCAGAGCGAGGAGGAAGGTCAAGGAGATGGCTGCTGGCGTCAGTTAGAGCGAGTCTCCGGAAAAACGATGCTACCTTTTGTGGGGCCAATATGACCGTACGACGTTGTTCATGTCCGCCATTAGGCGTCATTGGGATTTCATTGATACCAGTTTCCGCCCTCGCGTTCGTGACTCCCGCATCGCGTTGGTGTATTCGAACCAAAGCACGTTTGGAATAAGCGTTGTGTCTCGAAGTAGCATGAACTCCGATATTTTCCTGAGACAGAGAACGTGAAATTTCCATTAGTTTACGTGACAAAAGGAAGAGGAAGGGCTTTGCGAGTATGTGAAAAGGAGGCAGATACTGCTTAGAGATGTGCCGAAAAGAACAGAACAGGTATATTGGAAAAGGTATCTGTTTGGAACAGTTCCGCTCCGGAACAGTCTGGCGGAATAGCCTGTTCCAACTGTTCCGAACGATACCCCGAGTTCGCTGCCTCTGCACACTATTCTCTCGCACTCGTTTGGAACAGCAACACAGACGAGTACGCCGTGGCATTTAATTGCCATTAAAAACTGGCATTAAAACATTTCAATGTGGTCGCAAAATCAGTTCCGTGTGAACGTATTTTTTCAAAAACTGGAAGCATAATCAGTGACAGACGATCACGACTGAAACCCAGTAAAGTTAAAGAAATTGTGTTCCTAAATGCTAACCATAAGATGAATTAATAACAGTCACTACGGTCAGATTTATTTTGTTATGATTTTGAACAAGACCTAATTAAGTTTGAATAATTTGACCTAAAAAATTTGACATAATTAAAACAATTTCTAATTTATTTGATTGTTTTAATTCAATTTACCCAAAATAACTTTTAGATATATCATCTTTAGTATTAAATTGGAACGTTATACGGGCATAGGCGTGAATTGCCTTGCTGTTATAAAGTGTTCCGCAACAGAGTACAGGATAGAGACGCAACAGCATCATCGGAGTCCGAAAAATCCATCATTTGAAAACACATTTTGATCACCCGGACCTGCATTAATGTCTAAGAATAAAAATGATTCTCACCATGAGGCAACATAAGGGAAGTAAGGTGTGAGTATGAAGTGCACAAGTAAGAACCATATCGTTCCAGTGACTATACCCAAGGCTGCTCCGCACACCACTTGCTGCCACGTGTGGTACTGAAGATAAACCCTGCGTGCAAACAGACATAATTATTCACTCTCCAAGAAATGAAAATATTATCCTATCTTACAACCTACAATTAATTTGTATCAGAGTTTGAGGTATCAGCCTCTTGGCTACTAAACCCACACACCAGCCTAATTGAGACATTGATAGAAATGAATTTTGACCCAATGTTCATAAAATGGACTAAAAGCTACTTGGCAGAGCGTGAACAGAAGGAAGGTCTAAATAGGAACCCCTTTTGAGTGATCCAACAACTTCCCTGTTCTCTGTACCACAAGGAACCGTTTTGGCTCCACTATACTACTTAATTTATAGTAATGGCATCTTCTCGAGGGATATACCTAGATGAGAAAATCACATGTTTTGCAGATGACTCAGCCATGGTAACAGTAGGGGATTCATGGGAGGAAATCAAAAGAAAAGCTTCAATTAACCTGAAAAAGATAAACCTGTGGTTGAAATAAAAAAATCTAAAATTGAACATAAATAAAACGAATTTCGTGGCTTTCTCTTGGCAGTCGTCTTTGATACCTCATATCGAACCAACCTCATGCCATGCACTCGATACATGCGATGGGAAGTGTGAATGCCCCTCTATTAAACAAGTGCATGAAACAAAATATTTAGGGGTGATTGTACATGAAACATTAGGGTGGGAATCCTACATTAAGGCCTCAATTACCACAGTGAGGAGACTCATGCCGTTGTGCCGAGAAATCAGATCGTTTGACACTCTAAAACTAAAGAAGCTTTTTTATTGCGCCATGGTACAGTCGCTCTGCAAGGGTGGGGTGCGGCTGCCAAGGCGAGGTTAAAGGCTTTATCTGTCACCAAGAAGTCCCTAATTAAAATACTTATTAAAACCGATTAGACACCCAACGGACTCATTGTTCGCTGATTTTGGAGTACTCGATAAATACAAGCTAGTGGAGAGGACCTCAGTTGTGTACGTATATATACTATACGTAGACAAACAAATTGAGAGAATCGAAGTGGGCTTAAGAAGCGCGGAAATAATCACACTAAAAACAAAGAAACTGAATCGGCCGCGCAACGATTGCACTCATATAAAGGTGCTCTCTATTTCAACAATTTACCTACAAATTTACGTACTGGAGACATCCCAATTAATCTCCTTCAAAAATATTATGAGGAAGCATTTCTTTAAATAGTGCTGATTTGCAGTTTTTATTTTATTTATTGCTATTGTTGTAGTTTGTAGTAAAAATAGTTTTTACTACAAATATATGGCAAGAATGTAAAGGCAACTCCTCCCCTGACGTAGTGAGATGGAGGTGGAAGGGATGCAGTGAAGAAATGATGGAGTCATTATTTGCTGTGCAAACACGCATAGTGAAGATCCTCCTCAAAAAGAACCCGCGGCACTCCACTGCCAGCCTCTTTGAGGAGTTTGAGGTCCTGAAGGTCCACTAGCTGATAGAAATGGCCACGATCGTCAAGCCTTTCCTACTCAAACATGGGGGTATGCTGCTTTTGGTTAGCGGTACTGGTACAAGGGCCAGCGAGGGATGCCTCATAAAGCCACCCTTCAGTCACACCTTGAGCGGCCATAGATGCTATGACTTCAGGGGTGCGAATTTATTTGATGGCCTCCCCAAAGAGATAAGAGTGAACTCGAAAAGCACCTTTTTCTTTGTATGTAATGTCAAAATTATTGAGTTCAAAATGGTAAATGGTTCCGTTATCGTCTTCTCTAATCAGTTTCTTATAAAAGTTAATCTTTACTACTAAAAAAGACTGTAACTGCGATAATGTACATGTGTATTAACCGGCGACTTTCCCCTTAGCACAAGCTAACCCTACGGAGGGGAGTAGCATCAAAACATTGATGACTTTGCTGTACTCTAGATTTGTCCTGAATAAATGTTTAAAAAAAATGTGCCCGCAGGAACCGATACATATTAAATTATTAATTATTATTGAATAAGAGAGAATTGCTGATTTATAGACAACAACCTGCCGATAGAAGAAAGAAGAGCGTTTAGAATAGTGCCTCCCACTATAATTGTTTTCCAGAAATATTCCAGAGTCGTATTATTATTGATGTGGTGTAACCTGAAACAGAAGGACGGTTTGTTTGGATTAGACGTTCATGTATGAGGCTGTGTCTAAAGGACTTCTACAGGGGTTGGTTATTCCTCAGACCAGGAGCATGGAGACTCATTCCAATCGATTCAGCGTCCATAACCTCTTTGGGTGGGCGTCAATCGTTCAGGGACCCGTCTCATTGGAGTAAGCGTCCAAAATTTGAAGGAAAATGATACCCCCCACACATCTAGATATCGGAAATCTCAAAAATACACATTCAAAATGGGTAGGTAGATACCCATCTCGACCCATAACCTCATTCCGGTGGGTGCCCATCGTTAAGGGACCCACCTTATTGGATTCAGCGTCCAAAATGTAGTGGAGAATGATACCCCACACGATAATCTCGAAAATTCATTTTTCGAAAAAACACCCCACCCCCGTCAACGGGAGACGGCGTACGGACATTTGACTTTATTGATCTAGACACCTTGAAACGCCGAAATTTTTTTTTTTTTTTTGCCGACTCGGAGAGATTGACTTTTGCATGAAAACATGGGTTTATTATTCAACGAATAACCAATCAAAATGCTGCAAATTCTTTGACAGCGGTACCCCACATGCCTGGATACCAGAAATCTCGAAAACCCACATTCAAAGTAGGTAGGTAGATACCCATTTTGACCCTTAGCCTCTTTCGGTGGGCACCAATCGTCCCAGGACCCATCTCATTGGATTCAGCGTCCAAAATTTAGTGGAAAATGATACCCCACACGCTTAGGTACCAGAAATATCGAAAGCGCACATGCAAAATGGGTAGATAGATACCTAATTTGACCCAAAACTTCGTTCAGTGGGTTTCAATCGTTCTGAGACCCATTTCATTGGATTCAGTGTCCAAAATATAGTGGAAAATAACACCCCTCACGCCTAAATCACCAAAAATCTCGAAAATTCATTTTTCGAAATACACATTTTGACCCCTAACCTGCCCAAATTTGGTCCGATCTGGCTTCAAGTACCAACTAGAGCCGGAAACGGGTCCCTGACCGAAATTTCAGATTTTCAAAAAATTGCCTATTACCAAAGTTGACGTGGACAGCGGACGGTGTATGGACATTTGATTTTTTGCATGATAATATAGGTTGATTATTCTGAGAATACCCGTCTTAATTCGGGCCACGTTTATGTACAAAATTGTCTCTTACCGGACGTAAACGAAATAGGCGACGTAAGCAGCGAAAAACCACAAAAACTGCGCGTGACCGGACGGCATTCCGTAGTCAACCATTCCAGTCGACCTGTGGTCTGGCCGAGGTTGAGCTATGATGGTTTTTAACACAACGTTGAAAACTTCGTTCGCCAGAGCACCGACGAAAAACACCAACTGGAAGAAAAGCGATGATTAACTTCGAGCGGTTTTGAAATGCCAGAAAACCTCCTGTCTTGAACACAGGCGAAGACAAGTCGTCCTCCCAGAAGCCGATAGAGGTTTTGAGTTGATTTACCGTGTGCAAGTCTCTTCGAAATAGGATCAGCGTCACGAAGCCACAAACAATTGCGATGGGCGAAAGGCATGTGTAGGCAAGAAGTCTCCCGAGAAGATCACCTGAAAAAGAGGATGTCAATGCTTATTTGGTACTAATCCACTAAAGGCGTTCATTCATAAGATCTCAGCAGGCCAAGTAAGTACAAACGCGCATCACAACTAGCGGCTTCTAAAGTATGTGAGATGGCATGGTCGCATGGAGACCCAAAGCACTCTTACTCAGGTATCCCTAAAACATGAGATGATTCGCAGCAAGGAAGATTGGCATACTTTTTTATATTAAAACGCTGAAATCCTTTCACAGGGGTTGGTTATTCCTCGGACCAGGAGCATGGAGACTCATTTCAATCTATTCAGCGTACAAAATTTAGTGGAAAATGGTACCAGAAATCTCGAAAACTCATTCGAAATGGGTGGATAGATACCCATCATGACCCATGACCTCTTCGGGTGGGCACCAATCCTCCCGGGGCCCGTCTCATTGGATTCAGCGTCCTATTTAGAGGAAAACAATACCCCACACGCCTAGGTTGCCTAAAATCTCGAAAATCCATTTATCAAAAAACACCCTGCCTCCCCTCAACGGGCACAGCGTACGGACATTTCAATTCTTTTGATCTCGACACCTTGAAACGCCTAAAAAAAAAAAAATCGGTCGAATCCGACAGATTGACTTTTTGCATGAAAACATAGGTTCATTATTCAAGGAATAACCAATCAAAAAGGCAACAGGGAGCAAAAGAGCAATATTCTGAGGTTAAAGAGTCACATAGGAACGAAACCTGGGTCCTTGATTTTGCTGACTCATCAAGGTATTACCTACCACAACACTCCTCTCGTTGGGTCTGCTTCATTATTTCAATAATAATCTCGTGGGCCACTCCATGCCTAAGTCAACTGAGATTTTCAAATCCTGCACTTTCCATGAATTCCTTTACTTTTGGAAGGCAATTTGAAGGTGTTCAACATTTTAATTCGTTTTTTTTCGCATGCATAAGCTTTCAAAATTGTCAAGATCCTTCATGAAGTTATCTCAAGTTTTACAGTCTCTGGCAGCTGTATTCAGCTATACCACTTTGCCTATCACGTGACCCATGGAGGACTGATTGAGGGCTAGGCACGTCTACCATGGCAGGGATTCCACAGGATGTGGCAGTTCACCCTCCTAAGTCAGCTGAAGAGATCTTCATTGCTAAAATGAGTAATATTATCAAGTCTGGTTGAAAGCACCCTTTTGTCGACAAAGGCCATGGTATGACAATGTGATTCAAAGGGCAGATCAGGCGAAGGCTTGGGCAATAGTACACTGGGGTTCAGGATGGTAAAACCACTTTCCCAGCGCATATTGTCACCTGTAGGTGTGAGATGCAGTTTTTGTCTGGGCATGGGCTCTTTATGGTCTATCTGTGGAAGATGGACAGAGCATAGAGGCAGAGGGCCCATATGATGATGCTGTCTGGGATGACGTCGAGCACACCTCCTTTTCGTGCGATGGTCATGAAAGGAGCCGTATTTTTTGTCCCAGGATGTTAGTATACTCACACCAGAGACAGCCGTGAGCAAAATGTTGCAGAGCAGCGCAAACTGGCGCAATATGTGTAGGAAGTTCTCCGTAAGAAGAAGAGAGTAGTTGAGACTTCGTGGTCAGGAGGAGGACGATCTAACATGGACAGAAGCGTGGCAAGCTGGTCTTCAGACGTAGGGGCAGATGAAGAGGATGAAAAATGAAGAGCAAAGAAACCTTTCCTGAACTTCGCACAGAGGGGACGTAGGGATTTTGAGGCCATTAATTGAAGGACTCGGAGGGTAAAAAGTCAAGAATGAAGAGACTGTTTTATGCAATTTTTTTTTTTGTAAATATGTTATTTAACCTTATAAGAATACTATATGAAAAGAGGCAATAAACATTTTCAGCGGCGCCCTTATATGAGTTGGAGGGTTATAGCAGTCAAAAAGCCGTCATGATGGAGCACTGCCTACCACCGCACACAGTAGGTACTTGATGCATGGCACCGAAGTTTATCTAGATCACTTGGAACCTCTGTTTAAGTCAAGAGGTCGTCGGCTGATCTGGTACACTGATGGGTCCAGAATGGAAACAGGGACAGGTGCTGGGGTGTATGGAGCCAAACCAAGGTGGCAGTACTCCACACCATTGGGAAAATACACCTCCGTTTTCCAGGCCGAAATTCTGGCAATGTGCCCTGGAGAGTCTGAGGAGAGGACATACTAATGCACACCTCCGCATTCTCTCCGACAGCCAGGCGTCGATTAAAGCCCTCACAGCACCCAACATCTCATCAAAGGTTGGTGAAGGACTGTGAACAGACTCTCTGTGCTCTAGCAGCCCGCAATACAGTGTCCCTTGAAGGGGGATTGAGGGCAACGAAAAAGCCGATGAGCTGGCCAGGAGGGGCTCCAAAACCCCCTTTGTGGGCCCAGAGCCGGCTGTAGGCTTGCCCAAAAGCTCCTTCAGAGCTGCCATCAAGGAGTGGACGTACAAAAAACACACCGACAGATGGCGGAATATTGAGGGACATGTCCACAGTAAGCGTTTGGTGGCAAAACCCCATCCATCACTCTCCAAGGACGCGGTGAGTGATGGATGGGGACTCAGACTTAAACGCGGCGACCTAAGAGCGATAGTTGGCCTGCTAACCGGCTTCGCTCCTGTGCCTTTTCATCTGAACCGCATAGGGGTAACACAACCAACAACTCTACGCAGATTCTGCGAGGAAGCAGACGAAACTGCAACTCACATAATCATCATCACATCCCGCAGATACACCCTCTTTGGGACACAAACCCCAATGAGAACTGTACCCTGCAATAAGTTAGTCCACAACCTAACAACCCTCACCAAGGGGACTAGGGCTGTTTGTGGACTGGAAGAATGGGACACCTAAGAGAGGCACAACAGGCCACCAGGCTTCAGCGCTTGGGGCCCCCCATAACCCCTCCTCTAGGTAGATAGATAGATAGAAAACGTGTTTATTTGAATTGAACAACAATAATAAATTAGCCACTCCGAACTGTGCAACCCGAAACTCAGCCAGAACGGGACAATGCCCCAGAAAATTAATAATGTCCTCTGATTCACCAAGATTGCAAAGGGAGCACAGCGTCCTGTCAAGATTGTAGTCCTCCAGAGCCACACCCGGCCGGCCATTGAGCGCCAGAAGGTCCCCTCTGACCCTACAGACCCAGCGGAGGACAAACATAGACCCGTTTTGATCCTCCTCAGTCAGATCGATACTTCGGAGCCCCATGTCCAACTGCCGATAAATTCTGTGATGCGATGACAACGCCCTTGTGACAGTCTGCTCTCTCCATTGGGATTCCAGCGTCTCTTGCAGGGCACTGAGCTGAGATCTCCACAATGCTGGATCCTCAAAGTTGGCACCAACAACACAGCCGGTCTCTCTGCCCAAACCCTGAAGATTCTTGTGCCAGAACAATCCACGCTGAACAATCTGGTCTGCCAGCAACCGAGGGTAGCGGCTTGCAGGCATAAGCATTACATTGAGAAGGTATTTGCAGTGGAGAGAGAGCGTGTAGGGGAACGCGGGTATCACGCCAGTTTCCAAATCGACAAAATAATCCGGTGTGTTACGAGGTAGGCCAAACGACCTCTGATAAAGAATTTAGAACCCGTTCAATGGCATCGTATCGCTGTGATCCCCATGCTTGAGCACCATACGTCAAAACAGATCGAGATGTTGCCTGAAAAACCTTATATTTGGCATGGATCGGTATCTGGGATTGCCGCAAGAAGGATCCATAAACACTCGCTATGGCATACTTGGCAGTAGACGATTTCTCCTTCAGATGGGTTGCAAAGGACAAGCCAGTGGTAAGGGTCACTCCAAGGTACTTGTACGAAGACACCATCTCCACATCCCTCCTCTAGGTGTCTTCTACCATCTACCATCGGCTTCAAGAAAATCCCATGGCTTTCATGAACAGAATTCGGCATCACCCGGTCCATGCTGACGATTGGATGTATTTCGCATAACTGCAATGAATCAAGGCGAGACTGCATTCGAAGCGGCGAACATGACAAAACCACGAGATGTGATTCAGTTACTGCTGCCTTGAAAGCCGCCATAAAGAACAAATCATCTTTGACTCAATAAAAAGTTAGTACAATGGTTGATTAGGTACCAGCGAGCGCTACCAGGTAGGTGCGCAGGCATTTTCCTAGGTCTACAAAATAACAAAAACCACCATGATGTCGAAACGGTCGACCTCACCACCATACAATTTACATAGTTTACCTTTCGGGTACTCCACGAAAGCACTTTTTAATGGCACCCACTCGACTTCAGGAGTCCGGATATCGTCAGAGGCCATCGTTTCTCAAATAAAACTGATTGGAAAACAACGCACTATCAAATTGATTCTACCATGGAAAATTATACTCAGTCGAGCGTGAACGCCAGCAACCACAAAAGGCTACAAAATTACGTCAACATTAATTTTTCTTCAAAAACCGAGCACCGAGAGGATGAAAGATAATCTTTTTATCAACAAATCAAAGGACAACGCAGCCGACACGAATAACCAACACAACAAAAATCAGACATTCATCGGCAACAGTGGTGACACCTCCCTCAGCTGAAAAAGTAGCGACCTTAAGGTGACACATGACGAGTATCCTGGCTAGCTAAAAAGGAAACAAGCAACCACAAAGTAACAACCACCACACGGTAGGAATAGATATCTTTAAGAACGTATCGATATTCAAAATGTCTATCGGGTGTATCGATTATGTTAATTATCGAGTTTTAATAAACTTTTAGAGATGTGTAGTTCGCGAACGAACTAGTTCAAATGAACTGCTCCAGAGTGTGAACTATTCACATCAGTCGGTCGTTCAGGCGAACTATAGTTCAGTTCGGCTTGGCTAGTTCACCTTCCTTATAGTTCAATAGTTCCTTTGGTCCTAATTGATTTGTATGTCTGAACTATTCTGAACTAGCTGGCGTTCGTCACCAGTAAAATAGTCACTACTCACATAGTTCATATCATAGTTCACCTTCCTTATAGTTCAGATTTCAATGCTAGTACTGTAATTTTATATTTTGAAAGTTTAGATATATTAGAAATAAAGTTTAGCTTATAGTATGTAAAAATTAATATTCTGTTTGATCCATATTTTGTATGTTTATATTGCTGGTTTTTGTGAAAGTATAAATAATTAATCTAACATTAAATAATTTTTTCTTAGTGAGGAATCATGATTGTTATTCTCTCAATTCCTATCAAACAGTCCCAGTTTCGATGACCTGTTTGTTTCGCTTAAAAAACTTATTGTAGTATTTTGGACTTGTGAACAAGTTTCATATTATAAACTTATCTTTAGTTTAAATAATAACTGGAAGCTATTTCGACTTGTTAACTTGATCTGGTCTAGAAGTGCAACAATGCAGTGCAATGAAGCTAAACTGCTAAATTTAGTCAATCATGCATTAATTTAAAAATGTGAACTAGATAGTTTAATTGAACTAGTTCCTTAAACTAGTTCACCTTAGTGAACGAACTAGGAAGAGATAGTTCCGTTCAATGAACTACTTTGCTCATCTCTAATCTCATGCTCATAACTCATGCTATATGGTAATAAACAACATGTAACAACCACCACACAGTTGGAATAGATATGAAGACCACAGGGGAAAAACGAGGAGAGTCCAGGTTTTCCTTTTTCCGACAATTGAAAATTCAAAGTTTGGCATTTCACTTTCGTACTTTATAATCATCCTTTCAATTTTTAAATTCAAACTAACTTGTTCTCGACCTGATAAAATGGATTGGAGAAGAAATTAAGTAATTGGAGATTGTATAACGAATTTATTCATGAAAAGGAAGAATGATTTTCCTAATAAACAGTGGAAAAACGAGGAAGCTAATTTAGCTAATTTTCAGCTAATTTAGGCGCCGGTCTTCGTGGAACCTTTCTTGGCCTTTCCGTGGATGAGGTGGGAGTAATATCTCCGAGCTTTGAGGGACGTGCAAAACTGCCGAAGATGTAAAAGACCCTTATATTTTTGGTGGTAATCTTACGTCTCGCCTGGTAGAGACGTGGAGGCAGGAAGAAGTGCCCATCAGGATGAATTTCCAAATTTCGTCGTCGCTTCAGCTGAGGAGCAATGGTGGTGAACACCATCTGACCATTGTAGGTGTCGCGATGCTGGACTGAGCGCGAATGCTTGTTAGTAAAATGAATTTCACGTATAGGGCGTGATTTGCAGAGTAGCTTTTTCAAGTAGCGGAAGTCCAAAATTCCTGACCAATTTCGGATCAGAGCCAGATCCACGGCAACAACGGTGAAAGGCTTATTTTTCCGGCATGTTTCACAGTATCTTCGTCGGTTCGAGGCCGCCTCCGGGACACTGGTACTAGACCCACCAAACCTGCAAGGTGTGCATTCTGTCGATTGTACTCACTGAGACTATTGAAATCATTGATGATCATCTGACGCTGCTTTTAGTCAACTTCTTCAAAGCACTTCCGTTTGCACTGGCAATCAGGACCTGTTTCGAAGCTGGATACTCGCAGTTTTTTCATCAGTATTTTATGCGACCATAGGATTCGCGCTTTCTTGACCCTGACTGACGCGCTCAGATCCGGATTCTTCGTCCGCACTCAGTTTTACAACCACGAAGGTGAACACTCTGCTAGACGAAGATTAAACCTTTGCGAGACGAAAGTAAACACATGGCACACAACAATACGCCTACGGACTGTGAAAAACACTTACTGGTGTGATATCAGTCAGAGCGTGTAGAAGTTGTTGCCAACCTTAACTCCATTTTCACAAAAAATGGACTCTCCTCGTTTTTCCCCAGTGTTCTTCATATCATTAAAAATGTATCGATACTCCAAATAAAATTCCAATAATCTCGTGCAATATGGAAAATGTTACAATGTTCTCATTAAGTATGATGTTGGAAGAAGATAATATTACCTTATTACTGTTATTTATTATCTGAAAATCGAATGGCACAGTACCGATACAGAATCATCGATACATTGTTGGAAAGTATCGATACTTGAAAATATTGTATATTGATACCCATTACCCATCCCCACCGCATGGATGTCAACATGCCGTTTATTTGCCAAACTTTGAATAATCACGGTGTATGATGTTTCAAGTATATGGTTTTTCCCTGCTTTGAATCTTGTCGATATCTGCTATTTGGCATAACAAGACGAGATTTGTTATGCATCGCCGATGTTGATTTGTGTGACTGAAGTATTGTACTCTTCGCCCTTCGGTTCTATTCACCTTCAGGCACCGGTTAGGTGTTTTGCGCGAGTTCAATGTCGTGACAGCACGTGTGACCGTAGATAATTATGGCTAGTTGTCCGTTGACTTTCGAGATTCTGGCAGAATGTGGGGTGTCCAAAGCTAGAACGGCGCTGATGAAGCTGCCCCATCATGTTGTTGAAACACCGGTTTTCATGCCAGTTGGTACAAAGGTGAGCTTTTTTAAATGATTCCGCTTTGTAAGCGGACAAAAATCGTTACATAAATGCATTACATTTTACGAATATGGAAGAATACACGTAGGAGTTTCCTTACCTGTTTGTTGAGTGATACTCATCGCAAATCAGTGATTGGTTAACCACTGGTCATCATCAGCCACCTCATGGAAAATCGCAGGGGTTGGTTATTTTAATTTTATTTTTGTTTTCCTTTATGTTGAGGGCAGAGGGTGGTTCTGCCCCTGGGCGCTGCGACCTCCATGGGTCTATTGTGCCCTTCCATCCTTACTAGTAGAACGCCCGCCTCCCTGATGTAGTGGAAGATCGCGTTAGGGGCATCTTTGCGATGTCAGCAGGGCTGGGAAGCCCTTTACCGAAGGTCCGCTGCCAAGTGGCCTAACGAGTGTACATAGACGTGAGGATTCTAAGCTCCCTCCTGCTCAACGTGAGGAGAGCCCTCTTTAAGTTTGATGGGATAAGGAGCTTGGACTGTCTGAGGCCAGGTTGCCTCTGCCAGTAGGCAGCCTCTCGTGAGCGCTCCCACAATTTGACCTGCTGGTTCATGTAGCATTTGGAGGTCCCAACCCAAGGTTCAGGAGAGGACGCTGACCTCTGCTTGGCGAGGAGGTCGGCATCCCCGTTCCCTCGAATATCCAGAGAGGTGCGTCACCGCGTTCCCCCTTGCGAGCCTCTTCAGGGACTGAAGGCACTCCAGCCTTGAGGCGAACACGAAGGCCGCAATGACCTTTAAAGCTGCCTTGCTATCTGAGAGTATGATGATTCTGGCGCAGGTGAGCCTCTGTCAGTGGATCTCCCGCGCACAGGTAGCAATGGCAAGGACGTCTGCCTGGTAGACAGTAACAAACCGGCTCAGGGGGGCAGCCAGCGAATAGCCCGGCCCCTCACACCCAGGCCAGCCCGACCATTCACCAGCGACCCATCAGTGTACCACCGCTGTGAGCCCTGGGGAAATACGGGTGAAGCACCCTTCCAGTGCTGTCGGTTATGAATGACCACTTTGAAGGATATATGGAAGTTGGTCTCCTCTGGCATTACATCAGAGACCGTAGGGCGATCCTGTACCACCTTGACCCTGCTTAGGATTTCAGTTAGGCCCTTCAGTTGAAACTTGTTGTGTCCCTTAAGCGCCATCCTCCCCGCCGCCTGGAATGTACATCGTAGCACAAACAGTTGAAGGGGGTGAGGTCCAGGAAAACTTCCAAGGTGTTGATTATGAATGAATGAATATGTTTATTTAAGCTCAATCATGCATCACACTTGAAAATAATTTATGCAACAACATCACTTTAGTGGCAATGGTTACACCGTCTGCCACGGGTTTTAATTTTAATTTTAATTTTTTATTTTTTATTCATTCATTCCAAGGTGTTGATTATTCCTAGGACCAGATGCCTGGAGACTCATTCCAATTAATTCAGCGACCAAAAATCAGCGGAAAACGATGCCCCACACGTTTAAATCGTCGTTTGAATTTGTTTTAGACATTGTTGAATTTGGTTTGGAAAATGTTGAATTCGATTTGGAAATATACATACACATTTTCGGGCCTGAGACAACTAATTTTCTCTTTTCAGGGCACCTTGAAAGGTTTACTTCCCGACCAACTGGAAGCGATGGATTGCCAAATCATGCTTGGAAACACATACCACCTTGGAACGAAACCGGTAAGATGAGCTTGGATATTTTCCCATTCTTCGGGCATATGTGGCTATAATGTTCCTCAAGAAATTTTTGGAAAAACACAAATAATAATTTTATTGTAGGGTCCGGAACTTCTCCTTAAAGCCGGCGGTCTTCACAAATTCATCGGGTGGAACAGAGCTTTACTGACAGATTCAGGAGGATTTCAGATGGTTTCTCTGTTGAAATTCGCCGAAATTGTTGAAGAAGGTGTCACCTTTGAGTCTCCTTATGACGGTGCGTTGGAAAAACCTTCATGCTGAGAGAAAAGATTAAATGAACTTGTCCAGAGCCACCAAGAAGATTAAAATGCTCTTCATTCTTCTTCTAGGCACGAAAAAGCTATTGAGTCCTGAAGAGTCCATCAAGATCCAAAACGCCATTGGGGCCGACATTGCGATGCAGTTAGATGACGTCGTCAGCGTACTGACGACTGGCCCTAGAGTTGAAGAAGCAATGAACAGGTAAAAGTAGTATTATACTGCATCGTACAGCTACTAAAACCCATCGTGGTGTTCTCGATTGTCGATATTATGGTATAGTGTATGGTTGACTTATTTTAATACACGAAATACACTCATTTCAATATTTTTAATTCGTATTTGAGTGCTTCAGTTGGTTGGTTATTCCAGGAATAAATCAACCTGTGTTTTCATGCAAAAACGCTGCAAATTCATTCACACGGGTTGGTTATTCGTTGGACCAGGCACAAGAAGACTCATTTCTTCAACATGGGGAAAATGGGGGGAAAAGTGGGTGTAGCGAGTCCCGGACCCATCCCAATCGATTCAGGATCCAAAATTGAGTGGAAAATGATACCCCACACGCTTAGATCGCCAAAACTCTCGAAAATCCATTTTTCAAAAAACACATTTTGGCCCCTACCCCGCCCAAATTTGGTCAGATAGGGATCAAACGTTTCGAGGACGAACTAAAGCCGGGAACGAATCCCTGACCCAAATTTCAGATTTTTAGAAAATTTACTACTACCAAAGTCGGCGTGGACGGCGGACGGAGATTTGAGTTTTGGTTGGTTACTCCCTGAATAATCAACCTATGTTTTCATGCAAAAGGTCAACCTCTCCGATTCGGCTCAAAAATTTTTTCTGGGCGTTTTAAGGTGTCTAGATCTAAAAACCAAAATGTCCGTCCGCCGTTTTTGGTAGTAGAAAATTTTCTAAAAATCTGAAAGTTGGGTCAAGGGTCTGTTCCCGGCCTAGGACGGTCCTCGAAACTTTTCAGCCCAATTGGACCAAATTTGGGCGGGGTAGGGGTCAAAATGTGTTTTTTAAAAAATGGATTTTCGAGATTTTGGGCGATCTAAGCGAGTTAGGTATCATTTTCCACTAAATTTTGGACGCTGAATCCGATGAAATGGCTCCCTGAACGGTTGGTGCCCACCAGAAGAGGTTATGAACGTTGAATTATTTGAATTAGTCTCCATGTGCCTGGTCTGAGGAATAACCAACCCTCGTAAAAGAATTTGCAGCGTTTTTATAACTGTTCTTCTGATGCAACTTTGATTGTGTTTAAAAACTAGTATATCTTATTTTGACAGGACCGTCAGATGGCTGGATCGATGCTTGGCTGCTCATGAACGGCCTGCAGACCAAAATATTTTCCCGATTGTGCAAGGTAGGTATGATGCTGATGAACCGACGTTGAACGGGAGCAAATAGGCCTTCCTGCATTTTGGTTGCTGAAATAAAAGCTGCTGAGTTGCTCAGTGCTGACACAAATGAAAATTCAAAATCGTTTACGCTGCTATTTCATGAGGATAACCTACTAACTTTTCGTATTGTTTGCCAGGTGGGCTCGATCCGGTTTTGAGGAAAGCTTGCGTTGAACAGTTGGTTAAACGTCAGGTGAACGGTTTCGCTATCGGTGGACTCAGGTAATTCACTTACATTTTGACCTTTCCAAAGATCCCAAAAGAGATTCCTTTTACGGTCTGTTTGTCTGTCCGGCAGCGGAGGAGAAGCGAAAGACGACTTTTGGAAAGTGGTCCACCTCAGCGCAGGTCTGCTACCCTCTGATAAGCCTCGCTATTGCATGGGAGTAGGTTTTGCTGCTGACTTGGTAGTTTGCGTCGCTTTGGGCGTTGATATGTTCGACTGCGTCTTCCCAACTCGAACAGCTGTAAGTTTGCATCAGCCTAAAGCTGGGTTCACATGGACGCGGTTTTTCCGTTGGGCGGCAAACGCGTTCGGCCATCTGATTGGCTCCACGGGTCTATCACAGCTGCCGCAGGTGAACTTTGAAGCGGTCTGTATCCATCAAATGATTTTGATATTTGCCGCAGTTATCGCATGCGCACTGGGTTTTTTTTCATCTCATGTTATCTCATTTTTGTTATCTCCGATTTGTCACCAATCAGCTCCACGAACTCGCTTGCACCGCATCCATGTGAACACCCTAACTCAAAACTTATTTCCCCCACCATTCTACTGCAGTTGCCGCTAATGGAGAAACCGCGTCCATGTGAACCCAGCTTAAGAATAACCAACAAAACGCTGTTTACGTTGAGCTCCGTATGATTATCATATTCGAACAAATTTCAGAGGTTTGGTTGTGGCCTGGTTGAGACAGGTCAGATCAACTTGAAACAAAAGAAATACGCCCTTGATTTCCGACCTATCCAAGAAGATTGTGAATGCTCTACCTGTAAACGATATACGAGAGCGTACATTCATTCCATCGTCACCGTAGAAACCGTCGCCTGTCACCTTCTGTCAGTTCACAACGTATTTTATCAGGTAAACTCACTTACGTCATGGTGCAGAAGATGCGCTCTAAGTAAATATTCCAGGAATGTTCTTCAGCAAGCTTTCTATTTTATGCTGTTCGTCAATTTGCTCCTCCCTTCTGGTTTGTATTAAATGGTTACTCTGCTTGCAGTTGAGACTGATGAGGGATATGCGAGAAGCAATCAAGAGACAAGAGTTCCCTCAGTTCGTCAAATCGTTCATGAAGAAGATGTTTGTGGATTCCTCCGTTCCAAAGTGGATCAAGGAAGCTTTAGAAGCCGTTGGTATTCATTTGGATCAACCCAGTTGATCGCTCACCTGAGTAGATTTAAAATAAATAGCGTGATACTTACTACATTCCGTTCTCCTTTCATTAAATGAGGTCTTCCCTGAATCGTATTCAACGGCAAAATTGAATTTATTCAGCTGTTCGAAGGAAACTTTTTTGGTACCCGGAATTGATCAATTTTCTAAACTCTTACGTTCGAGCTCAAAAATCTACTATAAAAAACATGTCAAAACCAACTTGGTAAATGAAAACGTCAGAATAGCCACAATGCTGGTTGGCCAGAATGCTACAGACCTGCACTGGGGGGACGTGACACCCAAATGAAAGGAAATCAATAAAAAAAATCACAAAAATAATTTCCTCAAATCTTTGAAATGAAATCTGCAGTTTTTAGAACTACAAAACACAAGGGATCAAGGTTCTCTCGAACCTTAAGACTTTTTAGAGATCCGTGACAAAGAGATTACGTTTTGGCACAGCAGAAACAAAACGAGCATAGTGTGGAATTCACAAAAACATGGGGGAAGCAAGTGGGTGTGGCTTGTCCCAGAACCATTCCAATCGATTCGGGGTCCAAAATGCGGACATTTTTGCTAGTTTTTATATAGACACCTTGAAACGTCCAGAAAAAAATGTTGGGCCAAATTGGAGAGATTGACTTATTATTCAAGGAATAACCAACCAAAAACAGTGCGTTGCTACTGTATTGGGTTTTGATAGTTTTGGCATATTTATAAGACTTTTTTGACACGTTAAACAATCTAAACTTGGGACCGCAAGGCCCTCCCCCTATTCGAAAATAGTAATATACGTTGAGAAACTACAATTTGGGACACATAAAGTGTCAAATGAACCCAAGAAACTCTGCATTCTCAGCAGAGTAGTGTCAGTCTCAGAAGAAGCATGTTTTGAGGACGGTTTTGAAGGACCGCTTTTGAAAAACTTAATAATTGATTTAAAGAACCTTGAAGAGGAGTTCAGCAGGTTCAAAAACTTTGGGAATTCCAGCTACAGACAGTCGCCGGCAAAGAGTAAAATAGTAGTATGTAAATGGTTGGCAGCCTAGTCATCACTATTCCTTGACTGTCATCATTTATATGTGGTCGATGGGGCCTCCTTTAGAGGAGGGTGTAGCATGATTTTTTGTTGAAAACTCCTCACCTTTATGCAGTCTGCTTGATGCTACTTCATCTAGTTGTCATTTGCTTTCTAAGGGTGTCATGAATTCAATCAAAATTTGGTCCCAGCGCTTTTGTTTTAATCTGAGTTGATTTCTTTCTGCGCATTCGTATCGAGGGTCCGTTAGCGAAATTGAAATGACATCAAAATTGGTATAGAAGAGGAAATTTATTGCTAAATCGTCGAATAAAAACCTCAAAAGTGACATGATCGTGAAGAGTCGAAAGAGCTGTAGCTACATGAAATCATCTGAATCGTTTCCATCTTTGTTCGAAGTCATCATTTCGGGCTTCATCAGGGTGGAGTAGCTCCTGAAATACCAACACAGTGAATAAGTAGAAGAAAACTGCAAATTCTGTCATAAAGGTTGGCTATTTTCGGATCAGGAGCATGGTGACTCACTCCAATCGATTCAACGTCCAAAATTTAGTGGAAAATGATACCCCACACGCTTAAATCGCCAAAAATCTCGAAAATACTATTTTTTGAAAAACACCCCTACCCTCCGAATTTGGTTCGATGAGGCTTAAAAGTTTCGAGGACCAACTAGAGCCAGAAACGGGTCCCTGACCAAAATATCAGATTTTCAGAAAATTGTCAACACTCAACCAGCAAAATTCTTTCCCCTCCCTACCGGCTAGGTGGTGGGTGTGCTCAGGGTTAGTCCAGACCTAAGCCTCAGGAAAATGAGGAATAACAAGTACTCTCTTCCACCCCTAGATTTTAAGCAAAGTGATATGCGCCTGTGATTGTTGTTTAGGCTATTTAATGTTAAATTTAGGTATTTTATCCAGGCAGGGGAGGAATATCCTAGTACTCGTTCTACCTATAGCGTTTTAGCAAAGGACTCCTTCGCAGGACTGTGGAGCGTGCGGAAAATGGGCGAAGAAAGAACTGGAGTGGAGGACACAGGTGGGGTGTTATTCTACTTAGGTACCCCTACAAAATGCCTGTAGGTTCAGTGCTGCCCAGTAAAGTGGCGAGTACGTGCCGCCACTGATTCAAGCACTATGTCCCAACAGCTCCACAGCCACCCCCACCCTGAAGCTCATAACTTGCCAATGACGGAATACCGCAAGCACAAGAAGAGGCGCCATAGTATGGAGGCTTAGCAGAGCAGATGAGCAGGGCTCCCAGATGATCTAGCGCAGAAACATGACTATGACTGTGATGGCCACATGGCCTCAGGAACTACCGGAAGCGACTTATGGCGGTACAACGGCGAGGAGCGCTAAGGATAGTTAGTGCATACAGAACGGTATTGGAACCAGCTGTTCTTGTACTGGCTGGGGTCATCCCAATACGTCTACTGGCTGCAGAAAGAAAGCGGATTTATGATAGAAGAATGAAACCCAGGATGGCAATAGAGATCAAGGAAAACGGGAAAGGACACAGAACGACTGGCAGACCATCTGGGAGAGGCCACACGGCGAGGTAAGCTACTACCTCACGCAATCCCTCACAGGACACGGCCCTTTCTATCAATAACTACACAGGATGGGACTCGCACTGAGTCCAGGGTGTTCGCACTGCCCAGACACGGAGGACAGCGTGAAACTTACCTTTTTCGACTGTGAGCGATGGCGTCTAAAACGAGAACAGCTGTGGACAGAAGTAGGTCTGAACACACCAACTCCGGAAGAGTTAGTGAAACGAATGCTATCAAGCAAACAAGCATGGAAAAGGACGGCAGATTATACAGAGTATCTCCTCAGAAGAAAAAAACGAGGAAGAAAGAGCCCGGCAACAAGCCACACGGGCAGACGACTGAGACTCGCCCCCGGTCCAACCCGAAGTCATGTGATAAATAGTACCAGGTTGGACCATTGGGAGGGTGAGGTTTTAGTGGATTGGATTTCCACATAACTGGAGGAGGCCGACCCTGGTATCTAACCACGAGGCATTACACTTACACCTGGCCTCAAAAGATTTCCTCATGGCCTCAGAAACAGTCTAGCGCAGGTATATCAGGACGGACATTTTGACTTATTTGATCTGGACACTTTGAAACGCCCAGAAAAAAAATTTTGAGATTGACATTTTGCATGAAAACAGTTGATTACCCAAGGAATAACCAACCAAAAACTGTCCATTGCTACAGCAATGCCACAGGACGAGAATTCTGTCTTCGAATTCTACAACGTTCTACAAACCTATTCCTAAGATTAAGGTTTTTGGAAATTTCTAGAGGCAATCACGATACTCACCGCAACTCAGCTTCTTCCCTCCTTCGTCTTTCTTCTTCTTTTTGCTTCGATTGGAGTTCTCTCTGTATTCGCTTTTTGTCTTCTCTTTCTTTCGCGTCTCTTGCTTCCCTCACAGCTCGGAAATCCGGCTGTTCTTCCCTTTTGGTTTTGTTCAACCTGTTGACGATTTCATTAACCCTTTTGGCTACCCGAATTTTGAAAACCTAGAAACAATGACAATACAATAGTAAATTTGCCACAGGAATAGTGATCTACTTGTATTCGAACGATCAGCATTTCATCAGCAACACATTTTACAGACATTATTTCCGCTCACCGACCTCTTTTTCTTTGAAAAATGCTACTTGACCCGGTTCCATCCCGTCGGTTTTCTTCAAATTGGACCACATCGTGTAAACGACGTCGACGTCATTCATTTTGTTACCGGTAATGCTGTTGGCTTTGACTAATTGAGCGGCGTCTTCGAGCACAGCTGAGGGAATGTCATCTATGGTTTGTCCCTGAAATGAAAACGGTAAATCAGTTTGTTGGTACCACTGCTTATGCAACTCACATAATTTAGGAACTCCATCTTCATTAGTTATGCAGGTTAGAAGTACTATTACGTAATTGTCATTGATACCCTGTGAACAGTAGATATCCTCCTTCTGACAAATTCTATGGCTATTCTATTGAGTTGAATGTATGAAGGATATCCAAAGAGCAGCATTTGGTTGGTTATTCCTTGAATTTGGTTGGGGAATTATGTGGGTTATTCCTTGAATAACCAACCTGTTTTCATGCAAAAAGTCAGTCTCCGATTCGGCCCGAACATTTTTTATTGGGCGTTTCAAGGTGTCTAGATTAAAAAACAGAGATAAATCAGAAAGTCAAACGGTCCTTGAAACCTTTCAGCCCGTTCGGACCAAATTTGGGAGGGGTAGGAGTCAAAATGTGTATTTTGAAAAATGGAATTTCGAGATTTTTGACGATCGAGGCGTGTGGGGTATTATTTTCCACTAAATTTTGGACGCTGAATCCAATGAAACGGGTCTCGGAACGATTGGCGCCCTCTGGATGAGGTTATGGGTCAAAATGGGTACCTATTTAACCATTTTGAATGCGTTTTCGAGATTTCTGGTACCTAGGCGAGTGGGGTATCATTTTCCACAAAAGTTTGGACGCTGAATCGACTGGAATTGGACCTGGACCCGCCACACCCACTGTTACCCCCATTTTCCCCATGTTAAAGAAATGAGTCTCCATGCGCCTGGTCCGAGAAATAACCAGCCCTTGTGAAAGAATTTGCAGCGTTTTTTGAAATGTCACCAAAAAATAGAATGTGTTGACAATTCTTGCTCCTGTCCAGTAATTGAGCAAGTTGGATCTAGTAAATACTTAGGAGTGATGTTAGACCAATGTTTGAGCTGAAAAGCTCACATCTCAGTTTTGTGCCGTCGCTTAAGAAGAATGACAGGTACATGCTGTGAAATTCGTGAGTTTCTGAACCTTGGAAATGTGAAAAAATTCTATTATGCCCTGGTCCACCTGGTTCTGTCTCTGTAGCCACATAGAGGGGGGGGGGGCAGCGGAAACACTCTTCAACCCCTCATTGCTGCTCAAAAATGCTAGATCAAAATCCTCCCTACAAAGCATTGACACTTCCCATCTGTTGAATTTGAACAGTTTAAAGTCCCAAATTTTTCTAGGAATTCCAAAATAATAACGTTAATAGAAACTTACAAGAATTTTACAATTCGAATACCCGCAGTTATGGGCACGTGCTCGTACTGAGGGGCGAATTACTTTAATGAGCTACCTACTCAGGTCAATGAAGCGACCTCCTTGACTAAATTTAAAATATTCATTAAAAACGCCGCAAATTCTTTTACAGGGATTTGGTTTTTCCTCGGACCAGGCACATGGAGACAAATTGAAATCAATTGAATGAATGAATATTTTATTCTAGAGAATTACCAAGACATAATATATTCATAATTCATTAAATGGAAAATACCCCGAAGCCATAGGAGAACCCTGTGCGGTTCGGGGCCGTTGCTTTAATGCTTATACTACGTAGGTACCATTGATTTATCACAGTCAGTTGAATCACCCAATCAAAATACGAGCCTGAACATTTTAAAAAAGATACAAAAATGACAAATCCGTACATTGTTTTCCACAGCCAACTGCACATAGATGCTAGACAGCATGTTTTTACATGTTTCCATCCCATTAGAGATCAACCACGAAAAAATTTTCTTTTTATATGCCGATCTGGTGAAATTGTTTGGCACTCGTAAATCATCCGGCAAAGATCTCATCAAAAAAGGCATGCTAAAATGTAAGTGTCGGGTGGTGCTCCACAAACGAGTTTTTTCTAGGATAGGTATACCACTCCCAGTGTTTATGAAAAAAGGACAGGGACGCTTTTAAATATGTCATATTATTATTACAACTCCGTCGCTAAGTTATTTGTCATCACATGTTTACTCACTCTCAAATTCTCCACTCATAATTGTGCATTCCGTTCATAACTATGTAACAGTTTTATTTGATTAAAGCCTATTAATTACGAAAGGTTTGATCATAACAATTTAATCAAATAAAACGATATGGACAAACTCTACAAGCCAGACAAATTTTCTACGGAGCCCGAGAAATCTACCGCACAGCGAGAATGGCTTCATTGGCTTCGGACGTTTGAAAACTACGTCGAAAAAGCTGGTGTCGAGGCTCCTGATAAATTGAAGGTACTCTTAAATTTCATATCTTCCAATGTATATGAGTACATTAGCGACTGCACCGAATACCAAGCTGCTATTGATATTCTAACTGCTCTATTTGTGAAACAAAAAAATATCATATATGCTAGACACAAGCTTGCCACTCGAAAACAGTTCCCTTCGGAAACAATCGACCTGTACCTGACGGCTCTCAGGGCATTAGCTAAAGAATGTGAATTTACAGCGGTTTCGGCTGAGCAAAATAAAAACGACTACATCCGGGATGCGTTTATTGCCGGCCTACTGTCGACTGACATCCGTCAGCGACTTCTAGAGAATAAAGCTCTTACCCTAGACGATGCTGTAGAAAAGTCCCGCTGCATTGAGATAGCTATCAAAAATTCGGAAACGTACAATATGTCTCAACTTAATCCTCATGATTACGCGGCTAACACGGCAAACAGCCAATGCAATGCTGCTTCATTGGACTCAAGAAAATGTTTCTTTTGTGGGGGTTCTCTGCACTCTCGCAAGAATTGTCCTGCTCGAGACTCGGTGTGTTCCAATTGCAACAAAATTGGTCATTACAGCAAGGTTTGCCGATCAAAGAAACCGACCAAACCTGTCAAAACAACGGCTGCCCTTCCGACCTTAGATCCCTCCGACGCTTCCGGTGACAGCCCTTTCCTGGCTAGCATAATAGGAGCTAGCATTTCTCCTTCTCTCTCCAAAGCTATCGTTCCAGGAGTGATTGATGGGATAAGTGCGCAATGTCTCATTGACACAGGTAGCTCTGGAAGCTACATCAGCGAGGAGTTTATAAAAATTCACAAACTCCCGATCTTTCCTGATAGTGGGATAGTATCCATGGCTTCCACATCCCTTTCCTCCTCCTTGAAAGGCTGTGTCAGACCCCGCCTCCAGCTTCTAGAACACTTGTACGATGATATCAAACTATCAGTGTTACCGAATCTGTGTGCAGACATCGTAATAGGTCATGACATCTTGAAATCACATTCGCGTCTCGATTTCACTTTTGGGGGTTCTAACCCACCCCTTTTGGTGTCCAGTAGCACTGTATTTTCTAGTGCTAACATAGAACCAATTAAGATCTTCTCAAATCTCTTGCCGAACGTCAAACCCATTGCGACAAAGTCACGGCGCCATTCCATTGAGGACGCTAAATTTATCGATGACGAGATATCTAAACTTCTTAAAGCCGGTATCATCGAGAAAAGCTCATCTCCTTGGAGGGCCCAAGTCCTGGTAACACGGAATACCAACCACAAAAGGCGAATGGTGATTGACTACTCAAACACCATTAATAAATTCACAGAGCTAGATGCCTATCCCATCCCGAATGTTGAGGAGGTGGTTTCAGAGATGGCACAATATAGCCATTTCAGCACAATCGACCTGGAATCTGCATATCACCAGGTACCGATTTGTTTAGAGGACCGTCCTTATACAGCTTTCGAGGCTAGCAGAAGGCTGTATCAATTTACCAGACTCCCGTTTGGGGTAACCAATGGGGTGCCCGCCTTCCAAAAATTCCTAGACCAAATCATTGACAAAGAGAAACTGCAAGGTGTTCGCTGCTACATAGACGACATAACAATTGGTGGTCGCTCGCAGGCTGAACACGATTCTAATCTGAATCGATTTCTAGAGGTAGCAAAAAAGTATAACCTCAAACTCAACAAAAATAAATGTCAATTTTCTTCGCCGTCCATAAAACTGCTTGGACATCTTATAAGTCAAGGTTCCATTAAACCGGACCCCGAGCGTCTGAGACCTATGTTGGAACTTCCACCCCCTGGTGACAAGGGAGCATTGCAGAGAGTAATCGGGCTATTTGCGTACTACTCAAAGTGGATCCCCAGATTCTCAGAGAAAATCCGGCCCCTGATTGATAGCTCGACATTTCCATTAGCAGATAGAGCTATTCGAGCATTCAAAAGTATAAAAGATGATATCTCCAGCTCACTCCTTACTTGTGTCGACCCGAATTCTCCGCTTGTGGTTGAGACTGACGCATCGGATATTGCAATTTCTGCAACACTAACTCAGAATGGGCGTCCGGTAGCATTCTTTTCGAGGACTCTAAGTGACAGTGAGAAAAGATATCCAGCAATAGAAAAGGAAGCCACTGCAATAATCGAAAGCCTAAGAAAATGGAGACACTATCTAAGCAATCGTCACTTCAAACTTGTCACTGACCAAGAGGCCCTTTCTTTCGTGTTCAATCTAAAGCACTCAAGCAAAATAAAAAATGACAAGATACAACGCTGGAGGCTTGAGATGTCATGTTTCAGCTTCGATATCATGTACCGGCCAGGATCTCTCAACAAAGCAGCTGATGCACTATCCAGGGTCTGTGGAGCCACGCAAAATGATGTTTTATACAATTATCACAAATCCTTGTGCCATCCTGGGGTAACCAGAATGCTACATTGGATCCGATCCAAGAACCTACCCTTCTCGGTTGATGATGTCAAGCGTGTCACTTCCGCTTGCACCATTTGTGCGGAATTGAAACCTAGGTTCCACAAACCTCATGAAAATCGTCTAATAAAAGCCACGAGACCTTTCGAAAGGCTAAACATTGATTTCAAGGGGCCAGTCCCTTCAAACTCGGGTAATCAGTATATTTTAACAATTGTTGACGAATACTCTCGTTTCCCGTTTGCATATCCATGTCGGAATATGACATCCACTACAGTCAAGCACAAATTGTACAACTTATTTTCCATTTTTGGCACCCCGGCATACATCCATACGGACCGTGGGACTTCATTTCTTTCAAAGGAACTGACAGACTACCTGCACGGACAAGGAATCGCCACCAGCTCATCGACCCCGTACAACCCCGAAGGAAACGGTCTTGTCGAACGTTATAATGGTATACTATGGAAAACCATTTCAATGGCACTGAAGAATAAGGGCTTGGATACGTCTAGATGGGAAGAGGTCCTACCAGAGTCTCTTCACGCCATCCGCTCCCTCCTGTGCACATCGATAAATTGTACTCCCCATGAAAGAATGTTTTCCCATGCACGACGGTCGACGAATGGTTTAGCTATACCGTCATGGCTTGCCAATCCAGGGAAGGTATGGATGAAAAGCCATGTACGTTCAACGAAATACAGTCCACTGGTAGAAGAAGTGGACTTGATACAAGCAAATCCAGACTATGCTTTGATCCGTAGAGGAGACGGGAGACAGGTCTCTCTGAAACACTTGGCACCAAGAGGGGACAACTCTATCTTCGGACATCAAGAAGTGGAAACAAGCAGTAATACTACAAATCCACGAGTTCAAGAACAAGACCCCTCATCCAGAATTGACCATTTAGAGTCTACTGAATCCACAAGCAGTAATACTACAAATCCACGAGTTCAAGAACAAGACCCCTCATCCAGAATTGACCATTTAGAGTCTACTGAATCCCTGAGGCCTCCTACCACTCAGAATTCCCAAAGCCCAACTCTATCGCAAGAGGACATTGCTGTAGACGAACCAAGAAGATCCCTAAGGACGAGGAATCCACCAGCGTATCTTAAGGACTATATAACAAATTAACAGGGGGAGAATGTCATATTATTATTACAACTCCGTCGCTAAGTTATTTGTCATCACATGTTTACTCACTCTCAAATTCTCCACTCATAATTGTGCATTCCGTTCATAACTATGTAACAGTTTTATTTGATTAAAGCCTATAAATTACGAAAGGTTTGATCATAACAAAATACAATTGGTGAACCGAGAATACACATGCTAAGTTGAATAAGTCAGTGGTGGGATATCTTCGTGACTTATTCAGCATGATCTTCAATATACATTTTTGAATGGTAACTAGTGGTTTTATTACAGTTGGAAGACAGCCAACCCATGCGATAATCCCAAAACAAATTACGCTTCGCACCAGAGCTTTATATATTTGTTTTACCGCTTCTTTTCCAAGGCATCCTCGCAGTAAATGAAATGTGTGCATTTTCGCACTAATTCAACGTCCATGCCCTCTTCCGATGGGCGCCAATCGTTCCGGGACCAGTTTTATTGAATTCAGCGTCCTAAATTTAGTGGAAAATGGTACCCCACACGCCTAGGTACCACATATCTCAAAACCACTCTTTCAGAATGGGTAGGTAGATACCCATTTTGATCCGTAACCTGTTCCGATTAATTTTTGATATGTAATCTACGTAATATCTAAATAAACAAATGAATATTCGAAGAAAAAAGTGTTACCAAACACCAACCTCCTTGAGACGAAGATAGACATGAGCAGAGGAAACTTTGTCAACGTGAAACCAAACGTCTTCGGGCCAACCCCATTTTATGAGCTCCTCATCTAGAAAAACAAAACCAGAATCAGAAAAACACCTCGGTGGCCTAGTGTTTTCGATGAAGGATAGATTAAGTAATCTAAATGACCAGGGTTCGAATCCTGGAAAGAGCAGCTTAATTGTTTGTCTTTTTTTTTTCTTCGGTTTATTAGAATTGCACCAAGTTGATTGATTCACATTCAATCTGTTCGAGTTTTGAGTATACTTTGTTGTACCTTCAAGTAAAATGAATAGTGAAGGGACTTCTGAGTTCATTGAGTCAAACAGAGTGTTTGAGGGACTCAAGTTGTGCTCTGTATGCCAACAGAAATGCACGGAAATCAGCGCACAGCATAACAGCTGCTTATCATTTTATCACTTATCATGTTGAAGTACGAAGCCACTGCCTAACCTAACTTCTGTTCTTTACAAAATTGCCTCTCGCCGTTCTATGCTCCCAAAAGAAAAAATCCTACAATTGACGGAGAGTCAATTTCTGCTTTTATGCTGCTTGTTTGTATGCTTTATCGAATCATCTCATCATCAATCATCATCTCATCTCGAATCATCAAGCATCTATTTTTTTATAATTGATGTACCTTATCTTCCTTATCATTAATCCTTCACTCATCACTTCCCAGTCAAGTTGTTCCCCAATCAAAATGCATTTTAGAATGAAAAGGGCACATCAATGTTTTTGGTTGGTTATTCCTTGCATATGTTTTCATGCAAATATGAACATACGATACTTGTAAAGAATCAATACCATTACTCATAATTTGATTCGTATATTCAGTAGTACTCAAGTATCGAATGAGAAGTATCGATAACTTAGACTCACAAGAAGAGAAAATTCAAGAAAATCAGGAGTAGGAGTAAAATTTCGGAAATATAATAAAGAGGTATTTTAATACCTCTAAAAATAGCAAACTTTTCTTCACATCGAAAAGACAGTTTATCCAATAAAGTCCAAATGGCAAAACCTCCTACAGTCCTCATTCTTCCATTTTTCCTCGTTTTGGTCATATTCCCAGTTTGTTGGAGGCCCGGACGGGCTATGACGGACAACATGGATTGAGTTTGAATTTAGTAAAGATGAATCAGATTTTGATTGTAGTAGCAAAATTAAAGGGGTTGTTACAGGAAATTTTTCTCTTGATAGAAAAAATACAACAATACAATTTTGTAATTTGACTCAAAAAGAGTAACTTTTTTAATACTGGCCAATGTATCGATACCACTACTTATACTCACATTTGTGGTATGGTATGGTACTTAACTCATATTGATCAGTATCGTATGTCCCTACATGCAAATAGCCCATCTCTCTGATTCGGACCAAAAATGTCTGGGCGATTCAAGTGTCTAGATAAAATAAAACGCTGCAAATGCATTCACAGGGGTCGGTTAATCCTCGACCAGGCGCATGGAGACTCATTTAAATCGATTCAGCGTCCAAAATTTAATGGAAAACGATACTTCACACGCTTAGGTGCCAGAAATCTCCAAAGCACCCATTCAAAATGGGTAGTTAGATACCTATCTTGGCCCATAACCCCTTCGGGTGAGCGCCAACCGTTCCGGGACCCGTCTCAAAGGATTTAGCGTCCAAAATTTAGTGGAAAATGATAACCCACACGCCATCTCAATTTTTCGATATACACATTTCGAATGTTCTGAATTCTGAATCGATTGCAATCCATGAGCCTGTCCCGAGGAATAACCAACCCCTGTGAAAGTATTTGCTGCGTTTTCTAATGGGATTTTCCCTTACATAGCGGAGAAATTTTCACAGAACCTTCCACATTGTTTGGTGCACGACTGGGGCTGAAGTTGGACCTGCAGTTGGAATGCAAGGCAGATCATGGGTGGTGCAAACGATCCAACAATTCAATGCTGTTTTATGCTTGTTTTATCTAATTCTTTATAATGGATGTACCTCTTCTTCCTTTACTCATCATTTCCCAGTCAACATGTGCCCCTATGATTATCTCAGGCCGGCCATACATGTTGCGGTATACCGGAGAGGTATATATATTACCTGTACAGGTGTACTGGAGCGTGTGTGCGAGCCACTTCAGGCAAACCTGCACCGACCTGTGCAGATGACCAGAGAATAATAGAATTTCAATTCTTTTTACCTGCACAGATGTGCTCACCTGAGCGTGTGTGTGGGCCGTCCGGTATACCTGCACAGGTTTGAGTCAGTTGTGGTGAATGCTCCAACTTGAGAGCTTTGGGTACATATGGGGTTGGGGGCCCCTGTCATGGCGTCCTAATATATCGATATGTTCTGTCAAGCAAGATAATCGATAGTTTTGTGACGTCACAATAACCCTATAATCTATAATAAAGCCACTATTAAAATTAAAAAAAAACACTAATAAAACCCACTTATTTAGACAATAGCCAATCATAATGTATGATTGCAGTGACGTGTTGACATGTGCATGTAAATCACCGCCCTGGTCAGACCTATCATCTCTTATCATGATAGTACCATCGATACAGTGATCTCGAAGTCGAAATCGATATTTAGACGCCTTATCAAGCGTGTTATCAAGGGGCCCCCAGACAGTGTATTTCAACCGAGCTTCGCGTTGCTGCGTCATTTTGATGTGCTCAACTCCATCGTCTGTTCTCTGCACTTGCGCCACTGGTCTTCTAGCCTGTTCTATATTATTAACAAGTTATTATTTTGCAGTTGCCTTTTACCGGCATCATGGCTGTCCAAAAGGGGAATCTAATTCTACAGGAATTTATTGAAATCTACAGATCAGAACCCTGTTTATGGCGAATTATCAGCAAGGGTACTACCATGACTGTGATCTGAGAGAGGCCGCTTATGACAGACTTGTTGCAAAGTTGAAGGAAATTGATCATGTCATCTTGTTTACTCGCCATTTCTCTAACTAAACTTCCTTCACCCATCCGGGTAACCATGTGTGAGCTCTTGGCTGTACAGGTATACCGCAACGTGTATGGCCGGCCTAAGGCTCTAGAGCTGCAGCAAGGATTTCGGTACAAGTTGATGTACCATCATATGGGTCCATTTCCCACATGAATTGGAGTGCAACATAAGGTGATCGTCGGAGACAAATCAACGTGAACGTCACTCTCAGAATGGCCAGCAGACCCTCTCATCATGATTTTAGCTACGTAAAGACATAAAACTGATATATCTAAACGCGTACTTACTTTCATACTTATCAAATCCCATGAAGAGAGTCACAGGGGGCGACACAACTGAAAAACAGCAAGAGAATTGTCATGGAATTGCATGTTTGCAGCGAAGAGGAACTGCACACATATCTTAATAGTAATAATAAATAACCACAGGGCATAACAACCAACGGATATAATATAATAATTAGCTACCCATTAAAATACCCATTTTCATACTGCAGTTTTATGGACAACATGTTACAAGAAACTCACCGCTGCTTTCAAAATAGTACACCATTCTCGCGACTCAAAGGGCCTCGGATGCAGATCAGGTGTAAATAATGAAAATCACACGATGTGCAATTCTCGGTAAAATCGAACGTCAAATAAACTGCGAACACTCATCAAATGATTTCTCGTAAATGAACGGAAAATCGAACGTAACAACATGCAGCTAGCAATGGGCAGCCAAAGGGTGAACGTGAACTTGAATTGAACTAACCTTCCTAGAGGAAAACCTCGAAGCATGATAACGACCACGGGTACCAACGTGATGTGAACTTAAACCGTAGGTTAGAGAAAACTTCTAAACGCTCATTTTTGGCGGAAATTCAAAAGCTACTGGCTCCAGGTAGAAAGTTGATCAGTTGAAGTATTTTTTACGAGATTTTAGGAGGATCTTGGTAAAGATTTAGAATCCGGGCCGTGATACCATCAATCGATACATCGATACAAATAATAATCGATTGATACGGATTCTGAACTTCAACCCGTGGCTTATGCTATTCAACATGATAGTTTTGCGAAAGGTAGCAGCGTAACTGCTCCCTTACGGTATATCAAATACCGCTTCCTGAGGGACCTTGTGAAAGAAGAGAAACTTGTTGTAGAATATATACCAACAAAAGAAAATATTGCTGGTCTCTTCATCAAGCCATTATTAAGACCTCGAACAGGAATCATCCTTTAGTCAGGCTTTGGGGGGAAGGGGTCTGAAATAGTGGATGGAAGGAAATAAGGGGTTCAAAAAGCGCTTGAAGAAGTAGACAGGAAAGATGCTGAGCTGAAAGTTGTCACAGAAAATGAAAGAAAATCTTAAAAAGAAAGGCTGATGCGCATGCAGCAGGAAAGAGATAAAAACGCTGCAGATTCATTCACACGAGTGTGTTATTCCTCGGACCAGGTGCATGGAGACTCATTTCTTCAACATGGGGAAAATGGGGGAAACAGTGGGTGTGGCGGATCCCAAACCCATTCCAATCGATTCAGGGTCCAAAATTAAGAGGAAAATGACACCCCACATGCCTGGGTACCAGAAATCTCGAAAACACATATTCAAAATGGGTAGATAGATACCCATTGTGACCCATAATTTCTTCCGGTGGCCACCAAGCGTTCTAGGGCCCATTTTGTTCGATTCAGCGTCCAAAATTTAGTGGAAAATGATAGGTACCCCACAAGTCTAGGTACCAGAAATCTCGAAAACACACATTCGAGATGGGTGGATAGGTACCCATTTTGACACATAACCTCATCCAGAGGGTGCCAATCGTTCCGGGACCCATTTCTTCGAATTCAGCGTCCTTTAGTGAAAAATGATATCCCATTTGCCTAGATCGCCAAAAGTATCGATAATCCATTTTTTAAACACAGACATTTTTACCCCTATCCCAAATTTGGTCTGATCGGATTATTCAAGGAATGACCAACCAAAAGGATGAAGAAACTTCCATAAGGAATGAGAATGAGCGGGTATAAAAAGAGAACGCAAGGCCTTGGAAGAAAGAAGAATGCTGGAAAAGGAGAAAAAAGAAGGTGAGCGGAGAAAGGAGAACATCAAATTGGAACAAGTGAAGAGGGAGAAACGAGAGTTGGGGATGGAGGAGCAGAATAGGATGTTGCAAGCTCGAAAAGTGGATATGGAAAGGAGAAAGAAGAGATAGTGAGGAAAGAAATGGAGGAGGCAGTGACAAAACAACAGCGGGAGAAGGAGCTGGAAATGAGAAAGCAGTGGCACAAGGAAGTAGAAAGAATGGAAGATGACGGAAAGAAAGAAATAATATGGTGAATCTGTTGACTGTTGTTTTGTGGTACACAGGTGTATTGCATCTTGTCGTTTAGGAAAACTTATACTGATTATGGTTTGTGCTGAGCTGGTGGCAAGCTGCAGTAGAGAAATAAAATATTCTAATAGTCACATGAATTTTCTTCTCGTGCGAAAATATAGCTGACGTTTTACATGCGCCATTCGTCGGCAGACGTTGAATGATTAAGCAGGAGACTCATAAATTGTATGAATCGTACTATGAACACGTACTATGAAACAAGTATTATTGCATGTGGGCTTAAAGAAGGCGTCTCCACGTTATTATATGGGGAGGTAGATCGTTGGTAGTGGTAAGCCACAACCACTTCACCCCTCTCAGTCGGTATTATTTATTTCTACTGCGGGACAACGACGACGGAGAAAAGAGGACGGACGGCCCGTGGCAGCTGCTGGAAGGGCCGGCCCCCACATCTGCCCGATGCTCAGAATCCATTTAGGATTTTCGTGTGGAAATGTATTCGCAGTTGAGTGGGCATCAAGGGTCACTCAACCGGAATAAACTCGGATGGGAACTGACTCTGAGGGTATGAGACACGAACTACGCCCACTGAGACGTCGGGGGTGTGGAACCCTTCTATGGCGAAATCCAACCTTAGCTGAGTAAGAAATTCGACATTGATGCTCTTTTCAAATTCCAGAAAAATTGTTCATCGTACTTATTCAATGCATTTAAATATAAAATTTTAGAGAGTAATAATTTTTCAAGAAAACCTCAACAAGCATACTTTCTCTGGGTGATGGAACTCAATATTCTTCCCAAAGGTTACAAAGGCATTGTAATTACATTAGGTAAGTGGAGAACTGTAAGTCATACTAAATTAAGGTAAATTAAATATAGCAAAAACGGAAGTTAATGAAGTTGATTCCAGTAACAAGGGCAATTGAGGCTCCACTCTACCTAAGCTTTCATGTGCCTCGTAGGGATTCATGTATGAGGAACTATGTGATTAAGCGTTACTCAACGCTGATTTTAGCTTCAAATATGAAGTTTTTGAGATTTTTTTTGGTATTATTCCAATAGTTCTCAAAATCTCTTTCGGAAATCCTTGTATGAAAATGTGTATAATCAAAACATGATTTTCGGCAATCAAGACGTTTGGGGTATTATTTTCGACTAAATATTGGATGCTGAATCCAATGAGACGGGTCTCGGAACGATTGACGCCCACCGGAAGAGGGTATGGGTCAAAATGGGTATCTATCTACCCATTTCGACATTTTGAATGTGTATTTTCGAGATTTCTGGTACCTACGCGTGTGGAGTGTCATTTTCCACTGTTTTTTGGACGCTAAATCGATTGAAATGAGCCTCCATGCAGCTACTCTGAGGAATAACCAACCCCTGCAAAAGAATATGCAGAGTACTTAATCTAGACATCTTGAAACGCCCAGAAAAATTAAGGATTGAAAAATATCGGAAAACCTATCAATTTCGAAGCTGAAATTTCCTGGAAAGGGCCCCGAAACCCCTGTGTGTGCGTAAAAAGGCTTTAAAAAAGCTGCAAATTCTTTCACAGGGGTTGGTTGGTTATTCCTCGGACCAGGCGCATGAAAACTATTTTAAATCCATTCAGCGTCTGAAACCTCCATTGTTCTAGAACCCCTACACGCCTAGATTGCCGTAAATCCGTTTTTTAAAATACACATTTTGACCCATACTCTTCCCCTGATTTGGTCCAATTGTGCTGAAAAGTTTTGATGACTAACTAGAGCCGGAAACGGGTCCCTGACCAAAATTTCAGAGTTTTAGGAAATTTTCTACTACCAAAATTGGCGTACGGCGGACGGACATTTTTGCTCATTTTGATCTAGACACTTTGAAACGCCCAGAAAAAATTTTGGGCCGAATCGGAGCGATTGACTGTTTGCATGAAAACATACGTTATAACCAATAACTAACCTAAAGGAAGCTTTGAAAAGACAAACGAAGTATAGTTACATTTGGAGGTTTCATTCCGGTAACATTCATTATCCGTAAGTTCTTGTTCTGTCATATGTGTCACACTATTTCAAAAATTCAGCCGATTGCCTATGTTAGCCGCTTATGAATTAAATTGGAAAAATTAACACTCCTTTGAATAGTGAAATCAGCAGTACATATTCTGTGAGGTTGAAAAATACGTCGTGTCGGGTATTCTTTAATCGGCACAACAGCCACTTTAAAAATGTAGACTCTGAAATCAGTGAGGAGTACTTACACGTTTTTTCTATTCGCAAATTTCCAATGATAGGTAAGACATTTTTCTTTGGCCTAGGTCTACCAAATATGACAAGAACTGGTTATTTCCGCCATTATTTCACATGAATTGATTATAAATACGATGACATTTCTGTGGGAAGCGAGGAAGTGTTCGCTGGATCTCATTCCTAATCCTTCTTATTTATTTTTATTTTGAAGGGATTGAAGGAAATATTGATTGATTACGTCATTTACTCGTAATTTATTATTTTAAACTAAAATAATGACATTCATTCTTGTAACAAATAGGAATAGGCATCTGCTGATGAGCTCATTTTATTTTATTTTGGGGTGGTTGGTAAATTATTGGGGCTTGTGTAGTTCAGTACTTTTCATTCCACCAAATTAGAGTGAAGAAGATGTTGAAGGGAAGAAATGTGGTATACGCTGATTTGTTTATTATAAATTGTACAAATTCTAACGTGAATCATCTCCGTCATAGCCCCCACCCTTCCCTAGCGGCCCACAGACACACACAGAAGATATTGTTGAGGGGATACCGCATCCAGAAGTTATGAACGCCCTTTGTGAGGGAAAACCACCGTGATTTACCACTCTTGGGAGTGACTGTTGAGAGGAGGGGTAAACGTTTCACATGTACATCCTCGAGGCCGCCTGCCGATTTCTATTTTTATTATTACGTGAAGTGTATTGAAACTCACCAATGGAACAGCCCTTTCTACGACTCTATGGCTCTTCTTCCCCCCGACCAATTAAATTTAGAAGGGGAGAACCGCTATCCCCAACTGTCAGGCCCCTTTCTGTCCCCCTTTAAAATTAATTATCGACTTCCAACCTACGATGAGTAACGTTCTGTTGAGAGTTGCGGTTAGATTCACGATCCTTGGTGGCTCACGATGTATGCCACTTCCTCAATGTACCGTTTCCACTTCCTTCGAACGCATTCCCGGCCGCTGTTTGAATAGGATAACACAATTGTATGAGCTCCTCAGGGGGTTGGGAAACGGATTTCCGCAACTGTAGGGGAAATAATATGGTTCTTGAACCTACGGCTCACGACGGGTTTTCCTATCAATTTTTATTTCATTTACGTTGTTTAGGTACCTGCCATTGTGACGCCTGTTCAGAAAAAGTGGGGGTTTTTGAAGAACAATGACAACATGATACCGATCAAACGTGGGGAAGTTTTGCGAAAGTTAAGCCTAGGATGTACGTGTACGTATATGTCAGCTGAATAGGTGAAATTGAGGTATAAGTTATAAATTCTGAAAAAATGAGATTATAATTACTAAATAAAGATTAATATTAAGAAACGGAAGATGATTGAGTACAGAAGTGTAAATCCGTAAATTATTATCAATGTTATGTACGATCAAGTTACAATAAACATCAATATTCGTCCATTCATATACGTATAAGTACTTCGACCATTTTCCGACCCACATTTGCGCTTTGCAATAGTTCTCGTGGTGTGTAGTTTTGCATTTTTCGACAGTTATTGTGGGTATTTGAACCGAAAAGCAAGTGAATCTGGTTCAGTGTGTACCTTAGAATTACTCGGTAGCTCGCCGGAGCTCTACAGGGCCTCTTTAGCATTTAAAATCGTTTATAAATACATCATTTTTCAATTCAATACTTCATTTATTTGGTTATTATAGATAAGACACCAACATCCTCACTGTTGGTTGATCATTCATTGAGTAATCAACCAACGTTCATGCAAAAGTCAATCTCTCCGATTCGGCAGAAATTTTTTGTGTGGATATTTCAAGGTTTCTAGATCAAGATCAGCAAGTGTCCGTCTTCTACGCCGATTTTGGTTGTAGGCGATTTTCAAAATTTAGGTCAGGGACCTGTTTTTGGCTCTAGTTGGTCCTCGAAACTTTTCAACCTAAATTTGGGTGGGGTACAGGTCAAAATGTGTATTTCGAAAACTGGATTTTTGAGACTAAAACTAGCTGCACGGAGAATTATTTGAATAGCTTCAGCGCCTAAAATTTAGTGGAAAATGATTTCACCACATGCCTAAGTACCAGAAATTTCGAAAACACACATTCAAAATGGGTAAATAGATACCAATTTTGACCCGCAACCCCATCCAGAGGGCGCCAATCGCTCCGGGGCCCGTCTCATTGAATTCAGCACCCAAAATTTAGAAGAAAATGAGACCCCACACGCCTAGATCGCCGAAAATCTCGATAGCCAAAATCTACCTATTTCGATTGTGGGTTTTCGAGATTCCTGGTACCTAGGCGTATGTGATATCATTTTCTACAAAATTTTGTCGCTGAGTCTATTGAAATGGGTCCGGAAAACCCCACAGATCTATAATTTCGAGATTTTCGTCAATTTAGGCGTGTGGAATATTGTTTTTGACACATTTTTGGAAGCTGAATCGATTGGAATGAGTCCCCACCCCCGTGTCTGAGGTAACCAACCCCTAATAGGCCACTGTTGGTATCGTACATATGTGATCAAATCGTTTTTTTTCTTCCAAAATATTACGAATGAGCACAAGAAGTGCATTTTCATATTGTGTAAGATTACATTCGTCACAGACAAACTTTGAATTGTTATATCGACCAGATATTGTAGTCGCTGCTGAATTTCGGATTCCACCTCAATTGGAGATCTGATTGAAAAAGAATCTATAGATGTTAAAATATAGTTAAAACATGGTCTAAGAATTGAACCGTTAATATTGGTCTGCTATTCGCAATGATATTCCTCGCAGGGCGATGTGGGGCGAAGAAGAAAGAGCCATACTTGGATTTCCCCATCTTGCGTTGGATCTGCAGCAGAACATCTTCATCGCGGGCATCTTATTTATAGACGTTTGTTGTTATCACTGTGGTTGTCAGAAAAATGCCCTAAAAATTCTTTTCGAAATTTATTTTTGCTACATATGAATTGATTCTCAATCAAACATTCGCTTCTTTTTCAATTGACGGCCGACTATTATTTGCAGCTTCACAAGGGCGTACGTAGCGAATGGTACAAGTTCATCATGTCAGCATTTACAATAGAAACTGAGCCGCGTGGCCAATGGTGTTGGAAACCTGCGGAGGTGAGACAACCTTGACGTGGCTGGCGGCACCGTAAAATGGATTTAGCGGTTGTCACCCCTCTAAGCAATTGTTTCCCTGGCACATTTTTACGAAAACGGTTCCTTTTTTCTCGAAAAGACATCAAAAGTAACAACTTCACCCTCGAACGAGAGGAAGAGGACTTTAGGTCCCCAGTCTATTGAAGGCACTCGACATCATCGGCTCCTTTGTGGGCTTCTGTGACCTTCTACGCCGACGAGCTCCTTTTCGAAACGTGGTTATCATTTTCCCTTGCCAACAAACCTAACGATTTGAGATCAATAATTGAAAGGTCATGGGGAAAAGAGATCACAGTCACATCCAACAATATTTACAGGAGAAAGAACAATCTGAAAGTTTACATATCATTGCTTCAGGGTAAATTAAAAAAAAAAATAATAATTGCATAAACTTCAGAAAATTTATTAAGATACTATATCAAAACTGTATCAATATTGAACGAAATACTTGAAGGGGAGGAGATAAAGGTGTTATAAGAGGTGTACTCTGATCATTATTCCATGTTGAGAGGCGGATCATCAGCGTGTTCTGGCTCTTCTTCATCTTTGAATTGTTCCATTGCCTTCCTTAGTACGATCTGGGCAAAGGTTTTTGTAAAAATCATGGGAGTTTGGATTCACCAAGAACTTACAGAGGTGGATAAAGTCTACGTGCTTGACAGCCTTTGTTGCGAGAGGCTCAAAGTATTGATTACCCCAAAAATTTGCTGTTGCTCGTCAGTCGGCGTTTTTTGGTAGTAGAAAATAGTTTAAAAATCAGAAATTTTGGTCAGGGGTCCGTTTTCAGGGGTGCGTTTTCCCGGTTCTAGTTGGTTCTCGAAACATTTCAGTCCGATCGGACCAAATTCGGGAAGCGGAGGGGGGGGGGGGGGGGGGGCTTTAAAATGTGTTCTTTGAAAAAACTTATTTTTGAGATTTTTGGTGATCTAGGCGCGTGGGGTATAATTTTCACTAAATTGTGAGTGCTGAATCGATTGAAATGAGTCTCTATGCGCCTAGTCCGAGGAATAACCAACTCCTCTGAAATAACTAGCAGCGTTTTTGTGTACGTTTCGTGATGCCTGTACCAATAAAAGCAAAATGTCCGTTTTGGTAGTAACAAATAATGTTCTTAAAATATGAAATTTAGCCCGACCGGACCAAACTCAAGGACTATTTAAGAACATTTTTTATTTGTGTAAGCCCACAGGCTTGCTGCCTCCAGAAGGCCAGAAGGGAGGGAGCATGCGCCAGGATGCGCGCGCAGCTCCTGCCCAGACATCACATTTTGGAGAGAGGCCCAGCGCTCCCTCGCTCAACTGGGCAGTCATGCCCCTCCGACTGGGGGGCCCAAAATGTTGGAGTCATATATTTTTGTAACCCTGCCGTGCAAGTGAATCTCACTCAGTCCATCCTGGCTTTGTCCTGTGCTCGCTCTGGAGTGAACTCTGCTCCCGTCCTGAAGTCGACCGAAGCTGTAATATTGTGTTCCCCATGAGATAAAGGACTCAAGCTAATTAAGCCTCGCTGTGTACCTTCGGGACAGCGTGCCCCCTCCTGTTTTCCTTCGACGTCGACGCCGTTTTCGTCAGCCGGTATTGTTGCGCTTGCTCATTAAATTTGTATTTCATGTATCATGTATTAATATTGTATTTTATGCTCCACATGTTGTCCAATTTACTTTGTCGAATTACTTTGTATTGTATCAATTCTAGCCCAGGTTGAGGCATATTCTCCTTTGCAACGAGTCCTTGTTTTCAATTATAATTCAGTTTGTATCAATGTATTTTATGTTCATCCTTGGTATCCCTAGTTGCTCAGTCGTAAGTCTTGGACTTACATCCCGTATCCTCTCGCTATGTCCCTTCCAAATTCTCCGAAGAAACCCGAATTAAATTATAGTAAAATTCAAACAGATTTTAATTCGAGAGAGGCTTACATTTGGTCTTAATAATAAGCGAAAACACTTCAAGGAAACCGGGATCAGTCTGGGAACTAATTTCGGTGATGATAAAATAGAACTAGGATCGAAGCTATTAAAATGTAGAACTTACTCAAGTTACAAAACCTACGCACGAAAGCAACAAACAAAAACGAAAGTGACTCAAGTTCTAATTTGGAACCAAAACGGGGACAAACTAACAATTGGACAGATACGCCTTACACTTACGATCTGGCGACGATCCGAACAAAACCCGATACCTACATAGATAATAAATTATTACTTACATTTAGTTCTTTAAAAATAAATTGTTGGCTATTGTTCTCGAACTCGTGAAAGAAGGCTAAGTCATGATATGTTTTTTCAAACGTGTTTTCACAAAAAAAAAAAAAAAATAAATAAATAAATAAATAAATAAAATAAAAAAATATTGATTAAAAAAAATGTTTTAAAATGTTGATTTTTGGTAATCAAGGCATGTGGGGTATCATTTTTGACTAAATTTTGGACGCTGAGTGTAATGAGACGAGTCTCGGAACGATAAGTGCCCACCCGAAGAGGTAATAGGTCAAATCAGGGTATCTATCTACCCATTTTAAAAGTGGGGTTTCGAGATTTCCGTTAGCTAGGCGTGTGGGGTATCATTTTCCACTAAACCTCGGACGCTGAATCGATTGAAATGAGTCTTAATGCGCCTGGTCCAAGAATAACCAACCCCTATGAAAGAATTTGCAGCGCTTTTTTAATTTTTAAAAATGGGACATTGCACTTTTTTGGTGATTTTTGGAGCAAAACCACTTCGATCTACATATGAGGAATGTATCAATTCGGTCCGTTACGAATGCCAAGCTTTCAAAAATCATCTTAATTCTTGGTCAGATTTCAAACCGGGCAACCCATACTCCCGTGTATGATTAACGAACATTTCATTGACCCAACTGAATGAGGAGAGTCAAAGAAAAGCGGTTTGTACATAAATTTTCACACATTTTGGGGGACCCTCGACCACCGTGAGCGCTTCCTTTCACCGAGTTTGAATGGTCAATGAAAATCATAATCCACAATAGGAATTCCCTCGGAGGAGGAGTCGGCGCTATCACTTTGACGTGTAGCAATTTATTGGCCCGGCGCAAAAAATCTCAAAGAGTTCCAATGAGTGAAATGGGATTTACCGATAGGATGATGCACTTTTGAGAATGGGAACGCCTTCTCCAGCCCGAAAAGTTCATCGGCAAGAAAAAAACACGTGAAAAACTCCTCATTAGTGTTTTGTGGTCAAGTTTTTGTTATCTTTCGCCGCATTAGGTGGGTGAAGGGGGAGTATCAGTTATAACTTAAGTGACGTTTAGGTCTTTTGTCGTGTTTTCGGGGCTCATTCAGGAAAGGTGTCAAGAAACGGAGAAGGTTTTGTAGTTGTGAATAGGACCCTAGAGATCTACCTGGGGCTTAGGGTGCAAGATTTCTATTACTCTCGTGGAGTGTGGCTTTTACGCGATTTCACAGCGTCCTTCGACTCATCTTCTTAAAGGTGAGTTTTCAAAAGAGGATTGTTCTGTCGTATGATGTACTGCTATCCGAGGGTCATCTCGTCATGGTTGGTCTCAGTGTCCAGCGTCTCTCTTTCAAGATGTCATTTCCAGTGGCGAAGTCTATGAGGAACGTGTCAAATATTGTTCAAAGCCAGAAGAATATCTCCATTTCGGAACAACTTGAAGAGCCCCGCAACGTACTCGAACTAACTCATGCTAAGCCTAATTTGAGTCAGAATTTACTCGCTCTTGTAACGATGTGTCGCATCCATGATGGTCACAAAGTAATTCTAGCTATGCATCTAGTTACGAACATTTCAGGATTTATCGCTCATGATAATTATGTAGAACTTATATAAAGATGCTGTTTCGACACAATAACGCCGATGAATCAGAAAGGTTTCAAAGAGTAGAAGACTGATGAAGTTACACTGCTACGTCAGGATCGGAAAGGGCTCGGAACTTTAATATGGTTTCCAGAAAGGTAAATCCATGGACGACGCTATTGACCACCAGATAGAGGAAATTTGTACATCATTGGGTTCGGGAAAGACCTAACACAGGACCTAACTAAGGTCTTTAACACGGTCTCCCACATAAAGCTAGTAGAGACTATTGACAAAAAGCTACAGATTCTTAGACAGGGGTTGGTTATTCCTCGGCGTATGGAGCGTATTACTCATTTCTTCAACATAGGAAAAATGGGGGTAACAGTGTGTGTGGCGGGTCCCGTATCCATCTCAGTCGATTCAGCGTCCAAAATTTAATGGAAAACGATGCTAAGGTGCCAGAAATGTCCAAAGCACACATTCAAAATGGGTAGATAGATACCCATTTTGCCCCATAACCTCATCTAGAGGTGGCCAATCGTTCCCGAATCCTTTCATTGGATTCAGCGTCCAGAATTTGGTGGAAAATAATACCCCACACGCCTAGATCGCCAAAAATTTCGAAAATCCATTTTTCGAAGAACGCATTTTGACTTTCCATGATCATATTCCACTAAATTTTGGACGATGAATCCAAAGAAATGGGTCACGGAACGACTGGTGCCCTCTGGATGAGGTTTTGGGTCAAAATGGGTATTTATCTACCCCTTTTGAACATGTGTTTTCGAGATTTCTGGTACCTAGGCGTGTGGGGTATCATTTTCCACTAAATTGTGGACGCTGAATCGAATGAGATAGGTCCCGGAATGGTTGCTGCCCTCCGGAAGAAGTTATGGACGCTGAATCGATTGGAATTAGTCCGGGACCCACCACGCCCACTGTTTCTGTAACCCGTCGTTTTCACTTAACGGGCTAGGGATCCAAAAATAGACCTAGGCGAATAATTAGTGGGAAATTAAAGACTTTCACTTACCGTCCGGAATGTCTGCAATGGTCGGTCATGGACGCCAAGTACACCTGAAGGGTATTCTATGTTGTCCAAATATGTACACCAGAATTTACCAAGCTCTGAGGAATGGGGTTTCGTGATTGAAAAGACAAGGATTCAATATTGACTTATAATAAACGCAATTGACAGAAATATAAAATACGGAATGTCTCGGCCAAGAAGGATATTGACTATTACGTAACCTAATTATTGAGTAGGCAAAAGTGAAGGGCTGAGGGCCAAATGAATTTACGGGATAGCTGAAGGCTCAGGAATGTTTGATTTAACAGAACGGTAAAATGAAAGTGATTTGTTAGCGTCCTCCCCTAATTCCTTTCTCTTTTCCTAACGCACGACAGACGAAATGCTAAATAATACGGTCACAATCTACAACTCTATGATCAGCTTTCTGGTGACTAAACGTCAGGGCTTGGGCCAGATTTAGAGAGTTCGACTTTCGCGTTGCAAGGGTACGAGACAGAGTTATTTCGCCACTTACGTGTACCAACTTCTTGGGATGGAGACCACAGGGTGATGTTCTCTTCACGAGATAGAGGTATTTCGCCACTTACGTGTACCAACTCCTTAGGATGGAGACAACAGGGTGATGTTCTCTTCACGAGATAGAGGTATTTCGCCACTTACGTGTACCAACTCCTTGGTATGGAGACAACAGGGTGATATTCTCTTCGCTGCTCGGCTTTGGTCAGGGGAACGCCGTCCAGGCCGGAGGAGGCGAGGCTCTTTCCGACGGAGGTCCGACGACTGGCGGTGCGTGGGGAACCTGGACTATTGGCCGTCGAATCGGGCGCGAACGAATCAACACTCGGGTCCGACGGGGGATTTTCAGTTTGTATAAGGGCCCACTGTTACGGGAGAGGAATTGGCTGATCTCCCAATTCCCGAATTCTCACCCTGAAGGAACCACGATACACTTGTTCCCTCAGGTCACGTTCACAACACCGGCTTCACAAGGGGTTGATTTGCTTCGCGTCGGTTGTTTCGCTTCGAAACAGGTTGTTCCGCCCCGAAACAGGTTGTTCCGCTTCGGTTGTTCCGCCCCGCCCCTGCCTCGCCTCGTCCTCTCGAGATTATGGCGAGCAGGGGGGGCACAACCTTCTTCCACTTGAGTTCGTACACGACTGACTGCCCAGCCTTTCCCCAGCCCACTCGTCAAGTCGCCTTCCCCTCCTCCTACTCCCCGGGTGCCTTTTGCCACCCGTCGCCCGACCAATCCAATGAGGACACGCCTTTCGCCCCGCTGGTTCAGGCGCTTGGAGGGGAGAGGGCTCGACCCGTACCCCGCCGCCGAAGTTTCTTGACGGGGCGCTTGGACTCTGCCGCCCCGTTACACTCCTCCGATCTTTGGAGGCCGAGGTCTACCTCGGCAATCTTTCTTCCGGCGGGGGTGACTGGTTCGATGGGCATTGCGTCTGGTTGTTTGGCCGCTATCCAGGCTTGTTCGTACCGCCATCGCTTACAAGCGGTACAGGTTGGTGGGTGGTCCTTCTCGTGGTCGGTGGGTGTGCGATGGGCGAGATGTGTCTTCCGCTGGTCTTATCTTCTACTTCCCTACTATGCTGTGAAACATACAAACCGGCCCTTTCTTTAGTCTCCTCTCACACTCCAACTCACACATTTTACATCAATCGACGGCTCATTCATCATGCAGACAACCTCTTTCACAAAGCCAGAAACTGAACAACGAACCCTAGATTTTGCTGCCATTACAAAGGGAAAAAGAAAAAAAGGGGGGGGGGGGGACCCAGGGAGTCCTGTCACGACTCATGAGGTACGGTCATTAGTAAAACAAGGTAAGTACTTGTGTTGTGCATTTTATTTCCAGATCGGGGTTCATCATGGCTTCGCCCTCGTCTGATGGGCTGCTGTTTTGGTGGATGGTCCATGCGCCTGGTCCGAGGAAGAACCAACCCGTGTGAATGAATTTGCAGCGTTTTTGGAATGAGACTGCTGCATTTTTTCGACTGTTGCTTATATCAGCGAACCATTCGATGCATGTGGTCTTCCAACCACCTGCATGGCATGAAAAACTTGATACGTTTTGTCTTCTTAAAAATTTTTGCAAAAGCAGCAGTGCAACTAACCCAAACCACAACCTGCTCCCTCCTTGTAACCTCACTATTGTGTAGCCAACTAAAACATGTATACTCGAATGTACAATTATTTTTTTCTTTACACTCTTTTATTACCGATTATAACCAATAGCGATTGGTTGTGATACTACATAGGCTCTTGTCCATCAAAGGGACTATCATGTTCACCTTCTTTACCACAATAAATTCAGTAAATGTCTTTTTCACTGAGCCTCCCCTCATCAGGTTAGGTATGTAGAAGTGGACAGATGGACTGAGCTTTTCCTTTTGAATGAAAGTCATTGAATTATTTTAAAAGTTACTGCGTAGGCGAACTGCGATTACTGATCAGGACACTGTTTAGCTCGAAGAATAATATTATCCAATGATCGGATACCTAACCAGAAAGGTATTTCCATAGATAGAGTAAATTGTTATCATGTTTCTTCTATTGTTTACACGCATCATTAAAAGCTATCCAACCGGCTGAGCCAACCATTTGATACATAACTGCTTAGGAGTAGGAGGAAATTAAAAAATTGAAATTAAAAAGCTTAATTTGAAAATACTAAACTGAATGAGGATTACATAGAGGCTGACTCCTTCTCCATATCTTCCCCTCTCTTTATTGATTTTTTATTCATTTTTTACTACTATAAATTTTTTTTTTTTATTTTTATTTTTACGATTTGAGACCTCACTATCGAAAGTTTCGAAACCTCAGATCCGCCGTAGAAGCGGCTCGGTCCAGAACTGGAGTGGTGTTGTGACTGAATGCTCTCAATCCATCCCCCCAAGGCCGATTGTGCATTTGATGGATGACTACAAATTGCATAGGAAAACCTCTTTTGTCGTCAAATGCCGTCGTAACTCTCCGGTTTTCAGGAAACGTTTCCTCCGCTATGATTGATTTGAGTCGAAAACTACCCATCTGCTTCTTTGTCATCTCATCTGGGGCAAAACGCTCTCGCCCTATTCAAAATGAGCGATAGCCATTGACCTCGACTCTTCCCAAGGAGTCAAAACCCACAAAAGATGCGGACAGAGGGGTAAGGGATGACGTAATAAAATCGTTCCGGATATCCAAGGAGGGGAAGTACCGACAAACTTCACAAGTCGTGTGCACCTGTTTTTGAGAGATAAAAAAATGATCGATAAAGAATGAAATAATGAGCAAGAGAGAAATGTCGCAACACATTCTATGACCTGAACCAGACTCATTCTAGTATCACAACTAAATGTGCGATAACATTGCCGATGAGCTTTCTGTTGAGCTTCCCCGGTCTGGAAGAGTGTAACCTTCCCAATTAGCTATGCATATAATTAGCCTAACTTTTTTGCCTCAGCGGCGCTCGTGGGTCTGTTTTATACCTGCTGCCTCTCGGTCGAGTACCTTCCAGAACGTTCCCTGGTTCTGGGAACTCGACGTGTTGTCTGGAGCGAACAGGGAGGTTCCCGAATGTTCGAGACCCTTAATCCTCCACAGGTCGTTGACCTTGCGACACCAGCAGCCCATTTGACTGGCGCTGGTGCGAGCTTCGCAACACTATCAAATACCTCTCAGCATTCAATGCTGGTCCTGGAACAACAACCTACACAGTACGGCATTCATACAAAATCCCACCCCCAAACACTATTGAGCCACCACCAAAGGGTGTGGTTATCGAAATACGAGCTTCAGAAAACGTTTTCCCCGCTCTTTTCCAGATACGTTTCCTCGCATCTGAAAAGTGTAGACTCACTCTCGTTTCATCAGAAAAGAGAACAAGCCTCCACTCCTCCAAAGTCCACTCTGCATGTTCATGGGCAAAAGTTATCCGAACTCTTCGATGCTGTGTGGTGAGTAAGAGACCAGTTGCTGGTATTCTACTCTTCTACTGGTCAGGTTGGATTCTCGGATTTGAAGAAAAACCGTCTGTCGAGGAACTTCGATATTTCGCACACCTCTTATCAAACCCTGCAGCTCTTAACATGTTGAGGCCCTCTTACGTAGTGCAGCAACTTTAAGAAATCGATCGTCTCTCGCAGTTGTGCATTTCAGACGTCTCCGTCGACGTCGTTCGGATCCGATCTCCTGAAAACGCCATATAGACTGTGGAACCAAATTGCTGGCGTCAAAACATTCTCATCAAATACTAGACTACCCTGATTGTTTTGCACTGTAACTCGACTTTGTGCTGATTGACAAGTCTTCTTGCACTGCTGAGTGGCTCATTCCAATCGTCCACCAGTTTGATTATTCTATTCAAGTAGAATCAAGTTAATATATGACGATTAGGGATACTGAGCTTTCACTCGCGTGTCATGAGGTCATGAGCCAAGTTCACAAGTATCTGTTTGGAGGCGGGAGCTCATGGCTTCATTTCAGAGCAGCTTGTAAATATATACGACCACCTCAGACTGAGTGGCTTCTTCGGCGTCGGCTGTTCAACCCAACAACAAAGATAGTACGCCTCGAGAGGGCCCTTTTGACATAACCGCAGTAGCCTTCACCCCAAAACGACTATCAACCCCTCGGTATGGCTCGAGGGTTGTTTTGGAAAATCGCAGTGGGACTGAGGAGGGAGAGAATTTATCACCCCTCCTGACGAGCCCTCTTTTCTCGCATAGAAGGAGGAGCATGCACCAGGATTCATAGGGGTGTCATCCACCATCGCCCTGCCCACCTCCCTTCCTCCCTGGGGCCACCCTACTCTTCAGGGTCTTCAGGACAAGCCCTCGTCTCTTGAGTGCCCTTTTGTAACCAGTCAGTTTGAGTCAAGTGTCGATGTCGTCAAGATGAATTCAAATTCGTCTAAAAATGCCGGGAAAATCTTCCGACCGTGGGATCTTGATAGCTCTACGAAAGAGAACGACAAACAGAAGGTACCCAATGAAACAATGTCACAATTTTTTTTGGAGTTCGACTTAGAGACTCGTAGACAAATGAATACACCAATTTGATTTCAGTTTTGTAAAGACGAGTTGAAAATGTTAAGAAATCAGATACTTATAGATGATCTTCCATAGACGTAGATTATTAATTACATCGAATGTGTCTATGGTCTGAAAGGGGCTTTCTTGAAGTAAACGCCAATAACTCAGTTCTTAAATATTTATAACATTTATTGACCAATTTTAAGAGTATTTCACCATACTTCCTGGAATTTACATCAGAAGTTTGGAGAAACAATCCTAAACACTGTAGGGTTTGACAGGAAACATAAACTTAATAGCAGATTATGTATAATATATAATAGATTATGTGTATATATAATACCCCAGACTTATGACTTACCAGGTTCCCACCCGCCAGAATTGGTAATAGAACTCTTGGGAAGCATGTATTTTTATTGAGAAAAGCCAGTGATGCCAATTTCACGTATGAAAATATCAGAATATATTTTTGTTCGGGCTTAGTATGGCCAAAATTACTTTGTCTTGAGAATACACGTTCCTGGAATGAAATCTTTGGACGTTTCACGGTCGGGAAACTTCATCAGCAGAAACACTATTCTACATAAAAAATGTGGCGAATCAGTGCCATCCCGATGTTCAGTGACTTGATGCAACTCACGTCTGTCTTGCAGATAATCCTGGATGAAGTGGTGGAACCTGTGAAAGACTGGCGAGTTCCACCGATAGAATGGACCGACGCTTTGGAAACCTATTGGACGTCCTGGGCGGGAGATATTGCCGGATTTACGCCACCACGCAGTTCAACGAAAAATCGTCCAAAGCGATTTAGGTGCCCTCATTGCGATGTCGCTTTCAGCAACAACGGGCAGTTGAAGGGGCACGTAAGGATACATACAGGTCAGTCGGTTCCCCTAAAAATACAATTTTTCGACTGGTATACAGCCGTAAAGTAATGAAAATGTCGTATTTTTGCTGTCTGGAATGATCGTGATATATTTAAGTTTTGAGACTACTTCCTCACGTTGAATTGGAAACAAGCTTACATTTCTAAGGAGTCTGCTGATTTATTTTTGGAAGATCCTATGAATAATTGTGCTATAATTTAAACTAAAGAAACATATTATGTTATAGTTTTGGAGGCTTTTAAGAATACACAAGGCGAGGAAGTGAGATATCAGCGGTCTCCACCGCAGAAATTCTGCAAATTCTAGGCAAAGGCCTTGAAATTTCTTTGCTAAAAGAATATTAAATACGGTTTTCGATTCACTGTCCGTAATTTATTGTAGGAGACCCAGGTGGTTTAACCCACCCAAAAATACGTATTGCGTTAATATAGGGTCCCGTATTTACGTTTGTGGATTGATGCCGACGGTGGGAGAGTAAAATCAGTGTATTTTCTGTCTCTGTTTCGAGAATCCAGAAGAATTTTTTAATTAAGTAAAGTGGCAGTGCTGGGGATTAGATTTAGGGGTTACCAGAAGCTGTAATCAGACGGTGGGAAATAGAAAGAAATTTTGCCGCAGTAATGATATTGATAGGTCTCGATAATCAATTAATACGCCCTCATAACTTGTCGATATTGAAATGTTGCTTATTCCCCAGCGCTGTTCTTTCAATCTCCTTACTTGGAATATGCAATGCGCAAATTTAAATTATTTCAAATTCGTAGTTCAGGTATGTTGTGCTCAGGAACGAAAGAGCGTTCGATGAGCACCAAATAAGCCCCTAATAAAACTCACTTAATGACAAAAAAAAAAAAAGCTGCAAATTCTTTTACTGAAGTTGGTGAGGGGAGGGGTCAGAATGTGCTTCTCGGGAAAGGAATTTTCGAGATTTTCGGCAATCAAGGAGGGTGGGGGTATCATTTTCGACTAAATTTTGGACGTTGTATCCAACGAGACGGGTCCCGAGACGATTGGCGGCTACCCGAACAGCTTATGGGTCAAAATGGGTATCTATCTACCCCCTTCCGACAGTGGGTTTTTGAGATTTCTGGTACCTAGGCGTGTGGGGTATCATTTTCGACTAAATTTTGGACGCTGACTCTAATGGGATGGGTCTTGGAACGATTGGCACCCACCGGATGAGGTTACGGACGCTGAATCGATTTAAATTAGTCCCCGTGCGCCTGGTCCGAGGAATAGCCAACCCCTGTAAACGAATTTGCTGCGTTTTTGTTTTAGACACCTTGAAACTTCCAGAAACAAATTTCGGGCCGAATCAGAGAGATTGAATTTTTGCATGAAAACATAGGTACCAATAACCTACCAAAAGGAAACTTTGAAAAGACAATTGAAGTATAGTTACATTCGGAGAGTTACGTTCGGAGTTACATTGAATAATCAACCAAAAGATGTAGAAAGTGGTTTCAAATACCAGTAAACGCATAATAGTAATAATTGAGGACACTAGCTACTCGTATGTCGTATAAATAATACCCCATTCTTACCAGTGGGACATAATTATTTTCTTCAAAAATGTTCGGAGTTTTCCGATGGCCGCAAAGCGTCGATGATGAGTGCTCATCGGTCGCTCAAAATTAGGCCATTGAAGCTCATTTTTGTTCTTATTCTCTCAGGTGAGCGGCCGTTCAAATGTGAAGCTGACGGTTGTGGAAAAAGTTTCACTCGAAACGAAGAATTGACGCGGCACAAGCGCATCCATTCCGGTGTTCGACCCTTCAGTTGCTCAGAGTGCGGCAAATCCTTCGGCAGAAAGGATCATCTGAAGAAACACGCCAGAACGCACTTGCCGACATATGCCGAATTACCTCCTTCCTTTTACGTATATCCTTATTTATTCAGCTACTGAGCTATACATTACCTAGAAAACAATCATCGTTAGATTTTCCGAAATGTGATGTTAGCCAAATTATGTAAGTGGGAGAACTAGAAAGATTTAACTGACTAGATTCAATGTTTGTGGTAAAAATATGAATAAATAAAGAGGATTCAAAACAGGTATAAGTAGAAAAAATGATAATTACTGAAATTATCGATCAATTCAAAATCGTTAATTGTGGAAATTTCGGAAAAAAATAGCAGAACGATCGGGGGCGATCATTCAACATTTGTTTATTGTAATGTTTTGTTTAAATTCTCATTAGAAATCAATGCTACCGATGAGCGAAATGAGTCATTAAGTAATACATAAGTAGTTCTGATTCCTCTTCCTTAATGAACTTCAACTATTGCTCTAACTGTTCTCTGGGACACTTCATGACCAATTTGGTGATTATGAGTGTCCACCAATTATTTATAAAATCTTTGCAACCCAACCGAACGGAAACTGCCAAATTTTTAAAGACGAGTAAATTATTATTTATTGGCGTTCTAGTTTTTTGTAAAAAACGGCACATTTTATGAGGATCAAAACTACTTTTTTTCTGCTCTGTCGGTTAAAAAACCCATGTTATTATAATAACTCACAAAAACGTGAAATCTATTCCCGCGGGAATTGACTGCAATTTGGATAATAAAATTTAAGACTTGTGTCAGCCGCTAAGCAGAAATTGTGATAAATTTCGGTAAACAACTATAGTTAAGTAAAAAAAACATTAGAGATACAGTGTTTGCCACCTATAGTTCTTCAGATGTTATATTTTGTATAAAATTGATGTAGGTTAGCTGATAAGGTGATATTTACCGAAAATGAAATATATTTTTCTGATAAATTTGTTTATTCTGAGAATTTGCCGTTTCACAGCGGACATTGAAAACGTGTGCCTCTAAATTACGACAATCTTCTGTATCTACAATCTTTGTCACTGGTTGTAGACTTATATGGCTTTATTTTAAAATAAATTACTGAACTCGTCAGTGTTTTCAGTGCTTAGTCGCATGTTTTCCTGATATCCTCGTCGTAATATGTCCATAAACAGAAGGGTGACCAATATTTTGTGTTCACTTCGTATGATCAAGAAAGTGTGAACAAAGGAAGTTGGCAAATTAACGTTTTATTATAGATATAAAATACAAAATAGTCATAAATAACGTAATAATCTATAACACGTTGGTCCCAAAGATTTCGATTGTCGATTTTGTGGTACAACAAGATTTGAGCTGTACTTGAATGAGCAGGGTGAGCTAGAATTTTCCATTTTAATCAGTTTGATTATGGTGTTTTTATACCTTATTATCATATCATCACAAATGTGCTCAGTGGGGTACAGAAATCTTATAGCTGAAGTACAATCAATAATCATAACATGAAATGTATTTGCTTCATCGGGACTCTGGGAGAAGGCTGGTTAAGGAAACTTCAGTCTTGTGAATATTGTAACGTATATTCTACACGTACTCCTAATGCAGTTATTTCAGTTCTAGGTATGTTCAACTTATATTGAACGACAATACACCTCGTAAGATTACCTTAGATCAACCTATAGATTGATTCAAAAGCCATGTTGGTTCCCTTTTGCGGAAACAATCTCCCCAGTAATAAAATGAGCAGCTTCAATTATAATTTTCTCCATTGTTTTGTTGATATATGTTTTATCGGGAACTTAATATTCTGAATAGTTCTCTTCCGTGACAAATAGTTCAGTATAGATTTCGGCCCCTTTCGATCCACTCGGACAAAATGGTTCCCTCGGCGGCCCCCTATTGTTTATTGCGGTTCCCCTTCGCGGGAGAAAACAAGATGGCGGTTACCCACAAAACAAGGCGTGTGACTCAAGGGGTGTCTCCCCCTTCCATTCTTGACAAATTGTTCGCTGAAAGAAGGGAATCTACATAACTCGGCTTGCGATGGAAATCGATCGTTCACCTTGTTGAGAGGGAGGGGGTTGAAACCAGAAGGATCAATTATCCTTTCAGGTAAAAATATGAGATACCTATAAACTTTCTATGATTGCCAACTACATTTACAAAAGAGGAGCAAGCAACTTGACAGTTGGTTTATCATTCTAGTTTGATATCGCTCGATTAAGATATCATACCGCTCAAGTGGATATATACCTAATTACAAAATAAAATAAATAATTTAAAAAACACTGCAAAATCATACACACGGGTTGGTTATTCCTCGGACCAGGCGCACGGAGACTCATTTCTTCAACATGGGGATGATGGAAACAGTGGGTGTGGCGGGTCTCGGACCAATTCCAATCGATTCAGCGTCCAAAATTTAGTGGAAAATTATACCCCACACGCCTAAGCTACCAGAAATCTTGAAAACACATATACAAAACGCTGCAAATTCTTACACAGGGGTTGGTTATGCCTCGGACCACGCGCATGAAGACTCATTTCTTCATCATGGGGGAAATGGGGAAACAGTGGGTGCGGCGGGTCCCAGACCCATTCCAATCGATTCAGGATCCAAAATTTAGTGGAAAATGATACCCCACACGCCTAGGTACTAGAAATCTCAAAAACACATATTCAAAATGGGTATTATATACCCAATTTGACCCATAACTTCTTCCAGTAAGTGCCAATCGTCCTGAGACCCATTTCATTTGATTCAGCGTCCAAAATTTAGTGGAAAATGATACCCCACTCGCCTAGATCACCCAAAATCTCGAAAACCCATTTTTCAAAAAACACATTTTGACCCCCACCCCGCCCAAATTTGGTCCGATCGGGCTGAAAAGCTTGGAGGACCGTCTTAGGCCGGGAACAGACCCCTGACCCAAATTTCAGATTTTTAGAAAATTTTCTACTACCAAAAACGGCGTGGACGGCGGACGGACATCGACCTTTTGGTTGGTTATTCCTTGAATAATCAACCTATGTTTTCATGCAAATGGTCAACCTCTCCGATTCGGCTCAAAATTGTTTTCTGGACGTTTCATGATGTCTAGATCAAAAAACGCTGCAAATTCTTACACAGGGGTTGGTTATTCCTTGGACCAGGCAAATGGAGACTCATTTCTTCAACATGGGGGAAATGGGGAAAAAAGTGGGTGCGGCGGGTCCCAGACCCATTCCAATCGATTCAGGATCCAAAATTTAGTGGAAAATGATACCCCACACGCCCAGGTTCCAGAAATCTCGAAAACACATATTTAAAATGAGTAATATAAACCCAATTTGACCCATTACTTCTTCCAGTGGGTGCCAATCGTCCTGAGACTCACTTCATTGGATTCAGCTTCCAAGATTTAGCGGAAAATGATACCCCACACGCCTAGGTTCCAGAAATCTCAAAATCGCATATTCAAAATGGGTAATATATACCCAATTTGACCCATAACTTCTTCCAGTGGGCGCCGATCGTTCTGGGACCCATTTCATTTGATTCAGCGTCCAAAATTTAGTGGAAAATGATACCCCACTCGCCTAGATCGTCAAAAATCTCGAAAATCCATTTTTCAAAAAACACATTTTGGCCCCTACCCCGCCCAAATTTGGTCCGATCGGGCTGAAAAGCTTGGAGGACCGTCCTAGGCCGGGAACAGACCCTTGACCCAAATTTCAGATTTTTAGAAAATTTTCTACTACCAAAAACGGCGTGGACGGCGGGCGGCGGACGGCGGACGGCGTACGGCGGACGGCGGACGGACATTGACTTTTTTTGATCTAGACACCATGGAACGTCCTAGTTAACCAGGCTTTCTGGTGGACAACAAGTTTAAGCCCTTTGTGCTGGACTTTAAGCCCATTAATGAGAGGCTCTGTACTCTGAGAATGAGGGCCCGCTTCTTCAATATCTCTTTCGTTTGTGCTTATGCCCCTACGGAGGAGGCTGAAGAGGAAGCTAAAGACGTGTTCTACGAGACCCTGGAGAGAGAGATGAATGCCATTCCTCACCACGACATCCGGATCCTGATGGGGGACTTCAATGCCAAGTTAGGCAGGGAAGAAATCTATCGGAGCACGGTTGGGAAAGAAAGCCTCCATGCCATCTCGAACGATAATGGAGAACGGCTTATCGATATGGCAATTGCTAATGACATGGTGGTTAAAAGTACGTGGCTGCAGCGCCGTAATAAAAGGAAAGCCACCTGGCACTCCCCGGATGGGGTTACGGAGAACCAGATCGACCACGTCCTTATCGACCGAAGGCATGCATCAGACATCCTCGAAGTGGATAGCCGCAGAGGTGCAGATGCAGACTCTGACCACTATCTTGTCCGAGTGAAGTATAGGCAGCGACTAGCCTGTCACAGACAGACTAGATCAAGTTCTGGTGTAACCAGGTTTGATGATGCCAAATTGAAGGCTGATGAGAGGGTGGCAGAGGATTATGGCAGAAAAGTGGAGGCAATACTGACAGAAACCCAGATCCCACAGAATGCAAGTATCCCAGAGAAATGGGGCAGGCTAAAAGCAGCTCTGCATGCTGCTGCAGAAGAGATACTGGGTGAACGACAGCCACAGCGGCGGGAGGAATGGTATGATGAGGAATGCGCACTGAAAGTTGGTCAAAGGAATGAAGCAAGAATTCGAATGATGGCAAGAACGACAAGAGCCTCCACAGAAGAATATAGACGTAAAAGAAGGGAGGCAGACCGTGTCTGCCGTAGAAAGAAGAGGGCACATGAAAAGAGGGAGATAGAGGAGTTGGCTGAAGCCGCTGAGCTACCTAACTCAAGGAAGTTTTACCGGCGGACTAAAGATATTAAGAAGGGGTTTCAGCCGCGAGCAGTGTTCTGTAAGGACAAAGAAGGAAACTTCCTTGGGAGCCAGGAGCAGGTGTTGGACCGTTGGGCCCAATACTTTCGGGAGCTGCTTAATGTGACGGGTGGTGAGCACACAGATGGTACCGGAGATGTTCAGCCTATGTTAGATAGGGAGAACGAGGTATTAATACCCCCACCCACCCGTACAGAAGTAGTTGAGGCCATTAAAGGTCTTAAGAACAATAAGGCACCAGGGGAGGATGGCATCACTGCAGAGATGATAAAGTATGGTGGAGAGCAGCTAGCCTCTAATATCCATGAGCTGATCCTAAAGGTGTGGGAAACCGAGGCGATGCCAGATCAGTGGAAGATGGCGGTGCTTTGCCCGATCCATAAGAAGGGGGATAAGGCTGTGTGCGACAACTACCGGGGCATTGCTCTTCTCTGCACCGTGTATAAGATCTTGGCAAAGATAACTGCAAAGCGGCTGAATCACTACACGGAGGAAGTCCTGGGGGATTATCAGTGTGGCTTCAGAGCCGGCAGGTCCACGACAGATCAAATCTTCATTGTCCGCCAACTCATGGAGAAATGTTACGAATACAATGTAGACATTCACCAGCTGTTCGTGGATTTCCGCCAGGCATACGACTCGATAAGAAGATCGCGACTTTATCAGGCCATGGATGAGTTGGGTGTCCCCCGGAAGCTGATTCGCCTTGTGCGGATGACACTCGCCAATACCAAATGTAAAGTTAAGGTGGGCAGTGGGCTCTCGGGTGATTTTGAGGTTGATCAGGGCCTGAGACAGGGGGATGCCTTGTCAACCATTTTGTTCAACCTAGCTCTCGAAAAGGTCATGAGGGAAGTGGAACTGAGCAATCCTGGAGGCACTCTGTGCAACCGGATGAGTCAGAGCCTCGCATATGCGGACGACATAGATATGTTGGCAAGGAACCTTGGAGAGCTTGAGGGTGGTCTTCGGAGACTGGAGCAAAGCGCAGGGGAAATGGGTCTGTCCATTAACCACCAAAAAACCCACTACATGTTCTCAACGAGGCGGGAAGAGGTGCATAAACCAAACCGCATTACGTTGAATGGTTCCTCGTATGAGCGCACCTCAACCTTCAAGTATCTGGGAACTCTTCTCACCGAGGACAATAGCATGAAAGAGGAAATAAGAGCACGTGTTGCAGCTGGCAACCGATGCTATTTTGCCCTGGGAAGAGTCTTTCGAGCCCGAGCCCTCAGCAGAAACCTTAAACTTATGGTGTACCGAACTATGGTGAGGCCTGTAGTACTGTATGGCTCAGAAACATGGACCATGACCAGCGCCGACGAGGAATTTTTGAAAAGATTCGAAAGGAAAATCCTCCGTAAGATTTTTGGCGCCAGATGTGAAAATGGTCGCTGGAGAATCCGCACAAATCGCGAGTTGTGTTTGCTGTATGGAAAGCCAGACATAGTCGCCGAAATAAAGGCGAACCGAATAAGATGGATTGGTCATGTGGAGAGGATGAGCGGAGATCGGGCCGTGAAGAGGGTACACCAAGGAAAGCCGGGAGGTCGCCGACTGAGGGGAAGGCCGAGGAAGAGATGGCTGGACGACGTCGAGGACGACCTCCGGGGAGCAGGAGCGGGAAGATGGAGGACCAGAGCACAGGATCGAGCTGATTGGCGGACTGTTGTTGAGGCGGCCAGGGCCCTACATGGGCTGTAGCGCCAGGGAGTAAGTAAGTAAGTACCATGGAACGTCCAGAAAAAAAATTTGAGCCGAATCGGAGAGGTTGACCATTTGCATGAAAACATAGGTTGATTATTCAAGGAATAACCAACCAAAAGGTCAATGTCCGTCCGCCGTACGCCGTCCGCCGTCCACGCCGTTTTTGGTAGTAGAAAATTTTCTAAAAATCTGAAATTTGGGTCAAGGGTCTGTTCCCGGCCTAGGACGGTCCTCCAAGCTTTTCAGCCCGATCGGACCAAATTTGGGCGGGGTAGGGGCCAAAATGTGTTTTTTGAAAAATGGATTTTCGAGATTTTTGACGATCTAGGCGTGTGGGGTATAATTTTCCACTAAATTTTGGACGCTGAATCCAATGAAGTGGGTCCCAGAACAATCGGCACCCACTGGAAGAAGTTATGGGTCAAATTGGGTATATATTACCCATTTTGAATATGTGTTTTTGAGATTTCTGGAACCTAGGCGTGTGGGGTATCATTTTCCGCTAAATCTTGGAAGCTGAATCCAAATGTCGGTCCCAGGACACTGGCACCCACTGGAAGAAGTTATGGGTC
>CM033999.1:27501878-27535935 GCA_019603395.1 Cyrtorhinus lividipennis
TAATATTTTGATCATATTTATTTAATAATGGTTACTTTGTATTAGTTTCTACGTCTCCGATTTGTATTAGAATTTCTAAATTATTTATTTCGTAAATGTAATATTGTAACTCCTCCCCCCCAAAAAAATGTAAAAACTAGTAAAAACAAATGAGAAGTGGCATATCTGCACATTTTCAGCAGATTATTGTTTGGTTAAAGTTTACGAAAAAGAGCTTGTAAAGAGAATTTTTCACCAGAGCGCATGCGCACTGTTAAAACGCAAGTGAACGTGATACAATATTATTTTATTAAATGAGTGCGTCCTCGAAGGGATTCATTTTGCCAAAAACAAAATAAAAGGTGTACCTACCTAGTGATTTAGATTTGTTCGTACGTTTTCACAAAAGTGCCTTCACAATATTTTGATGGGGCTTATAAATAGTTTTGTTGATTCGATTACAATACGTACATGTTGTTAACATAAATGTCCTTCTCAGTAACGTTGAAAAAAAAAGAAAAAAAAAGAAACGAAAAAAGGCGCCTCTTCATCAAAAAAGATGCGACGAAATAAAAAAAATGTAACGAAGAATATTTCAATTAAATGAAAGAGAACCTTCTCTGCTAGAGGATGTCTTTGATTATCGATTATGTCATACAAAAATCGATTAATGGAAAACAAAAAAAACTCATAGGTAAAGCTTAGTTTTGTTTCTTATTCAAAAAAGGAATTGTAAGGCCTCTCTGCTTTTTCGCCTAGGGCTGAGTGTTTTATTGCTAATTATGTACCTAAATTAATGGAAAATGAAAAAAAAATCTGTATCTATAATCTTCTGTGTAAAGTAACAGTGAACGGGCAGTACATGGATTAGATTCAAAAATTATTTCTGTCTCGAGTCGAGTAGATGCCTCAAGCCCGATTAATCAATTGAAATAGAGCTATAGTACTATTATATTATGACCAATCGAATGTCCATTGATACCCGGTTTGTGAGGAAATTACCTTTTCAGACGATGTGACGTCAATAGATGATGCCTGGTGGTGGTGGTCGTAAGAATGACACCCAAGTCAATGTGAGCGTGGAGAGTCCCCAAATTATGAACAGGAAGGGTATGAAATGGCCAATAATGCTCCTACATGCCTCCTGGTGGTGGGAATTTGGCGTAAGAATGACATCCGAATCAATGTGAGCCTGGAAAGTCACCAAATTGTGACCAGGAAGGGTATGAAATGGCCAATAATGCTCCTACATGCCTCCTGGTGGTGGGAATTTGGCGTAAGAATGACATCCGAATCAATGTGAGCCTGGAAAGTCACCAAATTGTGACCAGGAAGAATGACACCCAAGTCAATGTGAGCCTGGAGAGTCCCCAATTTATGAACAGGAAGGGTACAAAATGTTGCTCCTTGGTACAAAATTCAGCTTAGATTGGAGATTATGAGAATAAAATTCTACTATCCCACCCGTTCCTTGTACCCAGTCCACTGGAATATGAGGTCAAATCTGAAATATATCTTTTAAATACTGCTGAGGAGCAGAAATTATGTTCATTGAGTGGAATTTAAAATGCCCAAAACCTCTCATAAGACCTAGAAATTGACGATACAATGGTATTTTCATCCCTGAATTTGTATTCCCTTCCTGCGTTAGGGGGTTGACTTATCAGGATCAATGTTGTTTGCCGGTAAATTACAAAGATCTCCAACAAAAACTGGCCTCTTCGGCACTTTAGGAAAGTCTTCCTTCCTTTTATGGGCCATCCTATCAGAAAATCAATCAATTTGATCATATTTTCTTCAACAAAATGGAAAGCCGTTAGGTGAATACCTCATATTCCTTATATTTCCACTAAAAAAATGTCATTTTCATGTAGATTCATAACCTGAACGTAGTTTAACGTCTAATAGCGCAATTTTTCTTCAACAAACTAGCAAATACCAAAAAACTATTAACGAAAACACTCACCCGGTTTCAACTGTGATCATGACAAAGCTTACGCCCTTGTGTCGAGTCATAACAAAAATATAGGTTTAGTTTCAAAACTGCACAAGTCCCCATAATCAATGCAATATCATTTACTTAATATTGACCTTTTAATAGTGAATCGCTGTGCATGGTTAGTGTGGATGTATTTAAATGTGTGGTTTAAACTGAATACAAAAATGAACGAGAGTCAAATAACATGAAATTTTTGTCGAAAATGGATTTATAATGATCTCATAGTGATTACGACCATTGAAAAAGTAATATCGACAATGAGACGAATCGACAACTTCGACGTAAAAACTTCGTTAAATCAATTTTTTAATCGCTAGACGTAAGTGTATTGTGTGCTAACTTTCGAGAAAAAAAAACTACGCTAATTTTTTCGAATTTTCTAAAAAATAAGAGAACATAAGCTAGCGGAAAATAAGAGTCCCTACCAGAAGTTCACTGTTATTAGAATAGGTCGTAGAAGTGTAATCAAAGATACCAATTTTACTAAATTAGATTATAATACTAGAATATTTCAAAACAAATTGGAATTCCACCCTGAATATGTTAAAACAGGGAACTGGTTTTATTCTTAAAATTGTAATGATTCGGATCTTTGTATTGTAAAAAAAAGGTCAATTTTTATTTTGACCCGCCAATCACTTCCGAGGTTTTATTTTATTTTATTTTTATAATTTGTTATTTCTTGGAAGAAATCAATATTGCATAGAAATGTCTGGCGACCTTTCATTTGTTAATTCATCTGTGTATCAGTGGGAAGAGAAGAGAAAGGAGGGCGAGGTTACAAGAAGTAGCAATAGATAAATAAACAGTTGGAATCTACTTGGTCTGTTTCATTTTCACCTTCGATTCCGTTTTGGTTGGTTATTCCTTGAAATATGTTTTTTCAAAAAATGGATTTTTCGGATCAGTGTGGGGTATTATTTTTGACTAAATTATGGACGCTGAATCCAATGAGACGGGTCCCGGAACGCACTCACCAGAAGAGGTTATGGGTCACAATGGGTATTCATCTACCTACCTGATTTGAAAGTGGATTTTCGAGATTTCTGGTACCTAGGCGTGTGGGGTATAATTTTTCACTAAATTTTGAACGCTGAATCGAATGAGACGAGTCCCGGGACAATTAGTGCCAACCAAAAGTGGTTATGGGTCAAAATGGGTACCCCTATCTACTTATTTCAAATATGTATTTTTGAGATTTAGATTCGACGATATAGGCGTGAGAGGGATCATTTTCGACTAAATTTTGGGTGCTGAATCCAATGAGACAGGTCCCCTAACGATTGACGCCCTCTGGAAAAGGTTATGGGTCAAATGGATGGCTATCCACCCATTTTGAATGTGTTTTCGAGATTTCTGGTACCTAGGCGTGTGGGGTATGAATTTCCACTAAATTTTGGACGCTGAATTGATTGGTATGAGTCTCCATGCTCCTGGTCCAAAAATATCCAACCCCCTGTGTTTTTTTTCTTTTCCCAAGAGCAAGATGTTGGCATTGCTTCCATGATTTTACCTCAGTACTCCAGGGCATGATGCCAACCCTTCATTAAAAGGAGGGTCCATACGACTCCTAATTTCCCTGGATGCCGAAAATAAACAGCAGATTCGTACACAGAGAATTTACATCTGCAAACCTGTGGAATTGAGCACATTTTCTGGTCAACATGCTTTGGCAACACTCCCCCTCAGGAAAGTTCTCTTCAGACAGATTCATCTCCTACGCATGACGTCATGAAGAAAACACTCCAGCTCAATCACAGCATTATTTTTGTAAGCGCAATCCCATTCTGCAGCCATGGTTCGTCAAAAATTATGAATTGTTATAGATCGCTGTTCCCTGGTCATTCTGGATGCTCACAATTTACTGAACAGCCCACCTGATGGGCAGACTAATCACAATTAAATCAGGTATGAGAGGAATGTGGTTACTACTGGCAGCATTATTTTCTTCAGCATTCATATTCTTTTCCGTAAATCCGTACAAATGCGCTACGCTGTATGCACGTGACAACTCTTCAAATGACGTGAAAGCTCGATTTGAAGAAGAGAGAAGGAACAGAATCGATGTGTACACGTCACTTCTACAAGAGGTAGTTACAGAAATAACTCAATAGAGTTATTCTCCCGAACGCAGTTTTGTGAGTATGAGTACCTTCTGGTATGTGCACCTACAAACAGTGGACCTGCATGTGACATTGTAGTAAAGTAGTAGTGTTCCAGGATTCCGAGAACGCTCCAAGAACTCTCGAGAACAGCCACAACATGAACAATTCCTTGAATTCCCAACCATGCTCTTTTGCGTTCCAAAAACTACCGTTTGTATTCCCAAAGTGCCCGCGCTCCAAAGAACTTTTTCCAGCTTTGTGAGTGAAGCCGATTGTGATCATCCCAGACAGAGACTCATATTACCTTCCAGTTCTACAAGTGAACTCTGCGCTCTCCCAGAAAGAAGTTCAGAGAACGGGTAGTGCCCATAAGAGCGTCTATTGTGCAAGTACACCCAGAGAGCCGTTAATCCTACCCAAAAGAGCCAGGGTAATGTTAAGTATTAGAAAGTCCCAAAAGAGCCGTTGGGGTCTGGACATAGATGAGGTGGAAATGAGGTTTTGGGCCGTAGTAAGTGCGCAAGTACATACTCCAAAAAAGGTTGGTACTGATGTGCCAAGCAGAAATGTATGTGAAAATGAACAACTCGAGTTGGAGTGGTAGAAAAAAACAAAACAACAACGCGAAAGGGATCAGCGACTCGTGGAGCTCTGGAACAAGCGGCTTGGGAACTTGGAGTACTGGAGAAAAGTTGGATAAATGAAGCAAGCAACCAAACACAAAAAATAATATAAGTAAATTGATAAATAATAAATAATAATTGATAGATTAATAATAAATAAATTGTGTTGCCCACTAACTACTTAATAATGAAGTAATGAATAATTTTGACGAAGCATTGACGAGCGAATAAATATAGAATAAAGCGAATAAATCTAGTGGGTTCTAATACGTCCCACCTCATTCACCTTGATTTATATCCTATATTCCGTTCGCGAAGGAAGTTAAAGAGAGGTGATGCGCCTTTGTTCATGATTTCATGGAAGTATACTATGGTCACACTCCATACAGGTTCTTTATCACTGGGGTGGCTCTTCTGACCACTTCTGAAAATTTCTACGTCGGCTCTTTTGTCCACGTTCACGAAAGGAGGGTGGCTCTTCTGTACCTTGACACAAATTAAAACGGCTCTTCTGTCCGTCACCGCAGAGAACTCACCAAGAACTGGTTGAGAATCGTAGTGAAGACAGTTTAGAGAAACGGTTCAGAGCTTAGGTTCGCCAATGAGACAACGCCATTTGTTAGCGTTAAGTTCACTCTCCAGTTGCTCGTGCCTCATATACATGTCTCTCGTTTAATATGTTCAGTTCACCTTGTTCGCTTATCCGTTATTCATAATTCATCAGAACCGCGTCCGTGTATCTCATTCTAATTACCTCAAGCCACAACAAGAATGCAACGAGAACGCGTTCAGGAGCTAGTTAAGAACGCGTTCATGAACTCGTCAAGAACGCACTGAGAATGTATTTGAGAAATCTCAAAAACTCATCAAAAGTGCATTGGAACGTTAAAGTGCACTAAGAAACTTAAAGAGCTCATTGAAAACGTCTGAGAACTATTGAGAACGTTTTGAAAACTCTTCAACAACACCCCGGGAACGCCAAGAACTCATCAAGAACGCTCGTCTCCTCCAGGACCAGTCCCAAGGAGAAGCAGCATGCCAACCTCCAGTACACATAGTTACAGTCTTAGCTGAATACAGATACTACAACAGTGTTGTAATCACAATAGTTGTTGCTGTTGAATGCATCCATGCCAATCCTAAACCAATATTAATTTGCTTTCTTTATTACTTGGTTATTATTCCTTCTCTGTTATACCCCGGTGTAACACCCCCATATTCTTTTAGGTGTAATTTTACTCGTTTCGTTTATCAAATATATTTATTTTACCTTGTTTTCCTTAATTTACTTTTATTCTTTCTAATGTATTGTTTTATTTTGTAACTTGTCATCCAATTCAACTGCACTGAGGAATTATTGTAACGATTTATATCGATTGCATGGAAGATGTATCGATTAATATTATTGTAACGACCCTTTTCCGAATCGACAGTCACAGGCCCCACAACCACTACCAAATTAATGTTTATTTTTCGTAACGCCTCGACGGTTAACGACCTCAGCTCTAAACTCCGTTCGGAAAAGCGGCTTACATTTCAATAATTGGTAAAAAGTAAGGCAAGTCTGCAGTGTCGAGGGTCCCGTTGAATTCCACCTGATAAGATTCGATGTATCGTAAAAAGGCAGTAATCGATATGTAGATATTGCTTAATAATATATAATGATGATATATAGAGTAATTTTAAATTGAAATGAAGTGAGCATGAAATGAGAAATAATAAAACTAATAAATCAAAGAATATAGTTGTAATAAAAATAAAGTTTGAATAATTGGCAAACCTGAAAAGCGTAACTCATTTGTTCGATTGACAAGGGAAATGCCTCATACACTAAAACCAAGTTGGTTTCGATAAATCGAACCAAATATATCGAATCTTATCAGGCATTGGAACCAAAAATAATAGGTTGTTTGATGAATCAGTCACTTTAGTCAGTCATCAGTCAGTTTAATTTATCAAAAATTTATATAATCAACAACAAGAAAGCCAATTGATCGAACACAATAATCGATTGGACGACCAATCGCAATTGAAACCCCTCCACTCTTTCCTAACTGAAAAGTAACATCAACCTGTTGATAAGTTTGAATTCACCGTGTAAATTATGAACAGATTTAGAAGTGTATTTAGCCGCATAAGCCCGTCGGTGATTGGTATGATCCATGTAGGTGCACTTCCAGGTAGGTAAGGTGATGACACTTGATGTGGTTGCCGTAAAATTCAACAATGATTTATTATCCGTGACTATATTGGCGGCCCATGAATGATAACGAACGATGACCACCAAAATCTTCACAAAAACGCTGGTGTTCCGGTAACTAAGTAGGAAAATATCGGTCCTATCAGTGATTTTCCATGTTTTGGGCCACGATTTAGGTGTGAAAAACTGTTGTTTTCAATAACATATCTAGTAGTGAACTAGGTCAGAAATTCTGGATACTTCTGGAGAAGTGCCTGGAGTGGCCACTCACCTGACGTCACGCACGTCGGGAGTTTTGGTTGGTTATTCCTCGATTTTTGGCGATCTAGGCATGTGGGTTACATTTTCCACTAAATTTTGGAAGCTGAATCCAATGAAATGGGTCCCAGGACGATTGGCGCACACTGGAAGAAGTTATGGGTCAAAATGGGTATCTATCCACCAATTTCCAAGGTAGGTTTTCGAGATTTCTGGTACCCAGGCGAGTGGGGTATCATTTTCCACTAAATTTTGGACGCTGAATCCAATGAAATGAATCTGGGACATGCCACACCCATTGTTTCCCCCATTTTCGATGATTTAGTCGTGTGGGGTATCGTTTTCCACTCATTTTTGGACGCTGAATCGATTGGAATGAGCCTCTATGCTCCTGGTCCGAGGAATAACCATCTCCGTTTTTCAATGCATCGCATTGAGATCTCGTTTCGAGGGACGATGACAGCCGAATTACTATTTATCACAAATAAAAAGTGTGATAATCAATATGATTGATAACATACAGCTCTGATGGGCAAAAAGCATCGGGATCCAATAAATTCAACAAAATTCAGGGGTACTTATATATAATAATAAATTATGAGTAATAAATCACATTTTTTCCTTATCATGTACACAAAATTTGAAAAATGCGTATTTAGACCGTATTTTTGTGTGTATTTTTGCTGGAAATTTTCTCGTAAGCTGAGATAATTGATTTTGCGTGTCAACCAACAGGCACATTCATGATTTTGCATCCCAACAGGCCTTTGTTGGGGCCACCCCAGGCGGTGGGTTTCAGGTTGATCCTCTTCGGGATTGAGTCCCTTTCAACCACAACTTTCATGTAGTAATTTTCCGAGCCCTTGACTGCGTTAGCTATGTCTTCCAGACCTGTAAAGCACGATGCAACCAGTTATTATTAGTTTTAGGTGAAACTCGATTGAGGAGGGAAATGTATGTTCAAGGTGGAGGTTCATCTGAATAGTTCACAGCTACAACTACATGGAAACGATATCCTGCATGGATTCCTCGGACGAACACCGGAAAGCTTTGGGAGTTCCTTTTTAAACGTCCAATATTCACCCAGTGATAGGAAAATTAGTCGAGGACCCAGTTAATCGAATTTGCGTTCAACATTTCATGAGAAATGAAACTTTAGCCAGTCGTTCAGAAAGTTACAAGTCCTTCATTAATCCCAAGGATGTATCGGGAGGCTGTTTTGGTTGGTTATTCCTCGAATAATCAACCTATGTTTTCGTTGCGATCTGCTTGCAAGGGAGAGGAAAAGGATGTACGAGCGAAGGGAAGAGGAGCCACGGCCTCAATTAGCCAAACAAGAGCGGGAACACACACTCGACTCCTGGCAGGAAATCTGGGATACAGAAACAAGAGGAAGATGGACGGCTCGACTGGTGCCCGATATACGTCCCTGGCTAGAGAGGAAACACACATTGGAAGCGATGAAGAAAAGGAAGCAAAACCCTGAAAACGGAAGAATTAGCAAAAAACATAAACGTGGGAAGATGGTGAATAGACAACGGGAAGCGAAAAGGCTGGATCGTATTTTGGACAGCAGCAAGAGGCTTCTACAATCAGACAAACCAGCTCCGCTGGTCGTCCAGAAGGAGAAAGTGCAGTCTCTGGACAGGGAAATGATGGAGGATGGGGCAACAAGCTCAAATACAGAAGGTACAGAGGGAAAAGTGACCTATACAGCTCGAACTAAAGAGGAAACAAGAAAGCTGGCAACAACCCTTCAACAAAAAGGTTTCAAGGTCACAGACCAGGGTAGGAGGGAGAACCCAATATTGATGAGGATACACCGGGTGGACAGCCGCAGTTCCTCTCGGGTCACGGGATGTTCTATCAGTATCTCCATAGGATGCGCATTGTGGAATCTCCAGGATGCCTACATTGCACCAACGAAGAGGACAGCGCTCAACACACATTCTTCGAATGCGAGAGGTGGGAGAGAGAGCGATGGCAAATTGCAAGGGAGCTAGAAATGACCAGCCCTCCCACCCCCGAAGATATGATGACCAGGATGCTCGAAAGCCAATCAAAGTCAAATGCCGTGGCAGGGTACATCCGGAACATCCTGGAAGGCAAGCTCGTCGAGGAAAGGGCCCGGCAACGGGAACTGCAGGCAAACGGGACCAGCTAGCAGGCAGAAATCGGAACCCAGCCTGAAGTAATGTGTCAAACAGTTCCGGGCTGGGCCCCAACGTGGGAAAAGGGGGTGAGGTTTTAAAAATCTCCACATACCCGGGTCTTTGGTTGCGGTCCCCCCCGATATCTTATGAAGATTTTCCTCACCTTCCTCCGAAAAAAAAAAAAAAAAAAAAAAAAAAAAAAAAAAAAAAAAAAAAAAAAAAAAAACCTATGTTTTCGTGCAAAAGGTCAACCTCTCCGATTCGGCTCAAAAAAGTTTTTCTGGGAGTTTCATGGCGTCTGGATCCAAAAGTCAAATGTCTGTCCACCATACGCCGTCCACGCTGACTCTAGTAGTAAACATTTTTCTAAAAACCTGAAATTTTGGTCAGGTACCCGTTTCTGGCATTACTTGGTTCTCAAAACTTTTCAGTCCAATTGGATCAAATTTGAGATAATAGAAGTCAAAATGTGTATTTCGAAAATGAATTTTCGAGATTTTCGGCAATCTTGGCGTGTGGGGTGTCATTTTCCACTAAATTCGGGACTTTGAATCTGGTGAAAAGGGTCCCAGAACGATTGGCACCCACTGGAAGAAGTTATGGGTCAAATGGGGTATATATTACCTATTTTGAATATGCGTTTTCAAGATTTCTGGTACCTAGGCGAGTGGGGTATCATTTTCCACTAAATTTTGGACCCTGAATCGATTGGGATGGATCCGGGACCCGCCACATCCATTTTTCCCCCATTTCAAATATTTTTGACGATTTAAGCGAAGAACAGCAACCCCTGTGAAGGAATTTGCCGCGTTTTTTATGTGGTTCCGGAAACTGAGTCGGGATACGGGTCTAATGAATGAATCGAATAGGTCGAATGAATTGTGAACTTAATATCCAAATAAATGCAATTTAAAAAAAAAAAAAAAAAAAGGGGGTGGGGGGGTTACTACGAGATTCTTGAGGACTTACTGTCTTAGGTTATATTTTAGACGCCAAATCCAATTAAGGGGTCTCGAGAAATGTTACACATACAGGGGAGGGGTTTGGGACAGAATGAACCATTTTGTAAGAATTTGAAGCATTGATTTGGATAAGCGAATGAAAACATGTTCAATGAGAACAATCAGCCCAAATGAAATCAATTCAATCTAAAGCTTCCGTACCACTTCAAACAACAATACCTTTGAAATTGCTCTCGTTGACGTTTCCTATTTCCAAAATGTAGTCGCCGTTCCTGAGGCCACAGGCAGCTGCGGGTGAGCCATCTTCAATAAAATCTACCTTGGCTAAGCGTTTCTTTGGTTTTGTGCTCAAAGAAAGCGATGCCAAATCGTTGGTTCCAACATGTCCAGGGTTCGCTTGGTGGTAGTTGGCAAGAGCAATTGAAAGCTTGTCGGTGACTGTTTTCAAATCATTTCTCAATCGAATGATTTTTGCCCTGGCGTGCCTGACCTGGTGGAAAACGAGAATAGCGGAATAAGTATTACAATGGATAATTTATGATAAAATAAATATAATAAACACGAGCACATACACACTGAAAAAGTCAACGCATGCACGAAAAGGGGGTGAGGGAAACAATCTGTCAGAAAATAATGATCGTTGAGTAAGTAAGTCCCAGAGCTGATGAATACAAGAATTTAAGCCTAGAAAAACCATAGATTGGCGAGTCTCACTACAGTCCACGTGGGCTCTCATATCTATAGAATGCTGCAAATTATTCTACAATGGTTAATATTCGTTGGAGCAAGAGTATGGGGAAAACAGTGAGTGTGGAGTGCCCCTGACACATTATATCGTCCAACATTTAGTGGAAAATGATGCCCCAAACGCCTAAATACACAAAAATCTCGAAAAAAAAAAAAAAAAAATAGGTAGGTAGGTACCCATTTTGACCCATACCCACCTCCAGTGGACACCAATCGGTATGGGACCCATCTTATTAAATTCCGCATAAAAAATGTAGTGGAAAATGATACCTTAGACGCCTAGGTACCCAAAAATCGTTAACACTCACTTTGAAATAGGCAGGTTGGTATCCATTTTGATCATACTAACTTTCGGTGAGCGCTAATCGGTCTGAAACCCGTCTCAATGGATTAAGCGTCTAAAATTTAATGAAAATTGATAACCCAGACGCCTAGACACAACGAAAATCTCAAAAATTCAATTTCTTCAACATGGGAAAAATGGGTCCTGGGGTCATTTAGTGGGAACGATACCCCACACGCCTGGGTACCAGAAATCTCAAAAATACATGTTCGAAATGAGTAGATAGATACCCGTTTTGACCCATAACCTCATCCAGAGGGCGCCAATCATTCCGGGATCCATTTCATTGGATTCAGCGTCCAAAAATTAGTGGAAAATGATACCCCACACGCCTAGATTGCCAAAACTCTCGAATACCCATTTTTCAAAGTACACATTTTGATTCCTACCCTCCCTAAATTTGGTCCGATCGTGCTGAATGTTTCGTAATATCATGAAATTTACATTTACTGTCAAATGTTAGAACCACTCGGAGTGGTTGACCTCTGGCATGATAACATAGGTTGATCATTTAAGGAATAACCAACAAAAGATGCGAAATGTACATGAAAGGCAACAGTTGACGTGGACGTTAAGAACATTTTCAAGCCATATAATTTCCTCGTATTCCAGTTAAAACAGCCACTTCATCGTTATTTTCATTCGGCAGCCTGCTTAATCTTCGCTTTCGCTGGCTTAGGTACGTCTTAGGGCATTCCATTGGCCACCACTACCAATATTTTCTTACCTGTGGCACCCTGGGTTTACCCGAACATTAGAAATAGAAATAGAAAATTGTCTGAAAATCTTAAATTTTGGTCAGGGATCCGTTTTTGGCTCTAGATGGTCCTCGGAAGTTTTCAGCCCGATCGGACCAAATTTGGGCAGGGTAGGGGTCAAAAAGTGTATTTCGAATAATGGATTTTTGGCGATCTAGGCGTGTGGGGTATCATTTTCCACTAAATTTTGGACGCTAAATCCAATAAAATGGGTCCCGGAACGATTGACTCCTTCTGGATGAGGTTATGGGTCAAAATGGATATCTATCTGCCCGTTTCAAATGTGTCTTTTTGAGATTTCTAGTACTGAGGCGTGTGGGATATCATTTTCCATTAAATTTTGGACCCTGAATCGATTAGAATTTTCCCCATGTTGAAGAATTGAGTCTCCATGTGCCTGGTCCGAGGTATTACCAACCCCTGTGAAAGAATTTTCAGCGTTTTTACATCAAATTTGAAGATTACATCACCAAGTTGGCGGTCTTCAGCAGCAATGCACTGATGAATGCGATTTGTGTAGGTATCGCCATGATTTCATCCTTGTTTCTCACCTCTAGCTTATCTTGAGTGTGATGGATGTTCATGTGGTTATGTTCAAAAACATTTTTCCTTGGGTAACCCTCCAGGAAAACGTCACAAATGCTCAAAATGGGGTGAGCGCGCTGGCGCCCTGAAGAGAGAGAGAGAGAGAGATCATTCGGGGACCATATGCCCCATTTTGTCCAATGAAACACATTCTATACACGCTGTTGCTTCGTCCTGTTGAAAATGGGGGTATATCAGATAAGTTCCCCTACTGAGTCCTTCCAGTTTGGGTTCAAAAAGAGTTTTCAGCATTGAAACATAGCGTGCTGCGTTCAGATGTTCGGCGTCCTCTTCGAAAAATTAAGGTCCAATGATACCAAATTGGGAATTTGACGCCACATTGTCCCTTTAGGATAGGGCTGAGGTCTCTGGTGGACTTGTCTTGGGTTTTTAGATGTCCAGTAGCGGAAATTCTGTTTTTTGTGGCTCCAAAAAATGAACTGGGCCTCGTCGGTAAGTTTCCAAAATCGCCTTCATCAGTGTTGGTGATTGCTGCTCATGGCCGCCATCTCGGTGATGTCATATTCCTAACTTGATACGAAAAGCGCTGCGAATTCTTACACACGGGTTGGATATTCCTCGGACCAGGCGCATGGAGACTCATCTCTTCAACATGGGGAAAATGGGGGAAACAGTGGGTGTGGTGGGTCCCGGACCCATTCCAATCGATTCAGGGTCCGAAATATAGTGGAAAATGATACCCCACACGCCTAGGTACCAGAAATCTTGAAAACATTCAAAATGGGTAGATAGGTACCCATTTTGACCCATAACCTCATCCAGAGGGCGCTATTCGTCTGGAGACCCATTTCATTGGATTTAGCGTCCAAAATTTAGTGGAAAATGATACCCCACACACCTAGATTGCCAAAAATCTCATAAATCCATTTTTCAAAATTCACATTTTGACCCTACCCCGCCCAAATTTGGTCCGATCGGGCTGAAAACTTACGAGGACCAACTAGAGCCGAAAACGGGTCCCCGACCAAATTTCAGATTTTTCGAAAATTTTCTACTACCAACTACGGCGGACGAACATTTTTGCTAATCATGATCTTAATTACCTACTGATTTGAATGAACTATGGTCCATTTTTCTCTCTAAAAACCGGTTCATATCTTTTGCCCCACCCTGTATGTACACACGGTGTGGATACTCTACCTCATATACGGATATGTCTGCTCTAGGGTAATCCTCAGCATCGACCAAAGGGTCGTCCATGCCCACTTTGTTGTTAGTAAGAACAAGAAATGCTTCGTCCAGCTCTTTTTCTACGGCTTTCTTCTCTTCTTCCAGGCTGAGCAGTTCTTCTTTAGAGCCTCTCATCGTTTCGAGCACTTGTTAACTGGAAAAGAAATATGATAATTCTTGTGATATTGTCACTGGTTGTAGAAACAACGTGGTAAAACTGTAGAATTTGAGAAGAATTTACTCCTAGAAACGAAGTATTGTGCGAGTATCAGGTAAAAACTCTAATCGGCTTGAGGTCCACCTGAAATTTATCCAGGTATTGATAAGCTCTGGCTTGTTGTTTTCCTTCTAGATGAAGTCATTCACAATACATAGGTACATTCAATCATAGCAACTCAAAAGTAATAGGTCGCTGAGGTTGGCCTAATATTGTTGATATCACAGGTTGTCAAAATCAAGATCTTACTTACCTTGATGAAGGACAATTACTATGTTCTTAGTGTAATATCTAAAGATATCTGCTTGTTAATATAATGCAACTCCAAAATAACGGGTACCGTCTCATAACTCAGATGAAGTAAACATTTAAACAAACACAACTCAGCTAAAACTGATAACCTTCCCATCACAGGCGGGAAGGTTATAACGAAGCGCTGGTTTCCGCACGAGTAACGTGAATTCTTCAACTTCTAGGATTTCTAGCGCCAAATTAATGCAACGTTCAAATTTCCACGGTCTGGGAAAAAGTGTATTTTTGAGGTTTTCAGAGTAGGTTACTTCCTGCTAAGCTAAAATAGGATACTCTTTTTTGCCCCTTTAAAGCCCATGTAACCCCACTTTTCAAAATTTCCTTCTCGCCCCTTAATTATTACGGGTATCGTTCTAACCACCGTTTTTCCGGTTTGTGGGGATCGGATTCAATTCTCTGTCCATTATGTAGTAAAAAACGCTACAAATTCATTCGCAGGAGTTGGTTATTCCTCGGAGCAGGCGCATGGAGACTCATTTCTTCAACATGGGGAAAATGGGGGAACCAGTGGGTGTGGTGGGTCCCGGACCCATTCCAATCATTTCAGGTAAAAAAAAAAAAATAATAATGGAAAATTACTTATACCCCACACGCCCAGGTACCAGAAATCTCGAAAACACACATTCAAAAATGGTAGATAAGCACCCATTTTGACCCATAACCTCTTCCAGAGGGCACCAATCGTTCCGGGACTCTTCTCATTGGAATCGGCGTCCTAAATTTAGTGGAAAATTACACCCCACACACCTAGATTGTCGAAAATCTCAATAATTCATTTTTCGAAATACTCATTTTGATTTCTACTATCCCAAATTTGATCCAATCGGACTGAAAAGTTTCGAGGGCCAAATAAAGCCAGGAACGGGTAAATGACCAAAATTTCAGATTTTTAGAAAATTTTTAACTACTAAAGTCGGCGTGGACGGCGTACGGTGGACAGACATTTGACTACCCTTGTACATATATTTTCCTGGGAACACAGAACCTTAACGAGTACCAATTTTATTTCAGGTACACCGAAGAGTTCCTGTACGATAGAGGAACTCGTTGAGAAGTGTTGCCAAGAAGCCGAGATTTATAAAACGGCTAATGTGGTGAGTATTAATCAAGAAGATGCAATACCTACTCTATGTATACCTTACTGAACTTTTCATTATCCTTATTCAAAAACGCTGCAAATTCTTTCACAGGGGTTGATTATTCCTCAACCCAGGCATATGGAGGCTAATTTTAATCGATTCAGCGTCTAAGGTTTAGTGGAAAATGACACCCCACACGCATAGGTACCAGAAATCTCCAAAACCCACATTCAAAATAGGTAGATGGATACCCATTTTGTCCCATGATCACTTCCGATGGGCAACAATCGTCCCAGGACCCGTTTCATTAGATTCAGCGTCCTGAATTTAGTGAAAAATGATACCCTACACGCTTAGATCGCCAAAAATCTCGAAAATCCATTTTTCAAAATACACATTTTAACCCCTACCTCGCCCAAATTTGATCCGATCGGGCTGAAAACCAAGGACCAACTAGAGCTTCTGACCAATAAATAATTAAATATTACTAAATTTACGTAAAAATATTTGATTGAAAATCGGAGGGTTCTTAGGTAAGGGTGAATTGATAGGTTTAGTTGGCTGGTTCTGCGACGACCAAATTATTTGGCGCTGTAAATAACGTCTTTGAATATTATTTGAAGGACGGAATTATGCTGGAAAATATGCACGACATTCCGTACACCCTCGCTCGTCACCATGGGCCAGAAATAGTAGCAACTATGACTCGTGTGTCGACAGAAGTCAAATCTATCCTTCCACCAGTGATGCCAGTGGGAATCCAGGTGAGTGAAGGGGTAATATTGTAATATATCGTATATAGGCATGTTGCAAGTTGTTCCTATTAGGTACCTATGTATCTCAATTTATGAAAGCAATTATACAACATAAATTAAGGGGTCTCGAGAAATGTTACACATACAGGGGAGGGGTTTGGGACAGAATGAACCATTTTGTAAGAATTTGAAGCATTGATTTGGATAAGCGAATGAAAACATGTTCAATGAGAACAATCAGCCCAAATGAAATCAATTCAATCTAAAGCTTCCGTACCACTTCAAACAACAATACCTTTGAAATTGCTCTCGTTGACGTTTCCTATTTCCAAAATGTAGTCGCCGTTCCTGAGGCCACAGGCAGCTGCGGGTGAGCCATCTTCAATAAAATCTACCTTGGCTAAGCGTTTCTTTGGTTTTGTGCTCAAAGAAAGCGATGCCAAATCGTTGGTTCCAACATGTCCAGGGTTCGCTTGGTGGTAGTTGGCAAGAGCAATTGAAAGCTTGTCGGTGACTGTTTTCAAATCATTTCTCAATCGAATGATTTTTGCCCTGGCGTGCCTGACCTGGTGGAAAACAAGAATAACGGAATAAGTATTACAATGGATAATTTATGATAAAATAAATATAATAAACACGAGCACATACACACTGAAAAAGTCAACGCATGCACGAAAAGGGGGTGAGGGAAACAATCTGTCAGAAAATAATGATCGTTGAGTAGGTAAGTCCCAGAGCTGATGAATACAAGAATTTAAGCCTAGAAAAACCATAGATTGGCGAGTCTCACTACAGTCCACGTGGGCTCTCATATCTATAGAATGCTGCAAATTATTCTACAATGGTTAATATTCGTTGGAGCAAGAGTATGGGGAAAACAGTGAGTGTGGAGTGCCCCTGACACATTATATCGTCCAACATTTAGTGGAAAATGATGCCCCACACGCCTAAATACACAAAAATCTCGAAAACAAAAAAAAAAAAAAAGGTAGGTAGGTACCCATTTTGACCCATACCCACCTCCAGTGGACACCAATCGGTATGGGACCCATCTTATTAAATTCCGCATAAAAAATGTAGTGGAAAATGATACCTTAGACGCCTAGGTACCCAAAAATCGTTAACACTCACTTTGAAATAGGCAGGTTGGTATCCATTTTGATCATACCAACTTTCGGTGAGCGCTAATCGGTCTGAAACCCGTCTCAATGGATTAAGCGTCTAAAATTTAATGAAAATTGATAACCCAGACGCCTAGACACAACGAAAATCTCAAAAATTCAATTTCTTCAACATGGGAAAAATGGGTCCTGGGATCATTTAGTGGGAACGATACCCCACACGCCTGGGTACCAGAAATCTCAAAAATACATGTTCGAAATGGGTAGATAGATACCCATTTTGACCCATAACCTCATCCAGAGGGCGCCAATCATTCCGGGATCCATTTCATTGGATTCAGCGTCCAAAAATTAGTGGAAAATGATACCCCACACGCCTAGATTGCCAAAACTCTCGAATACCCATTTTTCAAAGTACACATTTTGATTCCTACCCTCCCTAAATTTGGTCCGATCGTGCTGAATGTTTCGTAATATCATGAAATTTACATTTACTCTCAAATGTTAGAACCACTCGGAGTGGTTGACCTCTGGCATGATAACATAGGTTGATCATTTAAGGAATAACCAACAAAAGATGCGAAATGTACATGAAAGGCAACAGTTGACGTGGACGTTAAGAACATTTTCAAGCCATATAATTTCCTCGTATTCCAGTTAAAACAGCCACTTCATCGTTATTTTCATTCGGCAGCCTGCTTAATCTTCGCTTTCGCTGGCTTAGGTACGTCTTGAGGCATTCCAGTGGCCACCACTACCAATATTTTCTTACCTGTGGCACCCTGGGGTAACCCAAACATTAGAAATAGAAATAGAAAATTGTCTGAAAATCTTAAATTTTGGTCAGGGATCCGTTTTTGGCTCTGGATGGTCCTCGGAAGTTTTCAGCCCGATCGGACCAAATTTGGGCAGGGTAGGGGTCAAAAAGTGTATTTCGAATAATGGATTTTTGGCGATCTAGGCGTGTGGGGTATCATTTTCCACTAAATTTTGGACGCTAAATCCAATAAAATGGGTCCCGGAACGATTGACTCCTTCTGGATGAGGTTATGGGTCAAAATGGATATCTATCTGCCCGTTTCAAATGTGTCTTTTTGAGATTTCTAGTACTGAGGCGTGTGGGATATCATTTTCCATTAAATTTTGGACCCTGAATCGATTAGAATTTTCCCCATGTTGAAGAATTGAGTCTCCATGTGCCTGGTCCGAGGTATTACCAACCCCTGTGAAAGAATTTTCAGCGTTTTTACATCAAATTTTGAAGATTACATCACCAAGTTGGCGGTCTTCAGCAGCAATGCACTGATGAATGCGATTTGTGTAGGTATCGCCATGATTTCATCCTTGTTTCTCACCTCTAGCTTATCTTGAGTGTGATGGATGTTCATGTGGTTATGTTCAAAAACATTTTTCCTTGGGTAACCCTCCAGGAAAACGTCACAAATGCTCAAAATGGGGTGAGCGCGCTGGCGCCCTGAAGAGAGAGAGAGAGAGAGATCATTCGGGGACCATATGCCCCATTTTGTCCAATGAAACACATTCTATACACGCTGTTGCTTCGTCCTGTTGAAAATGGGGGTATATCAGATAAGTTCCCCTACTGAGTCCTTCCAGTTTGGGTTCAAAAAGAGTTTTCAGCATTGAAACATAGCGTGCTGCGTTCAGATGTTCGGCGTCCTCTTCGAAAAATTTAGGTCCAATGATACCAAATTGGGAATTTGACGCCACATTGTCCCTTTAGGATAGGGCTGAGGTCTCTGGTGGACTTGTCTTGGGTTTTTAGATGTCCAGTAGCGGAAATTCTGTTTTTTGTGGCTCCAAAAAATGAACTGGGCCTCGTCGGTAAGTTTCCAAAATCGCCTTCATCAGTGTTGGTGGTTGCTGCTCATGGCCGCCATCTCGGTGATGTCATATTCCTAACTTGATACGAAAAGGGCTGCGAATTCTTACACACGGGTTGGATATTCCTCGGACCAGGCGCATGGAGACTCATCTCTTCAACATGAGGAAAATGGGGGAAATAGTGGGTGTGGCGGGTCCCGGACCCATTCCAATCGATTCAGGGTCAAAATTTAGTGGAAAATGATACCCCACACACCTAGATTGCCAAAAATTTCATAAATCCATTTTTCAAAATTCTTATTTTGACCCTACCCCGCCCAAATTTGGTCCGATCGGGCTGAAAAGTTACGAGAACCAACTAGAGCCGGAATCGGGTCCCTGGCCAAAATTTTAGAAAATTGTGTACTACCAAAATCGGCGTGGACGGCGGACGGACATTTGACTTTTATGATCTAGACACCTTGAAAGGTCCAGAAATTTTTTTGGGCCGAATCGGAGAGATTGCCTTTTGCGTGAAAAGGTAGGCTGATTATTTCAGGAATAACCAACCAAAACGGAATTACCTACTGATTTGAATGAACTATGGTCCATTTTTCTCTCTAAAAACCGGTTCATATCTTTTGCCCCACCCTGTATGTACACACGGTGTGGATACTCTACCTCATATACGGATATGTCTGCTCTAGGGTAATCCTCAGCATCGACCAAAGGGTCGTCCATGCCCACTTTGTTGTTGGTAAGAACAAGAAATGCTTCGTCCAGCTCTTTTTCTACGGCTTTCTTCTCTTCTTCCAGGCTGAGCAGTTCTTCTTTCGAGCCTCTCATCGTTTCGAGCACTTGTTAACTGGAAAAGAAATATGATAATTCTTGTGATATTGTATTGATATTGTCACTGGTTGTAGAAACAACGTGGTAAAACTGTAGAATTTGAGAAGAATTTACTCCTAGAAACGAAGTATTGTGCGAGTATCAGGTAAAAACTCTAATCAGCTTGAGGTCAACCTGAAATTTATCCAGGTATTGATAAGCTCTGGCTTGTTGTTTTCCTTCTAGATGAAGTCATTCACAATACATAGGTACATTCAATCATAGCAACTCAAAAGTAATAGGTCGCTGAGGTTGGCCTAATATTGTTGATATCACAGGTTGTCAAAATCAAGATCTTACTTACCTTGATGAAGGACAATTACTATGTTCTTAGTGTAATATCTAAAGATATCTGCTTGTTAATATAATGCAACTCCAAAATAACGGGTACCGTCTCATAACTCAGATGAAGTAAACATTTAAACAAACACAACTCAGCTAAAACTGATAACCTTCCCATCACAGGCGGGAAGGTTATAACGAAGCGCTGGTTTCCGCACGAGTAACGTGAATTCTTCAACTTCTAGGATTTCTAGCGCCAAATTAATGCAACGTTCAAATTTCCACGGTCTGGGAAAAAGTGTATTTTTGAGGTTTTCAGAGTAGGTTACTTCCTGCTAAGCTAAAATAGGATACTCTTTTTTGCCCCTTTAAAGCCCATGTAACCCCACTTTTCAAAATTTCCTTCTCGCCCCTTAATTATTACGGGTATCGTTCTAACCACCGTTTTTCCGGTTTGTGGGGATCGGATTCAATTCTCTGTCCATTATGTAGTAAAAAACGCTACAAATTCATTCGCAGGAGTTGGTTATTCCTCGGAGCAGGCGCATGGAGACTCATTTCTTCAACATGGGGAAAATGGGGGAACCAGTGGGTGTGGTGGGTCCCGGACCCATTCCAATCATTTCAGGTAAAAAAAAAAAAAATAATAATGGAAAATTACTTATACCCCACACGCCCAGGTACCAGAAATCTCGAAAACACACATTCAAAAATGGTAGATAAGCACCCATTTTGACCCATAACCTCTTCCAGAGGGCACCAATCGTTCCGGGACTCTTCTCATTGGAATCGGCGTCCTAAATTTAGTGGAAAATTACACCCCACACACCTAGATTGTCGAAAATCTCAATAATTCATTTTTCGAAATACTCATTTTGATTTCTACTATCCCAAATTTGATCCAATCGGACTGAAAAGTTTCGAGGGCCAAATAAAGCCAGGAACGGGTAAATGACCAAAATTTCAGATTTTTAGAAAATTTTTAACTACTAAAGTCGGCGTGGACGGCGTACGGTGGACAGACATTTGACTACCCTTGTACATATATTTTCCTGGGAACACAGAACCTTAACGAGTACCAATTTTATTTCAGGTACACCGAAGAGTTCCTGTACGATAGAGGAACTCGTTGAGAAGTGTTGCCAAGAAGCCGAGATTTATAAAACGGCTAATGTGGTGAGTATTAATCAAGAAGATGCAATACCTACTCTATGTATACCTTACTGAACTTTTCATTATCCTTATTCAAAAACGCTGCAAATTCTTTCACAGGGGTTGATTATTCCTCAACCCAGGCATATGGAGGCTAATTTTAATCGATTCAGCGTCTAAGGTTTAGTGGAAAATGACACCCCACACGCATAGGTACCAGAAATCTCCAAAACCCACATTCAAAATAGGTAGATGGATACCCATTTTGTCCCATGATCACTTCCGATGGGCAACAATCGTCCCAGGACCCGTTTCATTAGATTCAGCGTCCTGAATTTAGTGAAAAATGATACCCTACACGCTTAGATCGCCAAAAATCTCGAAAATCCATTTTTCAAAATACACATTTTAACCCCTACCTCGCCCAAATTTGATCCGATCGGGCTGAAAACCAAGGACCAACTAGAGCTTCTGACCAATAAATAATTAAATATTACTAAATTTACGTAAAAATATTTGATTGAAAATCGGAGGGTTCTTAGGTAAGGGTGAATTGATAGGTTTAGTTGGCTGGTTCTGCGACGACCAAATTATTTGGCGCTGTAAATAACGTCTTTGAATATTATTTGAAGGACGGAATTATGCTGGAAAATATGCACGACATTCCGTACACCCTCGCTCGTCACCATGGGCCAGAAATAGTAGCAACTATGACTCGTGTGTCGACAGAAGTCAAATCTATCCTTCCACCAGTGATGCCAGTGGGAATCCAGGTGAGTGAAGGGGTAATATTGTAATATATCGTATATAGGCATGTTGCAAGTTGCTCCTATTAGGTACCTATGTATCTCAATTTATGAAAGCAATTATACAACATAAATTAAGGGGTCTCGAGAAATGTTACACATACAGGGGAGGGGTTTGGGACAGAATGAACCATTTTGTAAGAATTTGAAGCATTGATTTGGATAAGCGAATGAAAACATGTTCAATGAGAACAATCAGCCCAAATGAAATCAATTCAATCTAAAGCTTCCGTACCACTTCAAACAACAATACCTTTGAAATTGCTCTCGTTGACGTTTCCTATTTCCAAAATGTAGTCGCCGTTCCTGAGGCCACACGCAGCTGCGGGTGAGCCATCTTCAATAAAATCTACCTTGGCTAAGCGTTTCTTTGGTTTTGTGCTCAAAGAAAGCGATGCCAAATCGTTGGTTCCAACATGTCCAGGGTTCGCTTGGTGGTAGTTGGCAAGAGCAATTGAAAGCTTGTCGGTGACTGTTTTCAAATCATTTCTCAATCGAATGATTTTTGCCCTGGCGTGCCTGACCTGGTGGAAAACAAGAATAACGGAATAAGTATTACAATGGATAATTTATGATAAAATAAATATAATAAACACGAGCACATACACACTGAAAAAGTCAACGCATGCACGAAAAGGGGGTGAGGGAAACAATCTGTCAGAAAATAATGATCGTTGAGTAGGTAAGTCCCAGAGCTGATGAATACAAGAATTTAAGCCTAGAAAAACCATAGATTGGCGAGTCTCACTACAGTCCACGTGGGCTCTCATATCTATAGAATGCTGCAAATTATTCTACAATGGTTAATATTCGTTGGAGCAAGAGTATGGGGAAAACAGTGAGTGTGGAGTGCCCCTGACACATTATATCGTCCAACATTTAGTGGAAAATGATGCCCCACACGCCTAAATACACAAAAATCTCGAAAAAAAAAAAAAAAAAAAAGGTAGGTAGGTACCCATTTTGACCCATACCCACCTCCAGTGGACACCAATCGGTATGGGACCCATCTTATTAAATTCCGCATAAAAAATGTAGTGGAAAATGATACCTTAGACGCCTAGGTACCCAAAAATCGTTAACACTCACTTTGAAATAGGCAGGTTGGTATCCATTTTGATCATACCAACTTTCGGTGAGCGCTAATCGGTCTGAAACCCGTCTCAATGGATTAAGCGTCTAAAATTTAATGAAAATTGATAACCCAGACGCCTAGACACAACGAAAATCTCAAAAATTCAATTTCTTCAACATGGGAAAAATGGGTCCTGGGGTCATTTAGTGGGAACGATACCCCACACGCCTAGGTACCAGAAATCTCAAAAATACATGTTCGAAATGGGTAGATAGATACCCATTTTGACCCATAACCTCATCCAGAGGGCGCCAATCATTCCGGGATCCATTTCATTGGATTCAGCGTCCAAAAATTAGTGGAAAATGATACCCCACACGCCTAGATTGCCAAAACTCTCGAATACCCATTTTTCAAAGTACACATTTTGATTCCTACCCTCCCTAAATTTGGTCCGATCGTGCTGAATGTTTCGTAATATCATGAAATTTACATTTACTGTCAAATGTTAGAACCACTCGGAGTGGTTGACCTCTGGCATGATAACATAGGTTGATCATTTAAGGAATAACCAACAAAAGATGCGAAATGTACATGAAAGGCAACAGTTGACGTGGACGTTAAGAACATTTTCAAGCCATATAATTTCCTCGTATTCCAGTTAAAACAGCCACTTCATCGTTATTTTCATTCGGCAGCCTCCTTAACCTTCGCTTTCGCTGGCATTCAACGTCTTGAGGCATTCCAGTGGCCACCACTACCAATATTTTCTTACCTGTGGCACCCTGGGGTAACCCAAACATTAGAAATAGAAATAGAAAATTGTCTGAAAATCTTAAATTTTGGTCAGGGATCCGTTTTTGGCTCTGGATGGTCCTCGGAAGTTTTCAGCCCGATCGGACCAAATTTGGGCAGGGTAGGGGTCAAAAAGTGTATTTCGAATAATGGATTTTTGGCGATCTAGGCGTGTGGGGTATCATTTTCCACTAAATTTTGGACGCTAAATCCAATAAAATGGGTCCCGGAACGATTGACTCCTTCTGGATGAGGTTATGGGTCAAAATGGATATCTATCTGCCCGTTTCAAATGTGTCTTTTTGAGATTTCTAGTACTGAGGCGTGTGGGATATCATTTTCCATTAAATTTTGGACCCTGAATCGATTAGAATTTTCCCCATGTTGAAGAATTGAGTCTCCATGTGCCTGGTCCGAGGTATTACCAACCCCTGTGAAAGAATTTTCAGCGTTTTTACATCAAATTTTGAAGATTACATCACCAAGTTGGCGGTCTTCAGCAGCAATGCACTGATGAATGCGATTTGTGTAGGTATCGCCATGATTTCATCCTTGTTTCTCACCTCTAGCGTATCTTGAGTGTGACGATACCGTCGATGTTCTCGGAACAACCACAGAAATTTATAGAACTCATTTATGAAATAGGATTTTTCATTTTGGGGTCAAGGTGAAACCCCATTACGTATCGGTTGAATGAAACGTATACTGCTCCTCATGCAGGCCTACCACCTATTTAAAACTGTGGTCATGTACGGTAAGAGAATCACTTTTGCCGACACTCTTAGACTAACGTATGTCGCTTAAGAAGCAATACCACGTAACTCATTTTTTGACCAAAATGAGTTGGAACGATTTTTGAATGAAAACGCTGCATATTCATTCATAGGGGTTGGTTATTCCTCGGACCAGCATGGAGACTCATTCCAATCGATTCAGCGTGCAATGTTTAGTCGAAAATAATACCGCCAAGGTATCAGAAATCTCAAAAACAAACATTCAAAATAGGTGGATGAGTACCCACTTTGACCCTTAACCTCATCATGAGGACACCAATCGTTCCGGGACCCATTTTATTGGCTTGAGCGTCCAGAATTTAGTGGAAAATGATACCCCCACACACCTAGATCGCCTAAAATCTTGAAAATCGCCTTAAGTTCGATCGGGCTGGAAGAGAGGACCAACCAAAGCCGGAAACGGACCCCTGACCCAAATTTCAGATTAAAAAAAAAAAAAATGTTCTACTACCAAAATCGGCGTGAACTGCGGACAGCGGACGGACATTTGCGAATTTTGATCTAGACACCTTGAAACGCCAAAAAAAAAAAAAAAAAAAAAAAAAAAAAAAAAAAAAAAAAAAAATTGGGCAGAATCGGAGATTGACTTTATGCATGAAAACATTGGTTGATTATTCAAGCAATAACGCACGTTTTCTCTCTCCTGCCGACAGATCGAGCGCAAAATACAGAAATATCAACACCATCTAACTCTTTTTGTAATATTTATCGTGCAACACCGCGTATCTCAACGAATTTCTTCATTATGAATTGTTTTCCAATTTTCGGGTGATCGGTCAAAGCAGTACATTGTTACAAACTAGTTAGTACCATCAAATATGGTGAAAATGGCCATAGCTCACCACAAATCACTTCTTTAGCTCCCCTGAAATTTTGACAAAAATGAGTTACGCGGTGTTGCTTCTTAAGAGATATTATTTACTATTATATACTATTAAATAGAATATATTTGTACCTAAAAACTTCTTCCCACACGTTTGACTTTTTTTTCTTTTCAACTGGTTTGTACTAAAAGCTAGAAAAAGTAGGAAGTACAGGTTGGTTTTCTGAATGTTACAGATGGAGCAACAGTCTGTCAAAAGAAAAGATATTACGATTCATGGATGCGGTAACTGCGACGCGCGGGTGATGTGAATGTGAATTAAACGTTTTAGACAGTGATGTGCATCTCAACTTCACTTTGGACCAAACATTACTCTCGATTATGATCTAACACGGTCTGAATAAATTTTTGTAGGATGTTTAGTGCAGGAACATGTTGTAATACAATTTTTTAAAAATACATAATTGTGAAAAGCAGTTTAAATTTACCTTTTAGTACCCCTCTTTCCTCGTAACGTGCTGCGGGCCGAAACAGGCTGGGTAAAATTGGGAGTGTTTGTATTAAATAGGGCGTTGGGTTGGAGGGGATTGATCCTGAAATGCCTTAAACTAGATGTCCTCGTACTTGTAACCAGATTTGTCAACAATCAATAGAGGTGTGGATGTGGAAAATTATAATTAGGCTTCCCAACTTGAGACTGTTCTTGTGGAAATGGGTTATCATCAACTTCGAAAGGCGCGAAATGCAGACGAGGTGAAAAATTAGCGTCCGTGACCCCTTCTGATGGGTGCCAATCGTTCCAGGACCCGACTCATTGGATTCAGCGTCCAAAATTTGAAGGAATTGAAGAAGCAACAACACGATAAACATGCAGAGGAAATGGTAGAAAAAGAAAAACGTGAAGAAGAGTTGAAGAAGCAGAAACAGGATAAGCTAGAAAAAGAATTAAAGGAAAGCAAATTCCTTCACAGGGGTTCGTTATTCCTAAGACCAGGCGCATGGAGACTCATCCCTTCAACATGGGGAAAATGGGAATAACAGTGGGTGTGGCGGGTCCCGGAACCACTCCGTTCGATTCAGAGTCCAAAATTTTGTGGAAAATGATACCCCACATGCCTAGAGGTACCAAAAATCTCGAAACCCCACATTCGAAATGGGTAAACAGATACCCATTTTGACCCATAACCTCTTCCGGTGGATGCCAATCGTTCCCGGACCAGTCTCGTTGGATTCAGAGTCCAAAATTTAGTCGAATATAATGCCCCACACGCCTTGATCGACAAAAATCTCGAAAATTAATCTCAGGAAGAACACATTTTGAACCCTACCCTCCCCCCAAATTCGGTCCGATCGGGAAGAAAAGTATCGAGGACCAACTATAGCCGGAAACGGGTCCCAATATTGGGCCGAATCGGAGAGATTGAATTTTTGCATGAAAACATAGGTTGATTATTCAAGGAATAAACAACCGAAATCTTGGAATTTTGGTGAGGTATCCGTTTCCAGCTTTAGTTGGACCTCAAATTTTTTCAGCACGATCAAACCAATGTTGCCGGAAGGGGAGGGGAGGGGTCTAAAATGTGTTTTTAAAAAAATGGTGATCTAGGCGTGTGGGGTATCATTTTCCCACTAAATTTTGGACGCTGAATCGATTGAAATGAGTCTTCATGCTCCTGGTCCAAGAATAACCAACCCCTGTGAAAGAATTTGCAGAGTTTTTTATTACGAATGTGAATAGACGCTGCGTAATGTTTACGCTAAATCTCAAAATGTGATGAGGAGGGATAGAAAATTGGTTTAAAGTGAAATAATAAGGGTTTTCATAAAAATGCAATAGAAAAAAAAAAAAAAAATTATTCGTCGCGTAGGTACCAATGGAGATGGAAATATGAGGTTAAGGCGTTCCACTTTTTCCAGTCTAGTTTCTTTTATATTTTTCTCAGTCTTTCTCGAATGTAAAAATAATTTAGTTTTTTTTTTCCTTTACATTTTCGAGAAAGGTACATATTATGTTTACCCATTCTACGGTGGCTTCTTGGAATTCGTTGAAATGATTGTTTAATCCGGCTTCTTTCGAAATTGATGCAGAAAAGCTCTTATCCGTGTGATTGTAATGTACTCAAACGCTTCACGTTATGTGTGATGCCTTCAACAGTTGGCTTTTTTATCGGGGCTATTGTGGGGGTAAATTCACTCAATCATTCTCCGAATTATTTCCAAGGGTACCTACTGTTCAGAAAATACAGTCTATAAAGGCAGATGGACTTGGAGACTAATAAATTGGAGATTTCGAGCGATACCTCTGAGATGAATGGAAAAACTCGAGAGGTTTGTGGCTTCTTGACTTCTGTCTTCATCACCTGGTCGAGTTCCGCGAGATGTTGAACTGTCGACAACCTAAACGGTGTGAAGGGCCTCTGCCTGGCGGAACAATGCCCTCATGGGACACGGCCCTTAACAACTTTACCGACAGTGCATTCTGTTTGTCTAGTCAATCGTGGCGCGAAATATCCGAGAGACAGAACTCAAAGCCGCAAAAGGCACCGGCTCTTTTAGGCCCGAGCCGCCTTTTTTCTTGGAGGGGATGACGAGTCACCACCTGGTCCATAACGAGTCCAGTTAGTATTATTATATACAAGTAGTTTGGTTTGAAACACACAACCACATTGTAAGCGGCCGAGGGCAACAAATAAAACGCTGCAAATTCCTTCACAGGGGTTGGTTATTCCTCGGACCAGGCGCATGGTGACTCATTTCAAACCTATTCAGCGTCCAAAATTTAAATGGGAAATGATAACCAACACGCCTAGGTTCCAGAAATCTCGAAAACACATTCGAAATGGGTAGAAAGGCACCCATTTTGACCCATGACCTCTTCCAGTGGGCTCCAATTATTCCGGGACCCGTCTCATTGGATTCAGCATCACAAATTTAGTCAAAAATTTAAACAGGGACCCGTTTCCGGCTCTAGTTGGTCCTCGAAACTTTTCAGCCCGATCGGGCCAAATTTGGGAGAGCTAGGGGTAAAAAAGTGTTTTTCGATAAATCTATTTTCGAGATTTTCGGCGATCTAGGCGTGTGGGGTCTCATTTTCCACTAAATTTTGGACATTGAATCTTATGAGACAGGTCCCGGAACGATTGGTACCCTCTGGATAAGGTTATGGGTCAAAATGGGTATATATACACCCATTTCGAACGTGTTTTTGAGATTTCTGGTACCAAGGCGTGTGGGGTATCATTTCCACTAAATTTTTGACTCTAAATCGATCGGAGTGGGTCGAGGACCCGCCACATTCACTGTTTCCCCCATTTTCCCCATGTTGAAGGGATGAGTCTCCATCCGTCTGGTCTTAGGAATAACGAACCCGTGTGAAGGCATTCGCTTTCCTTTAATTCTTTGTCTAGCTTATCCTGTTTTTGCATCTTCAACTCTTCTTCATGTTTTTCTTATTCTACCATTTCCTTTGCAACTTTATCGTGTTGTTGCTTCTTCAATTCCTCTCCTAGCTTTCCTTTTTGTTCCTTTTCTTTCTTTTCAACTGCAAGCTTATTTTGTGTTTCATTCCTCAACGTTTCTTTTTCTTTGGCATATTTATCAAGCATTTGCTTTTATAACTCATCTTCTTAGTTTTCTTTCACTTCCCTTTCGTTATTTTCCTTCACAGGTTCGTCTTGCTCATTCTTTTTCAGAGCCTCTTCTTCCTCTTAATTCTTTTCCTTTCAAGTTCTCTCCTATTTTAACTTCGCGGCTAAACCCAAGAATATGGACCGTTGTCCCGTTATCAACTGATAGCAATGATATTGCGCATGGTGTCGCGAAGTAAGCGCACAGCGAAAAAAGCGCACAGCGAAGAAAGCGCACAGGAAACCCTTTTGGCGTTCCACAATGAATATGTCCCCTATCTTCTTAGAAATAAGGAATGTTACACACACAGAAAACTAAAGATGAATTAATCTTTATCCATGCTTTGGTCTGGCTAAATGACAATCTTAACTTTTAAAATATTTACAATCCTAACAGTATATTTAAATGTATTAAAGTTGAATTAATTAGTTTTTGATTCCCATCACACTTTATCCAGGCTTTGGACTAAAAACTTAATAGTTTTTAATCATTTAGGCGTGTTTAATATCAGCATGTAGCTTCGTCAATATTATTTGTTTACTATTTACATTATATTTTTCCTCTTCTTGCTTTTCTTGTTTGAAGGTCTAACCCAATTTTTGCAGGTACGAAACTGTCTTCAAACACTCCTTTATGCTCCCATTTTCTTCATATTTCTTAACGGTTTTTGCCAGTTTCTTATCCAAGTCGACATATGTTTTCTTCCTCTTCTTACCATCTAAGTTTAGCTCCATCCTCATGTACATGAAAGAAGATACTTCCGCTTCGCCCTTCAAGCAAACTATTACATCTCTGATTTTGGGGTTGGGTCGTCCAAGAAGATTATTGATTTTATTATGCCAACCTTCCACAGCGTTCGTTGTTCGGTGTCGCCTGCCGGGTTTCCTGTGCGCTTTCTTCGCTGTGCGCTTTTTTCGCTGTGCGCTTATTTCGCATATTCATTGCGCATACGGTCGATAATCGATAATCGAAAGTTTTTGTTGTTGCCTCCTTTTTGTCTCCTCCTGCTATCTCCAGTCACTTCACTTCAGTCGGTGTATATTTTCCCTCCATCCTTGTGTGTGTCCACTGTTCCTGCGAGCTTATTACTGTGGGAATCTCCAGTCCTGCTCTGAATTAACATTTGTTTAAGTTTTTGTTTAAGTTTAAGTGTTTGTGTGTTAGTGATGATCTGATGAGGGAATTTCTCAAGGATGTGGCCAATGTATATCGGCCAGATGGCGGGAGTGAGAGGCTTAGTGAAGCTTCATATTTTCCAAAAGATTCAATTTCAAGTCAATTTCAATTTTTTCATTACGTTCACTTCTTCCAATAATTATTCGATTTACATTTTACGCCAAAAGTACGAGGTAAGTTTATTTCAATTTATTTATTTTATTTCAATTTAGTATTTTCCCTCTGTTTTTATAAAAACAAATATGGCCGACAGGGATAAATATTTCGCGTATATATCGATAGTGCATATTGACAGAGCGTACTATCGATATCAGCTGATAACGCGACAACGGTCCATATTCTTGGGTTTTACCAGTGGCTTGCTTTTCTTTTTCTTCCCTCTCTTGCTCATGTTTTGCTTTCAGCTTCAACTTCTTTTTTTCATTTAGTTTATCTGAGTCAAAATGCATCACAACGCTTTTGCAGATAGACACCAAAGCAGATTTCTCTCTTTCTCATTGCTACTCTTCTCTTCCTCATCCATGGTTTTCGTTCAAACTGGGCCCATAGCCCTTGTTAGAATCTTCGTTTTTACTACAACTTTCCACTAGCAAGGCACAAACCATAATAAATACAAGCCTTCCTACCAGTCACCTGTGTACTGCATAGCAACAGTCAACAGACATTATCTTTACAATCTACAAGTAAATTGTAAAAGCCCGGGCACATTCATTGCCTTCTCCAAAATGTATATTATGCCTTCAAGATGGAAAAGAGAAAAATCCTCGGGGTGGGTTGAATAAATAAAACGCCGTTCTTCTGTTAAAATACATGGAAATTCAATAAATGTTTATGTCAAATCACAAAAACTCGACAAAGATATTTCACATTCTCAATGAAGCAAAATATTCCGTATAAATTGGCAACTGACAACAAAACATTTTCAACGCTTCGATAACATTTAGCGTATCAAGTATTAATTTAGCTTAAGTTTAAAATATTCTACATAATGAAATAACGAACTAAAAAGTGGAAAGTGTTAAATAACAAAACAATCTTCTTAATTCTAGGAAGCCATGATGCAAAAACGTAACTCAGAAGCTTATTAATATATTTATACAACATAGCTAAAAAATCAAAGCTATCAAAATATTATTTTAAATAACTCAAATTCAACTGTAACTACATGAGTTTGAAATAATTACGAAAATTATACTATTGCACATTTTTTTAAATCTTAAAAACATTACGGTCTTATGGGCTCAAAGCCTATTATTTCATTTACATTCCCCCTAATCGCCATATGTTGCGAGATTCAATTTCGATTGACTAGATCACTTTCGGATATCATCCAAATTTTTCTCAAAATAGTAATTATTATTCATCTACGATCGTACCAAACAATTACTTACCATATATACATTAGAAAGAATCGTATTTTTTAACAAAAATAAATTGAAACAAATTGAACAAGGTTTTTTTTTGTGTTTTTGTGTGTATGTGTTTTGTATCAAACCGTGTGACGATAGAACGATTAATAGAAGTAAATAAGTAAATTTTTAATAAAAAGATCACGTACTCATTTTTTAAGCGAAACACTCCCGAAGCTGCAACCAGTTTCTCAATTCCAAATTCGTTTTGATTGGTTATTCCTTGAATGAGCAACCTATGTTTTCATGCAAAAGTCAAAAATCTGTCCGATTGTTTTCTGGGCGTTTCAAGGTGTCTAGATCAAAATTAGCAAATATCCGTCCACCGTCAGAGCCGACTTTGGTGGTAGAAAAATGTCTACAAATTTAAAATTTTGGTCAGGGATTCGTTTCTGGCATTAGTTGGTCCTCGAAACTTTTTAGCCCGATCGGATCAATTTTTGGCGGAGTAGGGGTCAAAATGTGTACTTCAAAAGATGGGTTTTTGAGATTTTTGGTGATTTAGGCGTATGGGATATCAATTTCTACTAAATTTTAGGCGCTGAATCTAATGAGATGGGTACCTGAAGAAGTCATGTGTCAAAATGGGTATCTATCTACCCATATTGAATTTGTGTTTTTGAGATTTCTGGTACCTAGGCATGTGGGGTATCATTTTCCGCTAAATTTTGCACCCTTAATCGATTAAAATGAGTCTCCATGCGCCTGGTCCGAGGAATAACCAACCCTTGCGAAAGAATTTGCAGCCTTTTTTGACATTTTCTAAAATACCTAACCTTTGTTTCACTGACTATGATTTCTTTAGCCAGCTGCAGACATGACAAATCTGCAAGTTCCGCTTATTACTATTCAAATTAATTTCAATGTTCATTAATATCTTAATCACTTTCCTTTATCTCTCGAACTTTTACTCACATAAAATCCAGTCTATTCAATACACATTACGTCCAAAAGAGTTTCCAGATTTGCGCACGAATGCCAGTGTTGTCGGAAAAACTGACAATTTTTTGGTTTTGTTCTGGAAGGAATATACTTCATCTAAACGACCTTTCAGAATAAATTAATCACATTTTTCGGATTTTGATCTATAAAACCGTCGTTGCATTTTGCCTGAGTAATTTCTGGTTTCTCTTTTACAATTATTTACGGGATAATTGTTTTATTTTCTCTTATATTAGCTTGTTCTGTTCACTTCCACCTCAAAGGGGAAGCTGGGGTGTAACTATTCTGATACTTTACTATTCTTTTCTGATATTTTATTCTCTTGTAAAACGTCATTAGACTCGCTAATCCGATCAAACCTTCAATTGATGCCATTATAGAGCCCACGTTATCCCCAGATAATCATACTTTTTCGCAAATTCCACCTATTTGGGACAACCCGATCAATGAAGGAGGGACGATGACGCTTCCCACTTAGATACATTCATTTTGTTACTCAAATATGAAATGTTCATATACTACCTCGCACCTATCTATGCCCGTATTTTGTAATCAAATTCATTAAGAAACTCATCGGCAGATTGGTATGAATTACCTACCATCCCTCTACTTTATTACATTTAAATATGGCACATTTAACTATCCACGGGCGATTATGATTCGCTGTATGCGTTCAAAATCGTCAAATTTATCGGTGCATTTTTTTTCATGTGAATTGAAGTCTACGGACTACCTAAATACCACTTTTTAAAATGAATCTGTTGCTAAAAATGTCTAAAAAATCTATTTTTGATATCACCTACTTCCTAAAGTACCAGAAAAATTATTTATTTATACACAAATTTCAACAGTTTTACCAGAGTGAGACTTGTTTGATGAATGAGTACTCAACACTTAAAAGCGAATTTCCCTGTTTTTACATGTAAATTGAATTTATGGCTTCAATCGTCAGTTTTGATTGTTTATCACAAATAGAAAATTATTTACTAAACCTCTCTTGAAGCCCATTCCTTATTCAGTAGGTACCTCGATGAAGCAAGGAGAATGCTCATATGCCTGAATCAACTTCAATAAGCAGAT
>CM033999.1:27540584-27592644 GCA_019603395.1 Cyrtorhinus lividipennis
AACAAGAAACGAGGCAACAAGTTGTGAATATTGATGTGATGTGAATAGAGGTGGACCGTTCCGGGCGTAGGGATGAACGATACTGATCGATATCCAGATGGTATCGATACTTTTCTTCCGATACCAATCATTTTGGTATCGATACTCTGCTTTTTATTTCGATACTGGTATCGGTAAAAATAATCGGGATCGAAAAAAGTATCGAACAATAACAGTATTTTCATAATATATACACTATACATATTAATATAATAATATTTTCGTTAAAAATTACCAATTAAGAGAATCAAGAAGGCCCTCTCCTAAAGGTTGCCACACTTGTTTCGGCCAGAACTTTGAGCAAACACTTCGGGTATATACCATAGGTATATACTTGAAGGGCCAGAAGCTTGGGAGAGAGATCCCTCTTCCCTGCTTTGGCTAGGGGTTGTCTTGTGAAGAAGAAGAATGCCTTGCTATCATATCAGTGATAAGACAGCGTTAAATGTGTTACATATTTTGTTCCGTGGTCACTTTATTGTTAGTTGTGTGTATTCATTGGTTAAGTGATTTAAGTGAAGCATGTGAGGCGGAGATTATATGAGGATCTGATTTTGTGGGAGTAAATTAGGGGAATAGCGTGAAAAGCGTCAGTAAAACACATTCTGTGTTTCGATAATTTCGTCTGAATTATGTAAATGGCGGTAACCGGGGACAAGCCCCCTGGCAAGACGCAGAGCGCCGAGTTATGATTGAATACCGATATTGGTTGGTATCGATACTTTTGATTTGATACTTGCTTAGTATCGATACCATTCTTTTGATACCGATACTAGTACTCATATCGATCCTCCCCTGGTATCAATCATCCCTAGATCGATACGAACCGTTCCGTGTAATCGGTGGAATAAGCGGAGCCGTTTTTCTCTGGGCGGAGCCAAGGACTGGTTGTTGTTGTTGTTGTGAAGGCTAGAAACTTGTCTTGTTTTATTCCTGGAATGGCGAACTTTCATTGAAATTCTCTCTTCGCCAACTCAAAAATTTGGCTAACTGAAGACGACCGCATGCTTCCTCAAGATAAATCTTACTTCCTCATGATTCTAAGTAAATCCCTCAACAAGCTTGGACAATTCGGATCATCGTGCTGAGTGTGTTAGCCATCGTAACACAACCACCGCTGTACCGTGTAGACCTTTTGATAATGATGATGATGATATGAACCAGTCAACATTTTTAGGTAGAATTTATGTAAATTTCTAGGCGGTTGTGATTTCGTTTAATTTATAAATTACTTATTCCAGTAAATATAGACTCAATCTCTTCTTAATACCTCGAATTTACCCTTTCTGTAGTGTTTCATCCGTGTTGTAGGAATGACGTTGATGAGTTGTCAGGGGCGCAACTGCCTGTTGTAAAATGAAGTATTGCTTTCCACGTAAGAAACAAGGTGGTTCCGGTATTTGCCTTTGCCGTGTTGTTTAGACAGTGGTCGTAACGTGCGACAATTTGTCTCGCGTGTTTGGTTCAATATGAAGAAAGAAGGTCATGTTCTTCTGAATATCTATCAAGATTCTCAACCATTCGTTACCAACAGCAGGAGGAGTCTCTGGAGGGTACGTTCATCAAGATCAAGATTTTCCTTGAATTTATTTCCTTATTTCCATTTTGAGCACGTCGCTCCCTTATGAAGAAAATCGCGTAACTTCGGCGTGTTGTGACGAGTTCCTGTGGGTTGGTAATTTTCGGTTCTATCAGGTATTTCCGATGTCTTGGGCCACAAATGTTCAGAGAATGCGTAAGTTTTGCAGGAATTCAGCTTCTCGTAAATTAAGGACACCTTCGAGCAAGTGTGCGGGTAAAGAGGCTATCACTGACGAGATGGATGAAGGCGAGGTCGAAAAAGAGCCACATAGCACAACGCAATCATTGAGAAATATAACTATCCAGATCTTAGCCTACCCCAGAGAAAACCCATATACATACATGGCCTACCTACCAATTGAGCATTGGCTGCAGCAGCCATAGTTTGGCCATTAATCAAGAAGGGGGATTCTGCGTCCGCCTGCAACTACTATCCAATGTTTCTACTCTTCAATTGTGCTAAGGTTTTCGAAGAATATTGAAATATTGTATCAACTTCCCAATATGAATTCAGGAAGAAATTGCGCACGCATGAATTACAGACGTGAGCGCAAACGTGAAATAGCAAACGTGCCATGGAAACCGGAAAGTAATAGGTGTATTTTATGGCTCTTACAAAATCATTTGACTAAATTAAACTATCAAGACTTGCTCACAGCTGGACATCGTCAATGTATTGTAAAGAAAATAACGGGCAAAATGGTCCTCATACCTCTCAAATAGGCAGCAATCGAAGGTGGTCTTTCAAAGGTGGATTAAATAAGCCAGACTAGATAAACTATTGAGCTCCTCAAGGGCCAGTACATACTCGATTCACTGTTGTTTCTGGTACATGGCATATTATATAAAAGTGGGTAATCTGGATGCTTTCGCTCTGATACTACAACTGATGGAGCTATGGTTGATCCTTAAAACGTTTCAGACCGATCGCCTTAACTTGGCGGAGCCCAATTTTTGGGCTTTTGGAGCTAGGCATGTGAAAGAGTATCATTTTCTACTAATATTTCAAACGCTTGAAATGAGTACCGGAGCAATGACGCTCTCTAGAGGTGGGTATGGGTAAAATAGGTACTTACCTACCTGGACACCCCTCATTCAGTTTTCTCCATAGGTACTCTTGCTCGAAGAAATGATATGGAATAATAAAATGCAGCGTTTTGACTTTTAGGCCCGGTTCATCAAGAGTGGAAATTAACATCAACAATCTATGAACAATTTCCTGTGAACGTGCAAGAAATTGATAAATTGAACTGAATTGAAGAATGTCAAAAAATGTTTTATTGGTGTGACCGTAACTATATTTTTATTCTTGATTGATTCTTAAGATATTTTACTCTTAATTAAAATGAACCATAAGTATGCTTCCTTAAAATTACACATCTTAATGCAAACTAGAAAATTAAAATTTACGGACCACCGGAGTTTACCATCGAATTGCATATTTAAATTTGGACCTCAAGCCATGCACGGGTTGAGTAGGTATTTTATCTTTTGAATTGCTCCCCGCGCTCGCTGCTTCTACTTCTGTAGTTCACCTCTTGATAAGGCCACACCTGAACAAGGGCAGCTCAATGAGTGTATCGACAAGTGGTTCATCTAATTTAAATTGAACCTCAATCGAGTGAACGCCCACATGGAGACTCTATTCTGTGTAGAAGAAGAGTTGGAGGTACGATTAGATTGAATTGTGTTCGCGTCACATCCTATTTCGACATCTCGCTTTTCGCTGACCTAGAATATTTTATCCGCTTTTCAAGCGTATTCCGTTCTTCTCAATCGCCTGTAAAAACAAAGGTGCATCCTGGTTAGGAATGAATCCTGAAATGAATACGAATCCCGGTCGATCCCTACAGTAGTGAGGAATTTAGTCACTCCAACATTCATTTCACCACTCGATTCAGAAATCACGATACAATCTCCCCTGCTACACCGCTGGTTGGCTCATAAAGATTATAAAGTTTATGTACTTTCTTCATTCGGAGCGCTGAAGGCACCCGTAAAGTTTCTTTACCTGATATAACCTATTATTACTCAACTGAATACTGAAATCACATTTACTTATTGGCTTTTTAATCAATTTTGTTGTAGTCATGGAACCAACTGTCGCGTCTCCAGAAGAATCTGATTTGCGGCGTGGCTGGTCTAATTGGAGGTTTTCTAATATTTTACCATTGGAGTCAACCGCCTGTGAGGGCAGGCATGAATATTATGCCTATTCCCACGCCCAGACAAGTCGGCCTGTTCGACAGATGGGTGAGTTTCCTACGATTCACCACACTGTTAAGAAGAACTGTAAAATGGTATTTGTTCAGCTGGAAGAGTGAGCTTGTAGCCTTATGCAGAGCAGATTAATAAATAATAAATCAAATTAAATCATTGCATCACTGAATACTAAGATTTGAAGAGCGTTATGAGTTTCGTTTTAACTTTTGCAGGAACCCAAAGGTGATCCGAAAGCTCATATCGTCGAAAGCAACGTCGTCGAAGAGCCCCCAGAGCCGGAAGACCACTTCAGAAAACGGGCCGATCCCATAGACAAGCCCAGAGTTGACCAAATTCTTCCTCCCGAAGTTGAGGAAGCGCCGCGTTCCAATTTCAGCGTTTTTGTCAACGACAGGCAAAAGGCTGTGAGAGACGCTTTCAAACACGCGTGGTCGGGCTACCGAGAGTTTGCCTGGGGATTTGACCATTTAAAACCAATTTCGATGAAACCCCACGATTGGTTTCGACTTGGTTTGACGATAGTTGACTCTTTGGACACGATGTACATAATGGGTCTTCGTGATGGTGAGTACTGTCTTCTCATAATCATGGTAAAATGTATTATAACTTTTCTTCTGGTAAGAATCTTGGAGGTTCATAGAAAGTGGCTGGGTTTGAATAAAGGGTGTGGCTTGAACTGGAAAGGTCATGGATGTAGAAGAACTACCACTTTTCAACGTCATGGAGCGTTGACATAAGATGAATGCCAACAACTAGTGTCATTGCTGTTACGCTCTAGAAAGGTTTGGCTGTGGTATATGTCAACTAAACTAATCTACAGTTCCATTGAATTTTGTAGTAGAAAATGGAGGACAGATTGGCATTTATTTCTTGAGATGAATTATTCTTAGTGTTGCCTCTTGACAATTCCTCATAAAACAGGTCAACAGGCATCAATGAGAGAGTCCATAGCGTCCAAATTTGCAATTGGACCCATTTTTTACATCGTAGGTAATGGCATCAAAAATGGTATTTCACCAAAGATGGCTATAAAGGGGGGTTTTATGTTTGTTATGAAAAGTAACTGGAACAAAAAAAATCTACAAATTTTGGGTTAATTTAGGTTCCCTTATCCAAAAATTTCCTTATCTAGTTCCAATTCCTTCCGCTGCCTTAGCAGGCACCACCTTGACGGTTGGCTCTTGATGAAAGGTAAATTGAGTCACCTCTAATCAACGCTTTTCGTAATGTAGTATATTTATACTGCAATCCAACTTGAGGACCAAGTCGGTAGACTTGTAGTCTAGAAAAACTGCCCAAGTAGGAAACATTACATAGATGCTATATTCCCTTATTGATGTCCAGCTGTTCGTTTTCAGAACTAGCCGACGCGAGAGAGTGGATCGCCAATGGGCTGAATCTCAACAAGTACAACGATGTGAATCTGTTCGAAGTTACCATTAGAGTTCTCGGCGGGCTCCTGAGTGCTTACCATCTCACGAATGACGATCTGTATTTGGAAAAAGCCGTGAGTATTTATTCAAGACTATCAAATGTTCTGGAGAATAATCGTGGCTGACCAACCTATAGGCACGGAAGGCGTCATTATTTATTATCCGTTTTGTGGATTCTATTTGGATTAAGATTTGCTCATGAGAACACGATTCGATTCCCAAAAAAAGAAAATACTTCCCGATAATGACTAAGACAGATAACGTGGAAGAAAAGACTGGTCTCAGAAGAGACGTTTGGACGTGCGAATGATTTCGACTCTCAAATTTCTCGCTGCTTGAACATGTGTGATATTTGGCTTCGACTGTTCGTTGTAGAAAGACCTTGGAGAGCGACTTTTGCCTTGTTTCACTCGGTCGCCGTCCCCAATACCGTTTTCGGACGTAAATTTGGCCTCGCACACCGTTCATTCGCCCCGGTGGGGTCCAGACAGTTCGACGTCGGAAGTTACGACACTTCAGCTGGAATTCCGTGACCTCAGCAGGGCCACCGACGATCCTAAATACGAAGTAGGTGCTTTCCTCATAAGAGCATGGCATTGACAAACAACTCGCGTTTTTTTGGTTACATTTTATCTTTACATTATTTTGTTGTTGCTTTGCCTGCAATGCATCTCAATTTGCAACCTAAGCCACCTAATGTCTAAAACATAACAAATTTTTATTAGACCGCAGCTGCCAAAGTGTCGCTTCACGTCCACGATCTAGCCAAGACGGACGGTCTTGTTCCTATCTTCATTAATCCTCGAACTGGGCAGTTCCAAAGCTACACAGGACATCAAGTTAGGCGCCAGAGGAGACTCTTATTATGAATATCTCGTCAAACAGTGGATACAAACTGGGCATACCATCGACTAGTAAGTTCCGGACGGTTGTCATATATCTACGGTAAAACTCCGCTCCAAAATCCGTGCTCCTAGAGGTAAGCGAGAGCTACTCCAGAGCGTTCTCAGCTGATCAGGTTGGCTGTTCACCCTGTCATCCCGTACTACTTGCCTTTACCTCACAGAAATCGAACCCAAATAAGTGGGTGATGGATGTTCTCGAACTTTGTATCCCCCTTCTAGCAAAATAGCTGTTTGTCTTGCTCACTTTGTAGGACATATTTTTCGTGAATGTAGTACTGAGTGAACTTGTTGCTAACTCGTAGGGCTAAACGACTGCAAACAGTAAATCGTTTCCCTTTTCGATTTTTCTATCCGAAAAATGGTTATATCGATACTTCCAGTTCTTGAAATTCAAACGAATTTCGAATGTTTCAGTCTTAAAAACGACTACCTTGAAGCAGTTGCGGGTATCAAGAAGCATCTGATAAGACGGACGCCGAACAATAATTTACTTTTCATCGGAGAATTAAAGGGTGGAACGAGAGACTTTGTTCCAAAAATGGTAATTTTTCCCGTATAGAGAGCACGAAGGACGCCTGAAGATCGCTGTTCTTACAAAGACTCTGCTCTCATATATTATCTTGAGATTTCCTCATGCCAGTTATTCCCAGTTAGATGTAACGGTAATTTCTTCCCCTTCCTCAGGATCACCTGGTGTGTTACTTACCGGGGACATTGGCCCTGGGGTATGCCCATGGCCTACCTAAAGAACACTTGGACTTGGCCGAGGACTTACTCTACACTTGTTATCGTACTTACGCTGAGCGTCCTACTTTTTTAGCGCCCGAAATAACTTTTTTCAACCTACAGGTAAGATTTTGGAAGAATTTATTTTGAGGTGATAAATTATGGAATGAGTAAAAACGTCTCACCGCTCTCATGCTATTGTGAAGAGTATGTTGTGTGGCTCACAGCTGGAAAACGATGTAAGAAGGTATATCGGTTCAGCAGGGCCAAATAACGAGTATATTTTGAAGTGTTTACTGGCTTGTCTGAACGAGGATTTGATTTTAAAATTTTTTAATATTACAATGGTATACCTAAAGAGGAGACGGTTCCTACAAGATTTGTCGGTAGATGTCGGACTACGACATTACTGTGTGCCTACATGTTTTTTATTTTTCAAAATCCATAGTAAATGAGCTGTATAAAAGTTATTTTGGAAGAACCCAAGTTTAATTTAAGCATGTATTATCCGTATAACTTTTTTTGTTTTTTGTTTAATTCTCGATACGAAATTCTTTGTTGTATAGGTCAGTGCTCCCTACATCAACAAATAAAACAGTGTTGAGTGTGTTGTGTGCGAGAATGATTTAACAAGTTGATGTTACTTGATATTACCATGATCGACTTGCAGAAGGACGGAAGGAGTGACATGTACGTGAAAACCAACGACGCTCACAATCTTCTTCGTCCTGAATTCATCGAGAGCTTGTGGTACATGTACCAAGTCACTGGAAACAAGACTTACCAGGATTGGGGCTGGCGGATATTCCAGGTAAGACAACCTCTTGTGTCTAGGAAAAGTATTCGTCAGTGGTGACTTTTCATTCAATTTAATTGTTTGATGGAGCCACATCGAAGCTGAAAACGTTTTATACGTCGTGCCGTTCCACACTGAAAACCTCAGAATGACGTCATATTATTTAGCTGTTGAGTCCGTTGTGGTGCAGTTGTATAGCGGTGCCCCTTCCACGTACAGACCATGTTTGAGGTCGTGGTGTTCCTTTCCTCGAACAATGAATATAAGCGCTAGTGTATCCGAGCGTGTGTGGATATCCTTGTCTGCCCCACTTCGCTGATCAGTTGAGGCCAGCTTTGCTGCTCCTGCAGTAGCGTCCCCGTGTTTAAAGAGATGGAAATTAAATAATGCAGCACTCACATGATATCCTACTGGTCATCACCACGCAGTGGGAAGACCTTCGTTTGAGTAAGACGCTGCAGCGTTGCTCGGGATTACATAACTAGTGGCCATTCCGTAGTTAGAAATAACTCACTAGGCTACCGAAGAATACCTTCCTGGTCGTATTTGTCTATCGACCAGAATAAAAACTGGCTTTCCTGTATAACAGGATCGGTCTTTGCCTGCCTATGGTAGCCCGAAAAAGAATTCACGGCGCGGCAATCCGTGCATAAGATGTGTGTGACTGATGAAACTCCCTTACGTAAGAACCTTATTTTCTTCATTTCTTTTACGATCATTGTCCCTTTACAGAGCATCGAAAAATACTGCAAAGTGGAGCACGGATACACGTCTATTGGGAATGTGAACAACCCTGAAGACGTGAAGCCCCGTGACATGATGGAGTCGTTCTTTCTCAGTGAAACTCTCAAGTACCTTTACCTGTTATTTTCCGACGACAGAAAACTTCTCGACATTCAGAAATACGTCGTTAATTCAGAAGGCCACCCTCTTCCTGTCTACTTGAATTGATTCTTCCAGTTTTCAGCGGTCGCGCAATAAATTTCGGGCCTCTCGTTACCAATGCATGTTGGTCACTTCAACAAAATGAGTTCATTGGTGCTGTTTTTGAGCGTAGTTCCGTGGAATCATCAAAAGATACAGTAATCATAATTTTTTGAAAGGAAAACATTATTTTCGGAAAAATAGCTCCAATGAACTCGCGAACTCTAATTAAAACGCCAGGATTCTCACTGAATCCGACTAGCCGCTTATGATTTTCAAAGTTTATTGTTATAAGTGTACTTTGTTTATGAGATAATCAGATCTATTTTAATATTGCAACAAATCGACTTCTGAGCAAGAAGATAACTGTATGAGAATGGATGGAAGGACGAATTTCACAGAATGGACTGCTCCCAGGCAATAAGAAGTCTTTTAGCGTGAGTGGGTGTCAAGAGATTTCGATCAGGAAAAGGCCTTAGGAAGTTCTTCAGGTTGCCGGTAGGGAGCGGCTGCGGATGAGATCCATTATTTGGCAACATTTGAAGCAGCTTGGCAAGTCATCTACCTAGCTAATGAGTTAGTTGGGTCCTAGGTTAAGGTAAAAGTAGTGTTTAGTCGCATTTTAAGTTAATCCTAGTCCCAAATTTAGTTATCCTAAATAGAAAATATTGGGCATAAATTGGGGCCAAATTGAAGTCCAAACAGGTCCACTCAACCCATAAGTTATTCCCTCAGGACGAATTTAGAAGCTCGTTGAGCAAAAAATGTCGTACTTAAAACGTATAAGTGAAATGTCGCCTAACATTAAAATGAACCCCTAGTTGTTGGGATTCCATATTCCCTCAATTATGAGATGAAATGTTACTTAGGGCATCGTGTCTTCATGGGCGCCTGTGAATAACGGACAGAACATTACACTGATCACTAGGGCGGACTAGGGTGCAATGGACATTCTAAACGAAAGTCAAATCATATTAGGATGCATGTTCTTGTGGTCAACGTGACTTCTGTGGATCGTTTTGTTCGCGGTACACTAAGCCCGAATGAAGCGTTTTAATGTGCAATAGTTTACGACCGCAGCAAAGAGCCAAGGGCTCATAAAGAAGGTGCTGGTTAACGTTATAATTTGAAGTTATACTGCGGGTTCACATGTGTGCGGTAATGTAGAATCGTGCCGTGTAGCAGCAAGCCGTTCACATGAATGCGGAATGTTTGACCAGAAAACAGCGCAGCAGGTCACCTAGTGGAAATGCTTTAACTTACTTGGTTCATGTCCTCATTGAATCGTTGATAGTTCCATCGTGCCATTCACCTCAAATGATTGTCAGTGTAGCGTCAGCCATGAAGAACAGATGTTTGTTGGTGCTTTAAATTCGAGATAGTATTTAGATCAAAGGTTAACGGGACGATAGGTAATTGAAGAAGTCTCCGGTTGGTGGTCCATTACACCAGTAAGGGGGTTTTGAAAAAGAAGTGAGCGAACAAAATGAGGTCAGCTATTGTGGTTAGTGCGACCAGTGCTTCCTTCAAGTTGCTCAAGATGGTGACTAGAGTGGGTCGCTTATATTGGCATTTTTGTTCACTTGGCTCCTTGCGTCATCATTTAGTATCAACCAGTCTCTCGTCAGACTTCAATTTGAGAAAAGTGGGTGAATTTGTCAGATTTTTAATGCAAAACTTACTATATGCATATTTTTCATTAAAAAAAAAAGCTCTAAATTTCACTGGGACAGACTAAAATTGTCGTTACTCAATGTAGCCTACAAAGTATTTGCCAAGGTTATCAATGCTAGACTAACACCAATAGCTGAACTTATTTTTGGTGACTACCAATGTGGGTTCCGACCAAACAGATCAACTACGGACCAAATATTTTCTTTGAGACAGATTTTGGAAAAGTGCTACGAGTTTAACGTTAATGTTCACCAGCTGTACATTGATTTTAAGAAAGCTTATGACACGGTCAAGAGGGGGAAGATCATTGAAGTTCTTAGGGAATTTGGAGTACCCGATAAGCTAACCAGACTAATAAGGATGACCTTGATGGACACCAGAAGCATGGTAAAGGTGAACGGTCTCATGTCTGCTCCCTTTAGAGTCAGAGTTGGGGTACGACAAGGAGGAATTCTGTCGGCCACACTTTTCAATCTGGTTCTCGAAAAAGTAATGAAAGATATCCCTGGGAACCCTGGTGGGACCCTCTTTAATCGGCTGCTCCAATGCCTTGGGTATGCTGACGATATAAGTATGCTAGCAAGAACATTGCAGGCTTTGGAAGAAGGTTTTTTATACTTGGAGGAGAATGCCCGAGAAGTTGGCCTAAAAGTCAACTATGAAAAAACAAAATACGTTCTAAGTAAAAGAAATGAGGAGAGAGAACAAGAGGAAGAAATCCTGATAAATGGAAAGTATTTTGAGAATTGTTCAACCTTTAAATATCTTGGAACAACTGTCAACAAGGACTGCTCTCTTGAACATGAAATTAAAGCCCGAGTTAATGCAGGAAACAGGTGTTTATTTGCACTAACAAGTTTTTTCAAAAGTAGGTTACTTAGCAGGACTTCCAAAGTTAAAGTGTACCGAACCGTAGTAAGGCCAGTTGTGCTATATGGCTCTGAGACTTGGACCCTAACAAGGAAAGAGGAAGACCAGCTCAGACGCTGGGAAAGGAAGATCCTAAGAAGAATTTATGGGGGGATTTGTGAAGGGGGCAGGTGGCGTATCCGAACCAACGAGGAGCTCGCTCTTTTGTATGGACAGCCCGACATCATAGCAGAGGCGAGACGAGCCAGACTCCGATGGGCAGGACATATGGAGAGGATGCCTGTGGAAAGGGCAGCTGCCAAACTGTACAGAGGCCACCCAGGAGGAAGACGATTGCGTGGGAGGCCAAGGCTGCGCTGGATAGACGGAGTGGAGGATGATCTGCGACAGATGGGCGTCATGAGGTGGCGCACACTTGCCGCGGACCTTGCAGCGTGGAGGCTAGCGACTGGTCAGGCCTAGGCCCTCAAAGGGCTGTAGCGCCGTGGAGAAGAAGAAGACTAAAATTGATTACCCCTTTTTTGTCTGTAAGGGCCATACGCCAAGACAACTGGAAGATTTCACATCAAACTCCTCTGAGTCAAGATAATTGTCCCAAAATCGCCTTCCTTAATGCAACGGCGTTCTAAAAACATTTTTCATGTGACACGCATTTAGTAAAACTTAGGGGGCAGCGTGGATGACGTGTTCCACATTCATGTGAACTACCGCTTAATTTCTTCGTAACTTCGACCTTTGCTAAACGAATCTTATTATTTTAATCTGAAAAAAATCACCTTATCTTTGAGACCAATGTGCGTCAGAGCCTACCCGGATCCCCGCCACTAAAGGGCTACGTTTGCCCCTGGACGCCAAGCTCAAATGTGTGCCGCTTTACGCGATCTAAATTATTTTAATACCTTCTAAGATACTCAAGAAACTCGACTTACCTACATGATATTATGTGCTTGTTTTACTAGTCGTACCATCTTTTCCTACTAAAGTGTCTAAGTGATTCGAGTCTCGTTCCTTTTTATCGAAGAAAATGTTCTTCTAATTTTCACGAACTGAGCGATTTATATTTGAATCTGCTGTAGCATTCCGTGCAAAAATAATCGCGTTGTATGAACGAGTGTATGAACTGTTTGTTTCTGCTTTTACAAGTTAATAGTTGACCAAAATCAAATGAACGTTTTCAAGTTCATCTGTCGCCAATGTCGGTGACTGCTCATATCCGTGCATCGATTGTTGAACCAAACGGAATAATGATCGTGTCGTGTTTGTTAAACTGCTCACTCCCATCGTTGAATGTTGTAACCAGTTTGAATAATGTTTGTATGTTGGCTGTGCAGCATGGAAGCATTCCTTCTCTCTGATGTAAAGTTCAAACGTACCAACGTCATGAACAAACTCCTTTAATGGCTCACAGAATACTTAGGGTTGGTTTGGCCTGACTAATTTAGATCTTGTCTGTGGCTGTGCTATGCTTGGAAGTTCCTATTTCGGAGTCTCTGGTTGCAGGGAAAGACTTATCCCCCCTCCTCATTCTCCTCCTATATCCACTGTCTTAGTGACAACATTTTGAATCTGTAACAAGCTCGTACTAGGTGGCTAATTTAGGAATTTTATAACAACCAAAATGACTTTGTCCAACGTCAGGGCAAGCATGAATCATGCTACAATGTGTAACTACTTTCCACCTCACTGACATTCCATGCTGCACAACCCTTAAGTGTTCGACGTTCTTCCTCTACCTATTTATGAATGTTGTACTACATGAATAGAATTCACAATATTATATTATATAAATAGTTGAATGATAAATAAATTGATGTAAATACGTAAATGAATAGATCTTGAAATTTTGTTGTTACTTAAAATTGTTGTTGACTATAAACGCGTATTCATTGAAAAATTGTATTTTATTGCTGTTGTGGTGTATGAAAACGACTTGATGTTTCGTTGGGTTCGCCGAAGAGCGCGTTTTGGCGCTCAAATGAGTAAATTATTGAACTAACGTGTAAAGATCTGTGAAAAAAGACTATTGTTTTTGTTCGTACCTATGCTTCTAGACAAATTTCGTTGTAAAGCGTCGAAAGAAGTATTTTAAATAAAAAGTTTTGGGAATTTCGTGACTTCTTAATTATAACCTTATGCGCCATAGATAAGACGGTTAAGGGTGCATTTACACTGGACCCGATTTTTTACTCGGCCGAACTCCAGCTCTGCCGATTCTACCGATTCCCCGACTGAGGTGTTTAGACTAGATCCGATTTTTCAAACGATTCTACCGATTTTCGTCAGTTGCCCCGGGCCCTTCGTATAATATGGAAGATCTAGCAGCGATAGAATTTCTAACTGAAAACTCACTGTTGAGATAAATGTTGTTGGTTGAGCGTCGGGAATGGGCGAATGACATTTTTATGGAAAGAGAATCATCCATACCTTGTTCCCCCCATTGCTAGAACAACCAATAAAGTTTCGCGAGTATTTCCGGATGACTCCAAAGACTTTTTTTTACATTTTGAGTGCTATCAGACGGCGAGTGAAGAAATTTTCCAATTCCGGATTTGTATTTCTCCAGAAGAGAGGCTGTGAGTTGAGCTAAGTCTTTATGATGTCGTTACACTTGACTTTCATTGTTTTCACTTTAAAGTTATTGTTTTAAAATAAATTTGATTTTCTCAAAATAGAAAGATATCCGTAAAAATGCTGCGTTGACTGTACTTACATTAACTGTACAAGATGGACGTAGTTACCCTATGATGACTCCTGATAATCAAAAAGCGAGAAAAAAAATTAATTTTTTTACCAATAAAATTAATTTTATTAGTAAAATGGCAAAACGAGTCATGCAGTGACATGATTAAATGCCTTTCTGCACCAGAGAAATTAGCAAGTCGACGTCCATATCGAAAAATGAGATAAAAGTAGGAGAAGTGCATACGGAGACGCCAGATTCGGCCGAACAAAACAAAATTATTTGGTTCGGAATCGGTAGACGGAAGAGCTCGGCGGAGTTCGGCCGAGCAAGTCGGGCACAGTGTAAACACTTCGTCCGAATCCCATTGAACTTTCCACTTTTGTTTACTCGCCCGATGTCTGCCGTTAACGGCCGTACTCTGCAGAATGAAAAATCGGCCGAATTCCGGCTCCAGTGTAAACCTAGCCTAAGTCTCTTGAAGTGTTCTTTTGTCTTAATGTTGGATCCTGAATGGCTTCGAGATCTCCAGAAAAACAATCACGTTACGACACATGATTCATCGATATCGTTCCGAGAAAGTAACAAACATCTCAACCAAAATACCTTTTGTACTCAACGTATCAATTCTAGATTATTCACCCTTTTCCCACTTCACTATGGTATTCAAACGGATGACAAAACAACTCAGTGATGAATTCGAAGAAAATAATTTATGTGAATATTAAAACAGACTTGAATAGCACTAGATAAATATAGAACAGCTTTTTATTCATTCTATTTAGGCATTTCAATTTTTCCGTAATAAATAAACTCCCACAAATTGATATGATAATACTGGCTTAAGGTAATGATCAAACATTTTTATTAGGAAACAAGTGGGAGAAGTTGCACGACGAAAAATAGACGTATAAATTAATTACATAGGTACAGAGATATCACAGTCAGAAGTTTTCGGGCTTAAATAAAACTGCAGGGCAGGCGAAATATTCAATTCTGCCTCTACGTTGTGAAAATGTCGGATTCCCTCGAAGGCTAGTCGTTTTGGAGTTTGGAGTCAGCCTCAGTTTCGTCTTGAGTTTGTTTCGCTTCGACGACGAGTTGGTTTTTCTGCTTCCACCGTTCCAAATTGCCTTTACAAGTGTCGAGAAGGGGTTTGGTTTCAGGGATGAGCTCCGTGAGAAGACCGTAACACGGGACGCAGATTCCCGTGAGGAAACCGACCTGGAAACAGTCGTAGGGATGAGTCGGGTTGTTGGGCTTAAAGGGACAGAAAATTGGTCAGATTGACGCGACGATTTGATCAGGATTAGGCCCTGCAGGTGATGAATACAGAGCCAATACCCGCATCTACGTTTTCCTAAACCTAACTAGGCAGTGATGGGGCTAGAACCTTGGTGAATACAAAATACGCTAAATACGTTTAAACCCTATTTTTTAAACTATTTTTCTGCAAGTGTCTCATTCCAGATGGTAACATAAAGAGCGTTTCCTCGATTCAGTCTGTACTCTTTAATTTTCACTTTATCTTTCATCCTTTGGAATTGTAGGAGGTGTTCGCGAGAATGGTTAGATTCCACAGGGGGAAGAGCAATATGTTCTTTCTATCCGCCCTAGGTGCCCTCAGGACGATTGAAACGTTGAAACTCACTTGGGAAGCTGCTTGCTGATCTGGCTGATTCCTGTCCATCATGGCAATAGGGATGATACCGGCTGCTCTTTCTGCGTCTCCCTGAAAATATAAATACTACTGTAGCTATGGTATAGGGATATTCGATAAGGTGCTATCTAGATTTTGCGCAGCGGATAATTTTCAATGTAATTAATATTACTCAGTAATGGCGAAAACTATCAATCATTTTACTCTAAAGCCTACATTTGCAGTTTGTATTTGTAAAGCTCGTGAGCAAGGTGAACCATCAGCTCCATTTTTCTCATCCTCCGGAGAAGTATGAGAAACTACACGAGTAAAAAGTAACACCCAGTTAGTTTTTTTCGGAGGCTAGCACCAGTCGCAAAGACATGTGTCTCCAGTTTGACGTCAAGAAAAATGGAGTTTTTGGCGAATGTTTCCTTCATATCTCTTGCTCTAACAGAACATAAAATATTTTCATATGCCATTGAAATGTTTGAATAATTTAGCGCCTTCGTTCCCTCCAATATCTTGCAGAAGCCAGAACCTCGCCAGCCATATCCTCTTTTTTGCAATAAAAAAATTTTTTTTTTTTTTTTTTTAATGCTGATTGTGCACCGACTTTATTACTTGATAAAGTGACTTGTTTGCAACAAAGAGAAAACACCAACGATTGACATGAATGTTTGTAAATGTACCGCCGAAGCGAGTACAATGACAGTACAATGTACACGAATGTTGGTAAGCCTGTCAATTTCACTAATGCTCGTATTGTGAAGACACAGGTACAAAAACAGCGGTACCATTCATCACCTACTTGTTCGTAAAACTCTTGAAAGATGACCTCAGCCGTCCTCGCTTGGAGCTCCCATGGCTTAGCACTCGCAGACAGGTCACTGGCAGTCATTGCAATAGCTTGTATGAGAGACCTGAAAAATCACAGCTCATACAATCGATTGCTTGAAAAGTACCCACCGAAAATCCTTCAGACTACAGCAATGGAATGAATAAACTTCGACCAATTAAATTTATGGTAAAAAAGAATTATTTTGAGAAGAGTAGGTTTTGTGCGTAAAACAATCGCCATACTCGAGAAAATTGGATTTTGACCAACTGACCTGTGCTCCGGGTTCCCCCATGAGAACGTATTATTCTGAACGATCTGCTGTAATCTGGACTTGTAAGGAAAGAACCTCGCAAGGTCTGTGGCGAGGATACAGTGCTTCACGCAGCCCAGGACTTGTTTGTACTCGCTGTTCGTCAGCTGGCTGAAGATATTATGGCCATGCTGCGATCGAAAAAGAAAGAACAATTACGAACGTAAGTAGATTATTTAGATTAGCAATCCACCTCTAACAATGATTTGTGGCACAAGACGGCAATGAGCTTCTCACTTGTTGAAGGATGGTAATAGTTTGATTGAAATGGTGGTGCTCCATAGTCGAGGTGCTGTAAATCGCAGCCAGTGGGGATTCAGTTTCCAGCATAAACTTGTTATTCTTACCCCGATGATCGAGATCGTGACAGAGGGCAGCTACATACAAAGCCAAACACTGGAAAAGAATAATTGATATAGTTCGATCAACTTTTTCAAGTTTTTAGAATCGTTGAAGAAAAACATTTCTTAAAAGAAGATTAATAAGGAACTAAATTCATTAAATTCAGAGCATTTTTCAAAGTCGAGCGTTTTGAATTTTAAAAGGAACGAGCCACTGGCTACTCGCTGCAAGGGCTGACTTCAAGGATACAGTCTAGAGTGATAGAAAGTTAGGGAACGACATAAGACCACTGAGGAATAAAAAAAAAGTTTATTATTAAAATTCGGAAAATCCCGGTCTGAAGAATACCTTTCAAATGCTTTAAGAAATCTGAAATTAGAACATAGACTCCGTTTGGGTTCTAATTGAGTCAAACTCGACTTCAACACAATTTCCTAAAATCCAGGCCGGGTCTAGAAGGTAAAAATGGGTCATCACTGGACCATGGGAAACTTTGAGTGGGCCCAATACAAAAAAAGAGAAATAACAAAATAGAGTCGAAGATGAAGATTAAATTATGACTAGATGCTTTTCTAGGATTTTAAACATTTATTCTCAAAAGTTGGTATCTCTGAATCTCACCTTTCCTAGAATGCAGTGATCCAGCTGAGAAAGAGTTTTAGGCACAAAAATCAAGCACGATTTCGCCTATTAGCAAAATTGAAGGTTTTGAGGGTAATTTAATGGCACTCAGACGACGGGCGAACGTTACAGTTTTTTCTATTTTAAACTCAAATTCTAAAATTCGTGGGATGAGCACACCAGAGATAAAAGTAGCACATATTTGAAGTAAAAGTCGCGCACTATATGCAAATACACCGGTTTCTGGGAAATTCAGAACTTCCTCCTCAGTCAGGCACAAAGTTACCACGTTTGTTGCTCATCATGAGCCAATAGAGGAGCGCAAATCGACTATTGATCGAGAAAATTACTTCAACAAACACCATTTGAATGCACTGAAGGGGCCAGCGACGTGATTAAGCTCAGTGGGGAGGAGGTGTCTCGGTCGAGTTTTGATGCGATGACGTGCGCTTCGGGACTGGTTTAAAATTCACTATGATTGACTCTGACCTCGAAACGGTAGCGATTTCACTCGACGATGTATCAACCAGAGTAGTCCAATGCTCCGGTGATTTAAAGATGACTTTTTAGTCAAATATTTTTCTCTGTATTTAATCAAATTGCTCCAAGTTAAAATATTTCAGCTATATTTCTGTGACTTAAGTTATCGAGGTTGTATAGTTCCTCTAAGGTACATTGCAGAGCTTGTAATTTAAGAATAGTCTTTAGGTATTTGTTTTCGTGTTGCTGTCTAATAAAAGGAACCCAAAGCAGCAACACAATTAAAAATACTCGTGAGTAATTTGTTTTCGTGTTGCTGTCTAATGAAAGAAACTCAAAACAGCAACACAATGATTGTGTTTTTTAATAATATTATTATTCTGTTAACTGATTTTCTTTTCTGCATTAGCGACCTAATTTATCTAATTTTATGCGGTTTTGCCTTTTGAAGAGCTCATTGACGCTATGAAGTCGAACAGTCTCTTTGTTGAAATCCAGTAGCCAGCAGAGATGGGCAGCTTAAAGCCTGATGGTTTCGTTTATGTCTCGACTTGTAGGTCATGATGTAGCTTGTCATTTCCGAAGTACCTTAGAGCGTTGGTGATGCACCTGAGTACCGTATTTGGAAATCTCTGTATCATGTCTCGATTCGTTTGAGCAGTGCAGCCCCAAAACAGCACTCAAAGTCCAGGTCCGGCTTTAGGACTTGCTTTCAAGGATTATATTGTTGAAGAAGGCCTATTTAAACGTTGAAATTGAATGCCAATTCATAATCCAGTAGTTTTTTGAATTTGAGTGCCCCTCACAGCCACGATTTTCGTATTTACGGTGAAGGTCGCTGTCTTTCTATCGTCATTTTCAGGTAGATAGCTGGTGTAATGGAGATACAAGAGTGTGCCAATGGCAATCACCTCTGGCACTCCAGCATTGATCATTTCGGGTTTCGAATAAGCATCTTCATGTTTTACGCGGTCTGATAAGAAGTAGGATCTTAGGAGCTGTGCATACTATTGCGGGAGCATCTATTGCAGACTCCAAAAACAAGACGCGCAGATTTTGTCAAACTTGGGTGACGACGAGGAAGATGGCAGAGCATACTTTCTGATCTTCATTAGCACTTTCAATGATAGTGGTTATTTGATGCACTAGATGAAATGTCAAATGTTTACTTCTGGAACCAAATTGGTGTTTTGGTATCAGGTTAGGTCCAGGGACAACCTGAACTAGGCTCACATAAAGGAGCCTTTTGAATAATTTTGATAATACAGACAAGAAAGAGATGGGCCTGTACGACGCAGGTATTTTCAAGTGCTTCCCTGGTTTGGGAATCATTATTACCTCAATGTTTCACAGTTGTGGTGTTACATAACAGAGCCTGATGGAAGCAGGGTCAAAATAACAGGATATTTATATTGAATAGGTATTCATAGTAAGTGAAATGTCGATAACCCATTTTCATCATACCCTGTATGGCGATATTATTAACTAAAATAACGAAAACTTGATAACGAAAATAACCATGTCACAACTAGGATCCACATAGAGTCTTAGTGCAAAATTTCTCATTTTTGAGCGGCCAATTGGTATTTAGAATCCCCACGTTTAGAAAGTAGAAGGCGAAAATTTGAAGCGAAGACAAATCTATTCATTCACCTCATTCGAGCTGAAAGTGCCGTTGGAATGTTTGATGATGGCGTACATGGAGTTGGCGACGGAGAATCCGTGAGACCAGTTGTGGTATGGGACTCGCCTGTAGTTCTTCTTCACCGTCAGGATGAACCTGTCGAACGAGGAAAACTGTCGTTGTAAAATCACAAGTGTCTGGTTCATCCTATCGTTCAAATAACAGGATTTGAGGCGGGGATGTCGCGACGTTCAAACCCTCAACGCTCGCAGAATAATTAACAATGCTAATCAAAGGGGAGATCGGCTTTGTGATAAACGCCTACTCAGACTCAGCAAAACCACAATATTACTTCCCACAGGTTTTTATATAGTTTCCAAGGAGTCTGCAGGAGGAGGATCAATATATCCAATTTGCCAGGCTGCAGATTGATACTTTTTTATACTTTCGAAGTGAAAAAAAAAAGAAAAATTCTTGCACTGATGCAAACAATTCAGATAGTAAAATACCAACTTTATGAAAGCCTCCTGGACGGATTCAGTAATTGTGTCTCTCTGTCAATCCATAAATCCGTTGACATAATTGCACTACGTTGAACGGAATACAATGAAATGTCCAGTGTCCCCTCGTATCAATCGTAACACAAACTTGATTTTGCAGATTTGAGCGGTTTTTAAATCAATGCGCAAATCATTATGCAGCGCAGGGGGCAATGTATGGCTACCAAGTTCTCATAATGCAAAGCTGCAGCACCCAATAGAGAGGAGTTGCGGAAGGCAGATCAAAGATGGCTCAAGAAGTTTACGCCCCCTCCCCCCTTTCCAATTAACCTGCTCACGGTTTTGATTAAGAAACCTGAAGCCCTACGAGGGGACATGGTTCTGTGGTAACATGATCATCACATCAAATCAGCAGGAGTGATGTCAGTCCATCAAAATTGAAGCCTTCTGATACTTTTGGTTTTTAGAATACAAGTTGGTACTTTATAATACAAATTAAGAGGTCATATAGAGCATACATTGAAGAAGCAAATCGTGAATTATCATAATCGTGAATTCTTTGAAGGAGGAAATATTACCTGATGAGTGAGTCCCGTTCAAACCTAGCTAACCCGAAGAGGTCTCGGAACATGAGGATAGCTTGGCGGACTTTGGAGTCGTCATCGAGCTCGAAAACGTTGAAGTGGAAACTGCAAACCAAATAACGGTGATATTAATTGATTTCAGAATCATGAAGGGGTTGAGACAAGAGCAAACAGAAATATATAAATCTCCATGTGCACCAAACTATAGCATTGGTATGGTTGGTATTCTATTCCTCCGCACTCATTACAGAAGTATTACTAATCACTCACTCGTGGAGAGGACCCAATTTTTCGTTGGTCAGTGCCAACTTGGTCTTTTCAACTTCAGCCTCCGTGCAGGAATTGTGGTAACCGAGGACTTCTAACGCGACTCTGTACTTCTGTTCGGACCGACGTATTTTGTCGTACAATTTCGCGTGGTGGAGAGCCAAGCCGCAGTAGACGGCGAATGTTTCGAAGGCTTCTTCATCTTCCTGCGAGAAATGCAAATATGAAAGAACTTTAAATGATACGAGGAGGAAAGAGAAGGAGAGAATGGCTATAGAAGAAAACATGGTATAGGGGGTTTGACGATACATCAGTTTTTCTTGTTACACCATCGTCAGGTACAATCTCTAACTCTTGATTACTTGACGTTTTTATAGACCGGGATTCAAGAGATTCAAAGTTTATTGTCTTATTATGATTAATTATTACAAAATGTTACCGAGCGTTCGGCACCCACACTGATTTCCATTCATCTGTTGAGAAAATATCATCCCAGTCTTTTTAAATTGAAAGCCAGGGGCATGCAGGTTCCAACTAAACGATAATATCAAAGACTTCGAAAATGGAATTATTTCTCGAAAGATTCTTTGAAACTGACAAATTTAAATGAGAGATTAAAATCAACATTAAAAATAAATACTAAATGAGTGAAAAAATCTGTTATCAACTCATGTTAGTTATGAAATTTTCACTTAAAATTGGAGGTTTTCATTTCGAATTGGAGGTTCTATACATCAATTTGAAGGTTTTACACATTAAGTTGGGGTTTAACAAATCCATTTGGAAGGTGACAGAAATCTGAGAAAGCAATAACAAGTCAGCGACTGAAAGATAACATTCAACAAGAAACAATAATGAACATAATTTAAAAAAAGAACGAACAAATTTTTCCATGTAAGACTGCATAGCGGCCGTCAGGTAATAGAAACAGGCGAATCCGGCACCTCCAAAGGAATGGCATTATGAAGGGATTGATGGAATGTCTTCCTCATGTTGTGTTGCACGGAGTAGGTATTGTGAGGACCTATGCAGGCCAGCGTTGCGGCGTTTAAAACCGAACTGGAACGAACTGCTGAGAAACGAACAATTTCCGTCAACCTTCAATGTGAAATGGAAAACCTCCAATTTGATGTGTACAATTTCCATTTGAAATGGAAAACCTCGAATTCGACGTGATGGTACCAAATAATATCCTTAAATCCGGACTCCAAGTGTCCAGTTCTTTCTTTTCAAGGGTCCATTCGCCAGCACTGTCTTTGCGTTATTAGGAACGTAACGAGGCTATTATACGGTACGCATCGAGCTCACCCATTCATAAGAACTTTCCCGTGTCGCCACGGCTATTTTTGGTGCTACTCGAGGAATGCGAGGAGGTCAACCCCCATCGAGAAGAAGAACTAATGGGCGCCTAAGCGCTTTATAAAACTCTACGTTAGGGATCATTGGAAGTAATTAGACTATTCACGACAACAACTAGTAGGAATCACAATTTCATTCGTTCTCTCCTCTGATTTACACCATTTCATTTTTATTACTTGTAGGGCTGCAGTGAGGGCCTTTTCTACGGATCATGGCTGTGATACTCACCACAGTCCTAAAAAATCGACAAAATAATCCTGAATACCTAATCCAGTCTGGTCAAGTTATACCTTTGCGATATCTATCTTCTGGAAAATGGACTTGTTCTTAAGCTAAATTTAGGCTTTTTTGATAACAAAACATAAATATACATTAATTATATTGTTCGGACACAAGCTAACATTCGACCATGAAAACGTTCTACCGACGCACGTGTAAGCTGGAAACCATGAAAGTTTTATCTAATCTGAAAATCACTGTTTCTTTCAGTTTATAACTTTTATAAAAACAGTGAATGAAGAACTGTCTTTTGGTAATGACTTCTTAATAGGCGTTTCAAGTTGAATTGCGATGAAATTCGAGACAATTCAGAGCAAGCTTTATATAACAACCAGATACGAGTAAAACTTCGTCGTGAAATGATTTATATTTTTTACTGTAAAAATCTTAGATAAAATATATATAGATCTTAATTGCCTCAACGCCTATTCGAGTTGGCATCAGATAATTTTTAGAACCTGAAAATCCCTGGTACGGCGTAAAATGTGCCGAGATATGTACTAATTAGGTGATGCAGGTATGCGGAAAGTTACGAGCTGCTCTAACATTTCTCGGTCGTTTATCCTCAAACGATGTGTTCGTGATCATCGCTTTACGTCATTTAATTACAAACTGAGTAGGTGAGGTTGGTTTTTGTTCATGTTATATGAGAGAAATAAAGGATTTTGGATGGAAATGAAAGACAAATTACGTATTTATTAAAGGGATGTCGTTTTTAGGCGTTAAATACCTTTTGCGCGTAAGCATTTTTTCAAGAAGGTGGGTTCCAGTTTTTGTTCGATTGTGTAATAAGTATGAATGGTCCTACGTTATAAATAGGCTGGCGAGCCCCAATTGGGATTTATATCAACTAGTGTAACAAAACAGAAGTCAAATACGACTGTAGGCTAAGTTGAGACAAGCTCTGTAAAATTTGGTTTTCCCAGAGAGAAGATTTTCTGGTAAGATGGGGAAGGTGGTGAATGATTCCCCTGATATAAGTTCGAGGAATTTTATTTTAAATTGACTAACGAAGTGCCTTTTACCTCGCAGGGCTTCATGCCAACCAACAAACCCCATTAATTTTTTGAGCTTACACTTACCTTATTGAAAGGTCCATTATGTTTGTTGACCATCTGCATGACCCCTATGACGACCCCTCGGATGAAAATGGGCATGCAGAGGATGGTCTTGGTCTGGTAGCCGGTGAGCTGGTCGACCGTTCGGTTGAATCTTGGATCTGAGTAGGCGTCAGCAATGTTGAGCACTTCACCAGTCCGAGCGACCTGACCAGCGATCCCTTTCCCGACGCTGAAACTTGAAATGACGAATAAGTCAAAATATAACATTCCAACCGACCGGGTTAGGGTAAAATGGCATTGAATCCTAAGTTTACTAGCCGTTGAGACCCGGATATTGCTGGCTTGAGTTTCAAAGGTGCTCAACTCAGCGGTTTAGTCTCATTTTTTGGCGCAAATCTAGAGTACCTAAGCCATCATAACTTACCCTCTACTTTTCCTTGCAGTAGAAGAAGAAAATAAAAGTATTGAAGGATACAACCGAACAGAACGGCGTCTTGGGCCTGAGTTATTACAGAAACGCAACCAATTCGGCGTGTTTGGTGCCAGACGGGGCAACAGTCCACACTGCACACCCTTCAATGGATATCACCTACCATCATTGATTCCAGTTACTCAGCTCTCACAAGACAAACATCCTCTGAAAACTGAATGTCAGCAATTTCCGGATCACATGCATTTTTTGCTGCCTGTTGAGAGAGATTGAATTTTACATTCTCCGCAGATTTTTTCGAAAATCGAAAGTTTACCTAAGAGCCTAGCGCGATGAATACAGACAAGAGATATTGAGTCAAATGTACTCAATAGATTCTGAATCCTCTGGACGAATACGTATACCACTTCATCTGATATTGTTATCACAGTCATAATTCTTATAAGGAAAACATGATCAGAATACCATCTATGTACTTGAATGAAAAAATATGTCGTCATATACTAGCAACCTTTCGAGAGCAAATGCCAAATATTGATACCGCGTGCAAAGAAAAGGAGTTCATTGAAATTGAGGAAAAGTCATTAGAAGGAAAATGGGTGAGTACTATCTAAATGATAGGTGCAACGCTAGCTCACTACGTCTACTAACGTCTATAGGAAAATTTCAAATTGAACTAGGTAGTGTAGTTTGAAAGCAAATGAAATAAGACGTGCGTTTCACAAGGTTTCCATGTAAGGTATCTACTGGCTAAGCCGTAGAGAGAAGGGAATGACCGAAACTGTGAAAAAATAGGTTGTGAACGAGACCCACTAGCTATTATCTTAGGTATCTGAGTAAATACCTAATCAGCGTGATTATAAATTTTTCATTTGTCTTGAAAATGTACCATTATCAAGCTACATTGTTTCAGAATTTTGACCTGATATTCCTATTTGGATACCATAATTGTTCCTAAAACATACATTAAATGGACGAGAAGGCCCTCAAAGGTGATTTAGGTGGTTGTAAGAGGCTGCACTCAAGTGTCGTGTATAAATTCGACCTTGGAAGAGTGAATATCGTGAATATAAGTTGCCAAAAAAGCGCTATCGTGTTAATAAGGGTTTCGTGTAATCACAGCTGCTGGAAAAACCATGCTCTGGATGAACGTTACGTTTTAGTATAGATAAGCCAAATATTCGTACTATTAATGAGCAAAATCTATCGCGTGCCTTCTGTAAATGTTTAAATAGCTCGATTTTGGAGAAAGACATTGTGACTACGACTCAAAGGGGCTGAAATCAGATAAGTACTTTATATCCTTGTGTGGAGTTTTCATCGTGTCCTGGGGCACTCTCAAGCTACATTCCGCTCCCCTGGAAATCAAGAGCGAGCTTAAAAGGAAGGAAACTTTTCGGGAAACTCAGTATTAAAGACTAGAGGCGAGTCCTTGTTGGGGAGAATTTGCGAACATTTTATGAGTCCCGTTGAACCAAAAGATGAGATTTACACAACCGGTTTTTATTGAATTTTATCAATTCGAACTTGGTATAATCCCACCGTATTACGCCACTTAAGTATGGTAAGTATATGCCCACGAAGACTCATCTTCGAGGCTGAATATTCTTACTGATGATCATGATATCCCAGCTATTGACTCACCGAATTTCTTTGTCAGGTTGTGACTTGTTACCGCTGTCACTGTCGACTTCAGATTCATTTCCACCGACGTCGAAAATCCTGGCGTAGAGCTCCTTGTTTTTTGAATCGAGAAGAAATAACGAGGCTCTGTCAGCGTCAACTAGCCTTTGGGCGAAATTCATAATTTTCGTGACGAGCGAATCCATTGAGACCATGTCTTGGAAAATTGACCTGAAACATAAATGAATCGGTATTTTATAATCCAATACCAGAGAATATTGATTCGATATTTTCCTAGAATTTAAAAAATACTTAATTGAACAACTATCCTCTTACCAGTGCGTTGCACGGGCTTAAATATGATGGCTCTTGGTTATATTAATCTCTCACGATCACTCTCTCATGGTCTGGTGGCGTTGTGCACGAAATTTCACCTGCACTAAGATGGTACGCTATGACCGGAAGCAAAAAAAAAAAAAAAAAAAAATCTCATCTTAAACCCCAACCGCCCTTCCCTCTAACATTCTTCTTTTACGTATCTTTTACTAGGTATAGCAATTTAACCCCAATAATGCAAATATCCGTCCACCGACCGGTCCAAAAAATACATTCGTAATACAGGCTCAATGGAATATTGGACGCAAATTGATTATGTAGAATGCCACATACCAAGGCAAAATGAATGCTTTATGTGAATTTGGCAGCACAAATGTTAAATAGGAAACTAGGTAATATTCACCATTGTTCATATCATTTGTGCTTATTTTGGTTAAAAAAAAAGAGGTTTGAGTAGTTTTTTAAAGAACACTTCAATTTCAAACCAGCCGCGTACAAGAAAAATGGTGACTCAACTATGCACGTCACGCCTGAATGCTCGAGTCATCCGTAAAATAATACTGTCATTATGTTCGACTCTCTCATCTTGCCGCAAGGCCCAGACAGTATAAAATAATGATTACTGCCAAGATAGAACGCTGGAGCTAGAGCCCCATGATCTCTGGTGGCTTCGCACGAAGCCACGTGAGGTGAAGAGACTGACCGGTTGTAGCAGGGCATGTTTTTATGCGTAAATACCGCATCGGTGTTCGGCCTTGAATCAAAACCTTGACGCCACGAATCAGTAGATTGAAGTGGGTACAGCGCTCAAATTCGCATAGCCACAAGTCTAAAGGCTCTGGAAATTATTCCACAACTTATTATTATTCTAGGTGGACTCATCCCAACCGATTCAGCGCCCGAAAATTAAACGGAAAAGGATACCCCAGAAACCAATGTTTCCCTAAATCATGAAAAACCATTTTTGAATTCCCGTTTTTACCCTGCCACCTATTGCAGCAATCAATCCAATCCCATCTCCCATCTCAATCGATTTAGCGTCGAAAATGTACTGGAAAATGATACTACGCGCGCCTGGGTTCCCACAAATTGCAAATAATCACGTTGATCCTTTGTTTAAGGCGATCGGGATTTGAAAATCCGCAAATCCACTGAGCATACAATCCATCCGGGTCTTCTATAAGATGAAAAATAGAGACACCTCCTCTAATTCTACTATTTGTCGTCCGACAATTTCGGGGTCGAGAAAAGGTAAATTTGTATCTAAACTATGTGTAAGGTGTAAATTAGCGCCTGATATTGTTTGTGTGATAATTAGTCTTCAATAGGTTTTTGGCCCAGTTTTCAGAATCAAGCTAGTGAATATTGAATTGTCCATGGCTTCATTTCTCACATCTTCGATAACCGAAGTTCTCAAATCCGTCTATCCCTTGAGCGTATTTTCGTAACTCGGAAAAGGAACTTTCACTTCATCAACTCCGACACCCTAGAGTTGGTGACCAGTTACAGAAATAAGGTAAAATGAAAAGGCAGGTCAAGGCGTGAAAATGAAAGTTGATGTATGTTTTTGGAGCGCTACTTGCAAGCCAAAACCACGAATTTACGGTACCAGCTCTGAATTACTAAACACAAGACGTCGAAAAGGACCTAAGGTAGGTACACAAATTTCATCAATATCAGAAGCAAGTATCGTTTATTTAGTATCTGGGCAGATTAATATTATTACGAAGCAGCCATTAGAATGAAATGACAATTTTCAACAAAAGCTTACTGAGACCCTGACCCGCTCTGGTTAATGAACTTCACCAATGGCGGATTGGCATCTTGATATCGATTAATATGTAAAGAACGGCGTCGCGAGTGCCACTTGCGATCTTGATCGCCCATTCGAATTCTCATCCTCCGATTCAAAAAGGCGAGGATTTGCCCTTGACCCATGGATTCTTCATCCACGCTATCTTCTTTCCTGCTGTCTTCTTACTTCTTCGGAGTAACGCTATTACTTGGGGGTGTGTGACAAAGAAAAAAAGAGAAGCGGTTTTTGGTGGCAGGGTAGTTGACAAATCCTCGGCTCTTTTGACCTTTTTTCAGCAAGTGCAAGGGAGCAGAAGAATTAAATAAAGCCCTCCTGGTGCATTTTTGATCGGCCATTCGCGGCCAGACTTCCAGGAGTTATATCAGATTCCACGGTAGAGTACTTAGTCCCTACGAGTGTTGCCTGTCAGCCAGATTGGGCGAGTTTTAGTGACCCTGAACTCCACGAGGACCGTCCTGAACGGGGAACGGGCCGAATCTTCATGAAAGATAACTTTCCTTAATAGTGTAACTTCAAAAGTTACACGTTCGACAGTTAACTTCTTCATTGCCCCGATAAAATTAGACCATCACCAGTACCCCAGTCCTTCGAGTCGTAGCCCAGTCACTCCCGTGAAAGTCGACTTGTAGTGAAATTGTCAATTCGAACCATATTGAAACCCCAGAAAAGAAACAGGCTACGAAAATAGACCAGCGGAACCGGTATTTCCATCGATTTCTTGCTATACGATGAAAAGGGCGTCATTTATTAGTTGTCACCACAGTTCGTTGGGAGGTCGTTAATATAACAACGTGGTCCTAATTTCGAGACTACGTGACAAAATACACGAGTTCAAGGTTTGAGAAGGGCAAGGAATCGTGTCACGTGTACGGTGCCGGCGCCTGAAGGGATGAGCCGTGTTATTCGAACTGTATAACTACGTATAATTGGACTAGCATGGCCGAGCAAAGCTTCAGAGATAAAAGCACAGTCGGTGCCGAAAAGAGATTGAAGATGTTCTAACAATAGTTCAGGCCAGAAGACGAGTCTTTTTTTGGCAGTTTACGATGTTTTTCTGTAACAAAATATGGAGATGAGCATGTTGAAGATCCTTCTGAACACGATAGTCATCAATCACTAGTGTCAGTCGCCTTTATGACTGCTGCCGAATATGACTTTGACTGGACCCAGGTCACGTACACATTTCTCAGTTCGCACAGGTCATAACGACCATCCAGTAAATACGAGTTTTGAGTCAATCAGAGAACAGCTGATGAGGACAGTATTTCAAGAGGGTAACGGTTTGGATTCATTAGGTTAATCCCGCTTTTCCCAATTGTCTCTAGGCCTTACCATAGATAGATAGTACCCTGGAATGCAACCCTCCAAGGGACTGAAGGAGTGAAGAGTCTTTTCTTCCTCTTTCATTGTGCAGCAATGTGGCGGCAAAATGTAGTCTTCATGTTGAAGCTTCGACAATGTAATGAGCTTGCCCCTTTGAGGAGAACTCTAATAGTTATATTTACATACTAGGAGTAGTTTTAGCGCCGTAAAATTTAGATAATACGTTTTTTTGTCGCAGATAAAATCAATAATTGGTCACCAACCGAAAAAGGGATTCTAAAGGGAAAAGTCGGGTTCATACAATTGATTAAGTAGGTCGGAGCTGGGAAATCTCCAAGTTTCTCACCTCGTCGTCGCCCCTTTTTCCTCAGAAACAATGCGTTTTATCGAGAAAAACTTCTCCGTAAAAGTTTAAAGCATTCAACTTTTATTTATTGGAAGAATAAAGAAAAAAATTAATGCAGTCGGTCATTAGAGGACTGTAAGCTCCTCCTGATGTGGGTTGTCGGACGGAGTAAACAAACCTTCAAATGAGGGAAAGTACGATTTGACACGTGCCTCGGTCCGTGGTCTACGCTCGGGCTAAAAATGTAGAAGAACAAATCCCTCGGCTCAAAAACAAGACCTGACGTGCTTTCAAGAGGGTATTCGTGGCTCAAGCTATCCACAAAACTCTTTTTTTTTTATCAACCGAAAGTATTAAAGGAGAAAAAAAAACTTGATGGGAATGCCCGCGGCGTGAAGAATGATCTCGAGATAATCAATCCGAGTGACGCAAACGTATGAGTCGCACTTCCTCAATCTACTAGTACAGGGTGGAGCGCGAAACACATACCTATGGATTACAAAATACAAAATGGAAAAAAAAAAAAAAAAAAGTTAACGAAAAATTACATAACTTTTTATTTCATGCTTATTTTGTTGGTTTTGGAAATTCAAATTAATATGGTTTTGAACAGCGTATCTGACAAATAATGAGAGCCGTCACTCTTAATACACTGAAGAAGCCGTTTTCTATTGTTTTCTTCTCCGGACGGAGAGGGCCATTTGAATTTAAAATACCAACATATAAGGGAAAAAATGATAAGTTTGGCCATTTTTCATTAATTTGTGATTTTTTAATTTTGTGACCCATCTATCTTTGCGCTCCATCCTGCATGTCAATTTGCATATCCAACATGCAGATGAATACGCCCTAATTTCTATCAGTATCAGGCAAGCAAATTTTATTGGTCGGTGCTAAGGGCCACCTCAGTGACTGAGAGCATTGAGTGAGAGAGTCGAAAATCGGGCATGATTTTCCACGAACTTCCACCCCTGTTGGACGGCTCTTACTGTAGTGGGAGTCATCTCACAACAACGGGAAGAGGTCCGATGAATGTGAGTATTGCCAGGCAGTCTAATAAGTAATATACATAAATGAGCACTGGTTCTACTGTACCATCGAGGACCGCGAGCATCTTGAGGACCCGTACACAGTCTTTTAGAGCACTAAAGTGCTCAGGCAGGGGCCTCCCAGCAATTTCTATGGGAGCATACATTTTTTGAGCCAGAACAGATTTTCTACTCCTACCAATTTATAGAGCCTAAGACGGAGGTATCAAATCATAGAAAGTATCAATGGGGGCGCCTTTTTTGTTAACATCGTAATGTTAATCAAATCACACGACTTTCAATATTCAAAACAGTGAAGACACATATTAGTTCATTTCCACTTGCGAAAGGTCGCGTAATAACGGCTCGTCCTCCACTCGCATTCACAATCACGTCCGCCTTTGAAACGAAAGTTCTTATTCCGAACGTCGCACTTCGCGAATAGACAAAATGACACATTACGAGTTTTGATTGACGTCAAATCAACCGTCGGCGCTTCAGTGTCGAAACACTGAAACAGTGTGACGAGGTGGCGCCGATCATCAGAATTGAACAAATTCGTGAATCAAGTAAGTGATCCAAAAAACTGTACCATTTTTGATCCAATGTGGATTTTGGACGAATTGGTGTCATCCAAGGGCCATTATTACATAGAAAATTGTAATCAAGTGGAAATGTAACCCCCTCCCCTCTCTGCAGATTCTCATTTGAGCAAAAAGTCATGATAATGCGACCACTTACTATGTTTGTTTGGCCTGCTCATAGATGCACAAAACCCGGCGAGGTTGTATTTATCTCAGGAAGTAACAAGATTTAGGTTCCTTTCAACGCTCATAATGGCGTACTGTCCTTTTTAAAAATCCCTATTCTTGACATTTTCACTGCACTCACCGCCAAAAATGTCACATTTTGAGAAAGAAATCAGTAACAAACGACGTTTTTGAGAATTATGTAAAACTGCCGATTCTTCTAAAATGGTTAATGGCCTGGTTTTCAGGCCAGAATGCTGATCGCGGGAGGCTTCGGCGTAGAAATGGTAATGGAAACCTTATTCAGACGCGACAATTTTGGCCAGAGTCCAGTTTAAGGAATTTTAAATTTACTGGATTTTTTCGCTGAGGTTTTTGATCACCCGAATAGCGGTCATTTTGGATTCAGAACCACCCATCAATTTGAAAAATGGGAGATTGAGGTGATATAAACTTACTTGTAACTACAAGAATGAAATTGTGCGTTCTAACATTTTATGGACCTCAAGAACATTATACACTCGAAAAACTTTGAAAGATATTTATTGAACTGAAATTCCCCCTTGCGAGGCTTTTCCACCAACAATCGAAATATTTCTTGAAGATTTTCTCACTGGCTTGCTCAATTCATGCGCAAAGGAGTTGAAATTAGTGAGTTTTGTGAAAAAAATTTCATTGTCAAAGTGCGTCATTCTCGGGCATTCATGAGGACTAGAATAGAAATAATGCATGAAAACGAAGTTTCTGCAACCTTCGGAAGGCTCGGAAACAATTAACGAAGAATATTCTTCACGAATGATCGTATTTATGCGGTGGAAGAAAGATCATCAGGCCGAACTGATGATCCGTCGTGCGAGCCAAATCAAACCACGGGGTTTTCTTCCCCCGGCACGAGTCACCAACCCCTACCAGAGGCTCGACTATAAAACCCCCCAGTCGCCAAGTCCTGCAACACAGCTCCCCACCAGGGTCGAGTACACAGACCTGCCCACCGACCAGATTTGCCTGTTGCCGTTCGTCATGGGTCCTGCTAGCGTACTTCTCACACTCATCGCCGCGTCTTCCGTTGCCGGCTTCTCTTTCCGTGAGTGAACCGTATTTAGAACTAGTCCAATTTTCCATTCATAGCATCATCTATCTCCCATAACCAGGTGCTGATTTGCATGTTTTAAAGTGTTATTCTACCTCATTAAATATTTAGTCAAATTTAAAGATAGAAATTACAAATAAAAGCTCTCTTTGGTCTATATTGGTTAGAAGGTTGCGCTCTTGAATTCACAGCAGAATCGGAAGAGCTCTGTCCTGTGCCTTTGAATTAAGAATACTTCATGTTTCAGATTATATAGGGCAGATTCATAATTACTTCAAGTCCAAGAGTTCGTAGTATATTCTATAGCATAAAGTTGTGAAAAGATTGTTCAATTATCGGAACCACCTAAATGCATGTTTGCACAGTAGATTTAAAAAACAAGAACACAGTAAATTCTTCCATTAAGGAAGAAGAAAAACAGAGAGTGTCGAGTGTCCCGAACTCATGCCAGCCTATTCAGCGTACATGTAGTGTAAAATGTTACCCGATACGCCTACACTGTACCCAATAATCTCGAAAACCCATGTTCAAATTAGGTAGGAAGGTACCCATTCTGACCCAACCCACCTTCAGTGGGCGCCAATCGGTCTCAATGGACTCAGCGTCCAAAGATTGATTATTCAAGGAATAACCAACCAAAATAATTACGATTAGAAGAAACGAACGAAAGCGGATGATGATGCAGGACCATCAAAAACACACTAACGATGAATTGAATCCGCACATTTGAATACAATGAGTGAGCACGCAGGTATTTTCCCTCTAGCACTTTTTCTTGTTGTTGTATTATAGTAACGTAACATCAGGCTCAGAGTGATTTGAAACATTGAGTTTAGTCGGGCGGTCCTATAATTGCGTCACTGGTAGAAGTGAACTCAGCACAGGCGATTTCGTCTATTAGTGAGAAAAAAATTATCGATGGAGCGTTTTGCGTCGCTTCTCAGCAAACGACGAATGGAATGAAAAGAATAGAAGGAAGAAAGTATTTGAATTTTTTCAATACCAACTGACGCACATTCAGTGTTCGGAGGCTGAGAGCGAGGTTGGTATTTCTAATCCATTGGACATTAGTGAAGGTCAGGTTCGAGTCACGTGTAATTTAATGCCTACCTGCTGAGTATTAGCGAAAAAGCTTTTTCAAGTCTCAACATACGACCAGGCCTTTATTACTGAGTGGGGTGAACGAGGAAAATTGAATCAAGAATGAATCATTACTGTTGTTTTCTAGTCAAACACGTTTGAGTGTGCTAAGTGCGTATTAGTTACAACATTAGAAGCCTCTGAACATTGATTATCATCGATTCTTGGAAAAACTACGCCAGAAAGACCCTCGTCATCCTGAAATACATCAAGTCAAAGCCAAAGTCAATTGCTGGAATCCATTATAGTACGATTACCTACTTTGATAAAAATTATGTGGCGATTAGTGTGAACATCAAGTGGGCAGGATGTAAGAGGCCGAGATATAATGAACACGATCGGGGACAATTGATAGAATCCTAATGGAGAGATTCGCAAATCTACTTTTTGCCCCAGTTCAATCTTCCATCAGAAGGGCCATCTCAAAGACGATTGCAGGTGTTCAATCAGGAGACCTTGACGAAACTTTCTTCAGGTCAACAGCCTTCGTGATGATATCACGTGGACATAAGGAGGTCGTTTCATCTGATTTTGTCCCAGAGCGCGAAAGAAAAATGTGTTTCCATTGTTTCTGTATAAACAACTTTAAAGACAACGCATCTCCTATGAATCGGTGATGTTCCTGAGTTTGGTGAAAGTAATAATTATTTAACTAATATGTTAAAACACCAAGTCGCCAGAAACCATCGAGCACATTTTTTGTAGTTGCCCTCAACTAAGGGAAATGAGGGAAAAATATTTTGGCATGGCTAGAGTCAGTTCTGAGTTTGTTAACAAAGTTCTATTTGCTGCGGTGACTAGGGAAAATGTGTACATGCTATTTAATTTCACAATGTCATTTCTGAAATTTAGAGCCTTTGTGAAAGGATTGATGGATGATGTGTCCAACTAAAAGCGCCCACCAACTCTCAACCATTTTATTGTGCATAGAACTTATTATGCCCCCCCCCCCTTTTTATGTCAGCCACAAGAGAAGTACTATGTATATTTTTATTTTTTTATTTAGATTTATACCATGATATAGTCTGTACCTTTATTTTTATTATGCTTAGTGAGCATGTGCGAACCTTCCTTGTTGTATAGGCCATAGTTGCCTCAAAACGACAAATAAAACATTTCTTTCTTTCTTTCATATGTTAAAACCGAATAATAGAAAGGGGATTTTCAAATTGGAGATTTTAAGTATCAAACAGGGGGTTTTACACACCAATTTGGAGGGTGACAGAAACCAACTAGCAAGTGAAACGTAACATTCAACAAGTAAGAATGAACATAATGATCGGAAAAAAAGTGAAAAAAGCTGTGAGGTCTATAGATGAGCGAATAAGACGAAGCAACAGGAACCTTCAAAGAAATGGAATTTGGAAGGGATGGATAGAATGTCATTATCATGTTGCGTTTCACAGGGTAGGTAGTATTTTTAGATCTGAGCGGGCTAGCGTTGCGGCGTTTAAGAACATGTGAAACGAACCGTTTCCGTCAACCTGCAATATTTGAAATGGAAAACCTCCAATTGGACGTGAAAATGATATATAGAAACCAATTTTCTTAGTTCTGATTCCTATCCTTAGCCATAAGATCCTAAAGTATTTATTAGTCGACGTAAGTTTCTGTATATGTACTCAAATTGTCAACACTTGAACCATAAGATGAATTTGTTTTATTGTTCCAGCGGAAGCGTGGAAAACGTGCAAATGGACCGACGCTAAAGCCAACGACTGCCTCAAAAATGCCATCACGATCGCGGCCAAATCATTGAAAGACGGTAAGTACGATAATTTCTTAAGATTTATTCATTTATCGCGAGTCTGTCGGTGGAGTTATTTATTGGATTGTGTTTTGAAAAATGTCAGGGGTAATTTAATAACTAATTGGTATCAACTCTTCAATAATTTCATTATTTTGACCTTATTTAACTAAACATCATCCTTAAATAATTAATAATTATTATTCCGTAGACAAAAACATTGAGGTTTGCATTGAAATATATCTCTCTTTAGCACTTTTGTTGCAAAATAGTTATAAAATCGCCCCCGGAAGTTCGTCAGTACCAAGTGTGGACGCCCTGTACAGAAGAAAGGAACTAGAATAGTGAACCACCGACGACTTCCATAATCTAATCGGAACCGGTTCAGACGTAATCGAGTCCGTGGGCTTGTGAACCAATTTTTCGTACACGAGGTAGTTACAATCTAAGGTCGTCGAGATTGTTGGAGATAGTCGAGGAACACTTCCTTGCCGGAACCGGATTCCAGGTCTGTTTGTACTTCACTGCGAGAGACGTCATTTACAGTGCAATAAACCGCGTATTAGGCAGCTGACTGGGAGGAAGTTACGATTATACCACCATCGATGTAACAGGATTATGTCAACTCCTCAGGTGGGTCGGCGGCTTATTCGGATTTATTACAAGTTCGTTTTTCCAAGCTCACCTTTACGCAATGAAGTACGCGTATGTAGTTACCAATCTTACTGCGTGGGTCTAATACTAATTAGAAACGCGGGACTCTGGGTATAATATCACGTATTAATTCGTAAGTGCACTTTCATCACCAGGAGTCTTGTTTCCCTTGAACACAAGAACTCAAGAATGACATAATCTCGTTTCATAATACGATAGACAGTTGAATACTCAGTTTGTAGCGCTTCTCATAATTTCGAGGTTCGTGCCGAAATAACAGCACGCAAAGACAGTTCTCTTCTCCAAAATTCGTTCTACTTTTGCTATGACATACAGAGACCAGACAGTTTTGTGAGGAATTTGAGAGGATTAACGTGGTAATCTGCAGAGCTGAAAACTTTTGGTACGATTAGAGACCAAATAGAGTCTTTCAGATTATTAAGTATTTCATATTTTTGGAGCTCTTTTCGGCGTCCCTTGTGTAAGGACATTTGGGTTTTGAATTTACACATTCTTAAACGTGGAAAGTCAATGTTATGGTTGAAACGATTACATTAAGGTATAGTCTGGTACTCATTTTTGGCCTAACGTGTGTGAGGCGCATCCCTCGTACGTCAAAGCAGTACCAACATCCCTGTGGGACATTTAGTGACCAAGGACGACAGGCCTTTCAAAAGCTCAGCTCACAGTCAACATTTCTCCATTAGTCTTCTAGGTTCATGGGTAGTCGCCTTCCGGTATGAATACCAGCGGAAGTGATTGAGAACACCGTGATAGTCAGAATTCTGAGCTCAGGGTGAAGGCTGTCCTGACTCTCTCGACTCAATTGCCTACCTATTGCATGGGGTGGATCAATGACACTCTTAGATAGATATGACCCAGATGCGACTAGCCCGAATTCTTCAAGGCTAGGGAATAACAGGGTACAGAATCTTGAGTCATTCTCTGTTCTTGAATAATATTACTAGGTCTTCAAATTTTGTTTAGTTGTTCAAGGTTTCTTGGATTTGGTTTTGCGGCGCAGGAATTTTTGTAGATATTCAGCTCTACCAGCAAAACATTGCTAGAGTTTAGGAGAGTTTCAAAACGAATCCATGCAGACGCAAGGTGACTCCAGATTTGTTTCCCACACTCTTCCCAGATCAACCAAATCAACCCCCCGAGGAACAGTGAGAATTGATTCATTTAGTACTCGTACTTCCATTTTTTTTTTTTTTTTTTTTTTTTTTTTTTTTTTACCGAATCAGACGAATCTCAAAGGAATTAATGCACATCCTTCCACTTTGGTTTCTTATTCGCAGTTATGAAAATGTTTCCTGATTCATTGCCGATTGGACAAGATTGGAGTAGAATTTCGGTATATCATAAAGTATTGCTCAGTTTTTTATTTTTATTTTTATTTTATTTTTTTAAACGAAGTAACGAATGTACAGTATGAAATAGAATGTCGGAAAAACGTGAAAAAGTCGGATCCAAAATTCTCGAAAACTTTCATCCAGGATAGAAAGGAACCTGGAATCAACGTGTATAACCAGAATTACAATTTCCGCGTAACTTCTGAAAGCAGAAAGAAAAATGATGAACCAGAAGTTGAATAATTTGGTTCTTCTTGAACGTTGGGGAACGGTTCTGCAAGCTCTTTGAAAGACAACGTTTTTAAACGAAAAAAAAAAAAAATCTCTTGAAGTGGCACTTAACAAAAGGAAACGATAATTCAAAAACTTTTGAAGAGCGCGAACGACTTCTTTTCCCAAGTTTGCCTTCGGAGGCGTTCGAGGCTCTTTTTTTATGTTCAGAAATAAATGAGTTTATTTCCTTTGTCCTTGGAGAATTTTAATACGAGTCGCATCGCTCGCTGACAAGATGACAAGGGGTGATAACGGAGAACGGTTGGCTCATTGTGGCAATGAACTTGAAAGTACCTACGAGGGAGCACAATATTCCACCGTAACAACCACGCTACGGAAGAGCAAATTAATTGTACCTTGGCCAATGAAAAAGGATTCCTTGTGGGCTACGCTGCAAAAGCACCTTTGTGGCGGAGATTTCCAACGGTCTAATTAATACGAAGGGATTTTCACATGGCAACAGTACGAATATGGCAGCACTTGAACAAAATTCTGTTTTTTTATTCACAGGAAACAAAGAACTGGGAGTGGATCCTCTTGAACCCGTGACTATTGACACTTTGAGCATCGAGCAAGGGTCCGCTGTAGTCAACATCAAGCTCAACTTCAAAAACCTCAGGATGAGTGGACTGTTATCAGTCGTCATCGATCGTGCTGTGTACGATAGTAACAAAATTTCATAGTTTTTACTGCAAAACGTCGTTAACCTCCTAGCAAACATTAGGTATTTTGTTTACTGAAGATCATGTTTTTGGTGTGTCTACAGGCCAGATCTGAAGAAAAATAGGTTGGTGTTGGACTATCACTGCACGAAACCATTGAAGCTAGACGGAGACTATACGTCAAAGGGACGAATCCTCCTAATCCCGATCAACGGTGCTGGCAAGAGCCTTCTAGTCTTAGGTAAGTCAACTGCTGGTTACTAAAACCAAATCTTTTTAACTTGTTTTCACCCTGACTACTTTTTGGTTAGGACGTTTAGCGACACCCTCTGTCGTTTGAAAAGTAAACAACCTATTATAAACCTCCTTTCGGATAGTATAATTCAGAAAACAAGGAGAGGTATATATCTGCTGTTTTCGTCATTTTTTTCACTCATTCAGTCAATAAATAAGGCATTAAGAAAAGCTCGAGCGTAATGGCAAATAATATTTCGGCCAATAAGCTCGGGTTTTTCCACATAATGGAACAGGCTAAGGAGAATTTAACCATGAACGTCAAGTCACATAATATGAACAATAATTTAGAGAAAGTTGAGATATAATTTGAGTAGGTACCAGCACGAACGGTCCTGTAACATTTTGAGTGAATACAAAAAATAATATTGACTTAATCGTGCTCATATCAAAAGCTAAATTTATATTACAAATCGGTAGGCCTGTAGGTTATGATAATAATGATGACAATTCGTTCTTTTCCCCAGACAACTTTAAAGGAACGATAGTTTTCAACTTGAAGAGAGTCATGAAGGAGGGTGAAGAGTATTTAGAAGTCGTCAACACCGACATTGTGATCAACACCAGCAGACTTCACCTTGATTTCAAGAGGAACGATCCGCGAGAAGAAGCTTTCAGTGAGTTTCTCGTGAATTTTTGAATGACGAACACGAATGAGGCTTCAAAAGCCTCCTTCAATACTGGAAAGTGTCACAAGCTAACAGACTTTTTTTGTCTTCCACAGGTAAAAACCTCAACATCATCCTCAACGCTAACTGGCAAGATCTTCTGGAGGACCTCAAACCTTCCATTTCTCGAGCTTTTGGCAACACTTTCAAAACCACCGCCAACAACGTATTCTCCAAATTCCCGCTCAAAGTTATCAATCCCCTCTAATAATCAAGCGTACTTTGTAGGAAAAGGATTTTTTTGTCATTATTTTAAATTGTCCTTGAAGGACTACCTCTACTAGAGAAATGAACAAGCGGGGAATGCGTTTCAGCAGCGTCGACAACGCATTCGAGGGCAATTTGTGAATTTGATCCACCGAGAGGAATGTCTCTCACAATGAAGACTGCGCTAGTTTGTAATAACAAACAATCAAAAACGCTTTCTTCTCCCAAGGGGGAAAAATACACTGATGTCCAATCAGGATGAAACAGAAAAATTTGTTTTCCAAAGAGCTTTAACATGTCAGTACCTTCTCTCGGAGGTATTCCCATGTCCGAAGACAAAAAATGTGATAATTGTCTTGTACTATTGACAATGTTGTTTAATTATAAGATTTAAATGTAGCTAGTAATTTGTACAGTTTTTGTAAATCAGTTACAGTAAGTTGACGTACGTACGCTAGTGTAGACTACAAATGTATTGAATGAGTACAACGTATTCCAACTAGCCTGATAATATATAATGAAGAATCGATCGACTACACAAAAAAAATCAATTAATTTAGAGTGAAGACACTTTTAATTCATCAGTTACATGGGAATCATAACCGTCCAGGAGCTGGGAGCTCCCTCAAATATCCATGTTTTAATGAATAAATGAATTCAACACAATACAAACGATTGTACAGACTTAAAGTCAAGTGCCTTAACTAAATCACCAGCCGAGGGAATTAGAATGGAGCAGCGTATAGATAAAATGAAAGGCAGGATAATGAATTGTCGCATCAAAGAGTAAAAGGAACATTTTTCAATGTGTACTCTTGTCGCGCGGAAACGTTTATTATTTACTAGATGTTTGAAACAGTTTTTTTGGCAACGTTCCTATGCAATATTAAACTAGCATGGCAGCTCTCTTTCGTTAGGTCTTAGTATATGAAAAATCCCTCACTCAACAAGAGTGTCATCCTTTCATTTTTTACGTTTGGAAGTGTGTTGATTAAAAATCCAAAACGACCATCCGCCGTCAGGCCAGAAAAGGGTTTTTAAAATGCTCAGACAAATCTAAAATTTCATACACCGGCTTCGTTAGAGACCTTTTCAGTCGAAACGCCCCAAACAGAGGCACAAATAGCTAATTTCCTTTGGTTTTTGCATTGCTCGGTGACTTCTAGAACACAACTCCTAATGAGAAACAAAAAGGAGGAATATCGAAAGAAAGGAGGCTTGATACTTCGCTTGTAAGGAACTTGATTGTGGATTAATTTGCAAGGGCATAAGAGGTCGCCAAGGAGGAACCTTCCCTTCCTGATGGAGAATAAAGTTGAAAATGAATGGAGGGGAGGGGAAACTAAGCTTCAATGAAAGAAAATGCACCGTTACAAGAAAAAGCAAGTTGCTGATTTTCGTTCGCTCGTTATGTTTGAAATAAAATGTTCCGAGAATGATGTAAGTAATGTGGTTCGAGGTGAAACTCCAATAGTTTTATCAGCGTCGTGCTCATGAAAATTGATGAAATCCCCTACAGACCACGGCACCAATTGACTTAGTAGAAACAAGAGGATTCTCTGAATAATTAATGTGAACGTACGCTAGTTTATATGTCGGTTTCAAGGGTAAACATCCGACGAAAGGAATGATGGTTGCTGGGACAACAACAATATATCTCTCATGGACTCTCACAGACAAAGTTTAATGGATGGATAGGTTATTAAAGCCGTGCAGTCGGCCGTATTTTCTCATTTTCCAATTCGCTGGAAAACTAGGATCAAAGGAAAAAGCCACTTTATACATAGATCAATCCAATTCTCGCGTGAAATAGGGTTACTTTCAGAACGTTTTGTGGCTATGACCCACTGATCTCCTCGTTCAATCTCTCTCGAGCTAATTTCCTGTAGTTTCAATTCGTCGCCAACCCTTCAAAGCGTGGAAATACCTAGATGAGACTGCGGTAGCCTGCGCCAAAAGATTCTAATGCTTTGAGGAGAATACGCAGCTTCGAGTTTCTGTTTATTTAGACATACTGTTCATGGATCAATCCCTACATTCGTGGGAACCGGACGTTCGCTACGAAAAGGGAATATCTCGGATCAAGAGTTGGCTCTCCGTCATCCGTAAAAGCACATGGGATGTATCTAATGAGACTATTGACAAAACTTGGTATTGACCGTGTTCTCATGTTTGAAATATTTGACAAAAAGACACGAACGCAGGTTCGAGATAGAGGAAAAGTAGATTGCGAGAGGCCGAATCCAAAGCGGGCAATTATACGCTAAATTTCTAATTCTACAGCGTACTATAATCTTGTGTACTATGTATCTACGTACTAATATTTGTTTGTGTTCTGACCATAATATTCGTCTTTTAACTTATGGGGGAGAAGAAATGCCAGAGCAAAGACAATGTTTTTGTAACAAGTGTTGTTGCCAAATAACCACGTTGAATGCCAAATTGAAATTTGAGTCATGTAATGAAATCTGAAAAAATCAAATGTTTTGTAATTGTTCAAATAACAAATTTATTACCCCATTTGTTTTTAATTGGTTTTTTTTGTAAAACATTATTGCTAAGAGTGAATTCCACTAGTATTCCCTCTTGGGGGTAAAATACGGAACAAAAGAGTTTTTTTTTATACATAATGTTATATTGACTCTATTTAGAACAAAAAATTTTAGAGTAATAGGGGAATCCGGAATATTTATAATAATTGTATTCAATAAAAAGTTTTGAATAATATGGCAATATTGATGAGTAAAAAACGCACGCACTAATTTGACAATGCGAGAAGAAAATCCGAGAGCTTCCTCTGTTTTGACATGGACATGTAGAGCTTAGCGTAATGGAGAGCTATGCCGCCCCAGACGATGTAGGAAGTTGCGATTTCTTCGTCTTCTTCGTGAAACGGCCCGGGTCCCGCTGATAACCGCCACATTTCCAGGACTGCCACCAGCTGACCGTCTGGCTGGACGATTGGCTCGAGGAGGAGGTGAGCAACGTCACCCGAGCCCTGAACAGCAACAGGTATAATGAATTGGGAATTGGTTTACTTTGATTTGAATTATCTACTCAGATATGAAACATATAAGTAATCACTTGAACGAGTTATTTATATATTTTAAAAAAAACATCTTATTGAGAGGACATTTGAATAAGAAAATCAATTCGCCGATGGTTTATGTTTTGTACAAGGTTACTTACTTTTAGGGGGAAGTTCGCGTCGCCTTTCGAGAGCCTCATGGGTTCTTTGGTTTTGGCTACTAAACAAGGAAGTAACGCTTTACCAAGCCTCTGGCAATCGCTGAAACGAAATAAAAGAGCGATACAAAAATGGCTAGAAGTCTAGAGCAAGGACATTAGGAAGGACGGTAACGCCTGCATAGCCTGAGTAGGCTGAACCATCACGACGGCAAAGTCATACGGAATGGTATAACTGAGGGTTGTAATCTCGCACTCGACCCAAACAGAAATCTTCGGTGTGGGAACGCTTCAGACAAGGATGTTGAATTACATTCTACTTCTTAATGTTATCTTGGTTCCTGGCAAACTTCATGATTGTTTATAAATGCATTATGCAATTTAGAAGTGAACAAAAAAAATTGCAAAAATATCAGAACAGTTCGTCCGTATCCAATACTTTTTTTGGATTGAGAAATGTGTTCAGCGTTATTAAAATAGAAATAAGATTACTTAGTTCGTACTTGGACTCGTAGCCAAGGTAGAGGCATAGATGGTTGTCATCGTCATTGTCGGGAAGGTACAGTCTATAGCCGTCCGCCGAAACAGCAGAGGATATGCAAGTGGCCAATTCGGACAACACGTTGACCACAGAGGGGCGCTGCTGCAGCGACTGAGTCAGGTCTTGGAGCATCTGCCTCTTGTCGGCGTGAACGCAGAACTGGGCAACCAGAAATGGGAAATTAATGAGAAAAACACCGAGCTCAGCAATGGAGTTACTCGAGATAATCGAAAATTGAATTAATTGAGCACCACTTACTTTCCACCGAGAAAGACTAGTTTTTCTCCCAGCTGAACCTGCAAATACAAACTTTTTTTAAAATTTGCTATTATTTACAATCAAACTTCAACTCTGCTCCCTACGAGAAGTAATCTGTACTCAAACAAATTAATGATCGCGCATGGTATTGGTTCTCAATTAAAACAAGAGATGGCATAATCTGATGATTCTGAGTTGAAATTTTATGGGTGTACATTTACTACTAGAACATTGACTGTAATAGAGAGATTTATCGCTACCCAATTCAATACATTAATTTCCTACTGGCATGAAAATTGGCTACATTCGCTCAAAACACTCATTTAGGTGTCACAGACACCCCTCAAGGAAATACAAACAGTTGGTGACATACCTTTATAGTAACATGTGCAATATATTCTTCAACATTTATTTTACCTGCTCGTTTCTTGTCTCGCTGCGTCCGTCGAATTATCCACCTTTCAAGCTGTTCGATTTCAAGCTCTTCCATGACGTAGCGCTCAAGGAATTCGGGATTGTCATTGAGAAAAGCTGTAACCCGCTCCTCAGTGAGATCTGAAATTGAATAGACATTACTGTGTAATCCGAAACTGCACTAAATAAGCAAAAATAATGATATTATAATTAACATAAATTCAATATAATGAATATTAACTGATATCAGGAAAATACCAATCAAGATTGATAGTTCTCAGGTGGACTGCCGGAATGGAGTATGTCATGTCATCCGACATTGCAGGGTTGATCATGCCCAGGTATTTATTAAATTAAAAGTAATAGACTACCGAAATCTTGTGTTCTCAAAAAACAGGGTAGACGCAAATGAAGCGGAGGAATGGTTCTACATAGAGAGCCGAATTGGGAGACTGAATTAATTTGCTGTTCGCAGCATAATAAACGGAATGGTAAGGAATAATTACAATTTATTGATTTATTTCTAGATATTTAATGGCATGGCCTATAATGAAACTCATTTTCAAAAAATATTGTTCAGGCTCCAAGGCAATGGAAATGTCATCGAAATTGCGCCAGTTGCTGTTTTGCGCCGATCCCGAATTCAAAACGCCGATCTGACTAAGCGGAGTTTTATGACAAGGTACGTATGAAGCATCTTGAACTCACAAGATATTCCGCGGACAAAATGCCAACACGAATGAAATACGCCCCGAAATTCACCTCCAGCTATAACCAAGATCCTCTTTTAGCATACCGTTGGATAGGTACCTACTTATTCTTAGATGGGATTTTCGTTCCTCGTCGAGAGAAGAGGAGTTTATATTCAAAACAGTTGCTTCAATCAATCAAGTACGGAAGACGCTCTCCACACGCGCGCGTCTTCATTTCCCACAGCCCAACTTCAGCAACGTCTCGGAAAATAACAGACTCTGAGGTCCTTTATTACACAATATTCTAAAATCTAAACTTGGAAAAGATAACTACGCAACAATTCACTATATTCATACCACGCAAATGTATAAGATGAGTTCTTATTTCGAGGGGGAAAAAAAACCGCTGCAAGTTCTTCACAGGGGCTGGTCTCATTGGATTCATAGTCCAAAACATGGTCGAAAATTATACCCCACGCGCCTAGATCGCTGAAAATCTCGAAATCCATTTTTTGGAAAACACATTTTGATCCCTAATCCTGGGCTGGAAAGTTTCGAGGATTAAGTAGAGCCGGAAACGGACCCCTGAGCAAAATTTCAGATTTATTAGAAAGACCCGGCCAGAAACGGAACTCTCACCCTTTGCATTAAGCCCAGGTCCTTCACACATCTCGGAAAACATATACGAGTAGAAGACAGTTGGTGAACAGCAGTTGACATTTATTTGTGGACACTCAGAATGAGGCAATCTCATCCTTCGCATTGCTCGACGGTCCTGAAAATCGTTGGCGCTCCTACAATCCAAGCTGAATACCAGCTGTCGAGAATTGGATAGCGTTGGGACGCATTGAAACTGAGCATTACTTCTTTTATCAATGACTCTGACGGCTTCAATGAGACGCACTGGTCAACAGATCGTATGTAAATAGACCTTAGAAGCGATTCAATGACGTCGAGGAGATCGTCGACAAGCCCCCAGGCGTAGTACCTGCCCAGCAATATGCGGACGGCGCAATGAGGATGGCCATCTTCAAAATCGAAAATACGACCAATACTGACATCATTGTAGGCCATGCAATCAAGGTAAAATTTAGCAGCCGTCTTCAGAATTGAAAATGTTCCTCTGATCCTGGCCAATACAGTCACAAGCTGATCCAGCTGATTTTTTTGTGCTGAGTTCAGCGCCATGTCACTCACGATTCTCCGATTCATCAGAATCACGTTTGATCTATAGCAGATGTACTTCCTCCCGGGTGATTGATATTGGCGCTGACCTAAAATTATTTCTTTTTCGTGATGATCTACTCGAATCGCCACATTTTCCGCGTTTCCATCAGAGGCATGTGAGCAACGGTGGTTTGATAGAAATTTTAGAGATTCTGACAGTAATACATTAGAAATGGCATCTGAAAGAAAGATTTGCAGAGGTCAGGCTAGACATGAGATAAACCGATAAACAGCTAAAGGGTGAAATGGCCTGTGAGGCCAGTAAGGTGGAGAGGCGATACTCGGCGTTTGACTGAAACCAATTCAAATCATTTAGAAGGGGGGGGGGGGGGTCAAGGAGGAATATTACCATTCAGACAAACCCGATAGAATTGTGCCGAAAGAATACAGATTCAGTACACTCCATGACAAAAGCCACGGTACAAACCTAGTGTGATAGAAGATCCAACTAAGGAAGTAAGCCCAATCTTGCCGTATTCCTCAGTCAAATACGTCAGCGCCAGGCCAGCGACGGATCCAATAATAACATGTCCCATTTCATCAACAAAAGCTTGCGTCGTAAGTCTTGCAAGAGACCGCTTGCTGACAGGAAGATGAACCCACTTTCTCAGTACATGGAAAGGTATGAATAGCAGACCAGACACCAACGTATCAATGGCGCACAGCATCACCACTCGGCTAACTACATTGAAGTCGTCAAGTTCATTCCATAATCGAGGATAGTACCCAGTGGCAAATTTTACACATTTGAAACTATTAATAACTACTATCTCGCTCATGTGTAACAAATTCTGCGCGACTGCAGCTTTCCTCAGTCTTTTCAAGTGTTTGGAGTCAGCACAATCATCCAGGCTCAGAGGTGAAAGCGTTGCCCAAATATTTCTGTTCAGCAGGTATAGTTTCCATGCATCAAGCAACACCCGGAGGGCAATGACTGCCTTAAATTTGTTAGTTCCATCTTTTATCGAGGTCGGTTCGGCTTCCTCGTCCATATCCTGCTGTTACTTTTACTGTTTTCCTTGATAGGTAATGGCGGTTAATCTCATGCAATGTCGACTATGTACCCAATTGATATTTGCCGGTTGCTTGGTTCACACCTGGCAGCAAAGTATTTCTGAAAAAATGTTTGTACCAACCTGAAATTCACTGAATACGCAGATTTGTGAAGGAAATGTTAGCGAATAATTTCATAACTGGGACAAGCCAAGTTTTGTCCATGATGTGAGTGCTACGTATGCTTCAATTTTATTAGGAACTGTCAACTGTGTATACCAAATACAGATATACTCTTTTACCAGTTCGAAGAAATGCCCACAAGATTGCGAGGGCAAAAAAAAAAAAAAAAAAAAAAAAAAAAAAAAAAAAAAAAAACAGCAGATCCCATAGGTTGGTTTGCCTCATCTGTCTACCCGTATGAAGACCTAGCAACACCACTCGTAGAAGTTCTCCGTCCCAATCCTCTTAACCCTATTGACTGTTAATATCAGGTTAATTGTAAATGATGGCATTTTGCTCCTTTTTCTGTGATCTTTGATCCAGTCAATGTAATGACACTCAATCCAATTTTACCTTTTTATATTACCTTGGCAAAAGTCCGTGGCAGGTGGGGTATTACATAATACTGGCGCAGTTATGAGTTCATACAACAGAAGTAAGCTAAATTGTCAAGAAATGGCATTTATTTTGTAAAGGCTTGACCGTGTAATACTGAATAACAGGGTGCTTTGTCTACGACAGGTTCACAATTTTTCAGATCTCTTGAAAATGCTGCTGTGACCCGTGAACCACACTGAGTACCACGAGTTGAAAAGCGGGTACTTTTCACTCCTTCCTGCCAAATTTGACAAGGCCCCTTTAACAGCGAGCTTTGTGCTCAACTTCGCTGCATACACGTCAGCACAGTATTCAAACTGAGAATGACAACACCTTTCAAACCAGTCAAACAGTTGAATACCTATTGGCCAAATGAATGTGAAGGCAAGGAACATAGGCATACAAGGGTGAGGAGGGTTTTCAAACCTAAATATTTTACCTATTTGTTCATTCGCAAAGGTTTCACTCAAAGTGTAACACACTCCCGCTAGTTTCCCAATTGAGAAGACAGCCTTGAAGGGAAACGACCAACATCTCCAGTAGTAAACTTCCCGAAGAACCATAGCTGCTACTTGATCGCGACTTCGAAGGTGTTCAATAAGAGATTTGTTCACCTCAATCCCAGAAAACCCAATAGAAGAGTAGTAATTGGCTTCAGGCTTTCCTCGGTCCTTTTCATTGATAGTCATCTTATTTAATTTGAAGCCTGTCGCAGCAAAGATCGTAGACAGAGATCTCTGAACATCTTTGTGATCCAAAGCACAAGTTTCAGTCAATCGTTTCTTAAGGTGATGAGCGGGGCTTATTACACATCCTGTAGAGAGAACAAACGTCTTATGGGAGCTCGTATAAATCCTTCTATGTTTTTGTTTTCACCTAAAATGGCAATATACCACGGTTTACAATTAATGGAATATTGCCTGACACTCACCTAACAATAGACCAGTTCCAATGGCAAGAACAATCCAAGAATTCAGATTAGAAGGATCCGCAAAGTGGTTTATGAAGATTGAAGCTACCCCCAAGTAAAGACCCTCTTCGAGCATGGACAGTACCACATCATTAGCTCTCGCCATTAACGACGCGGGAGGAACACTGAAAATTGCTCCGGAAGTCATAATTCCAAGAAGTCTCAGAGAGTCAATGAGGAATCGATCTATGACGTGGAAGAGTACAACACGGTAAAAAGTGTCTTCCGTGAGGGATGCCGTCATCCTCCAAATCCTAGGGAACCAATCAGAGTTCAGAACGTACAAAAAGAACCCGCACTTGCACACAATTTCCCCAAGCTTCATAATATCATTGTTGGCAGTATCTAGACGTAACTGGTAGAATTCTTCCTCTGAAAGTAGGGCACCTTTTGGGGGAGTCAACGTATTATGAACCGCAATAATGTTGAGGGTTATTAAATACATCTTCCAAGACTGCAACAAAGTCACAGCCAGTATAATCTGGAGTGTCATTATGTCAACATCCATGCCTGGGTTCCAATATTGTATTGATGTGACGTGAAGGAGTAAAATACGTATCTACTTGACGTGCACCTTGAACTATGTACCTACATAATTTGTCTGCTAATGAGTTGATCTCGGTCTCCATGATCTGTTTATACTGTGACGAATACCTGTTGCACGGTAACAGGAGTTTAATTCACGGCCGATTCACAATTAACGAAGTATTGCAACGTCAAGAATTTGGGTAATAAGAAGGTAAAAAAGCTTATTTTCCTTATATGCCCATTGATGCCACAAGACTTCATTATTCTTAGCGGATCGTCCTCTTACTACTCTACAAGATTATTGATCACTTATTATAATAGGAACCTATAGGAAAAACCTACAAGACTATTTACATATCTAAATTACATAAGTAACTCAGAATCGTTCAATAAGTATACCGGTACAAGGCATGTCTTGAAAAACGATCTTATAAGGGGAATAACCAAACGCTTAAATTGAAAAATAAAGGCAGCACAATGCCTAGACATCCGATTTGGCCTGTTCGTTTAGGTTTTGAGCTGAATGACGCTATAAGTGGAGACCATAAATCCAATTTTTGAGTTGGTTAATTATGCAAATTTAGGACTTTCGTCGGCATACACGCCAAATATAACAAGGGGAAGAGAAGGGCTGTTCAGATATTGCCTTGAAACATGTCAGAGCATGGAAATTAATCTAGACTTGAGAGCCGTGTTCATGCATACATTTATGATGATGCTCAATATAAAATACTCTTGTAAGATAACAAGCTGAAACAGTTGAGATTTCCCTCCGTTATTGAAATGGATGGCAACTTGGTAGCGCATGTGTTAAGGACAAATTCATGAACAATCAGATGCGAAGAACCAGTGAGAGCCAAAATAAGTTGTATAAACGTGGCCAATCTAGTGTTGATAGAATCTATCATCTGGTGGATCTGATCCACCAGCGACACCAGCTAAATTGGTCAGGAGTTCTATTCCACTAATGAAAATATTCTTCGTTTATCGAGCTCTCCAAAAACATATTTCCTTCATCAGAGCCTAAAAACGCAAATACCAAACAACGATAGTTTGGAGTGCACTACTTCTTTCTGATCTCAATCTGCAGCGAGTCCTAGTTTTTGTGATGTGACATGGTTTTTTCTTTCCGGAATTTTCAAAACGCTCGCTTACAGACTTGTCGAACAATGTTTATTTTGTAGGCCTTATAAAGTAATACATTTACCAAAAGTTCGGTTCAAGGATTACAGTTAGTTTGACGCTCCCGATAAATTCCACAAAAAAAGGAACCAGTTGATCAAACTATATTCACCAATTCTGAAGCGTCACGAGCAAAGGCACGTCCGAAGCCACCCGATATCCGATTGCTGGTCATTGAACATATGGTATGCTTGTAATAAATAAGATAAAACTTCCAGTTAAAGTTTTTTCGATTGTAAAATTACAATCATCATCACTTTTACAATGTTTTACCCGATATAAATCTGCAATAAGTATCTCATTTCCTTCGTTCCCACTTTTATGTGCAAATTAGAACTGCCGCAGTCTAGTCACTCACCACAGAACCAGGGATATACATAATCTAGAATAGACTCACAGGGACAGGCTTACTAAATAGACCCAAAGCCCTCAGATCCACCAAAGGGGTCAAAAAAGGACAACAATTCTGAAAAGACCATGTATAACATCACCCCATCCGTGATCCTACCTTTCGATCGCGCGTAATTGTTCTCCAACTTCCTGTCTCCGTTCACCATGATGGCTTCAGAATGATTCTCAGTATTGCCATCTGAAAAGGGAAAGGAAAATAACATTAGGTTATTAGTACCCCCATTATAACGGATAATTCAGGTTTAGGAACAAAACCTCAAACGAAAAACAAACGACAATTATTCCCACGACATTCCCAATAATTTGGAATCAATTCACGTTGTCCGGGACATTGAATACATGACAGGAAAATCATGTTTACGCAAGCATAAAGCGTACAACTAATCAAAATACCTATAATGTTGTACAGGATCACAAGGAAATTAGAATGCTGCTTGCAGAGTTTACTATCGAATAAGTTATTATGAAACTGACAACATTCAGGGTCGAATCTATACAATTGAGAGTGGTGCGTTTCGAGCAGTTAAAGAATTGTTCTCTCCAAGCACCTACGTGCTTAATTGCTCGATACCTCGAAGATATACGAGTAGCATTTAGAGCACTGCCAGATATCATCCTCACAATATGGGCAAATCAGAGAGTCCTGTGTCGCTCTCTGCGAATGCCTAGCCGCGATCAGCATGCAAGGCCCTAGCTCTTTGGTGACGGTTCTCTAGCCCCCACACAAGCATCAAGGTCTTGATGAGATCCTGTCTTATCTTACAGGGAGGCAGGGATCTGCTAGGCGTTTTATTAGCAACATAACTATAAATAGTGCTGCTTTTGATAAACGGTGGTCAATCACGGTGGTCGCGGTGCCATAGGGTGACTCCAGTACGCCCCTTCCGCCCCCCACTCTTCCGCTTTCTTTTCAAAGGAAAAAAAAAAAAACAGATGTATTGTGTGTTAACTAATGATTGCGCCTTGGAGTAAAAGTAGTAATAATTTTTCACCTCAAACTTGAATGTCTGCGATTTATCCACTGAACTAATCTCGTCTCCAAAGATCATTGCTACCAGTGGCAATTTGCAACGAAGCAGAGCACCGTGTCCCAATCTGGGCCTCGTCTGGTCTCTTGCCAAAGAGGGGGCGGCAAGAGGCGCCTCAGAGTCCCCTGTTTCAGCGCTACCAGCCCGTGGCTTTCGAGGGAGAAGCGAGCGAGGTCAGCCAGCAACAAAACGGTCGACAGTCACGAAACGGCGATATCCGAACGGTGATATGTCCGTGACGTCATGCAGTTTCGTCCCCCTTTATCTTCATCTTCTTCTTTCTTTCCGCACAACGACGGGTTCCTCTCTCAAAGGCCGAAGCGAAAGGAAGGCCCGGGTAATCACGTGTATTTCTCCCTTGTGAGATCTCTCGGACGGGAGTAAAAAAGGGGTAGTTGCCTCCGATTTTCCGCCCCTTTGAGCTTCACTTCGGTTGAAATGTTCCGCCAGAAGAACGCTCACTTGAAATAGCTATAAACCACTTTGAAATTCTTCAATTATCGATTGGGTCGAAGAAAGAATTTTCCAGGG
>CM033999.1:27592744-27612448 GCA_019603395.1 Cyrtorhinus lividipennis
AAAATATAGTGTCGTTTTTGTGTTGTTATAAGGATAATAAGCAGTTGAATAAGCTTTTATGGCACAAGAATAACACTGTTGTTCAGCTGTAAAAATAGGTAGATACCTATTATATACATTTAAACGACTACAAGGAGTCATTTTGAGAAGAAACATTGATGTGAAGAAAAAAACACAGCAAATTCTTACACAGGGGTTGGTTATTCCTCAAATCAGGAGCATGGAGACCCATACCAATCGATTCAGGGTCCAAATTTAGTGGAAAACGATACCCCACACGCCTAAGTCGTCAAAAATGTCGAACATGGGGAAAATGGGGGAAACAGTAGGTGGAGGTTATCAGAACCATTCCAATCGATTCAGGGTCCACAATTTAGTGGAAAATGATACCCCACACGCCTAGGTACCAGAAATCTCGAAAACACCATTCGAAATGGGTAGATAGATACCCATTATGACCCATAACCTCTCCCGGTGGGTGCCAATCGTTCTGGGACTCATCCCAATCGATTCAGGGTCCAATATTTAGTGGAAAATGATACCCCACACGCCTAGATAGCGTAAAATCCCGAAAATCCATTTTTCAAAAAATATATTTTGATTCCCCTCCCCAAATTTGGTCCGATCGGGCTGGAAAGTTTCAAGGACCAACTAGAGCCGGGAACGGACCCCTGATCCAAATTTTAGAAAATTTTCTACTACCACTGTCGGCGTGGACGATTATTCCTGGAATAATATTGATGAATATGGAATATTCAAGGAATATCCAACCAAAGTGGATGTTCTCAAAACATTGATACCCATTCTTACTAGTTATTGATCGTTACCGGACGCGCGTCAGTACTTAATTACACAAAACATCAATTCAAACCATTTAGACAGTAGGAGGTCATCAAGGAAGAAGCAGTGGAACTTGAAATTGTCGTGTCCAAGGGGCAAATGATCGTGATCGACGTTTTATAGAGTGCGCTCACTTCTAGGAGAAGGGCCATGTTTAATTGAAAGTGTCTGCCGAAAATTCCCCCTCTCATGAAGAGCCCAAGTGCTTTTCCGGAAGCTCGGAGAACCAAAGCTTCAATTTTAATTAGGAAATTCCTTGGGGCTCGGGGGTTTTGGGACGGTCGAGCGATCTATCTCGCTAAGTTGCTTTTCGGACCTCCGGCATCTATCTCCCTCGTTACGCGACGTTCCACTTCTTCAACAGCTTTCAACGGAAATTCGACCCCCCCCCCCTCCCACCATCAAGGCCCTCATTTTCTCGCAGATATTGCTTTGTCGACCCGAAATACGATATTATAACCGTTCCCGAATATCCATCGTCAGTCTTTGCTCACCACGTTCCTTTATAAATGAATGGGGGATCTCTCGTCCATTTACGCGTTCTCGGTGGATGCTTGCGGAAAACAGAAGCAATTTAGCGAGTTGTCAACTTCATAATCGTCCTACAATAGCGAGAAACATGGAAATAATACTCTTTTAATGGAAAACTCCTACGTAATCATACCAGCGGCCAGCCTCTCCAAAATTTGACAGTTTTATGATGTTTGAATCAACAAACCCAAACGACTGTCGGCTGCCGTCCACCAACATTTAAAATGAAGAAACATAAATAAAACAACGTAATTTGTAATTGTAGTATAACATTTGAAATCCAGTTCACACGATTGTGTTTCCCTTAATGGCGATCCCATCTACCAACAACTGCTTGATAACGGAAAACTTTTGAAGACTTCAAGCAGCAAAATTACAGCATCTGGATCATTGCGATCGATAAGTCCTGCTTATCTCCACTGTTTGTGTCCAACTTGCTTTACATTTTTTTTCTTGCAAGCACGTTATGGGCCTACACAAAAAGGAAAGGGCCATTGGGCCAAAGAAAAAACGCTGCAAATTCCTTCACAGGGGTTGGTTATTCCTGGAACCAGGAGCATGGGGACTCCAATCGATTCAGGGTCCAAAATTTAGTGGAAAATGATATCCCACACGCCTAGGTACCAAAAATGTCAAAACAACACATTCAAAATGGGTAGGTAGATACCAATTTTGACCCATAACCTCTTCCGGTGTGTGCGAATCGTTCTAAGACTCGTCTCATTGGATTCAGCGTCCAAAATTCAGTGGTAAATGATACCCCACACGCCTAGGTACCACAAATCTCGAAAACCCACTTTCGAAATGGGTAGATAGATACCCATTTTGACCCATAACCTTTTCGGATTCAGCGTCTTAAATTTAATGGAATATGAATGAAAAGAGGTCAAGGTGGAGGCAAGATGGGGCGAAGAGGTGGCGAGGTGGTTCCAGGACGAGTGAAGGCGGAGATGAGGTGGAGGCGACTCGGAAACCAGGACGAGACAAGGCGGAGACGAGGTGGAGACCAGGACGACACAAGGCGGAGACGAGGTGGAGACCAGGACGACACAAGGCGGAGGCGAGGTGGAGGTTGTGATCTAGACGTTGTGGAACGAATACAAATAAATAACGCAAATTCCTTCACAGGGGTTTGTTATTCCTCGGACCAGATGGAACGGTTTTGGGTAAAAATGGGTATCTATCTACCCATTTTGAATATGTGTTTTCGAGATTTCTGGTACCTAGGCGTGTGGGGTATCATTTTCCACTAACTTTTGGACGCTGAATCCAATAAAATGGGTCCCAGGACGATTGGCACCCACCGGAAGAAGTTGTGGGTCAAAATGGGTATGTATCTACCCATTTTGTATGTGTGTTTTCAAGATTTCTGGCACCTAGGCGTGTGGGGTATCATTTTCCACTAAATTTTGGACCCTGAATCGATTGGAATGGGTCCGGGACCCGCCACACTCACTGTTTTCCCCATTTTCCCCATGTTGAAGAAATGAATCTCCATGCGCCTGGTCCGAGGAATAACCAACCCGTGTGAAAGAATTTGCAGCGTTTTAATCTAGACACCTTGAAACGTTCGGAAACAATTTTTGGGCCAAATCGGAGAGATTAACTTTTTGCATGAAAAGGTAGGTTTAGGAAAACCTTCTAGGAATAACCAACCAAAACGCGGCAGACAACCTGATTTTTTGACGAGATCGGATTTCCGGGATGAAACTGACTCACTGTTCAATGAAATTTTCATAACTGCAATTATATTTTTTTGCTATTACACTTTTCTTTTGCCGTTCTATGTGTAGTTAACAGATACAATGACTTCCTTGCCGTGAATGTATTGTTTTACCGTGATTTCCCTCAACCTATCGTTCACATATCATTCTCATTTTTGCCTTGGCATCATACTTCTCTCATGTATGGTACCTCATACAATTCAACTTATCAAAATGAGCCTAAAATCACGTGCATTTTTCTGTGATGTTCTATGTTACCTCACAGCACGTGATATCATGCGGAGAATCACACTGGTATCACGATTATTTCTTTGTTAACTGGCGTTGAAACGTGGACGTAGTGATTTTTCACTGTTCCAAAATAGTCAAAAGATGAGATGAATAATTGGAAATCGGGGTGATTGATAGTTCCAAATCACAATTTTGTGACGTGACTCCTTGTAAAATATCACGTGTGAGCCCGTGACGATGAGGGCAGTTGTTTTCACCCTAACAGTAGTTCATGATGGTAGAAAGTGGACAGCTGAATTAGCCTAAAATAGGGGAAAAGGGGTTCTTTATATCCCCTTTGAAGCTGCTCAGGGGAGAAGACCTCTCGTCGAGAGGGAGTTCATTATTAAAATTAACCCCTACGCTGTCATAACGGGTCATTTATTCACCACGAAACACTTGCTACACATTGACCTACGCTATGCGCGAATGTGTGTTTACTAGTAATAATTTTGTTAAAATCGTAATAATGAGGGTCAAAATGTGTTTTTCGAAAAGTGGATTTTCAATATTTTCGGAGATCTAGGCGCGTGGGGTATCATTTTCTACTAAATTTTGGACGCTGAATGTAATAAGACGGGTCCCGGGACGATTGGCGCCCACCGGAAGAGGTTATGGGTCAAAATGGGTATTTACCAACCCTTTTTGAATGTGGTTTCGAGATTTCTGGTACCTAGGCGTGTGGGGTATCATTTTCGACTTAATTTTGGACGCTGATTTCAATGAAATGGGTCCCGGATCGATTGTGGCCCACCGGAAGGGGTTATAGACGCTGAATCGATTCAAATTAGTCTCCATGCACGTGGTCCGACGAATAACCAACCCCTGTGAAAGAATTCGCAGCGTATTTATGTTGGGCTTGATAGACATGACACTTCGCTCAGTTGGCTCCTCACTTTAGCGTGCTGGTTCGGTTATAAGAGCACTTCCTACTAAGTGGTGGCAGAAGCGATGACCGAAGCGGTCGCAATGAATAAACTGTAATGAGTGGGCTGGTGTCCCGTGGTCAAGACGCATCTCGCCCTAGGAGGGAATATGGTATGATAACGTGGAGATAAAGACAAGCAGGAAGAACTCGGCGAAGGAAGAGGATCAGAGGAGGGAGAACTGTTAGTATGGGCAAGTGAGTCACTTCAATTGAGTACCCGCCCGCGCCCCAGTAACGCACGTCCGTGGCCGCTGTTTGTCCGCTTTTTCGAATGATAACCCTCTCATGTAATCTAAAAGAAGCGAAGACTCTCGTTCGTCCCGAAAGTGCATTATTCGAGAAGTGGAAGTGCCTTCGAGAGTGTCGCAAGTTCTCGACAGACTCCTGGATTGAGTCAATCGCAGAAAACTTCAAATGGCAAAGGAGAAAATAATTATCATATCAAGTGATAGCGATGTTGACTGTAGAATGCCCATCACGCCTAGAGAAATGTGAGTTACAAACTACAGGGGGTAATGTGCACCAAAAGTTCACGGCATTTCTGATCACGGAAGATGAGATGTTTGGGAATTTTATTCGCTTTTGGTTGGTTATTCCTTGAATAATCAACCTATGTTTTCATGATAATGGTCAACCTCTCCGATTCGGCTCAAAATTTTTTTCTGGACGTTTCATGATGTCCTGATCAAAAAAATCTGCAAATTCTTACACAAGGGTTGGTTATTCCTCGAATGGGGGAAACAATGGGTGTGGCGGGTCTCAGACCCATTCCAATCGATTCAGGGTCCAAAATTTAGTGGAATATGATACCCCACACGCCTAGGCACCAGAAATCCTGACACATACAAAATGGGTGGATACATACCCATTTTGACCCATAACTTCTTCCGGTGGGTGTCAAACGTTCTGGGACACACATCATTGAATTCAGCGTCCAAAATTTAGTGGAAAATGATACTCCACACGCCTAGGTAGCAGAAATCCCAAAAACACATAATCAAATTGGGTAATAAATACCCAATTTGACCCATAACTTCTTCCAGTGGGTGCCAATTTTTCTGGGACCCATTTTATTGGATTCAGCGTCCAAAATTTAGTGGAAAATGACACCCTACTCGCCTAGGTAGCGGAAATCCCGAAAACACATATTCAAAATGGGTAATAAATACCCAATTTGACCCATTACTTCTTCCAGTAGGTGCCAATTGTTCTGGGACCCATTTTATTGGATTCAGCGTCCAAAATTTAGTGGAAAATGACACCCCACTCGCCTAAATCACCCAAAATCTCGAAAATCCATTTTTCAAAAAACACATTTTGACCCCTACCCCCTCCAAATTTGGTCCGATCGGGCTGAAAAGTTTCGAGGACCCATCTCGGCTGGGAACAGACCCCTGACCCAAATTTCAGATTTTTAGAAAATTTTCTACTACCAAAAACGGCGCGGAACATGGACGGCGTACGGCGTACGGCGGACGGACATCGACCTTTTTTGATCAGGACATCATGAAACGTCCAGAAAAAAATTTTGAGCCAAATCGGAGAGGTTGACCATTATCATGAAAACATAGGTTGATTATTCGAGGAATAACCAACCAAAAGGTCAATGTCCGTCCGCCGTCCGCCGTACGCCGTACGCCGTACGCCGTACGCCGTCCGCCGTCCATTGTCCACGCCGTTTTTGGTAGTAGAAAATGTTCTAAAAATCTGAAATTTGGGTCAGGGGTCTGTTCCCAGCCGAGATGGGTCCTCGAAACTTTTCAGCCCGATCGGACCAAATTTGGAGGGGGTAGGGGTCAAAATGTGTTTTTTGAAAAATGGATTTTCGAGATTTTGGGTGATTTAGGCGAGTGGGGTGTCATTTTCCACTAAATTTCGGACGCTGAATCCAATAAAATGGGTCCCAGAACAATTGGCACCCACTGGAAGAAGTAATGGGTCAAATTGGGAATTTATTACCCATGTGGGTGACTTCAGCCGAATAGACAAACAAAACACATCGTCATATCCTGTTGTTTATAACCAGCTGTTAAACTTAGCAACCAATTTTGAGCAGTTGCCTACAATTCTTTTTACTGTCCGAGCTTTTTATTCGTACCATTCAATTCAATTTAATACAATTATTATAGCCTTCTAAATTACCTACGTTTTCTCAATATTATATTAGTAAATTAGTGTCGTAGTGCCCCATAGATACACCCATCTTGAATATGTGTTTTCGGGATTTCTGCTACCTAGGCGTGTGGGGTATCATTTTCCACTAAATTTTGGACGCTGAATCGATTGGAATGGGTCTGAGACCCGCCACACCCACTGTTTCCCCCATTCGAGGAATAACCAACCCGTGTGTAAGAATTTGCAGCGTTTTTCTACCTTAAATTATTGTACGTGTTCTCAACACACTTCTCACTTAGGTACCAGTTCACCACAAATGTACACAGATCTATCTCTCGTTAGACGACACTACTCAATTTAGAGAGCGAATGAATAAAATACCAGAAATCTTGAAAACCCACTTTTGAAATTGGTAGATAGATACCCATTTTCACACATAACCTCTTCCGGTGGTTGTCAATCGTTCCAGGACCCATCTCATTGGATTCAGCGTCCAAAATTTAGTGGAAAAAGACACCCCACACGCCTAGGTACCAGAAATCTCGAAAACCCACTTTTGAAATTGGTAGATAGATACCCATTATCACACATAACCTCTTCCGGTGGTTGTCAATCGTTCCAGGACCCATCTCATTGGATTCAGCGTCCAAAATTTAGTCGAAAATAATACCCCACACGCCTCGATCGCCAAAAATCACGAAAATTTATTTTTTGAAATACACATTTATAAATACACAGGGAATTTGATGATAACGAAGCCTTTAATGACGCAATCGGTTCGTGTCCTCGGCGAGCTAGTATCATTTTAGCCCATCCCATGTGCCCAGTCACATAATTTAACTTGAACTGCGGTTCTGACTTAAGTAGGTACATAAAATTTACGTTTTGGCTAATTGATGAGGACTCAGTTTGACGAAATTGTAATAATTATTTTTGAAGTTCCTCAGCGATTGGTTTATCTTCTACATCGAAGGAGGAATGTTAGCTGCAGCTTGGCCGTTTCTAATCATCGCTTTCCTGTTTAGATGAGGGAACAACTGGCCTAAATTTATCTGCCGGGCTCTCTCGTATGAAGACAGTTAATTTCACTGAGCTTACCCACAACCCGTCTAAACAACAACAGCTGTTGGCCAATTGACCAGAAGAGCATAGAGGGAGTAGGAACGAGTAGGAACTGTGGGGGTGGAGAGTGACGATTGTCTAATTTGTATTGGCTGGTTAGTTCTTGAATAATCGAGGACAATGTTATTTAAATTCATTCGTTCCGAAATTTTTTGTAGGCCATGAAATTACTATCCGCATTTATACATCCCTTACTTCCTGCTAATCGTAGACAGACTCGAAAACAACCTCTCGGCCAAAACTCCCCAACAAAACGTGTCCGGTAGAGCTCATTAATCCCACCAGAGCTCGAGTTTGGATCGTGAGGAGCTTTGAACGGCTTGAAAACTACTTTTTGAGCGGAACTCGGAATTAGCAACTTCTTTGTGACAAACTCGAACGGACACGTCGAGCATGGAAAGTCGAGTCGGTGGAGGTTTGAGGAAGTTTTTGGAGAGGTTTCCACCAAACGACAAAATAAGGGCGGAAAAGGAGCAGCGGGGAAGTTGCTGAAATTAAATCCTCTCCCTTTGGATCTGACTCAAGTGTAGTTGGAGAGAGAGGGGTGGAAGAGGTTCAACTTAGGTGATATTTTTCAAAGGTGGAAACAAAATTGCTCCAAATTGTCGTTGTAGCTTAGGTTTTGTGAAACTATCACCAAATAGTTGTTCGTCAGACCAGATGCATGGAGACTCACTACACTCAATTCAGTGTCCAAAATTTAGTGGAAAATGATACCCCACACGCCTAGGTACCAGAAATCCTGACACATACAAAATGGGTGGATACATACCCATTTTGACCCATAACTTCTTCCGGTGGGTGCCAATCATTCTGAGACACACATCATTGAATTCAGCGTCCAAAATTTAGTGGAAAATGATACCCCACACGCCTAGGTACCAGAAATCCCGAAAACACATAATCAAATTGGGTAATAAATACCCAATTTGACCCATAACTTCTTCCAGTGGGTGCCAATTGTTCTGGGACCCATTTTATTGGATTCAGCGTCCAAAATTTAGTGGAAAATGACACCCCACTCGCCCAGGTACCAGAAATCTCATAAACACATATTCAGAATGGGTAATATATACCCAATTTGACCCATAACTTCTTCCAGTGGGCAAGATTTTTTCAAGGATTTTATCAAGATTGGTTTCGAAACCAGTTTTGAGATTGGTTTCGAAACCAGTTTTGAGATTGGTTTCAAAACCAGTTTTGAGATCAGTTTTGAAACCAGTTTTGAAACCAGTTTCGAGATCGGTTTTGAAACCAGTTTTGAGATCGGTTTCGAAACCAGTTTTGAGATCGGTTTTGAAACCAGTTTTGAGATGATATCAGAGAGTTGATGAAAAAAATCTGCAAATTCTTACACATGGGTTGGTTATTCCGCGAATGGGGGAAACAGTGGGTGTGGCGGGTCCCGGACCCATTCCAATCGATTCAGGGTCCAAAATTTAGTGGAAAATGATACCCCACACGATCAGGTACCGGAAATCTCAAAACGCATATTCAAAATGGGTAATATATACCCAATTTGACCCATAACTTCTTCCAGAGGGTGCCAATCGTTTTGGGACCCATTTCATTGGATTCAGCGTCCAAAATTTAGTGGAAAATGATACCCCACTCGCCTAAATCGCCCAAAATCTCGAAAATCCATTTTTCAAAAAACACATTTTGACCCCTACCCCGCCCAAATTTGGTCCGATCGGGCTGAAAAGCTTGGAGGACCGTCCTAGGCCGGGAACAGACCCCTGACCCAAATTTCAGATTTTTAAAGAATTTTCTACTACCAAAAACGGCGTGGACGGCGGACGGCGGACGGCGTAGGCGGACGGACATTGACCTTTTTGGTTGGTTATTCCTTGAATAATCAACCTATGTTTTCATGCAAATGGTCAACCTCTCCGATTCGGCTCAAAATTTTTTTCTGGACGTTTCATGATGTCCTGATCAAAAAAGGTCAATGTCCGTCCGCCGTACGCCGTCCGCCGTCCGCCGTCCGCCGTCCACGCCGTTTTTGGTAGTAGAAAATTTTCTAAAAATCTGAAATTTGGGTCAGGGGTCTGTTCCCGGCCTGGGACGGTCCTCCAAGCTTTTCAGCCCGATCGGACCAAATTTGGGCAAGGTAGGGGTCAAAATGTGTTTTTTGAAAAATGGATTTTCGAGATTTTAGGCGATTTAGGCGAGTGGGGTATCATTTTCCACTAAATTTTGGACGCTGAATCCAATGAAATGGGTCCCAAAACGATCGGCACCCTCTGGAAGAAGTTATGGGTCAAATTGGGTATATATTACCCATTTTGAATATGTGTTTTTGAGATTTCTGGAACCTAGGCGTGTGGGGTATCATTTTCCGCTAAATCTTGGACGCTAATTTCAATGAAGTGGGTCCCGGAACGATTGGCACCCTCTGGAAGAAGTTATGGGTCAAATTGGGTATATATTACCCATTTTGAATATGCGTTTTCGAGATTTCCGGTACCTGGGCGTGTGGGGTATCATTTTCTACTAAATTCTGGATCCTGAATCGATTGGAATAGTTCTGGGACCTGCCGCACCCACTGTTTCCCCATTTCCCCCATGTTGAAGAAATGAGTCTCCATGCGCCTGGTCCGAGGAATAACCAACCCCTGTGTAAGAATTTGCAGCGTTTTTGATCAGGACATCATGAAACGTCCAGAAAAAAAATTTGAGCCGAATCGGAGAGGTTGACCATTTGCATGAAAACATAGGTTGATTATTCAAGGAATAACCAACCAAAACACATTTATCAAAATGCACTTTTTAACCCCTACCCATCCCAAATTTGGTCCGATCGGGATGAAAAGTTGCGAGGACCGACTAAAGCCGGGAACAAGCCCCTGACCCAAATTTCAGATTTTTAGAAAATTTTCTACTGCCAAAAGAAGCCCGGACGGCGGACGGACATTTGACTTTTTTGAACTAGACACCTTGAAACGTCCAGAAAAAATTTTTGGGCCGAATCGGAGTGGCTGACCATTTGCATGAAAACAAATGGTAGGTTGATTATTGTAGGAATAACCAATCAAAACGGGTCCCAGGACGATTGGTGCCCACCGGAAGAGGTTATGGGTCAAAATGGGTATCCATCTACATATTTTGAATGTGGGCATAGCTGATTTCTGGTACCTAGGCGTGTGGGGTATCATTTTTGACTAAATTTTGGATGCTGAATCCAATGAGACAGGTCCCGGACCAATTGGCATCCACCGGAAAAGGTCATGTTTACCAGTTCACCACAAATGTTGTACACAGATCTATCTCTCAATCGACGACACTACTCAATTCAGAGAGTGAATGAATAAAATACCAGAAATCTCAAAACTCCACTTTTAAAATAGGTAGATAAGCACCCATTTTGACCCATAACCAGTGGGTGCCAATCTTTCTGAGACTGATTTCATTGGATTCAGCGTCCAAAATTTAGTGGGAAATTGTACCCCACACGCCTTGATCGCCTAAAATCAAGAAAATCCATTTTTCAAAAAGCACATTTTGACCCATTTCCTCCCCGAATTCGGTCCGATTTGTCTGAATAGTTTCGAGGACCAACTAAACCCGGAAACAACTAAAACGCAATTTTGACGATTTTCACCCGTCTCTGCTCGAAACACTCACTTATGAATCAGCTGTCGCTCAAATGAACCCCTGAAAAGGTCCAAGGGTTTGTTAAACTTGTGCACCACTCAAAACAAGCCACTGCCGAACGTCACAAGAGCTTCACAACACGAAAGTTCAATTCCTTCGAGCTGTCACGCTCTCCAGAAGTCAGAAAACTAAGTTGATACCCAATTGGCATCTTTTGTATACAGTTTGGACACTCGGTTCAGAAGGTTTTTGTCGAAGTCTTCTGTAATATCGACAGTTTTTGAAAGCTTTCTGGGGTAACTTTTCCCAGATGAGTTGAACGGAAAAGGGAAAATAGCCGAACTCCTCAAACTTGGATATTCGGGAAATGTAAGGAAGGGCATTGTGATAGGAACTGAAGAGCAGGACGGAGTAAACAACGGTTTAATTTCAATCTGACTTCACCTTCAGATTAATTTTCTTGTTGAACCGAAACTATGTAAGATCGGTTATCGTCGGCCAAAATATTTCGAGTTGGCTGATCATTCGACGATCGTCATGACGTGTTAACAACCACGGATATTATGAGCACGGTGTGGATCACGACGGTTAAGCTTGGGAATTAGGGATCGGACATCGAATCCACAACATCGATGTTAACGTCGATGCCAACATCGCGAGCAGAACATGTCGTTTAACATCGTTGACATAAACATCGATGTTTTTAACGGCTAAACATCGATGTTAAAATCGATGTAGTCTGCCAATTTATTCTTGTTTCTCAAAGTTTGTTTAGCTTGATTTCATGTTTTAAATATAACAAAAAGATGTAGATACTGCTTATATGGCTTATATCCATGCCATTCGACTCCTTCACAAAAAACCCCCACCACTCACTTTTAGGAGGCATCCTCCAAACACCAAAACCGGGCACTATTATAAAATAATGGCCGTCAAGCGTAAACAAACTACTACTCGGTTAAAAGTGAAGCAACAGTGTTACCAATATCAGTTATCTAAAATTGATAACTTCAATATTCTTCTTCATATTCTGATCCAAGCTGTAGCTGTTCAACACAGCAATGAAATGGGCAAGTTTTACTTGCTGGGGAAATTAATACTTAGAATTAATATTTTAATAATATATTAGTATATAATATCATTTTATAAACGCAAAAAATCCTTTAAATTTCTTCCAGATCGTCATTAAATTATCAAGAAATCAACATCGATGTTGCTCGGCAGAAACATTGATGTATCAAAAACATCGTTAGATCACCATCGATGATCAATAAACATCGAACATCGGATCTAAAACATCGATGTTTCGAAAACATCGGACATCGATGTCCGATCTCTATTGGGAATTCCCTTAGAACGGTGACGTCACTGGTATCAAGGGCCCCACAAAAGTTTCTTGTCCCAATCTGACGCAAATTTGACGAACTCTACGAACATTCATTACCTTCCATTCCTTACTCAGAAATTGTAAAAAATAAACATAAATTAGATTTAAAATTTCCTATAAAATTTAAGAAAAAAAAATTTTAAAACCAAGAAAAAAATGTAATTATCAAAACATTAAACTAAACATCATCCGACTCCTAGGGGTGCTTAGCTCATTTTCAGCCCGATTGCCTCTACGCAGGGTACGGATGAAAATAGGGTTTATAGCTTCTTGGGATCATTGGATCATTGGGGACCTTGGTGGATAGTTTCCAACGAGTCCCGCAACACATGAAAACGCTGCTAACTCATTCACAGGAATTGGTTATTCCTCGGACCAGGAGAATGAAGACTAATTTGAATCAATTCAGCGTTCATAACCTCTTCAAGTGGGCGCCAATCGTTCCGGGACCCGTCTAATTGAATTCAACGTCCAAATTTTAGTGGAAAATGACACCCCACACTCCTAGAGACCAGAAATTGTGAAAGCACATATACAAAATGGGTAGATAGATACCCATTTTGACCCATAACTTCTTCCGGGGGGAGCCAATCTTCCTAGGACCCATTTCATTGGGTTCAGCGTCCAAAATTTAGTGGAAAATGATACCCTACACGCCTAGGTACCAGAAATCATAAAAACCTACATTTGAAATAGGTTGATGGATACCCACTTTCCTCCAATTTCTTCGGTAATAACCTACCTGATGTTAAGTACCTGATGATTCCAAAATCAAGCGCTATCTTGTGGTAAGGTGTACTTCCTCCTACTGTCACCAGGAGCGCTAAGACCGCGACACTAAATGACTAGGGGAGCTTGGTAGTTTAGTTGTTAGTGATGGGCAATACAGGCCGGTGTATCGATACAGCGTATCGATACGTATCGAAATTCAATGTATCGATATGGGTGTATCGATACGGCCTAGTGTATCGATGTTTCTTTGTATCGATACAATTTAAGAAATTTATCAGTATCGATTATTTATATTGATATATTATTATATCGATACATCGAAACCAAAAGCTAATAGCCAAACAATAACAAATTAACCTTAACCTCTAATTTTATATTAATCGAAATAAATATATAATTTTTTAAACGTTAACTAACCTTTTTTCAATGTGGAACTCTCTTACATCTTTAAATATCCAAATTAACTGAATCATGAAACAAGCTATAGAGAGAGAGTTATCTATACGATATTAGTATTGATACTGATACAGCGGGAAAAAAATATGGGGTGTAAACCGGTTGACAACTTAGAATAGATACGTATATAGCCATTTTGACCCATAACCTCTTCAAGTGGGTGCCAATCGTTTCGGGTTCATTTCATCAGATTCAGCGTCCGAATGTTCCTCACACGCCTAGATTGCCGAAAATCTCAAAAAACCATTTTCGAAAAATACATTATTCAAATAATAACCGACCAGCTGTGCGGAAATTGGTCTGGAAACAATTTGAGCCAATTCAGCGCTCAAAATTCAGTAGCGAATAATTCCAAAAACGCTGCAAATCCTTTCACAGAGGTTGACTATTCCTCGGACCAGGCACATGGAGACTAATTTCTTCAACATAGGAAAAGTGGGGGAAACAGTGGGTGAGGAGGGTCCCAGACCCATTCCAATCGATTCAGGGTCCAAAACAGTGGAAAATGATACCCCACACGCCTAGGTCCCAGAAATCTCAAAAACACGTATTCAGAATGGGTAGATAGATACCCATAACATCTTCCGGTGGGTGCCAACCGCTCTAGGACTCATTTCATCGGATTCAGCGTCCAAAATTTAGTGGAAAACGATACCCCACACGCCTAGATCGCCAAAAATCTCAAAAATCCATTTTTGAAATACACATTTTGACCCCTACTTCGCCCAAATTTGGTCCGATTGGGCTGAAAAGTTCCGAGGACCAACTAGAGCCGGGAACGGACCCCTGACCCGAATTTCAGATTTTCAGAAAATGTTCCACTACCAGCATTTGACATTCTAGATATTTTGAAACGCCCAGAAAAAAAATTTGGGTCGAATCGGAAAGGTTGACTTTTTGCATGAAAACATGGTTGATTATTCAAGGAATAACCAACCAAAACTCAAAATCCCATAAATTAGGTACCACCGTTCCGAGCGATTGGGCAGATCAAGGGTGAAATTGAGCCTAAAATGAGTTGCTGACCGAAACTACAAAATTAATGAAAAATTCCTACTGTTAAAAACAACGCGGATGGCGGACGGACATTTTGGTGTAAAAATATAAACATTTTATAACACAAAATGTCAAATTTTTGTGTAAAATGAAGCTCAAATAGAGCATGGCAATCCAGAGTCGAAGTGGATTTCCCATCAAAATCATATGAGCTGCTTGCCCTAACTGTCCAATCTTGATTCTAGTGCGACGATTTAGAACTTTTAAATAAAATCCTTCGTTATTTGTACAAGCAGGGAGTGGACATGTACGTAAATTAACAGTCACTCTCGCAATTGGCTATTTCTTGATTATTCGCCAGGGCGTGTCTCAGGGCAAACAAACAATTCAAATTAAGTTTAACCCTTCGTTTTCGACGAGCTGTCGTTAACACCTGACGACCTTCCGCCCTTTTGAACCAGATCGACCCATCGACTCAAGTATTTGCCTCTTAACCCGACGAAAAAACGAGGATCACTTTGGATCCGTCAACTGAACAAAATATCAAACCACCTCCTCGGTATGATTAGGTTGATTAGGGTGCAAAACCATGTTTACAACGAGCCATATTTATGGGGAGGGGGTCTAATATGTTTTTCAAAAATGGATTTTTGACGATCTAGGCGTGTGGAGTGTCATTTTTGGCCAACTTTTGGACGCTGAATCAAATGAAATGGGTCCTAGAACAATTGGCACCTGGACTACCAGGCATAAGGATAGGAGGGAACTCTGAAATAGTCAACATAGAATCGACGCATGACCAGGTATCCTCGCTGATTCCCTGTGACGTGAGAAATAAGCCCAGGGCTCTCCAGGAGTATTTCAACATGAATCAAACTCGCCCTGAATACAAGAAGACCGTTATCAATTTCACAAGTCTGGGCGTGTACCCAGGCAGAAGATTCCTTACCTACAATGGAGAAACGGTTAAATTGCAGAATTCAGTGAAATACCTGGGGATCCCCCTCAGCGGCTCGACATTATTCAGCAAAGATGCTATTCCGGATCAGTAAAGCCAAAGTTGCCTCTGGTATAGTAGTGGACACCCTGAACCGGGGTAGCTGCTCTTCCTGGGAGTCAATCAACAGAGCTTCAAGACCTCAGTGTTGGGTGTTCTCATGTATGGTGCTCTTAGATACACCAAGGAGATTGAGTGCAGGTGCACGTACTTCAGGCGCGTCCTTGGACTGCACAGTGCACTCCAGGATATATGGTCAGACTCGAATCGGAGAACCGCCCCTCGCGCTGGCAGTACTAAGACAGGCGCTCAGATTCTAGCAAGGTCCTTGATATGGATGGCCCGCGCTACCCGAAACAGTGCCTACTAGCCCTGAGAGGACAAAAACCCAAAAATGACCGTCGGTTCAATTGGTTTTCACAGTGAAGGACTTGGCTGACAAATGCACAGGTGAAAAGCTGCAAGTGGAGACCGAAGCGTCTGCTGTACTCGCCTCAATCCCGGCTGTGCTTGACCCCGCCAGGCTTCATCTCTTTGATCTCGGCCTAGCCAGCGTCTGGTCTGCTTTCAGCGAGGGCTATTCCTACCTCCATACCCCTCGGCCCACAAGAATACTTATGCCACAGGCCCCTTTCAGCCAGAAAAGGCTCCTCGCGCAAATAAGGATGATGGGGCACTACAGCGCAGCATTAAAGATTGGAAAAAATCGTCGCTTCAAATTGTCTCCAAAGGAACAGCCCAGACTGCACCTCCACAAGACCAGACCCTCTTCCATGTCCTTTCAGCTGCCTACCAGTGCAGATCAACAACCTGTGGAGGGCTAAGGGAGTCATTTTGAGGAATTGTGCCTCGTATCGAATTGGCTGGAACCTTCCCATTCACTCGAGACAACATGTCGAGTTCCCAGAACCAGGGGGAAGTTTCGAGAACCTTCTCGGCCAGGCAGCAGGTATAAAATGGACCCACGAACGCCGCCCAGTTCAGTTCAGTTCGGAGTCTGAGTATAGACGCTTCGTGTCATAAATCGTGCTGTGTTATAGGTAAATAGTGCGACAACTGCGTAACCGTGTATTGTGCTTTGTGATTGTGTAAGTGCGCGAATGTGAACAGTGTATTTAAGTGAACGATTGTAATAAATTATTTACAAAGAAATATAAATCGTTACAATATAAATCGCACAGAGAAGCGGTTTGCCCATATCTCCTCCACCCCGAATATGCCATTCCAATCAACCGCACACCAAATGAACTCGACTTAGAGAGACTTTTTAATTTCGTGAATGCTGTCCTAAACACCAGAATGTTATGCCTTTTCGACTAGCAAGTATCTTGTTCCTTTTTCTCTAGCCATGAATGATTTTCTGTTTTATTTTTATTTATTACGTATTATTATAGATATGTACTTAAGATGCAATATTCGCTGTCAACTCAGCCTTATGTCATTTTGACAAATAAAGGTGTTTTGAATTGAATTGATTGAATTGGCACCAAGCGGAAGAAGTTATGGGTCTAAATGGGTATCTACCCACCCATTTTGAATAGTGTTTTCTAGATTTCTGGTACCTAGGCGTGTGGGGTATCATTTTCCACTAAATTTAGGATGCTGAATTCAATAAACTAGTCCCGAAACGATTGGCTTCCACAGGAATAGGTTAAGGGTCCAAAAGGGGTATCCGTCAACCCATTTTGGATGTGGGTTTTCGAGATTTCTAGTACCTAAGCGTGTGGGGTATCATTTTCCACTAATTGTTACTCAAAATCTATTGGAATGAGTTCTATGCTGCTGGTGCGAGGTTTTGGTTCTAGATGTCATGAAAAGACCAGAATAATATGGTTTTCCCCATTTTCACAGGCATTACTTCCGCCGGTCCTCATAAAACGCTGTAAATTCTTTCATAGGGTTGGTTATTCCTCGGCCAGGAGCATGTAGGAAATTGGGAAATATGACTATTGCAGTGTCCCAGACTCATTTCAATCGATTCAGGGTACAAAATTTGGTGATAAATGATACCCCAGACGCCTAGATAGCCAAAAATCTCGAAAATCCATTTTTCAAAATACACATTTTGACCTCTAACCCGCCCAAATTTTGTCCTATTGGGCTGAAAAGTTTCGAGGACCAACTGGTGCCAAAAACCGGTTCGTTGACCAAAATTTCAGATTTTTAGAAAATTTTCCACTATTAAATTTAATTAATTAAATCCACTACTGGACGGCGGACAGCGCACGGCGGATTGACATTTGACTTTTTGATCTAGACACCTTGAAACGTCCAGAATGAAAATTTTGGGCTGAATCGGAGAGATTGACTTTTTGCATGAAAACATAGGTTGATTATTCAAAGATTAAACAACCAACAACCGAGGAGGGGAGGTTGTTCGCGCTGTTAAACAACGAACACCTTCTCGTAGGGCTCTTTTTACTCAAATTTGCGAACTTTTTATTCATGCCCACCACTTAGTCTTGATTATTCTCTTTTATGAGTTATTTCGCAATATCTTTGCTACTTCTTCGCTGCGGGTTTTGAAGAATTGGTAATCCATTCTAAGCCGAGCTTATCTCTCGACTTTTTGATTATGATGAGTGTTTTCTGAAAGTTTAAACTGGAGGGAAAAACACCAGCATCTCCGTTCCGTTTGGATTTTAACCAGATTTCGGGCAGGATCTCAAAGTCTGAAGTGTCTTCGAATTCATGATTGGAAATTAGAAGTTTTACCACAAACGTGAACGTCGATATCTAAAACGAGATTTTTTCTCGGCACGTATCAAAGAGACTCGGTTTTATTTGGAAGCTCCAATTATACAGTTGACCACAATGAAACCACAAGGATTTTAATACCGAGAGGATTTGAAAATATAAAAAGCGACCGATAAACTTTTTCATTGACAGGTTCATTACGCAGCGTTTGATGGATTTCCCCTCACATTTCATTTAAAAGGGAAAATTGCCATTCCGTTTTTTGAAACGAAATTTCATCTTCTTTCAAAACAGCTTTTCACGTAAAACTTCCAATCCTTTTGAAAGTTCGTATCAATTTTTTTTTTTTTTTTTTTTTTTTTTTTTTTTTTTTTTTTTTTTTTTTACTCAAAAAGATACTAATAACTCTCAAATGTACGATTGAACATGTCCATAACCTCCTGGCCATTTTGAAAGGGCCATCGAGGGCCGGACAAGGGTGAGTGAGGTTGTGGAAATAGGATCTCACATTGGACTCTCGGAGCTCAATTGCGGGCTGCCGAAAGTTCTCTCTTTTGATGATACTTATTGATGGCCTACAGGACCAAGGGTAGAAGAGGAGCCGCTAGAGGGTGCTGTTGTGGTGTCCTGTTCCCATGCAGGTACCCTCCTAACATGTGCTAGTTGCTAGGATGGACAGGAGGGGTTTATAGAACCCTCACCACCTCGCGGCAACTTCCTAATTTCTAACAACAGAGCTCTTTAGTGAAAAATTAAAAGTAAATTAACCAAGGACTTTCACCTTGGATTTTCGTCCTACTACCTCAGTGTTAGGTATCGTGGACGTCGTCAGCCATCCTCCAGAGAAGATCGTAAATTGATCTGACGATTTCCTCATGGCTACTTATTGGCTCAATCCCTTAAGTGAAGAGGACGAATATGGGGGTAAAGGCAAACAATCAAGATGCTCTATCCAGGATTCGAACCCTGGCCACACGGATTACCAAACCAATCACTCGTCTATACAACTAATAGTGATGTGCGTATCGATACGTATCGATACGAATATCGATACAGCGGGGAAAAAATATTGGTATTTCGTATCGATACAAGCAGGTGTATCGATACAGCCGTATCGATACATGGACCCCCGTATCGATATACCGATTCCCTTCGCTTGAGAATGTGGATGAATAGAAGTCAAGCAGAATTGTAGAGAGAAATAACCAACCAAAAGCTGGGGAAAAGTCTATAAGAGCGCTAAATCGCTTGTTTACAAGGTCGGTCAATCCAGGACGGTCAAAACATACTAGGTCAGTCAACATATAGGTTG
>CM033999.1:27612473-27961123 GCA_019603395.1 Cyrtorhinus lividipennis
TCTAGAATTTCTACTGAGGCGTATCATTTTCCGAGGTACAGTTCAGCCATTGTAGAAATATCCCATGCTCACCATCGGTCGGTTCTTCGCCCGTTTAGTCGGTTCTTTCTCGATACATTGGCCCCTCAACTCAGTTTTGGACTCACGCGTTTTTGCGTGCCATGCGTTGGCCCTGACATGACAATGGGGGCTAGCATTGCTCTACTGGGCGACCAGTGGAACAAGCCGCTTCGATCGAACTGAAGAATCTTCGACTATTTCCCTGCCAGAAACCTCCGTTTACAAGATTCCCGCTCATTAAGCCAAACGAGATTCAAGTACGACTCTATTCGCCTTGATATGGATCAAATATCTTTCTTGAAATCAGCTCCGGAATCTGAATTACCCTCATAACACACTAACGGCAAAATATTTGAGCCAAAATTCCTTGTAACAAGACTATATTTTACGAGGTCATGGGTCACCGAAACACGAGAAAGGATGAGCGATGATATAATCATCATGTGTTCTGTTTTCCACCGTGCATCCCTCTTTTGTTGGAGCCATTGAACTCTTCTGAGTTGAGAAACAATGCGTCCAATGTCTACACTGCCGGACAGAGTAAAAGCGCACTCCTAATTACATTATGTAATGATGTGGATGATAAGTGAACCAATACGAAGTTACTTACCCGAATCCCTTCCTTCTCAACAGGGATGGAGAGCAGCACAAGCATACCTGAGCCGAGGAAACCCAATCAAGAGAGTAACTCAGGCCCTCTCTATTTAGTGCTAGAACCCTCCTCAGTCCTTCAACTACCCCCCTACCCTCTATTTATTTATTTTTGCACCTTCATCCTTCGTTCCCCGTCCCAACATCTTTTCGCTAGGGAAAAACGGACCCCTCCAGAAGGACGGGAGCACTTGACCTCCTTAAAGTTTCCCTGACGCATTCTCAGTGGGAGATAGAAGAACGAATTCCCACTCGTATAAAATCTCATCGCAAGGAGCCCATTCACTTCGGACATACAACGACTTTCTTTATTGTAAATGAGCCCATCCCCTCTTTTTAAGAAGTTGGGGGAGACATCCTTTTACATAAATTCTGCTGGAACAAAAATTCTCATCTGATTGATGGACTTATGAATCCGTTAAACAAGGTGGCGTCTCCTCATCTTTTCAATAATTATTAGGTTACGTACGTAATGATCTTGCATACCGCTTTTATTTTAAGGACTTTTTTAGCCAAGGACTCAACAACTTGAGAGAGCTATATTTTCACAGCGATCGTGAGAAGTATCTCATGGTTGGTCTCTAACAGGGGAAGACAACAGCAGGCATTCATGTGGGGAAAATGATGTGATCCCGAACCTCCTCATCATAGACGAGTATGATTGCCTTTGGGTGTCCACGATGGATGTCTAGGCTGGGATGCCAAGACTTGACCTCGGTTTTTGTGGAGGCATCGACTCTATAAATGGGTGTTGGCGCCTTGTAGAAGTGATCTATCTATCTATAGGATCAAATAGACTGAAGTGACGGTATAAGACGGATGCTTCTGCAGATAAGGAGTATTGTATCCTTGACTGGGTTTCTACGCAGTACAGCGAATTGCTAAGTGGGTTATGGGGAAATTGTGCTAGAAGAGTGATCCTTGCCAAGCTCCTTGCAAAATTCGATTTCTGTTCACACTCCAGATGCTTCGAAATAGCGAACCAGTGCACATATTCCTATGCTTCCTGCGCTGCTCCCGCAGGACCGAAGCGTTCATTGCGTTTTTCTCGATAGCTGGCAGACGATTCTCAGGTCTGCTGTCGCGGTGTGGTTAGCCAAACCAGGTTGTTTCCTAGCCAAATAGATTAGCGGTTGCTGGAACCAGGCTCAGTGGAGATATAGTTTTCACAATGTTATACTGGAATACAAAATTAAACGTCACTTAATTTGACGTGTCCCCTCTGTCCAACTCTGCTTGGCATCATCCCTCATCACTGGGTGTGCTTCGAAAACCCAGTCCGCTGAATGAAGTTCTAGTAAATAGTTTTCCTTTCATTCAGATAAAACTGCTGGATTTGTACTGAGCTTCATAAAAAAGAAAAGAATAATTCCCATTTTAGATCAACTGCTCTGAAGTAAGCTGTGCACCAATGTGAAATGAATGAACCAAAATATTGTTTCAATAATATCCCAACAGCACGAAATCCAGATGAGTTCCTTGTCACATGACCCCCGGGTGGGTCGAACAGTGAATGGCCTTAAGTAGTATCCTACCCGCTTCGTGATCGCCCAATCTTGGGTCCAAGAAAATACCCTCCCCACCTACTCGATCACTTCAGTTCGGGCCCTTGTCTGAAAGCCTCTCCTTTTCCATCCATCTCTTAAAACCGATTTGCCACCTTTTCAAGGCTATAAGAAGACCTAAAGCTCGTTATTGGTTCTCTATCCGTTACCTACCGCCCGAAGCGCACTACTTTGACAGGGTCTTTCCCTAAGAAATGTCCATAGGATCTCCGTCACAAAAGACGGACACCTTTTCCCGAGAAAGATCTCGTTGTTCGCCGTCCCCCACTGAAAGCAGTTGAAGGTTGAACAATGTCGAAAGCTCTTTGTTGGTTGCCATGAAGTAAAGCATCAATCCTACGTACTGACGACAACGTCCACCTAACCTTCTTCGTATACCGTTTTTCCATCCATTTTCCTCTGCCCTTATTGTGCAGTGCCTCTAAGTGGTTTACTATGGCCAGTCCGCTTGCTCCTGTTCACCCATCAAAATTAACTACTTAGGTGTTAAATAAATGATCATCTGCCATTTGTATGGAATAATCAACGCTTATATTGCCCAACTCTCCTTCTTTTGAAAGCATAGATCGTATGTGGGCTGTGAGCCCCGAAACTAAAACGGGAGGATGCATTTAGATCACTGTCTTCATAGAGATTAAAATCTTTTTATTCCATGCATTTGATTTATGGTGACGGTTGATTTATGACTAGTGCGTTTTGGGTTCCTTCCCAGATTGATATTCCTGAAGGTGGCGGAATGTTGTATTTTCCACTGCGCATATTTGGAAAGGCGTAGCCATAATATATGGATGATTTGCATATCTCAGTGAAGGAGTTAATATCTATCTAGTATGGTTAGCTAGTTATACGAATTCAGCCAATAATTTAGTGTAAGAATTACTCCTAGTCTTCCAGAAACCCCTTCTATTCGTACTACTCACTTGGCGTACTACACACTTTTGTTGAGCGTACACTTTTTGGATATTATTAAGGGTTGTTACCTAATCTAAAATAATAAAATAGATGCCAACCTATTGGAATCGCTGGAGGTTTCCCATGACAAAGAATATATAATCCTTCTAAAGGTAAATTTCGGAAACTTGTAAAGATTCAAACCGGCAAATCACATTGAATTTACGTATGATTCCAATGAGGGCGCAATTGGTTTCATTAAAGTTAGCTTTGCTTCTAGCCAACGTTAATAATATCTTCAGGAAATCAATATTTTTAGTTGTAAAATAAGTACATGCAGTCTTGGATGTTTGTTCACCCTTATTTTCACCTTTTTTGTTTTTGTTACAGGCATCGTTTTACTCGACTTCGTTAAAGACGTTGATTTCTGTTTCCACTGTGATCCTTCTCGGCCTCATCGTTGCCTACCATGCCTTGGAAGTTCAGGTAAATTTAGGGCTATATTGATTGTTTGAAATGTTCCCAAAAAGCACTTATTAATAGGATTTTCGGCATTCCACCATACACAGAAGTACGGCTAAAATAATACGAGCATAAGAAACAATCGAAATTTCGGCTAACGACACAGTCGACTCATGCTGGGTTTCTATATGTCCCGTTTTGAGGCACCTCATAGAATACACCTCATCATAACCCACTCAAGGTCCCAAGTATATCCCTCCATCATCGATCTTAAAAAGGTTATGACTTAATATGATAACTACACTCGACGTCAAGAGAATAATTATTTGGTTTTCGAATACCGTGTGACCGAACTAACATAAAATTATTTTCCCATTTATAGGAAATTCACCAAGAGGTTTAGCAAAACTTTGATAAATTTTTCGGAGACAGAAAAAAGCGTCCTTTGCCTCAGTACTGTATAATCATTGAAAATTTCTTGCCGAGGGTTGAAGCAACATAATTGTATTTTAACGGGTTTTTTAAAGTAGAATAAAAAATTGCAATTTTTGAAACTTTTTTTCTTTTAATAGAAATCGCCGGTTCAAACGATCATTTAATTCGTGTCGTTAATCTTTGCCGAGGTACTGTCGTTGGAGGCGAAGAACATCAATCACTCTTAATGTTTTACCTGTCTATTTTGTCGGGGGGAGGGTTTTATATCTTGATATCTCCTCCAAGAGCCTTCCTCCTAAGCTCCTTGGACCTGAACATAATCAATCGTACCCTCAATTGACATCATTGACAGACCATGAGATCTTCATTCGCGATTTACTCAGAATGTTTTCGAAATCTCCTAATAGATTAATACGGAAAAGTCCTTCCTTAGTTCCTTTCATTAATTTTTTTTTTCATCCAAGCTTTCATCCCGTGAATTCCCTTAGGTACTTGTTTTAGAATTCTTTGAAAATACCAGTTCTATATGTGCACATGAGCGAAAATCTTGAAACGCAATATACCAAAATCTCGACGAGTCGAAGAGTGACCTCTTGTCTGAAAACACTACATGATGATTCAGAGAATAATAAACCAACTAAAATTTTAGTTTTCTTGAAGGGGAAAATGCTTGATTTCTTGCCGCAAGAACCTCTTCAAGCCGTAAAACTCAAGAATTTTTGCCTCCGTTCTCGTCGAGAAACCTGTCGTTCTTCCGTTACTTTCTTGACTCTCCAGAAAGATAAGTTCCCACTGCCAGTATAAACCTTGCTCCTGAAGGAGATAGCTCGTCCCTGCCCTCTGTTCCAAAACAAAGTCAATACGAGTGGGTGAGATGGGCTGCGTGAGTGAGAGTCTGTGTGTTTCCTTTGGGAACGTTCCTACGAATACTCGAATACCACCGAGAGGGCGAGAGTGTGAGAGATAAAGAGAAAACTAGACGAGTTTACCAACTCAAACTCCCTTCCCTCCATTTACCCACCAGCCCTCGCCCACCTGTCTCTCTCATAACCCCCTCTCTTCTTCAGTCTTGTTCCTCGTTCCACTCAGTGATCTTGAGGTCCTTTAGCAAACAATGACTCAGCCAGGTGCTGCAGAACATCCTTCCCAATTATGACGTCAATTATCTACCTTGTTCCCCTTGAAATTTTGGGTAGAGACCCTTCAAATGTTCCGTTCTCAGAGCCAAATTGGTTCATCTGCCTGCTGGTTAGTCCTCGAAATGATGCATTTAATATAAGCCTTGAAGCAGTGTCCACAGATGACGGGTAGAATGTATCTTCGATTCTAAACACTCCGACGACGATTCTTTTTGTAAGATATATCGGTTAGGTATATTATTCTCTCTCTGTTCCTTGCATCTTACACTCATCAGCGAGAATGAGGCCGTAGGTTCTAAACATCAAACACCCAGGCTCACTGGTCATCATCAGAGACTCAAATCAAGCTCATCGAGCTAGAAAACAGATCTATACACAGCTGTTAGGTTTTATAGTCTCATTGGAACACAACCTTTCTTCATTCATACGTACCGAAAAAAATACTTACCTACGGTTTGTTTTAAGTTGTGTTGATTCCAAATCCGCGTTGTCCATCCACTATCTGTCGTCCATTATCCACTGCTTGAGAAGAGAAAAAAAAAACTCTGCAAATTCTTGCACAGGGGTTAGTTATCCCTCGGACCAGACGCATGAAGACTCATTCCTTCAACATGGGAAAATGGGGGAAACAGTGGGTGTGGCGGTTCCTGGACCCATTCCAATCGATTGAGGGTCCACAATTTAGTGAAAAATGATACCCCACACGCCTAGGTTACAGAAATCTCGAAAACACACATTCAAGATGGGTAATAAATACCCATTTTGACCCATAACCTCTTCCAATGGGTGCCAACCGTTCTGGTACATTGGATTCAGCGTCCAGAATTTAGTGGAAAATGATACCCCAATCGCCTAGATCGCCAATAATCTCGAAAATCCATTTTTCAAGAAACACATTTTGACCCCTATCCTGCTCAAATTTGGTCCGATCGGGTTGAAAAGTTTCGAGGATTAACGAAAGCCGGAAACGGATCCTTGACCAAAATTTCAGATTTTTAGAAAATGTTCTTCAACCAAAAACGGTGTGGACGGCGGACGTACATTTGACTTTTTTTATCTAGCCAAATCTCAAAAAGGTTAACCTTTTTTTTTTTTTTTTATGAAAGCATAGGTTGATTATTCAAGGAACAACCAACCAATACGGGCGCTTCGCACAGCGATTTTATGGGTGCAAGTTTATATTTTGAATGTTTCTCTACTGAATTACCGAAGAAAAAGAATGGCATGCGCGTGAATTATTTGTTTAAAATAAACTGAAGAAATCTAGCGGACTTATTAGTATGATATGGAAAGTGATTAAGATTGCAATGTTAAGTGGGAAATTACCCGGCTAGACAGTCCTGTTCTCCAACCAGTGATTAGGAGGGAACGAGGAGAAAAGACCACTAGAGTGTAACGATGGAAGTGCCTGGAGCAGATGCAATGCAGTCAACACGGGAAAAGTAGTCAACGTTTGGAGTTGGGTATCTTGTGTCGGTTCATCGGAGAATCAGGCAGCAAACTGTAGACGTTAGGCGAAACGAGTCGAAATCAAGGACGGGTGTGAATGGATTGAAGAGCTGATCAGGACCTTTGCTAGCCACCTATGGAACTCTTATCGTTCAACGAGAAAGAATACGTGAGATTGGATAGTCTGGAGGGTGAACAGATTCTGATCTCAGCTCCGAGTCAGGCTGTATAGAGACTGACGGAACTTTCACAATCGGAAAGGTGAATTCCATTTGCGCCAGTCACGTTTTCAGCCCGATTGCCACTTTCAGGACCATTAGGTATAGCACGCATCGTTTGGGTGAGGTAAAGATTTGGTGTCCCAATCTGTGACCATGATTGATGCAAATGGAATTAATTTTGATGAAAATCGATTATAAATAGCATGGACCCAAGTTCAACGATGAGGTAGAACCCATAAAAATACTATGTAATGAGAACCAACTTCCTAAATTAACAGTAAAAACGCTGCAAATTCTTACACAGGGGTTGGTTATTCGTCAGACCAGGCGCAAGTAGACTCATTTCTTCAACATGGGGGAAATGGGGATAACGGTGGGTGCGGCTGGTCCCAGACCCATTCCAATCGATTCAGTGTCCATGATTTAGTGGAAAATGATACCCTACACGCCCAGGTACCAGAAATCTCATAGACACATATATAACCTCGGACCAGGCGCAAGAAGACTCATTTCTTCAACATGGGGGAAATGGGGAAACAGTGGGTGCGGCGGGTCCCAGACCCATTCCAATCGATTCAGGATCCAAAATTTAGTGGAAAATGATACCCCACACGCCTAGGTTCCAGAAATCTCAAAAACACATATTCAAAATGGGTAATATATACCCAATTTGACCCATAACTTTTTCCAGTGGGTGCCGATCGTTCTGGGACCCATTTCATTTGATTCAGCGTCCAAAATTTAGTGGAAAATGATACCCCACTCGCCTAAATCGCCCAAAATCTCGAAAATCCATTTTTCAAAAAACACATTTTGACCCCTACCCCGCCCAAATTTGGTCCGATCGGGCTGAAAAGCTTGGAGGACCGTCCTAGGCCGAGAACAGACCCCTGACCCAAATTTCAGATTTTTAGAAAATTTTCTACTACCAAAAACGGCGTGGACAGCGGACGGCGTACGGCGGACGGCGGACGGACATTGACCTTTTGGTTGGTTATTCCTTGAATAATCAACCTATGTTTTCATGCAAACGGTCAACCTCTCCGATTCGGCTCAAAATTTTTTTCTAGACGTTTCATGGTGTCTAGATCAAAAAACGCTGCAAATTCTTACACAGGGGTTGGTTATTCCTCGGACCAGGCGCATGGAGACTCATTTTTTCAACATGGGGGAAATGGGGAAACAGTGGGTGCGGCGGGTCCCAGACCTATTCCAATCGATTCAGGATCCAGAATTTAGTAGAAAATGATACCCCACACGCCCAGGTACCGGAAATCTCGAAAACGCATATTCAAACGCTGCAAATTCTTACACAGGGGTTGGTTATTCGTCAGACCGGGCGCATGGAAACTTATTTAAAACATGGCGGAAATGGGGAAAACGGTGGGTGCGGCGGGTCCCCGACCCATTCCAATCGATTCAGGATCCAAAATTTAGTGGAAAATGATACCCCACATGCCCAGGTACCGGAAATCTCGAAAACGCATATTCAAAATGGGTAATATATACCCAATTTGACCCATAACTTCTTCCAGTGGGTGCCAGACGTCCTGGGACCCACTTCATTGGATTCAGCTACTATGATTTAGCGGAAAATGATACCCCATACGCCTAGGTTCCAGAAATCTCAAAAACACATATTCAAAATGGGTAATATGTACCCAATTAGACACATAACTTCTTCCAGTGGGTGTTGATCGTTCTGGGACCCATTTCATTGGATTCAGCGTCCAAAATTTAGTGGAAAATGATACCCCACTCGCCTAGATCGCCCAAAATCTCAAAATTCATTTTTCAAAAAACACATTTTGACCCCTACCCCGCCCAAATTTGGTCCGATCGAGCTGAAAAGCTTGGAGGACCGTCCTAGGCCGGGAACAGACCCCTGACCCAAATTTCAGATTTTTAGAAAATTGTCTACTACCAAAAACGGCGTGGACGGCGGACAGATCTAGACACCATGAAACGTCCAGAAAAAAAATGTTGAGCCGAATCGGAGAGGTTGACCATTTGCATGAAAACAAAGGTTGATTATTCAAGGAATTACCAACCAAAATATGAAAACGTCCGTCCGCCGTCCACGTCGTTTTTAGTAGCAGAAAACTTTATAAAAATCTGAAATTTTGGTCAGGGACCCGTTTCTGTCTTTAGTTGGTCCTCGAAACTTTTCAGCCCGATCGGACCAAATTTGAAGGGGGTAGGGGTCGAAATGTGTATTTCGAAAAAGGGATTTTCGGCGTGTAGAGTACCATTTTCGACTAAATCTTGATGCTGAATGGTGGGTCCCGGAACGATTGGCGCCCACCGGAGGATGTAATGGGTCAAATTTTAATTATTGGTTGAGTTTTTCGAATAGGTTTGTTCATTTATATTTTTTTCCGTATTGGTCCCTCAAAAATATTTACTAGATGGGTTGAAACAATTATTGTATAGAATAAATATACTACAATTATAATTGTAATTGATATATTTTCTAAATTAAAAATCTTTCTCAAAAAGAGGGTTTCTCCTCTTATAAAGGGGGTTATCCCTAATCTTGAATAATTATTTTTCTGATAAAGATTAGGGATATTGTTCTTATCATTCTTATTAATAAAGTTGTAATTCATATTTTTATAACAATATTTATATTTATTATATTAAATTTATGGGAACCTCAAATATTAGGAGACCCTGAAAATTTTATTCCAGCAAATCCTATAGTTACCCCAGTACACATCCAACCAGAATGATATTTTTTATTTGCTTACGCAATTTTACGATCAATCCCCAATTTATAAATTGGGAGGAGTGATTGCTATAATTGCTTCAATCATAATTATTATCATTTTACCATTTATTAATAAAAATAAATTTCAAAGAATAAGATTTTACCCTATAAATAAAGTTCAATGGGCATTTATCTGCCTATTTTAAAAATTAGTTTTCGATATTTTTGTTACCTAGGCATGTGGGGTATCATTTCCTATTTAATTTTGGATTCTGAATCGATTGAAATGAGTCTCCTCCCATGCTCCCCTGACCCAAGTCAGAAGAATAACCAACCCCCGTTAATGAATTTTCAGCGTTTTGACCAACCATCGCAAACAGTCTTAGTTTATATGGAATAATCCGCAGCGTCTTTCTAGCTTGGGGCCAGACAATTTACGTTATGTACTTGAAAAGATTCATTCAAGTTTCCTCTAAAAATATACACCTAGTTAACTCATGTCGTTTGGTTGGTAACATGCTTCCACCTTAGCTACAGTATACCTTTGAGAGTCCTTTGCTACCTTTGAGCCTGCTACCTCTTCGGATTTTTTTTTTTTTTTAATCTCAATTTTCTCTAAGTGAAAAATGGTCAAAATAATTAATGACGAATGGGCTAGGGCGATACAAGAAGGGGCGTATTGCGTAGGTAAGTGATTATGACAATCATGTTCCTTTTTGCCTCCTAGGTTTCCTTTACATTTGGAGAAAATAACGAGCCCACTAGGATTTCACAGTTCAATACCATTCAAGGTTGTGGGTTCCTCGTTGGTTGTGGCCTGTCTCTTCTTCAATTTGGTACCAACCTACAAGGAGGCTTCTCATTCAAAAGTATGATACCGTTTGTTCCTGCTATTAGTCACTGGGCCGCTCCCATCTGCTCTCGGCGATATAAAATAGGACATTACTCATTTGTTCAGCGTGGCCAGTCATGTTTGGTACTGGAGTTGGATTGGGATTGGCGTTGATCAATATGGAAAACCCCAAGAGAGTATCCGCAAAGCTTACTGAGAGACAAGGACCAGTTGTTTTTGAAAACCCGGCTGCCGAAAAGCAGTCACTAAGCAATCGAGAAGCAGAAACTACGAACGTAGGTTTACTTTCAGGCAAAGATAGAGCATCAGTACTTTCTATAGAGTTACTCGTATTTTACTTCATGTGTACTTGAGACAGACCGGTAACTAAAAGCTGCCTGTCAGCAACCAGTTGTTTGAACATCAAAGTGTTGCATCCACTCTATTTCCCTCTGAGCGTAACATTTCTTCAAGAGATATACTGCGTCCGAGTCTGCAAGACAGTGAAAGCGTTGTGTTACGTTTAAATTTAAATACTTTTTGTGGTCCCCAAAATGGACATTTCTACTTGTTTTGACCTGATCAGCGCTCAATGCATGCATCGAAGTATATTTTTCATCATATAAGTTCGCAGTTTTCATTCACATATGGTAAGATAAGAGGAGGTTATGTATGTCATTAGGAAATAAGGGCATTTTCAACAATCTGAGCGGGGCAGGACGAGGAGCGTCTGGGGGGAGTACCGAGCCGAGCGGCTTCGGCCATTTCCGGCCCTCCTCGGCCCAACATCACAATATTCTTGAGCTACCTACTCACACAAATTTTGAACATATCTGTAACTCACCCAAAACACGTTTCCAGCAGTTTACATTAGTTTAAAAAAAAGTATGTACCTATAAGCTCATTTGTAAAATTTGTATTATTGTTTATGTCTGTAGTTCCACCTATTTTCAGGCTCTACCCTTATAGGGCCCAAGACTGGTATCATGATGGAACTCTTTTTGTAATGCAGGGCACTGGCTTAGATTTAAAAAAAAAAAAAAAACAGTTAATCCTCACTGGGCTTATTAATTATATAAATAAGCCTATATGATCGCATCAAAAACTATTTACAACCCCCCCCCCCCCCTCAAACTGCTATGTCCGTTCGGGCCACTGTTGCCCCTTAACTTGATCGAAAACATCCGTTCTTTCGCAGACAGGCTCCATTTGGGGTCCAGTTGGTCCTAACATCTGGCCAGCCCATCATTTTCCATATTTTCTTGGAAGCTGAACCGATTAGCATGGGCCCCTGAATGATCACAGTTCGACTGATCATGAAAATTCCATCATTATTGGTAAAAACGTTAAAATTCTTACAAGTTCCCCCTATTCCGTTCTATCCACAGAAGGAGATTGAGGTAAGGGGAGGGAGGCATAAAAACATGTATTAAAATGAAAGCAAATAATACCTATCTTTAAATACCTCATTTTATTTCGTGAAAACAGGTTGGTAACATCTGTAGAATAAGGCACTTGAGTATCACAAGAAAAACAATCTAACTCAGTCTTTAACAAGATAAACTAACATTGGTCAAGTAAACAGAAATGGGTAAAAAGTGTTTATGAGTTATTAAAATTGTTGAGTGATCAATATATATATATAAACTAAATAATTTATGTAGTGCTTGAAAAAAGGGAGGTGACATCTGTCTGGAAAAACTATAAAGTACTAAAGTATCACAAGAAAAACAATCGAACTCAGTATTTTAACAAAATAGATTTGGTCTAGTTACTTGAAATTGGTGACTCGTATTTAGGAGTTATATAAAATGGTTGAGTGATTTATACCTATTTTAATTTTATTACTGATAGAAAATAGTTAACATTTGTGTGGAAAAAGGCACTTAAGTATCACAAGAAAAACAATCAAACTCAGTATTTTAACAAAATTGATTAACTTTGGTCTAGTTACTTGAAATAGGTAACAAGTGTTCGTGAGTTATTAACTAACTACACATATTACAATTCAATGAAACAGAAGTGTGCTGTTTCTGGCATCCTCGACCACTTTGCTGGTGACAATCCAGATTAAACTGTTTGTCGGTGACATAGTTGCAGTTCTTGTACTTAGGCATCATAGGAATGGAATAATAACGAATAACGAAATTAAATGGAATAGTACACACGGAATACTTACGAATAAACTAAAACACTGAAAGCGAACGAGAATGAACGGAATAACGAACAACGAAATAATTACGAATAAACTAAAACACGGAACTAGTAAATGGAATAGTAAACGAATAAACTAAAACACTCGAAGCGAATGTGAATGGTGAAGTTGTGAAGAAATTATAACTTTGTTCATCTGTTGTGAAGATTCAAGATAAGGGAGAGATGATAAGGAGAGGTTGGGCCGAAGAGGGCCGGAAATGGCCGAGGCCGCTCGGCTCGGTACTCCCCCCAGACGCTCCTGGCAGGACGCAGACAGACCTGAGTTGGAGTTCAACCACCCACCTTCTACCATGGTTGCGCATGTGCGAGTCAGTTCTGGGTTGGAATGAGGGGAGGGCTCCCTCGTTTTGTGGAATGATAAATGTCCTTGTGTAAACTAAAAGAATTATCTTCGCTTTGAACATGAAACATTTTTATTTTTGATGTGTAGATTTACGAGCAGGATCAAGTGTCCATAGCCAAAAAAGCCCATAATACTCTCTCCTCTGTGAAATTTGGCTCATTAACTCCTATAAAGCCTATGTATCCCGACCGGTGACAGGGTATTAGTGAAAATCTGGCTTAGGAGCATTTGGCGGACTGGTATTTGGTATCGAATCAAAATACCGATATTAGTCTATAAATACCGAAATCAGAAATATCTTAAATATCGAAATTTAGTGGAAAATGATACCCCTCGCGCCTAAGTACCAGAAATCAATGAAACCCACTTTTAAATAGGCAGATAGATGCCCCAGTTTGACCCATAACCTCTTCCGGTGGGCGCTAATTGTTCAGGGATGTCTCTCATTGGATTTGGCATCCAAAATTTAGTCGAAAATGATACCCTACAAGCCTAGGTCGCCGAAAATCCCTTTTTTGAAATACACATTTCTACCCCTACCCCCTTTGGTCTGATCGGGGTGAAAAGTTTCGAGGACCAACTAAAGCCGAAAACGGGTCCCTGACCAAAATTGCTAAAATGATTTAGAACATTTTCTACTACCGAAAACGGCGTAGACGGTGGAAAGAAATTTGCATCAACACTTAGAAAGGCAAAAAAAAAATAAAATAAAATAAATAAATAAAGTGGGCCGAATCGGCGAAATTGACTTTTTGCATGAAAACAGGTTGATTATTCAAGGAAAAGACAACCAAAACGGAAAGAGCCAATTGTAAACCATTGAATAATTTTGTAAAAGGGGGAAAAAATCCAGTTTTGTTAGAATTATTTCTGTTTATGATCTCTCGAAGAATAATGCGCTTTCCAATAAAAATGAGAACAAAGTTTTGTAGAATGGTTTGTGGGGTTTCTTCTAGTGAGGGCTTGTATTGGAATGTAATGGAAGACTTAGCATCTTGATTATTCATTTAGGAGCGGATCGGTTTTGTGGTATCATGTTTGATTCTTTGTTCACAGTTGTCACTACGTTTTTTTTTTAATGAGTGCAGTGCTAAATAGAGAGAAGGGATTGTAGAACACTTATATGAAATCTTAAATAAGTACAAAACTTACATTAAAAAAACAACAATAAATGGATGGTATCACGAGGTAGGCCATTAACAATTCAATTTCCTTTTCTTAGGGGCCACTCGTGAACTCACAATTTCGCCCCGCGGGAAATTATCCAACCTAGAATGGCCACCTAGGCCGTCGAAGGTTTCAGCGTTGCTTCTAGGCATGGAGCGCGCTGAGGGCAATAAAGTACGGCCGCAGTTGACTCTCACTCTTGCTGAGGATGTGGAACTAATTGATGATCCGGAGCTTATTCCAGCCGTTGAGCCATTTCCAACAGAAGGGGCCGGACTAGGCACAGGCGAAGAAACATCTACCGCTCCTTCGCTGTTTCCATTCCTTTCATTCCAATTCCCACCTTTATATAAGTATCTCGTTAATTCGCTCCAACACCGAAATCATGTCTTTCAATTCGACTATTCGGCTCTCAAGTTTCCTCACCGAGGTTTCCACTTTGTTCAACGACACCGTCTGGGCTGAGTACTTCTTGAGCAACTCATGGCAGTATCTCTTGCAGTATTGAAATAATTTCATAAGATCTTGCTTATTTATAGCATGAAAAGCTTCGAACTCTTCCTGCGGACCAACGGACGTATTCGTCAGAGTGACAATGACTCTGCACGATTCGAGCTGCTTTTTCAACTTCATGTTCTCATCAAGCGCCACTTCACATTCCTAGAAAAAAAGTAACAACGATTAACGTCGACTAATGTAAAATCTCACTAAATCTACCTCCTGGCTCAACAACAAAGCCAGGAAAGTTATCAGAGCTCTCTTGATTTAAGGGCTCCTTCTTGCCTATTGAAAATAGCTAAATTGAAACCACGAGAAGAACAAATCGGAGAAACCGTGGGTGGTGCTCGAAAAGTGCTTCAAAGTGCTTCAAAATCTCGAAAATCCAGTTTTCAAAAAACACATTTGGACCCCTACCCCGAACTAATTTGGTCTGATCGGGCTGAATAGTTTCCAGGACCAACTAGAGCTGGGAACGGACCCCTGACCCAAATTTTAGATTTTTCGAAAATTTTCTACAACCTGAGTCCGCGTGGATGGTCAAGGGACTTTTAGACACTTTGAAACGTCCTAAAAAAAATTTTTTTGGGCCGTATGGGACAGATTGACTTTTTGCATGAAAAGTGGTTGGTTATTTCTTGGAGCAAGACGATAGGGAATACAGTGAGTATGGAGTGTCCCGTACTCACTCTAATCGATTCAGCGTTCAAAATTTAGTGGAAAATGATACCCCACACGCCTCGGTTTTCAAGATTGTCGTATATCTACGCACTCTTCCACAGATATTTCATAGAATTGTTCAAGATTAGAAACTAGTTATTAGTTTGGTCCCTTTTGGAAATGTTCTTGCTTATTAGGGGGACTAATTAAACACGAAAGTAGTTTTCTTATTTCACGCCTTCCAAGCCGTTTTTCCTGGAAATGAAAAGTTTCTAATCATTACCAAGATAAAAAAAGAATATTGGAATGAGTGAAATAAAGGAATTGATAAGAATAGTTATTATACAGGGTGTCCCACGAGTTGCCCCCCCCCCTTCCCTTTCCTCCTAAAATCGCCCAAATGGGATTAAAGAAAACTTTTTTTTTCAACCTTCATATTTTTTTGCAACGATCTCTATCACATTTGCGCACCTGCGCAAGTGACTCCAACATTCTCATTTTAAATGGGAACCCCAATTTTGGTTGGTTATTCCTTGAATAATCAACCTATGTTTTCATGATAATGGTCAACCTCTCCGATTCGGCTCAAAATTTTTTTCTGGACGTTTCATGATGTCCTGATCAAAAATGGTCAATGTCCGTCCGCCGTACGCCGTACGCCGTCCATGTTCCGACAAGGTCGGTTATTCTATTTTATTGTGGGTTGATGGTGAGCTGTTGACAAGGGACTGGTAGCATGGCAAGGTCGGTGAACGTTCGCCAACGCCAACAATTATTGGAGCCTGGGGTCCAAAGAACGCCGCCAGTCGCCGTACAATCATCGCCGTTTGAACCTACAACACCGAGCTTTTGGGAGTGGGGGCTCATCGCTCCAGGCAAGAACAAAGAGAACGGAAGTGAGTGTGAATCGACCAGCCGAACTATCAATTTGCAAGTCCCTCGTTGCAGCTAATTCAACGGAGGGAAACAAGTTAAAATTCGCGCTGTTCTACGCCAGCGACAACCTAATTTCGTCAAAGGCGCACTCAACAATTTCGACGCCATCTAACACCCTTGAACAGGGGTAAATTTCGGGATTTCGTCACCCCATCATTCGTACGCCACCAGATCCTCTTTCTGGCCGTACAGCTGGATCATCGGTCGCTCGCTCCCCCGTCGAATACTTCCCTCCATTCCACCGAACGCGATTCAACCGCCATCACTGACTTCGGCTCCCAGTTATCAACCGAAACTAAGTTTATTTTCATTTTTCTTTATTTCCTTGGTATTTCATTGTACCGGAGCTCCTTAGGGAATTTTTCTTTCACACCGTATATTCTTTTCTTTGTCATTTCATTTCGTTTATTTTCTAGAATAAATATCTATTGGTTTTCATTTATTTTTTAACTACAATTCATCATCTAAGCCCTATTGTCCTTCAGGAACGAAGAATCGATTCAGAGGTTAAAAACGCATTAATTTCATTTTATTACTATCTATTATTTTTTACAACTTATGTTCAGAATCATCCACTGCGTTCTTTATTTTTCTCCGATCTAATTTTTACTGAACAGTCCATTGTCCACGCCATTTTTGGTAGTAGACAATTTTCTAAAAATCTGAAATTTGGGTCAGGGGTCTGTTCCCAGCCGAGATGGGTCCTCGAAACTTTTCAGCCCGATCGGACCAAATTTGGAGGGGGTAGGGGTTTATTGAAAAATGGATTTTCGAGATTTTGGGTAATTTAGGCGAGTGGGGTGTCATTTTCCACTAAATTTAGGACGCTGAATCCAATAAAATGGGTATCAGAACAATTGGCACCCACTTGAAGAAGTAATGGGTCAAATTTGGTATTTATTACCCATTTTGAATATGTGTTTTCGGGATTTCTGCTACCTAGGCGAGTAGGGTGTCATTTTCCACTAAATTTTGGACGCTGAATCCAATAAAATGGGTCCCAGAACAATGGGCACCCACTGGAAGAAGTTATGGGTCAAATTGGGTATTTTTTACCCAATTTGATTATGTGTTTTCGGGATTTCTGCTACCTAGGCGTGTGGGGTATCATTTTCCACTACATTTTGGACGCTGAATTTAATGATGTGTGTCCCAGAACGATTGGCACCCACCGGAAGAAGTTATGGGTCAAAATGGGTATGTATCCACCCATTTTGTATGTGTCGGGATTTCTGGTGCCTAGGCGTGTGGGGTATCATATTCCACTAAATTTTGGACCCTGAATCGATTGGAATGGGTCTGGGACCCGCCACACCCACTGTTTCCCCCATTCGAGGAATAACCAACCCGTGTGTAAGAATTTGCAGATTTTTTATTACAGATACGGATAAAAACCAAAATTTCATGAAAAGTTGATCCTTCAACCAATTTCTTCATTGTATTTATGCGCGCAACCGGTTCAGCAAGCAAGCAATGTGGCACAATCGATTAGAATGAGTCCAGGACACTCCACTCACTGTTTTCCACATAATCTTGCTCCAAGCAATAACCAACGGCTGTGTAGGAATTCGCAGCGTTTTTGATCTTAACATCATGAAACGTTTAATGAGAAGATGTGTCTCAGGACATCTATTTTTTACAAATAATACGATTCAACTCTCCCGTCTTTGGCACTAATTGGCAAGGAGGGGTGGGGTGGGGTTCAAATTGTGTACTTCGAAAAATGGATCTTCGAGAATTTCGGCGATCTAGGCTTGTGGGGTATATTTTCCACTAAATGTTGGACCCAGAATCCAATGAGATGGGTCCAGGAACAATTGGCACCTATCGGAAGAGGTTATGGGTCAAGATGGGTATCATCTATCCATTTTGAATGCGTGTTTTCGAGATTTCTGGTATCTAGGCGTTTGGGGTACGATTTTCGTTTAAATTTTGGACGCTGAATCGATTCGAATTAGTCTCCATACTGCTTGTCCGACGACTAACCAACCCCCACAAAAGAATTTGCAGCGTTTTCAATAAAAATCGACGATCAATTTTTATTCCAGTGCTTTTTTTTGGCAGTCATGTTCACTGTTAGTCAGGTTGATGAACGGAAAATAATGGGGCCAAAGTGCAATGTGAGGTTAAAGCTCCTCAAATTAGAAGGCGCATTGGCACGAATTGACCAAAGGAGAGAAATTACACTACCCCCGTAGCCCTTACTTGGGATTACACGTATTGACTCACCTTTGTCTTTTTATTGAACTTTCCTTCCAATTTGTGTATCTTCTCCCTTAGGACCTTCCCTTGGTCTGCACACGTTTCTTGAGACGTCTGAATCCTTTCTTTTAATTGTTCTATTTGCCTCTTCAGATTTTCTACTATGACGACTTCTGCGTCGCTTTCTGGAATCGAATATTCGGCTAAATTGAAAAAAATTTTCAGTACTTGTTTCTTATTCGCAGCCTGTCGGCACGTCGGGCATCTTGCGACAGCCGAGACTTCTGAGTGTAGGAATAATCCTTGAACACAATTCGAGTGGAACACATGTCCACAAGGAAGAGCTGATACACTCTGAGCTATCCTTGCTCCAAGATCAGCATCAAGGCAAATGGCGCAAATGATTCTATCCATGACGAGATTCTTCCGGGGATATTCTGAAATCAAGCGAACACACTTATGCAATTTAAAACGATACAAATTATACCACATTATGTTATCACTATAACTATAAGTGAACCCTACCAGGGAAGGAAAGCGTATCTTTGGGGTTTCAAAAATATCCTGAGGAAAAAAATACAACCCAACATAGGAAAACGGTACAAATTCATCCACTATGGTTGATTATTCCAAACTCGTGGTTTTCTCATGAATGTGGAAAAGAACTCGGGAATTTTTCTGGAGAGAGTTTCCTTTAACCGGTAAATGTTGACAAGGTGTTGCGTTTTCATTAATTTCCTAACTTTGGGCCGTTTTACAAGGCCTTCCCATGTTGTATGCCTGTACAACAAGTAGGTAGTGTGAGTAACCGGTAGGCCAGAGCTGAATGTTTCACAGGGCCAGTTCTAGTTGTAGGCACAACACGTCTAGAATAAGTACGAGTCAAGAAGAGGTCATATCTGATTGTTTCACAGGGCCTTCATTATGTCAGTAACCAATATTTAGGTTAGTTGAGGAACCTCCATATTTGAGTCAGTAGTCATACTACAGGATGGACAGACTTGAATTAGAATAGACCTGATAGATGGGAATAAGTGAGAGAGTGACACCCAAACATGGAAAACAGGTGGGCTACTTGTATACCAGCAATCCAAAAGAAAAGATACAACAGCTCACCAATTATGCCAAGACTTATGAGGTAGACGCAATATACCAAAGTACGCCATGCGCTGAACTTGAACTGTGCACTATTCTCTGTAGCCCCCCATCCCTTCCGTCTCTGCCGATTTGTCTACCAACCTTAATTCGTCTCTACAACCTCAATTCTTCGAATCGTGGTTTGGCGACAGGGAGGGGATTGGAGAAAAAATGAGCAAGCTCGTATTTTAATACCGTTTCGTATCAAAATCAAAATGAGCAACGCTCTCCACCTGAATCATATCCGTACCCTCAAAAAGAATTCGTAACAATCGAACTAACTGCAAATGTAGTTTTGGTTGGTTATTCCTTGAATAATCAACCTATGTTTTCATGCAAAAAGTCAATAAAGTCAATCTCTCCGATTCGCCCCAAAAAAATTTTCTGGACATTTCATGGGGTAGATCAACATTAGCAAATGTCCGTCCGCCGTCCACGCCGACTTTGGTAGTAGAAATTTTTCTAACAATCTGAAATTTTGGTCAGGCTCTAGTTGGTTCTCGAAACTTTTCGATCCGATCGGACCAAATTTGGGTGGGGTAGGGGTCAAAAAATGAATTTCGTAATATGGATTATTGAGATTTTTTGCAATTTAGGTGTGTGGGGTATCATTTTCCATTAAATTCTGGACGCTGAATCCAATGAAAAGGGTCCCAGAACGATTGGCACCCACTGGAATAGGTTATGGGTCAAGATGGCTTCTATTGCCCATTTTGAACATGTGTTTTCGAGATTTCTGGTACCTAGGCTGGTGTGGGGTAAAATTTTTCACTAAATTTAGGGCGCTGAATCCAATGAGACGGGTCTCGGAACTATTGGTGCCCTCTGGATGAGGCTATGGGTCAAAATGGGTGCCTATTTACCCATTTTGAATGTGTGTTTCCAGATTTCTGGTACCTAGGCGTGTGGGGTATCATTTTCCACTAAATTTTAGACCCTGAATCGTTTGGAATTGGTCCAATTGGTGGGACCCGCCACTCCCTCTGTTGAAGAAATGAATCTCCATGCGCTTGGTCCGAGGTTTAAATTAGTCTCCATGCGCCAGGAGGAATAACCAACCCGTGTGTAAGAATTTGCAGCGTTTTGGTTGGTTATTCCTTGAATAATCAACCTGTTTTCATGCAAATGGTCAACCTCTCCGATTCGGCTCAAAATTTTTTTCTGGACGTTTAGTGGTGTCTAGATCAAAAAACGCTGCAAATTCTTACACAGGGGTTGGTTATTCCTCGGACCAGGCGCATGGAGACTCATTTCTTCAACATGGGGAAAATGGGGAAACAGTGGGTGCGGCGGGTCCCAGACCTATTCCAATCGATTCAGGATCCAGAATTTAGTAGAAAATGATACCCCACACGCCCAGGTACCGGAAATCTCGAAAACGCATATTCAAAATGGGTAATATATACCCAATTTGACCCATAACTTCTTCCAGAGGGTGCCAATCGTTCCGGGACCCACTTCATTGAAATTAGCGTCCAAGATTTAGCGGAAAATGATACCCCACACTCCTAGGTTCCAGAAATCCCGAAAACACATATTCAAAATGGGTAATATATACCCAATTTGACCCATAACTTCTTCCAGAGGGTGCCGATCGTTTTGGGACCCATTTCATTGGATTCAGCGTCCAAAATTTAGTGGAAAATGATACCCCACTCGCCTAAATCGCCCAAAATCTCGAAAATCCATTTTTCAAAAAACACATTTTGACCCCTACCCCGCCCAAATTTGGTCCGATCGGGCTGAAAAGCTTGGAGGACAGTCCTAGGCCGGGAACAGACCCCTGACACAAATTTCAGATTTTTAGAAAATTTTCTACTACCAAAAACGGCGTGGACGGCGGACGGCGGACGGCGTACGGCGTACGGCGGACGGACATTGACCTTTTTTGATCAGGACATCATGAAACGTCCAGAAAAAAATTTTGAGCCGAATCGGAGAGGTTGACCATTTGCATGAAAACATAGGTTGATTATTCAAGGAATAACCAACCAAAAGGTCAATGTCCGTCCGCTGTCCGCCGTACGCCGTCCGCCGTCCACGCCGTTTTTGGTAGTAGAAAATTTTCTAAAAATCTGAAATTTGGGTCAGGGGTCTGTAACCGGCCTGGGACGGTCCTCCAAGCTTTTCAGCTCGATCGGACCAAATTTGGGCGAGGTAGGGGTCAAAATGTGTTTTTTGAAAAATGGATTTTCGAGATTTTGGGCGATCTAGGCGAGTGGGGTATCATTTTCCACTAAATTTTGGACGCTGAATCAAATGAAATGGGTCTCAGGACGATTGGCACTCACTGGAAGAAGTTATGGGTCAAATTGGGTATATACTACCCATTTTGAATATGTGTTTTTGAGATTTCTGGAACCTAGGCGTGTGGGGTATCATTTTCCGCTAAATCTTGGAAGCTGAATCCAATAAAGTGGGTCTCAGGACGATTGGCACCCACTGGAAGAAGTTATGGGTCAAATTGGGTATACATCACCCATTTTGAATATGTGTTTATGAGATTTCTGGAACCTAGGCGTGTGGGGTATCATTTTCCACTAAATCATGGACACTGAATCGATTGGAATGGGTCTGGGACCCGCCGCACCCACCGTTTTCCCCATTTCCCCCATGTTTTGGTTGGTTATTCCTTGAATAATCAACCTATGTTTTCATGCAAATGGTCAACCTCTCCGATTCGGCTCAAAATTTTTTTCTGGACGTTTCATGATGTCTAGATCAAAAAAGGTCAATGTCCGTCCGCCGTCCGCCGTCCACGCCGTTTTTGTAGTAGAAAATTTTCTAAAAATCTGAAATTTGGGTCAAGGGTCTGTTCCCGGTCTAGGACGGTCCTCCAAACTTTTCAGCCCGATCGGACCAAATTTGGGCGGGGTAGGGGTCAAAATGTGTTTTTTGGAAAATGGATTTTCGAGATTTTGGGCAATCTAGGCGAGTGGGGTATCATTTTCCACTAAATTTTGGACGCTGAATCCAATAAAATGGGTCCCAGAACGATCGGCACCCACTGGAAGAAGTCATGGGTCAAATTGGGTATGTACTACCCATTTTGAATATGCGTTTTCGAGATTTCTGGTACCTAGGCGTGCGGGGTATCATTTTCCACTAAATTTTGGATCCTGAATCGATTGGAATGGGTCTGGGACCCGCCGCAATTACTGTATTCCCCATTTCCCCCATGTTGAAGAAATGAGTCTCCATGCGCCTGGTCCGAGGAATAACCAACCCACGTGTAAGAATTTGCAGCGTTTTTAAATAAGTTTCCTTGCGCCTGGTCTGACGAATAACCAACCCCTGTGTAAGAAGAAGCGTTTTTTTTTTTCGGATAAATAGTGTTAGTGCTACTGAAATTAGCCGATCTTTTATCCAGCAGCATGATATAGCCGTGGCAAGGGAACGTGGTACGTGTTCTCGTGCGAGTGAAATGAACCATTGTAGATATTGCCGCGATATTTTTCTGACAATGCTAAAAAGAAGAAGTTGAGCAGAAAAAAAACTCACGAATATCGAAAAGCAATGAAGAATATAGCTGGTGGACCGGCGCCCGTCGGACTGTTTGTCTTCCAGGTTCCAGCTTCGAGAGGAGTCCAACTGCAAACTGCCGAACGACGAACCTAAATAACCGATCAGGGTTGAACTGTGCTATTAGGTGCCCCCGCTGTTATCACTTATGACCTTCCTACACGTTTCGATATATCGATTTTTGAAAATGTATCGTTCTGGTGCACTTGGGTCCCCTTCTTCCCTCTGCGCCCGCCTAGTTTTTTCTTTCCAAATACGCCCCCGAGTTAAACACACAACAGGGATGTTTTTTTCTTTCCAAATACGCCCCCGAGTTAAACACACAACAGGGATGTTTTTTTCTTTCCAAATACGCCCCCGAGTTAAATACACAACAGGGATGTTTTTTTCTTTCCAAATACGCCCCCGAGTTAAATACACAACAGGGATGTTTTTTTCTTTCCAAATACGCCCCCGAGTTAAATACACAACAAAATGTTCAAATATGTTGCAGAAAAAATGTTTTAGGTTATGTAACCTCCACTCCTAAATTCGAAATATCGAGGGAACTAAGTTCTTTCCTTCGATATATCGAATCTAGTGATCTATATATCGAATCTAGTGATAGTTTTACCCCGATCAGAACTAGTAGCGAATCACAAGCAAATTAATGTGAATGTACAAAATACAACGGTTTGAAGTTTGAATGATTATACATAAACAAACCCCGCTCTACTGCCAATGGTGGGAGGTAATACGCGGGGCAGAGTTGCCAACACTCTACTTTCCATTCATTTCCAAATTCATTGTCGAACATTATTTCAAAGCCTTACCGTGCGATTACCTTACCTAATAAATAAATGAATAAATAAATAAATAATCATTTTATTATTTTTATTTTTTAGAATGCTAAAATAATACGAAAAAAATCGAATTTAGCAGCAGAGGGTTTCTTTTGATATCAGTGAAGGTCGGTAAAATTGTGACTCCAGATGCAGAGGCAGCCGGGTTCGCCTCTTTCCCGCCAAAGACCTTCCGACGCTAGTATCGCACTCACACAGTAGCTATCTCAGGTAGTCTCCCGCGCGATTCCATTTTTCTCGTTTCTGAGTGACAGTAAGTGCGACCCAACCTGATTAGCAATATTATATGTATTATTATTATATTATATGTATTACCTATCTACTTGGTTCTTAAAGGTCGTAATTCTTCTGACACATTACCTTGTCTTAAGAAAGCCTATTTTTGTATTTGAAAGATACGAAAAGTGGGAATAAAAATTGATAAAATAAATAATAAAACTTCTTGAAACAAAATCTTGTTTAATTACCTGCCAGTCTTGCATAGGCGACCTTGATCGCCGAAACGGGGCCCTTAACTTACTTAAGCGATAAAAGATTTTGATCAGTTGAAACTGAGATGAAGCAATTTCTAACTATGCCTACGGTTGGGTTCTATCACTTTCCAAAATAAACATAAAATCCCATTGATATTTTCGCACACTTGTATGTGATGGACGTGGAAATAATGTCAAAATACGGAATTATTGATCAAAGAAAATATTTTTTCAAGTGGTTCAAGAAAATTACAGTTTAGGTTGTTAATTTTCTCTATTGAAATCTGTGAAGACAATTTCCTTACGATGTTGAGATAAATGAAAAACGCTGCAAATTCTTACACAGGGGTTGGTTATTCCTCGGACCAGGCGCATGGAGACTCATTTCTTCAACATGGGGGAAATGGGGAAACAGTGGGTGCGGCGGGTCCCAGACCTATTCCAATCGATTCAGGATCCAGAATTTAGTAGAAAATGATACCCCACACGCCCAGGTACCGGAAATCTCGAAAACGCATATTCAAAATGGGTAATATATACCCAATTTGACCCATAACTTCTCCCAGAGGGTGCCAATCGTTCCGGGACCCACTTCATTGAAATTAGCGTCCAAGATTTAGCGGAAAATGATACCCCACACGCCTAGGTTCCAGAAATCTCAAAAACACATATTCAAAATGGGTAATTGTCCCATATTATTTATTATCAGTTGGCAACACTGGCCATTACAGCTGTTCAATGTGAGACTACAAATACAAGTCAGTTCAGGTTTATGCGTAAAGGCTACGTTTACTCTTTTTCACCATTATCCAATTTTATTTCATTCATCATTAATTTATTACAATTGGCGACGAGGAAAACTTTTTTTTTACACAAGTTTGTGCATCTACGGAAGGCCCGAGGTGTTTATTTATTAATTTTATTTATTTTTCGTGAAAATGGCCCATCCAGCCGCGAAGACCACGCCATCGACCGCAGCAACCTCGGCGACAGTCACCGGTTTCCCGACGGAAGAGTTCCTAAGGTACCTTTCGAGAGGACCAGCAGTTGGTGAGTTACCGTCTTTTGACGTGGGAGATAAGTGGTCAACATTTATTGAACGCTTGGACCAATATTTCACGGGAAACTTTATCCAAGGAACACGCCGTGTTTGCTTACTTCTCACGGCAATAAGCCCTACGGTCTATGAGGTTTTGCGAGAATTATGCCACCCAGAACTCCCAAAGACGAAGGACTTTGACCAATTGACAGAATTACTCGCAAACCAGTACTCGCCAAAGATATCAGTGTGGCGAAACCGAATAACATTCGACACTCTGAGGCAAGACCAAGGGGAATCTGCAAGCAATTGGTTTGTCAGAATAAAAAAATTTTCGATGGACTGCGAGTTCGGATCACAGCTGGACGCATTCGTCAAGTACAAGTTTGTGACCGGCCTCCGAAAAGGCTCGATTTTGGACCGACTTTGCGAAGAGGATTCTTCGAAAACGTTGAAGGAAGTGGTTGAGATAGCAGTGAAGAAATGAATCATCGTCACCCTCCCACGAGCAAGGCGCCGCCCTCAACACAATCCGAACGGCTCGGAATACTCAGCACAGGAAGACGACGAGCCAAGGACCTACCACTACGCCAGGAAAGAGTACCGGACGTCAGACGCCCAGGGCGGGTGCCGACAAAGCCGAAAACTCCCGACCGGCTACTGGAAAGGGTTCTCTAAAGCAAGTCCTTTGTTTTGCCTGTAATAAGCCATCACATGACTTTCGAAATTGTAAGTACAAAACTTACCGTTGCAAAATTTGTAAACAAGTTGGTCATGTAGCAGCAGCATGCAGGCAACCTTCTGATAATAAGTTTTTAAATACGTATGAGTCGGAGGATTCTGCTGATTTGGATCAAATTGGTTTATTCAATTTAACGTTTTCCAACTGTTTTTATGCTTCAGTCGACCCATATACTACAGTATTATTAGTTCATAATGTCCCAATAGATTTCGAGATAGATACAGGATCCGTACTATCAATTTTACCTGAAATTGTGTATCAGAAACATTTCAGTGACGTGAATTTGAAGCCAACTAGCACGAAGTTGCGTAGCTATGATGGTAGTTTTATAATGCCGATCGGCGAAATTCAAGTAATGATCGAGTTCAAAAACAAATCTCATGTATGCTGTTTGTTAGTTGTCCCTGGTGGAACAAAACCACTTCTGGGGAGAGATTTAATTGCCAAGTTAGGCATACCTTTAAGTGATGCATCCCTTAATAATCATGTGAATAACTTGGACCTATCCGTATCAGATAAGGAGAAACTAAAAACAAAAATTTTTCAAGAATTTCCAGATTTGTTTGAAGAAGGATTAGGTACCTATAAGTTTGGCAAAATCAAACTAACAGTCTCGGAGGAAGCTAAACCACGATTCTTTAAGCCTAGGCCTGTGCCCTACGCATTTAAGCAAGGAGTATTTTCGGAACTAGATAAATTAGAAAAGTTAGGGGTTATTTCAAAAACTGACTGTTCAGAATGGGGAACTCCTCTAGTTCCAGTATTAAAACCAAATGGCACTGTACGAGTTTGCGCCGATTATAAAGTCACGCTAAATGAATTTTTAGAAAACATAGAGTATCCTATGCCAAGAATAGAGGAGATATTTGCTAGGTTACAAGGTGGACAATTTTTTACTAAGTTAGACTTCTCTAACGCCTACAATCAGCTCCTTGTAGATGAGGAAACCTCCAAAATTTTATCGTGGAGCACTCCAAAAGGCATTTACCGGGTACATCGGTTACCGTATGGCACGAAACCGGCGTGCAAAATTTTTCAACGAGAAGTAGAAAAGACTACAAGGTTGTGAGGGAACTACAAACCTACTAGACGACATTATTGTTTCCGGTAAAACGTTAGCAGATCATAACTCTAACCTGGTAAAAGTGTTACACAGACTGCGAGAAGCGGGTTTCAGATTGAATAAAAGCAAATGTGAATTTGCTCAATCACAAATAAAATATTTAGGCCATTTAATTGATAGAGAGGGTCTTCATAAAGATAAAGAAAAAGTTAGAGCAATTAGAGAAGCTCCACCTCCAAAATCTGTGACTGAGGTGAGGGCATTTGTTGGAATGATTGCATATCATGGTAGATTCATTCCCCAATTAGCGACTATTTTGCAACCTCTTTATAAATTACTCAAAAAGGGAGTAAAATTTGATTTTGACTCACAATGTTTGGAAGCATTTAACAAAGCTAAGAAGGCTATTTCGACAGAGCAATCCTTAGTTCACTTTAATCCAGACTTACCCTTGATTTTGGAATGCGACGCATCCAATTATGGTGTCGGAGCAATATTGCTCCATAAATTTCCCAACGGTGAGGAGAAACCTGTGAGTTTTGCCTCTAGAGTCCTTAATACAGCAGAATCGAGGTACGCTGTCCTCCACAAGGAAGCGTTAGCCATATATTTTGGTTCGAAAAAGTTTTACGAATATTTAATGGGACGACCGTTCACAATTCGCACGGATCACAAGCCTTTATTAGGTTTATTGGGAGAAAGGAAAGGTATACCACAAATGGCAGCAGGTAGACTTCAACGTTGGGCTACGTTTTTGTCTAATTTTGATTATAAATTAGAATATATTAAGGGTGAAAAGAATAGGGCAGACGTTCTTTCCCGCCTGCCAGTGAAGGACACATTAAAATTTGAAAGGGAGAATCAAACCTACTTGAACTTTGTAGAGGAATTTATACCTGTAAGCTACCAGCAAATCAAATTGGAAACAAGTAGGGATGAACACCTTAGTAAAGTTCATCATTTTATTCGAGATGGTTGGCCAGAGTCTACGGAAGATGTTGAGCTGAGACCATATTTTAGTAGGAAACAAGAGCTATGGATAGAGGAAGGAATAATATTGTGGGGATACAGAGTTATTATACCTCCTAAATACCGTTTTCAAATTTTGAAGGAGCTGCATGGTTCCCATCTAGGTATATCAAAAATGAAGGCCATGTCTCGCTCTTATTTTTGGTGGCCTAATTTAGATCAAGACATCACAAATATGTGTAAAAATTGCAAGTTTTGTCTAGAATTACGACCTGAGCCCCCTAAAACATTAATTGGCAAATGGCCTGAAACATCAAAACCATTTGAAAGGGTACATTTAGATTTCGCAGGACCAGTATTCAACAACAAAATGTTTCTAATAATGATTGACTCATACACCAAATGGCCGGAAGTCTTTGAAGTTCCTAAAGCAGATACTCACCACACATTAGTAAAGCTACGTGAAGTACTAGCTAGGTTTGGTTTGCCAAAGACACTTGTCACGGACAACGATTCCACTTTTACTTCCCAGATGTTCGAAGATTTTTGTAAAACAAATGGCATTACCCACCTTACATCACCACCGTATCATCCAGCTAGCAATGGGGCAGCTGAGAATTTCGTCAAAACTTTCAAATATTCGTTATCAAAAATGGTGAAAGAGTCAAATGTCTCGACTTTAGAAACAAGACTGCAGAAATTTTTGTTCATTTACAGAAACGCACCTCACAGTATCACTAACACTTCCCCAGCAGAATTAATGTTTAATCGAAAGATTTCGTGCAGATTTGATCAGTTGAGGAAAAGTAAATATAAAAACATAAAACATAACAGTAGATTGATAACCTATACTCAAAATAAAGAATTCCATTTAAATGAAAGAGTGTACGTTCGGGACTACAAACATCCAAATAAGCGGGGATGGATTCCCGCTATAATAGTAGAATCAATTAGCAGAAATGTATTCCTTTGTGAAACGGATGACGGAATGGTCTACAAACGTCATACCGATCAAATCATACCATTAGGACAGTTCTTCAAAATGAAAAACATAGAAGAGACCCCTGCTTGTAAGGACAAAAATGATAACGAGACGGCGAGTATTCTGATACCTGGTTCACACAATAACGTTTCGGTGACGGAAACACCGGAGCAGACGCCAGAGTATGGGTCAACTACACAGAAAACCCCCCGTAAATCCCGGAAGTCATCCATTCAACAACCCGAAACTCCTTTCCAAACCAACATCAATGGCGAAACAAAAAACGCCGAGAATTTCCCACAAATTTCTTCCCCGAAGCAGCCCGAAGACTCCCGTAGCATTGCCATTAATAGGCCTAGAAGGGATATTAAACCACCAGACAGGTTAGCCTATCAGTGAGATTGGGGTAACAAGTGGACATTGATAAGAAGAGTTTAATTTTTATAAATTCCCACCTGATAACAACAGATAAACTTCCGTGAAGTAGGTAATTTTTTTTTTTTCATTTGGGTCATGAAACACTCCCGATTCACTGTTGCAACGGCAGGCATTCATGATACCACACAATATATCACGCATTAGACGATCACGATAATTGACACACCTATTTTAGCACGCTGAAAGATGTATTAATTTATATACCTAGTTACATGAACGCGTAGCAGTAGTTATTTCAGCCGGTTAATCAGTAATCCCTAGGATATTTGAGTGTTATCAGAACAGCTAACTGAGGTTGTTGTTCTTCTTTTCATTGAATTCGTTGTCTCGAAAAATCGTCCGCTGCGTCGGACACAGTTGTGTTTCTTTTTTAACTAGGATAATGAATGATTATTATTATTATTTTTTTTTTTTTTTTGCCAAATAGATTTTAATATTATTTTAGAGGGGGAAGTGTCCCATATTATTTATTATCAGTTGGCAACACTGGCCATTACAGCTGTTCAATGTGAGACTACAAATACAAGTCAGTTCAGGTTTATGCGTAAAGGCTACGTTTACTCTTTTTCACCATTATCCAATTTTATTTCATTCATCATTAATTTATTACATTATTCCATTAATGAGAGTATATTACTTCGTATGCCAGAGGTTGATCCCTCCGATTTTAAAACACCCTTGATAAAAGTGAGACAGAAGTTGTTTCAAAGACGTTGATTTGGTTCAGCTGCGTTTGTGAGGTTTCCAAAATAACACCAAACCTTAAAAGAAGATTTCAAATCATCTGAATACGAAAAAACACAGTCCCACTTTCTCCGAGTGATCCATCAAGTGATAACCTGCGCATATCGTGCGAACCCTGAACAGTAGTCTTGGGTATTGGCTAGAAATGGATCGCCAGCAATAAAATGACCCACCCTGACTACCGATACCAATTGGTGCGTTGGAAGAGAGGAAAATCCAGCGTTTTCTCCTAGGAAGGCGCCTTGGGTTTATTTTTATTGACGAAGAGTAACCGCAGCCCATCCGTATGCAAACCACTCTCTCCCACTGAGAGGCACCCGCGAGGAGAACGCCAGTCATAAATACAGGTTCTTTTCTTCCCACCTTCCTTCACATTCCTCCTTTCCGCGCTCGTCTCTGCTTTGTTTTTTCTCTTCCATCCCGTGCACACGTCTCTCGTGGGTTTATCCGTTATCTTTTTCATCCCTTTTGCAGGTCTTACATTTCACACCGAAAAAAAGAGAAATGTAGACGAGTTTTCCCCTCGTTGCTCAGACGTGGGGTTTATTGGGCGTCGAAATATGAGTTTTGGTTTAATCTCGTAAGCCGAGTCGGTACTAATCAGTGAATACGAGTGTGGAAATACTAACTTACCATTTAGCGGATTGAACTAAAAATTGAAGTTTTTAGATACAGAATGCACGATACCTGCTGTCGTGGCATCCTGACTGACTTTCTTATAGACCAGCTGTACACAACAGTTCAGCTTTGAACAAACAAGACTCTTTCTGGAATTGTCATAAATATAGTTTCTGTACATCAGTAATCTGATGGAAGGTTACTGATAACAACCCTTTTAAATGCGATGATGATCATCACGATGTGATGATCACTCACAAATCACCTAACAGTTTTACTACTTACCTAGATGGTGGGTTCGTTGATAGTCATGAAAATAACACTCCGATCCTGTGGTGGGCGGAATTAATCAGAAACGTCTGTTACCTTGAAACCGTCATACATACTATTCTAAGGGAGGTACACCCATTTTTCATGTCCCAATTATCGCGTTAACTACATAGCATAGGGCTCACCGAACAAAATTCTCCTCTTGTGAATTACCACGCACTTCTAGGGAGAAAATCATGGGTGGAAATTCCGCTAAAGCCCCAAAATAAATCACGATTTATCGCCGTGGTATCAAGGGGGTATTAGCGTCAAACTGAGAGGAACATCGTAGTTGATGCCTCTTCACGTAAACAGTCGGGCCGACAGTTAATTAAGCCCTCAGCCCAATCCTATTGCCTTCCCTGCCAGATGGCGGATGAGCAGATTGCCCAAGCATTCTAACTGAATCATGGGGTAATAAGTTGGGTGGAGGATTAAATATTGACTTTATAACCGAAAGAACTACGATGTAAACGTAACGAAATGAGGCTGTTAATAAAATCAAAGAACAGAGCAGTCAAACTGCAACAAATTTATGAGCCGTGCTCAATTGAAATATATATTGCACGTTAATTTCATTCTTTTTCCTCTGTAAGTAATGCCTCGCACGGGAATAAATCCTGTATTTTGTGAGTCTCTCAGTGAATTCGTGATAAGGACGCATACGAAACTGTTCGTTATACAGGTCAGGGTTCGGGGAAATCAACTGAATCACAGCTCGGAATGTATTTAGTTGCTTAGGGTAACCCCTCGAGGGTCCCTTTCCCATTGCATTTCAGATGAAACTTCATTGCGGTTCATTTGCTCTCGGAGTTTCTGCATCATTGGGTAGCGTCGAGTTTTGTACTGAGATCCTATTGGCCCTCTCGTATCCGTGGTTTCAAAAAGTTGAATAAGCCAGTAGCAACTTGCTACTGTAATAATTAGCTACACAATCGACAAAATCATAATGGTCGGACGACAACAAGCTCAATGATCAAAAAATGAATGCAAAATTCTGGAGGAGCTACGAAAATCTTATCGAAGCACCTAGACGAGAGCCCTGGAGGACCCAGATACATTTTATATGTTGTTTCACTATGATTATTCGTATGAGGGAGACTGATAAGGTTGCGAGAAAGCTTCTGTGTAATAGCCTTCGCAGCATACTTTTCTTCTTGACTTTTTATGGGTTTCATCCATTTCGGTCTAATCTTCTGAACTCGGTATCTGCAACGGTGTATTCAAAAAGAAGCGCTATCGTGGTGATTCGAACTACTCGTTTACTTTTTTCCAAATGATATGCTGACAATCAAATACCCTTTGTTTAGGTTTTTAGAGGTAACTCAATACCCTATTTGGTATTAAGTTAAAAACGGACAAATCTTCAACTACACCTATCATAATATCGACGTGCCCTCAGTTGTGGGGTTTAAATTACTTCACTTGATTATCAATCAACGAACTCTTTTCGTAGCCGAAAGTAACACCATTAGTAATTCATATATAGACGTCATTATTGCAACACCACGATTTTACACTGCATCAGCCCTTCGCTTATGTTAGGTATAATGGGGAATTCGTATTGATAATTCAATGTAGAAATTCCATTCAATAATACGTCCTAAGGTAACGTACAGGGTCACCAATAACAAAGAAAAGAAAGTTGTTAGAGGAAACAACATACAAAAGAAAAGGTGCCCTTAGAAAGAGTGTTTGAGTCGATCATTAGGAGCGAAGAAATTGCTGGCTCTGGTTGTTGGATTTGCCAGCTCTTCAAGATTGTCGCCATTCACATATCCCCACTCATGATGCCTCATTTGATTGGTAACTTGTCTATTGCGAATAATGTAATTTTCTATTAGTTTACAAAACGTCTGGGACGAGACTTCGGGTGTGTGACTATCATTTTTGACCTCGGACTAGCCTAGCTGCATTTTTACAAAAGAAAAAGTATTTTAAGAACTTTCTAGCGAGACACTCCTTGCAATAGTGCTATCAGCTTTTCTATGTATTATTAGATTGGTGTGTTTTATCATTCTACTTCAAGTACTGCTCCTCAATAATAGTGTGATTGAATGTCATCTGTTATTTTGTGATAGTTCTTGTTTTCTAGAACACTTTGGCGACACCAAAAGGTTTAAATGATTTCTTAATGGTTAGAATCTGGGTAATCCCTCCGAAGTTAGCACCCATTAGTTTGTACCTATTGAGATTACCGTTCAGGATTAGTACGTGTAAGTAGGAATTAGGTATCTCCAACCCAGCATGACATGTCTGTTCAAGAGCTGCCAACCAAGCAGAAACCACTCCCGTGTCGACATTATATCAAGGGTTTTAACAAGTAGAGGTGCAACTGGGAACCCTCCAATTAGTCGAACCTTTGATTCCCCCAATCTCCCTACTGTGCCATGCAAATCGTTGGAGCGCTAAGTAGGAAGCTTCGCTGTAATGGCTCCCACAACGCTAAACCCAAACTCAGTTATTAAAGGGTTCTGCATAGCCTACCGTTCTCGCCGATTTCCATTCGCACGATCTGGAGATTGAAGTTATCGGAAAGTACATATTTCTACTAAGTGGTTACGTGAGGCTCACGCTATGCAAATCGTTTGCTGTAGAGCACTAATCTGTGTTCAGGTCTTCCTTGGTTACCGAATAATGAGCCCCTTGTTTTGTCCAGGCTCGCTCGGTTTCTGGTACATTGGTAAGTGTACATGGTACATTGGTACTTTGGTCTTCATATGATCTTCTGCCAAAATTCAAGTTACCCCTGATGCCCTACTTTTTCCTGGGCTTATTTTGGAGATATTGTGAGGTAATAAAATTATTTGATGTTATTTAATACTTACTTACTTACTCCCTGGCGCTACAGCCCATGTAGGGCCCTGGCCGCCTCAACAACAGTCCGCCAATCAGCTCGATCCTGTGCTCTGGTCCTCCATCTTCCCGCTCCTGCTCCCCGGAGGTCGTCCTCGACGTCGTCCAGCCATCTCTTCCTCGGCCTTCCCCTCAGTCGGCGACCTCCCGGCTTTCCTTGGTGTACCCTCTTCACGGCCCGATCTCCGCTCATCCTCTCCACATGACCAATCCATCTTATTCGGTTCGCCTTTATTTCGGCGACTATGTCTGGCTTTCCATACAGCAAACACAACTCGTGATTTGTGCGGATTCTCCAGCGACCATTTTCACATCTGGCGCCAAAAATCTTACGGAGGATTTTCCTTTCGAATCTTTTCAAAAATTCCTCGTCGGCGCTGGTCATGGTCCATGTTTCTGAGCCATACAGTACTACAGGCCTCACCATAGTTCGGTACACCATAAGTTTAAGGTTTCTGCTGAGGGCTCGGGCTCGAAAGACTCTTCCCAGGGCAAAATAGCATCGGTTGCCAGCTGCAACACGTGCTCTTATTTCCTCTTTCATGCTATTGTCCTCGGTGAGAAGAGTTCCCAGATACTTGAAGGTTGAGGTGCGCTCATACGAGGAACCATTCAACGTAATGCGGTTTGGTTTATGCACCTCTTCCCGCCTCGTTGAGAACATGTAGTGGGTTTTTTGGTGGTTAATGTACAGGCCCATTTCCCCTGCGCTTTGCTCCAGTCTCCGAAGACCACCCTCAAGCTCTCCAAGGTTCCTTGCCAACATATCTATGTCGTCCGCATATGCGAGGCTCTGACTCATCCGGTTGCACAGAGTGCCTCCAGGATTGCTCAGTTCCACTTCCCTCATGACCTTTTCGAGAGCTAGGTTGAACAAAATGGTTGACAAGGCATCCCCCTGTCTCAGGCCCTGATCAACCTCAAAATCACCCGAGAGCCCACTGCCCACCTTAACTTTACATTTGGTATTGGCGAGTGTCATCCGCACAAGGCGAATCAGCTTCCGGGGGACACCCAACTCATCCATGGCCTGATAAAGTCGCGATCTTCTTATCGAGTCGTATGCCTGGCGGAAATCCACGAACAGCTGGTGAATGTCTACATTGTATTCGTAACATTTCTCCATGAGTTGGCGGACAATGAAGATTTGATCTGTCGTGGACCTGCCGGCTCTGAAGCCACACTGATAATCCCCCAGGACTTCCTCCGTGTAGTGATTCAGCCGCTTTGCAGTTATCTTTGCCAAGATCTTATACACGGTGCAGAGAAGAGCAATGCCCCGGTAGTTGTCGCACACAGCCTTATCCCCCTTCTTATGGATCGGGCAAAGCACCGCCATCTTCCACTGATCTGGCATCGCCTCGGTTTCCCACACCTTTAGGATCAGCTCATGGATATTAGAGGCTAGCTGCTCTCCACCATACTTTATCATCTCTGCAGTGATGCCATCCTCCCCTGGTGCCTTATTGTTCTTAAGACCTTTAATGGCCTCAACTACTTCTGTACGAGTGGGTGGGGGTATTAATACCTCGTTCTCCCTATCTAACATAGGCTGAACATCTCCGGTACCATCTGTGTGCTCACCGCCCGTCACATTAAGCAGCTCCCGAAAGTATTGGGCCCAACGGTCCAACACCTGCTCCTGGCTCCCAAGGAAGTTTCCTTCTTTGTCCTTACAGAACACTGCTCGCGGCTGAAACCCCTTCTTAATATCTTTAGTCCGCCGGTAAAACTTCCTTGAGTTAGGTAGCTCAGCGGCTTCAGCCAACTCCTCTATCTCCCTCTTTTCATGTGCCCTCTTCTTTCTACGGCAGACACGGTCTGCCTCCCTTCTTTTACGTCTATATTCTTCTGTGGAGGCTCTTGTCGTTCTTGCCATCATTCGAATTCTTGCTTCATTCCTTTGACCAACTTTCAGTGCGCATTCTTCATCATACCATTCCTCCCGCCGCTGTGGCTGTCGTTCACCCAGTATCTCTTCTGCAGCAGCATGCAGAGCTGCTTTTAGCCTGCCCCATTTCTCTGGGATACTTGCATTCTGTGGGATCTGGGTTTCTGTCAGTATTGCCTCCACTTTTCTGCCATAATCCTCTGCCACCCTCTCATCAGCCTTCAATTTGGCATCATCAAACCTGGTTACACCAGCACTTGATCTAGTCTGTCTGTGACAGGCTAGTCGCTGCCTATACTTCACTCGGACAAGATAGTGGTCAGAGTCTGCATCTGCACCTCTGCGGCTATCCACTTCGAGGATGTCTGATGCATGCCTTCGGTCGATAAGGACGTGGTCGATCTGGTTCTCCGTAACCCCATCCGGGGAGTGCCAGGTGGCTTTCCTTTTATTACGGCGCTGCAGCCACGTACTTTTAACCACCATGTCATTAGCAATTGCCATATCGATAAGCCGTTCTCCATTATCGTTCGAGATGGCATGGAGGCTTTCTTTCCCAACCGTGCTCCGATAGATTTCTTCCCTGCCTAACTTGGCATTGAAGTCCCCCATCAGGATCCGGATGTCGTGGTGAGGAATGGCATTCATCTCTCTCTCCAGGGTCTCGTAGAACACGTCTTTAGCTTCCTCTTCAGCCTCCTCCGTAGGGGCATAAGCACAAACGAAAGAGATATTGAAGAAGCGGGCCCTCATTCTCAGAGTACAGAGCCTCTCATTAATGGGCTTAAAGTCCAGCACAAAGGGCTTAAACTTGTTGTCCACCAGAAAGCCTGTCCCTCCTTGTCCCCTGACTGCACCGCTATGAAAGAGTGTATGATTCCCACTGCGCAGGATCCCGTTCTCTCTCCACCTCAGTTCCTGAATAGCCGCGATTCCAATCCTATTCTTAGTCAACTCATCCCTCAAGCCACGGAGAGCCCCCGCTTTTGCGAGTGTGCGGACATTCCAGGTCGCCAAATATATGTCTCGTTTCCGTTTGTTTCGTCCATTTTCATGCCTAGGTCCAATGCCATGTAGATCAGCCGGGTTTGTGTTGCTTGTTGGTTCCGAAACGTTTGTTAGTTTTTCCGGGATGGAGTTGTTAGCCCCATGCCCAACCCCCAACCTGGAGGGCCAGGAGACTTTTATATCGAGGTTCCCTCTCCTCTAGGACAGCTGCCTTAACCACGGCTCACAGACCCTGTCCTGACCTGGGCATGAAATGCTTTTGAATGGCGGCATTTTCTCGCCATGTCACAGCCTCGTCGTAATGCACCTGTGGTATTTGGTGAGTCCTGCCCCTATGCCATGGAGATAGGCCTCCCACGCACTGATGATGGCTGCCGCCTCGGTCCGGGACTGCTTATTCAGGTTTCCCCTATTCGCAGCTGTCCACCATATCTGGTGGAGCATTCACTATCCGCCACCTGTGACCCGCCCAGTAGCTGAGGCTCGCCTTGGGGTTATTTAATAGTCAAGTGTTAATATTTCGATCTAGCACTCAATAACCATTGGTCTCGGTCTTGATTGAAAAACATAATTTTCTCTGCTGTGTAAACACCATAAACTATCAATTTAGCTTTATCTCGGTTGTAAATCACTACTAGCACTAGCTTGTTTTACAGCATCGCTTAGAGACTATAATGAAACAATACTTCCTGAACTAAGGATCTGGCTCTGGTCGTTCTCCAAACGAAGTTCCATCCACCGTATGAATTTCGGTTTTCAACTGGGTTGAGTGTTGCTAAAGTCACCCAAGAGAGTTTTCAAAGGGTTCAAATGAACTCCTCTCCACTTAGATTGAATCAAATATATGTTTGGTTACTATTTGGAAGGGGCTCCTTTGAAAATCCGATGTAACATTGCCGGACCCCTTCCAAACCATTCGCGGCGAACAAAAGAGCCTCATCAAAATAGGATTTCGTCTTCCAACTGGTTCTTCTGGTTCTAATAATCGTGTTTTAGCGATTGTGGTGCGTATACATCGCATGTACCTAGTGTTTTTGGTGTTGCGTCGTGTATGGGTAAAGAAATACTGGAAGACATATTTGGAATTTTCTGACTACAATACGAAACTTTCTTCGTCATTTTGTGGATTTTGTATTATTATTTACATTATAATCATACTACCAAGTAATCTGGAAAAAATGATTTTTTTTTTTTTTTTTTCAATTGATTGATTGATTTTTTGGTTGGTTATTCCTTGAATAATCAACCTATGTTTTCATGCAAATGGTCAACCTCTCCGATTCGGCTCAAAATTTTTTTCTGGACGTTTCATGGTGTCTAGATCAAAAAAGGTCAATGTCCGTCCGCCGTACGCCGTACGCCGTACGCCGTCCACCGTACGCCGTCCGCCGTCCACGCCGTTTTTGGTAGTAGAAAATTTTCTAAAAATCTGAAATTTGGGTCAGGGGTCTGTAACCGGCCTGGGACGGTCCTCCAAGCTTTTCAGCCCGATCGAACCAAATTTGGGTGGGGTAGGGGTCAAAACGTGTTTTTTGAAAAATGGATTTTCGAGATTTTGGGCGATCTAGGCGAGTGGGGTATCATTTTCCACTAAATTTTGGACGCTGAATCAAATTAAATGTGTCTCAGGACGATTGGCACCCACTGGAAGAAGTTATGGGTCAAATTGGGTATATATTACCCATTTTGAATATGTGTTTTTGAGATTCAATTTCTTTACAGTCGAGATCCATTCAGAAGTGGAACAGTTAGGAGGAATTGGCAAAGATCGGTTGGCTGGAGCGTAATGCGGATAGTAATATGTTAGGCGAAAAAGTGGTCTGTTTGATTAAAAGTAGTTTAACACTGTTGAGTTGGACACTGAACGTTACTACAGAAGGCTTGCAATTCATTTCGTACGGGTGCTGGCTACTTTTACGCTGGAAAACAAGTTGAAGAGTTGAAAGTGAATTCAGGTAGTTCGTTGCGAAGATAAATAGGGAGGTAGCTTCGGTATGGCTGCTTTCCAAAACTCTGGGTCCGAGAATGGCGAACACCGGCCGAAAATACTGTAACAAGATTTATACGTCAAGGTAAAACACGTAAAAGGAACGCAGGGAGCGTTTGGTGGTGTATAGTTTGTCTGTTGGAGTCTCGTGAGGGCGAATATACCCCGACTCGGGTCTGCGGCCAACTCTATTTTGGCGTGGGTCTCCAAAGTAAGGGTTTTCTCTCAGCATGGAAGGTCCGGCTAAAAGTTTTTTCCCCCCTGTTTAATTCAAATTCCCTTTAGAGGGACTGACCACATTGGTTCGTCTGAAAAGAGACCAAAGGACTTCAAGATTCGGGGTTCTGACATTGCTAAAGGAAGATTTTTTCATTGAACTTTGCTGCCTCAAAACTCGTTCTGATAATATTTTTGCAATGTATCAAAGCTTCAACGTGCCTCAAATGGAGCCGGTTGTGAGTTTCCGTTTATTTCAATTAATGTCTAGAGAAGTTCAAGTTGGAATATTGTTTTGCTATTTGTCACAATGGCAGATGCTATATCTTCAACACTCCTCATTCAAATTTAATGTTTTTCCAGAGAACTCCCTGTAATAGCGCTGATTTGAGTTTGAAGTGAGAATACCATTCATTTAATGAATCTCGGAATTGAGATAGCTCAGATGATACTCCAGTTGACGCCATTCATGGGGATGATAATTACGAGTATGAATGGAACGGTCGATTATCGTGTTTTCTCCGTTCAAAAGCCACCACACTCCTCATATAGTTCAGTAGCTCCACTACTTTTGAGGCGGTGGTATTGCCCATTCATTAATAAGTTGTAATAATAAAATTCAGATGTAATGTTGTAACTGTGTGGTTCATATGAGCTTCATTTCAATTCAACAAGTCTATGCGCTCATCAATTAAAATATGATACAAACAAGACAATATCATGCAAAGTCCCTTATCAATAAAGAATGCTGTAATGAAAAAGACCAAATTACGTATCTCACAGTATTCTTATTGCTCCCGAAATGGAAAAATCGTAGTTCATCTCAGAGCAAGGAAGTTCCTCAGGTGGTCTGTTGCACGGTGGAAAGTGAAAACGTTAGTACAACCCTATGTTTGAGTCAGAAGGTTTTTATCCACCGCTTCAGCATCAAGTCCCTCCGGATTTGAAGATTGGAAAGCTTCTCGTGTGCATTCTCTATCTCAACTAAATGTAGCCGTGTAAAGCACAACATACAATGGGAATCCCGAGCGCTAATCCGCACGTTTTACCTCTGCAGCTTCACGGTTGTTGCGTTGGTTCGGAGGATTTGCAACGGTTCAAAAGGGACGGAAGTTTTCGTAAATCTCTCTCAAACTCCTTTCTCATGCAGATCTCATTCCTCGCAGAATCCACCCATCCCGCCACATTTCACCAGAGCTTAACTCCTTCATTTAGAGTGATTTCACCCCGCCCCATCATGATTATTCAGTATTGGATGGGGAGTATAAATAAACGGATTGTTTCTCCTTCTGAAGGTGATGAACTGTATCGCATATTTCACTCAAACTCCTGTCCCAGAACCTTCCATTCAACTAAAGGCTTAGACGTAGAATCGTTTCATTTCAATTGTCATCACTCAGTTTTTACCGGATAAATACATTGCGGGTGCTGGTGAACATGCATTCCGTGCCAAAACATCAAATTGTTGATCGAAAGTATCATACAGTTGAACGTCCATCAGTGGTTTTACAAATTTTTTAGAGCACAAAGGACACGCTACCATTCCTCCTGGACCTCGACGAAATTGACACGGAAAAATGTAAGAGAAGGAAAAAGAGATCCCCAGTCAAATATTACCAAATCCCCACATAATCCTCCTACAACCGTTGCAAAATCCCATTCACTCTCCTGGGAATCCTTTGTAGGATTTCTAAACGATTTCCCGGTTTAGTTCTCAAACTGTCCTTCAGCGAGAGATTATCAAAATAATGGAACCCACAGGGTCAAAGGCTACGAATGACAGAACGACGAGCTGACAAAATCCCACCTGAGAATAGCAGCAGAAGTTGAGACCTATGATGAAGGGTTCCAGTACTGGGTCCTTTGTTCTTTATTTTTTACTGGTTGGTTAGTTTGCTAGTTAATGTTGTGGCTATTATATCCGTAGTTATCATTACACAGTCGTTCTTCTAGAATTGACAATGAATTTCTCAAGTGCACTCTGGAAGATAAGAGCTTATCTACATACGTTAGTTCAACGTTTGTCTCTTCCTAACAATGAAGATGACCGCTTGAACGGTGGATTACTTTGGAATTCGCAGACAATTGTACACATCCTTCAAGAAATCACACTTTGGATCCGTAATGGAGTATATTAGAACAGATCGTGGGTCCAGAGAATATTGTCCGCTCTCCAAAACCTTCGGCGTTTTCTTTTAAGTATGCTTAGGCCTGCCATATAAGATTCTTCTAATCTTTTAGGAAGCCTGCGATACCTAAATAAACCTAAAGCGTCAAAATCGTCTTCCACTCTGAAAGGCAAAGCATAGGCTTCAAAAACGAATGAACCAAAGAATTTAACCATCCGACCGACCTGTATTTTCATCCCTGCGCTAAAAACTGTTGTTGCCTACATATTTTAAACTTCTATCTAGGATAAACGTCTTGTTCTCACTTCCTCTGCTTCTTTTGACATCTATTCTTTTCGTGCATCTGGGTCAAGGATACCAGAAGGGCGGAGAGCCGAGTGATTGAAACTCGCTGTAACAGCAGTCCTGACACGAAAAGGCGGGGGATTCGATTTCCCGTGTGAAGTGGTGAAATATGAGATTCGCACGGACGGATGACGAACCACTACCCACCCAGTGCTCACAGCTTCCATAATGTATCCTTCCAATATCTCTCTTTCAGGAAAACATACAGCTTTGTGAATAGAGGAAAAACTATTAAAGTGAGCCTCCACCTATAATGGTCCTGACGATGTGAATGGGCACCGCTCTCCTATCTCATCACTCATCACCTGAGTATAACATTCTATCGTCCAGATGGGAGTGTCACTATTGCATTCACGGTACAAAAAATACACAATATCCGAAAGCAATAATATTTGCTGTTCCAAAAATATAGTAAAATTCTCTATTTACGCTCCATTCAGATTCTATTAGTTTAACGACGTTTTCCGAGTAATGTACCTACAGACAGTATTCTTCCTTCTAGGTTGAATAGCGTTGCAAGTTCAGTTTCACCCGGAAACTTCTGGCCATCAACCTTCTTCTTATCTCAAACAGTTCCACCTGTATTTTTCTTATCTTGACCCGAATATTTCAAAGCTCTCATATATCCAGGAGTTTGCTCGGTATTTTCCTTCCGGTAAGCTCCATTCCAACATTTATACACTGGACTCCTTCGTGAAGGATAAAGTCGCTAATTTATTTGTTCATCTGCATAAATTTTTCAATTTATTTTTGTTGGTAGAAGGACTCATTTCTCATTCCGGGAGGTTATGTTTTGACTAAACTAAGTTAACATTTTTCCGCTCTTCTAAAAAGCGAAATAATAGAATGAATGCGGATTTACTAGACGACAATATACACTATATTCGTAGAATATTCTTCCCTGCCTTGTAGGTTTGACTGCGTTCAAGCAGTCAAATCGACGTAATGAGGTTAGACTACTCGTACGCTCAATATCTAGAATAAACCAAATTGTTAAAAGGGCCAGCCAATTTTAAATAATGCGACCGCTCTTATCTTCAAGTTAGCCGTGGTAGGACGACAGCTGGGGTTTTGGGCATATTATGCTCCGAATAAAACCCCAAACCTTGCTTCCCGAAGTGTAATTTGCTCTCATGTGGGACGTACTACAGCATGTGGGGAGAAAATGTGTATTCTTGAAGTAAGATTTTATGTGTAGCCATGGATAGAACATTATCATGTTAAATTAAATTAATGTATCATGTGAACTAATAGTATGACTCCGAAAGCCATTCATACGTTTTCTACAGCTCCTTTTACTCATACAGATAGTTGTTCGGAATTCTTTACTTCTTGCAAAATAGTGAAATCTCGGGTTCTATCCAAAGGGATGTTCTATTTCAATGCAATCAGAGGGTGGAGGGTATATTAGAGAGATCCTCTCTCCTTTCCGCTTGTTGCATGGGCCCGCAGGGATTGCCCCTCCTGTTCATGCCACGGGAATCGCTTCTGCGGAGGAAACAGCCATTTGCCCCGAAGATCAGGAAATTCCGGTCACGAAGCCACTTCGGTCACCGGTAACGGGTTTCAACTATTTAGGAAAGGGTGCTCTGCGTGCTAAACCACCATCGGTCACCTTGAAACGGTCAACAATGGGTTACCGTTGTCAAATAAGCCATCGAGAACGGGTTTTGATTGCTTATAAACCAAACGGTGCTATTGGAGTACAATCCGAATTCAGTGGATGGTAACTGAGTGTCCTCAGCTTCAGTATGACATACCGAACACAAATAGGTCGTGACAAGGACTCACGGAAAATGTCAAATTTGACTAAAAACGAATCGATGTTTTTAATCATGCTTTATGACCAACTTTCTTTTTCTTTTTTGTGTAGGTTTACATTGCGTTGTTTTTCACGACTCATATCTCTGTATGATGGTACTAGCGATTATGATCAATGATTGACGATAAACGTGGTGCTACGACACCCATTAAAACCTTATCTACGATTTTCTTTCTTATTGTTATGGGTACCCAATCAAAATTGTATAAAAGTAAATGTTTCTACCAGAGAAGCTGAGTTGAGATTGGATGTAAGCAAGGATATTGGAAAAGAGAAGGTATACTTAGGTAACTCCTATTCAGATTTGAGGAAATCAAGCACGCCTTTTGGTAGCGCTGATGTCACGCATTCCCAACACACTGACCAACGAGCAACGCTTCCTAAGAGAAGTTGAATGTCAGGTTCAGAAAAATGCTCTGAGTTCGGAAGGAGTATATAATGGTAAAAACAGAGTCGACAGCTTATAGCGTTTATTCTCATGAAAATCATGCATACCTATATTTGATGTTTCAGGGATGAAGGGGAGCGGTGGAGGTGGGAGCGCGCCTCATGTGGATCTCTATGATGGCTGCAAGAGGTGACCTCCTCAACTCTACCAGCTCGCCGTTTCACCGGCATGAACCGCTCACCAATCATCAACAGGTAAACATTTGTTATTTAATACTTCCTAATGCTATGACTGACAAGCTTCGACTGGTGAAACGGGAAATTTTAGTTGGTCTGTTCAAATGGGTTTCTCACTCAGATATTCCATTTAAACATTCAGAAATCTCGACGGAAATTTTGAGCAGGGAAGAGTGCGCTATTGCATTGGTGGCAACTTTATTACGGCCAACATGACCCCTAGTAAATGTTCTGGAAAAGGAATAGAGTGTAAACAGCAAAGATCTAATAGTAGGGTCTCAAGTTGGGAAGCGAGCCAAAACCCGTGTCGACAGAGCTATCGTGATTTTAATCGATACCGAAGGTTCATACCAAGAAGGGAGTGGTATATCTGAGAATGTATTGCATTCCGGAGTGATCACCGCTAACGAGAGATAGTTACCTATTGGTCTCCTCTCCAAACAAAAATACAACTTTTGAAAAAGTACTAATTTTTTAAAAATCCATTTTTCAATGTTTTTATTTAATTTTACTTGTTTCAATCTAGTACTCCAGACACCTCAAACATCTACTTTCCTACGTACTATCAAGAATTATCCAGAATGAAATATTATTGTGGAATAATTTGAAGCTTTTTATGACAATTTTCCCGCGCCCGTTATGTGGCGTAAATGTTTAGACTCTGAATCGATTGAGTTGTGTTCTCTGCCAGTTCTTATTCACTACTTATTTCTGACTAATTATGGAATGATTCGCAACGTTTTGTATTTAGTCTTAGTCTCTCATAAGTTACTATAACGACAAATCCTTTTGCCCCTTTTATATCTGAAGAGGATAATCTGTATTCCTTTTGTATGAAGTTATTCGGATACAGTCACTTTTACCACTATGGGCTTCAGCCCCCAAGTTAACTGTGTTTATTCCTTGGTCTGAAATGGAGAAGCGTTAGCAAACGGTGAGTTGAGTTCAACCAGACATTATTTAAAGGGGCTGATGGTTTATGTTTCAGTTGATTTTATTGCTTTGTTTCTTTTGTTGATTTATTGCATACATGTAACCCATGTATCAACAACAATTATTGCTCATCGTAAAAGGCTAAGCTGAGATTCACCTCACGTTCATTTATATCACGTTATATGTGTGTTTCTTAAATTAATTGCGATCTTTTTATATCCATCCATCGTTCCATACTACGCTGTGTCCTACCGTCATACTATCATGAAACCAAACTAAAAAGCGGAAGAACGAACAAGACTTTTTTTTCACGAGTATTAAGGACCAATTTAAGATTCTTCGCCTCCTTCAAGAGGCAAGAGAAGCTTGGAAACGGAAAACCCTTGAATGAGGCCCGAGAAAATTAACCTTCATTCTTGGAGAAATGCGAAACTCGACTGCGTACTTGAGAGTAAAAATACGAATCCGATCGATTAATGAACCGTATAAATTCCCTAAGCCTTCGCTTAAGTCCAACTATTTCTCGTCGAATGGGTGGGGATCGGGGTAATTGAACAATTAAACGTGATGAGACGGAAGGATCGTTTCCACGAAAGCCTCCTTGAAACAAAAGAGAACGCAAGAAGTCACTTTCTGGGCCGTTTCTGGGAAGCTTCTAGTTTCGATCGAGTAGTGAGGGATAATACTCATCAGTCATGGCTTTTAATCAAGTTTAGGAAAATTATGTAAGTAATCACTACTTTTCCAGGATTTCTGTAAAGAAAGGTGTTGGCCCTGAGATGAATTGGCTCCATGTTCGTTCAAATTTTAGGCATTTCCAAATTTAATCAACAATGTTTTTTTTGTCCATTCATGTTATTGAGCAGGAGACTAAATTTTAACGTATCTCGAGACAACACATGTCTCGACTTCGTCTTCCCCATATTACTTACTACGCATTCCATCGTCGGACCAACAACGAGTGACACTGGCAAAATCTCACCTAACCTGCACAGCCGGTTCCGGAACCTTCTTGACATCGAAGAAGGAAGGTGAATGTGACAAAAAACCACACGCGCAATCATCATTTTGTAATTTAATTTATACTTGACGAATTACATCTCAACCGAGTCCTCACTTGAATTTTATTGGTTTGGTGCTGGCTGCCCCCTTCACCAATGTTCTTTGTACAAGTAGGTAACCGATAGGTGAAACCGTGTGTTCTTCGCGTCCAATCAATACCGTCGTTCATCTCACGGAGGAGTAACTATCCATCCTTTGCAAGGTCTCAGAGCTTTTGATGTTGTCAAAGTGACAGCTCAGCCGGGGATGTCAACAAAGTTAAGCCACGAAGAAGAAACCGTAGTGCTGATGTAATAACTCTTCCACCCAATCGAGGCTCATTCAGACGCCGCAAAAGTTTTGGGATTTCTCTATGGGCTTCTTCTGGCTTCGAACATTCTGATTTAATGTCAATCATTCAAAAAGTCTTCTTTATTCTCAATTATTGACAGAAACCTTGTGAAGAGCGAATAGTCCTGTTAGGATTTATTGAAATTGACTGCTTCCGTCATCTGAACAGGCTGTATGAAAAAGTAAAGCCTCTCAGAAGAATATTGAACGGAATAGATCCCTTTCTGCCTGGACTGGATGTGACATGAATCTAGATTAAGTATTATGCTATTACGAAATCAAAATTTCGGGGCTCAACTCGCACATGAGGTGAATTTTTTCTCTTTCTTATTTTTTACTATTCGAAATTGACTTTCTTGTTCTAAAACCAAACTATGGAGAGGAAAATAATATCAAAACCTTTACGCTGATTTTGTTTGTACACAATGGGATTGGTCAGAAAGCGTAGGTAGTTGAGGCAGCGGGAATGGTCAATTGCGAAGAGTTTTTGCCCTTGATTCGTGTTTTTCACTTACCAGTGGACATCCACCTGCTGCCGCCGAGAGCTTGATTGGAAAAGAATAACAAAGCGAATAGTGACAGTGACATGGCAGCTCGAAAACAAGACGTGACATCATCCAAACTCAGGGAACTATCGCGGTTTTTTACCAGTCGATTTTTCCAGTTGAACTGTGATTTTATGAGAAAATTTGAAGAGTAAATTATGGAACGGATCAGGGATCATTCTTATTTTGAAGTTTTGAAGGAAAAGAATTTATTGACTACGATAAAGGTGGCTTCTCCACAGAATTTCCTCTCATTTTCCGAGAGAAAAACACAGGAGAAGTTGGAAACTGAAAGTTGGTCTTCTCATCGATCATCCGTTTAGGCCCTAGACTCTTTCAAACCCGTCCAGCTTCCCTCTCTTCTTGGCCCAATGAAGAATGAAACGATTTTTCACTTGTTCCTCTCCGGTCGCGGCTTTATATTCAACTTGCGTAATGTGGAATAATAAATTCTTCTCTGTGGACGGACGTGGCAAGATGAAAACGTGAGATAAACGGAAGCAATCAATTCATTTTCCAGAAGAGACTCCTGGAAGTAAATTAGTCCCGAGTAGCTGGCAAGACACGTTATCGTCCCAACAAGCTTAGCATAACAAAAGTAGAACCTTGTAAGTCCACAGTGAGTGTACCTGAGTATCACCCGTACAATTCTTTATCCTGTATGTATCCTCTATATCTCTTCTATTGAGGGCTTCAAGAACACTGAACAAACGTGAAATTGAAATTCGCAAGCAAAGCTCGTCGTAAACCCCCTTGCACGGTGTTTTGTTGGTATATGAATGCGCGATGACGAAAAAAACAAGCGAAAGTCTCTGTTGTTATCAGATATTTTATTGTTATAGACTATGCATTAGTTTCTCTTATTAATTAAGTATTTTAAAGCTGTAGAAGTGGATGACGTCCATTATGCGTGATCAAGAGCACATCATGTCTGAGGTACTACGACGTACCCGTAAATAACTTTCCTCGCGGATATTCCCGTGCCTCCCACGTCGCGAACTCTCCCAAGTTCCTGTAATGGCATTAGTGATACTTGGAAATGGTTTCCTACTTAATGAAAATGTCATCCTCTTCAACCAGTCTCGTCACGACCACAAAAGGCGAACGAGACCGCGAGAGGAGAGGCTTTCGAATTATACGCCGCTCCTTCGTAAGGTCAACGCCTTTTCCTATCACCTTGTGAGCCTCGCTCAGGTGTCAGGAAACGTAAATTTTCTCTCAGTCACTTTTCTCGCATGCAAATGAGCTCCTTGTGTTACCCTTCGACCCTGGAGCTCGTATTCGATTCAGCAGGCGATGAACTCGCATATGATTTTTATGGCTTCCTTGATCAATGAATCCTATCTCCCTTCGTTCGGTTTCCTCTGACAGGATGATTCGAATTTGGTCTCTACATTTGACTCTCGTGGCAGTGAGAGCGCAACACGTGTGGAAATGGGAACGGCTCTCATGAAACCCACGGAGGATTTACCTGGTGGGTAAGCTTCTCAGTATTACGGAATGCATAAGCTGATTGCGCCGTCAGTAGGCAACTGCTAAAGCGCACACGCGTTCCACAAAAGTAGGTTTACACCCACCTAATACGTTTCCCCATTACCATTCCGTGGTTTTCCATAGTCTTCACGCTGGATTCGAGCAATTTTTTCTTCTTGTCAGCCTTCAAGACCCCGCTCTTTGGGACCTACCAACAATTGGGAGTTATCAGACATCAGCACAGGAAATCTTATAAACGAGAATGAATGGTAAAAACTTCCTATGTTTGCTGCTAAAATTGTTCCTAAGTTGAAACTCATGGTGGATTAAAACTCATTGAAATAGCGATCCCCGCGCATGACATTACCCGAAGAAAACTAGAAATTCGTTACAAGCAAACGGGAGCTCCGAAAATCTCAACATCATTGACTCTATAGCATTTTCCCCTTGAACGAGATTTTTAAATATTCAAGACATAGTTCGCCTTCTCTTGTTAACTAGAGACCTCCTTCCCAGGAAAAACCTCTACGTGGTAGAATTGGGAAGGAGAACCCTTCGTAAATGAATAATGTTAACTAGAGCCACAGGTGGCCCCAAAGAGATATTTAATACAGACGTGAAAAAAAAAAGTCTGCTTGGAATGGGATTTTCCGCGAAGAGCTTCATTGAAAGCTATTCAAACCCCGAGAAATTGAAAGTTTGTTAAATAAAGTGATTTCTCCAATATCAATGTGTTCTCATCAATGTACATTCTAGGTATAGTGGTCTGACGATACTGCCCGTGAATACACACCCTACCTACCTTTGAGAAATATTGTAGGATTTAATCGTCCGGTAAACTAACCTTATCAAATAATCATATATTCCCCGGCGAACCTCTCTAACTCTGACTCTGTTCACGCTTTGGAGTGTCAATACTCCTAGAACGAAATGATCTTCTGGGACAAAAATAGTGTGATTTGCGATTTTTTACCGAAATTTAGAAGACCTTGGCACAACAGTTGCTGCACTCTGATGGACAAAATCAAACAAGCGGGAATGGAAAAGCCACAACTCACGTAAATTGTCCGTCTTTTTATTGAAAACTATTTTACTATCTAAGGCCTAAAGATGAGTTATTTTACAAAAAAAAATACAATTTAATAATTATTATTAATTATTTTTGGCTATGATGAGCATAGAGACATGCTTGAATATGGAAAAAACATATTGACATCGTTATTCCTTCAGAAAGCCTTATGCAGGTGTAACCCATTTGATAAGAACATCAGGACACAACAAAAAGAATTCATTCAAAGCATTTTGGTTGGTTATTCCTCGAATAATCAACCTATGTTTTCATGATAATGGTCAACCTCTCCGATTCGGCTCAAAATTTTTTTCTGGACGTTTCATGATGTCCTGATCAAAAAAGGTCGATGTCCGTCCATCGTCCGCACCATTCTTGGTAGTAGAAAATTTTCTAAAAATCTGAAATTTGGGTCAGGGGTCTGTTCCCAGCCGAGACGGGTCCTCGAAACTTTTCAGCCCGATCGGACCAAATTTGGGGGAGGGGGGGGGGGGGGGGGGTCAAAATGTGTTTTTTGAAAAATGGATTTTCGAGATTTTGGGCGATCTAAGCGAGTAGGGTGTCATTTTCCACTAAATTTTGGACGCTGAATCCAATGAAACGAGTCCCAGAACGATTGGCACCCACTGGAAGAAGTAATGGGTCAAATTGGGTATTTATTACCCATTTTGAATATGTGTTTTCGGGATTTCTGCTACCAAGAGTGGGGTATAGTTTTCCACTAAATTTGGACGCTGAATCGATTGGAATGGGTCTGTGACCCGCCACACCCACTGTTTTCCCCATTCGAGGAATAACCAACCCGTGTGTAAGAATTTGCAGATTTTTTAGTTGATACAATGTCTGATAAATCGATGTAAGTCAAGTTGATATTCTATAATCCTAGCCTCGTTGAGTCTGCTTTCCCTGATCCTATTCTCAGATCCGGTTCCATTATCTACCTGCTCACTGATACCTTGAGCACCCACTTTTACTTACTGTAGAATGTCAAACTAAACCCTACGAGTTCGTACGGATGTACTTTCAAGTGAATATTTAAAAATGTTGAAAGCTCGACCTTAAAACCCTTTCCACTAGACGCAAGTTTGATGAAGGTGATCAATCTCAGATGTCGTTTCTTCCGCTCCCTCTTGCCCGACTCATACTTTTTTAATTTGTCTTGAACGTGTCCATTATTCGGATCCGGGGACCCAACACTTTTTCACCGTTCTCTCGGCAACGACATTAAATTCAGGCACCCTGGGGTATTGTTGGAACGGTTATGAAGGGTGACTTTTTGTGAGGTTTGATGGTGTCAACAGTGTGATGAATATTCCAAGTTTAATCTATTAAAAAGGTAAACACTAATGTTGCGCCTCCCAGCGTCGTATACATGTACCCTTGTGATAATATAATATTTATTATTTAATTTTTTCCTGCCAACTGTCCTTATTTTATTCCTACTATTGCACAGCCACCAATCAATCTTCCTGTGTGAGTCGCGATCAAATCGCGGTCAATTATTTCATCATGAAAACTCTTCTGATCAGACCAATTAAAATGCCCCTAGGTCGAGCTACATCAAAATGTGTTCAAGCACAAAACCCACAGAATGCAATCAGAACTACATTTGTTTCAGAAGGGTATCGAGACTGTATCAGGACGATTCATATCAGATTACGAAGGTAAAACCGGCTCAACCATCATCCATCTGGACAGCACTCAACCAGTGAGTAAAAGTACATCTTTACATAAAAATTCATTCCTATTCCAAAAGGTATGCTCGGTAAGTAGGTGTCCTACTTTTGATCATTATATAAAATCTATATAAGAGATTTTTATATAGATGTCTTTCTATTCCGTGAGCCTTTGACGATTTTCAGCGGATCAGCCAGTCACACGTTTCCATATTAACGATTGCTCCTTTTTCATCGAGTAAATTTTTTTTATCATGGAAGCTGTTCAGAGAAGAAAAATAGGAAACCACTTAAGACAAATGGGAGAGAGGAGACGGAGAAAAAGACATACTTGAATAGAATGCAGCGATTCGTCTCAAGTTTCGATTGACGTAAGAACAGTTGTCTCCTCTTTCGCTATTTTCCCTTCCTCCGCATTATATATATATATAGGTTGGCATAAGTGGGCTTCAGCGTGAGCTATCATCGTTCCAGTGTACGTGGGTACGATATGACGTCGTGGGGCTACTTAGAATTGTAACTTACTTCCCCTTGAGGAATGTTCCCTTCCGCTACATTGACCCAGAGGGGCTGTTCTGGAGCAGTTGGACTATTATATTATTCTCCAGCGCCTAGTAGAAACTGTTCCTTTCGTTGTATGCTTGTACAATAGTCTCGGCAAGGATGAAGAGAAGTGTTTCATGACAACGTGCACCACATAAAAATATTAATCATGTCGAGTTCTCCTACATTGCTTGACATTGTGAAATTAGACCCGAGGTGGTCCCTCGCTCATTTTGAACTCGGCCATAGTCCCTTTTATAAAACCTACATTGTCAATCCCACAACTAATGAACACTAGTTGAGGTTTCTCCAATGTCTGGACTAGTAACGTTCAAAGGTTCTGTTCAGGACATGCGGTGCCTGATGCTAACCTGTCCTTCGATCTGCGTCTTCGTTCTTCTGAATGCCCCGATGACCAGTGAAGATACTCTATTGTTCTCTGGTTCTATGGTTCATGAGGACGTTCCCAGCCTGCACAGAGTTGAAGGCAAAGCGCTTTAGGGGCGGTCAAGAAGTCAGAGAGTTCAAACTCTGGCGTTACGTTTCTCAGCGGGTTGAGCTCCTGCTCATTGGTGTTAATGGCAATGACCTTCACTTGGTAGGCTGTAGCTGGTCAGCCAAGAGAGGTACACCGAGCATACCGAGGTCACTTGACCGGCGGACCTCGATGTCAGCGTATGACTGCTTTGATCGTAATATTAAATTGCGACTGCTTTTAAAGTAACATTCACAGGCTCAGAATCGCTCCCCGGAATATTCGGGGAAATATATTATTTCAAGCTATTTTTGTATCGATTACCTTCCTTCTTGCTACATAAGTCTTTTACTTGAGTCGGCTCTCTTGAAGAACCCTCTAAATATCTACAGATAACTACAGGCCCCATTTTCCTATGTGAAACGTCCTCGGTTTTACTCCAGTCAGTCTTCTCCCTCTTCCCTCTTCCTGAATGTAAGGGTTGTTTTCGACATGAAAAGTGAATTTTTAGAATTTACTTGCCCTATTCTTTGGCTCGGGAACAATGCGTACTGAAAGTCTCGTGGAACTACTTACGCAGTTATTCTGAAGTACTTTTCTTAACATTTGTTATTTATGATTATTTCACATTTTAACTGCGTCAGTTGGCTCGTAATCCTAAAAACTTGAGCCGTTAGTTCCTAGGTAGGTATTTTCTTCTTTCTTTGAGGAAATAATGAACATAAAAAGCTAAAGCACTCCTTAGAGCGCGGCTGAGGGCCGTTTGGCTGCCAGCCAGGCTATCAAATGAACTGTATCCTATCCCAAAAGCCAAAACCACCCTTCCCTTGGATAAGTGTGAATGAGAGGACCTTTGAAGCGACTTGGATTATTATTCATGATATTCCTCCTATCTAATCTTGGTTCACTCCGTTCTCAACGTTGCTGCAGCTTACCAAAGGCGGTTCACAGAAATCTAATTAGCGCCATACGTACGTATAATCAACGACAGTTTGTAAATCCACGCTTAACATTGTTCATTCTAGCTGTATGAACTTGCCAATATTCGTTCCGCTTGGCCTCAAGTTACGGTTGCGCGTTTCACTTTTCCACGTGACAAATACACACATACGTAACAACTTGCTTCGCTCTTTGGACGCAGCTTCATAACGTTACAATCTTAGAAAATCTTTTTCCAGATCAATGTCACACAACTTTATATTGCTGGGACTCACCATAAAGTAATACGTATTCAAGTAACATCATCTAATCTGTAATTTTTATTCTCTTTTTATTAAACAAATGCTTTTTTTGACTTTGGAAAAAATTGATCTAATTATTATAGGAAAATATCATATTGTAGCCAACGGGAATCAAATAACTATAAAAAAGTGAAAATAGGTGGATGAAAAAAACATTTTTTTGGCCGCTGGAACTTGAGAGTAGAATTGTACTCGCTGACAAATATGGTATAAGAGTTAACCCTTATGATTGCGGCAGACTATTTTCGTTTCAATGAGGAATAAATGAAATGCGAGTATCTTCGTGTTCGTTGTCGTTATGCTGAATTTAGTAGTGCTCAGAACGTTTCTGTTTGATAAATAAAATCCTTCCTTGGTGCGTAACTGGTTGAACAAGTTGGTCCTAAGTAGAGTTTACTGGCTTAATTAGGGTTCCCCTGGGGGATTCTCTCTACATAAATGACCTACTTATACAAAGCAGAACTTTGTTGCACAAATGATTCCCCGGCAACTTTCCTCATTATTGCATTCGGAATGTGGAAAATCATCACTCGCACGAAGTGACGAAAAGTAGGTGAAATAGTGATGCGGGGATTGGCGAAGTTTTCATGTTATTTCTCAGTACACAAAAGGATAGTTCACAACTCGTACAATCGTCCGTCTTTAGGTAAAAACCGTGGATAATGATTCGATTGTCATCTAAGTTCTTGGCAGAATAAACGAGAACTAATTTAGCTCAGCCCTTGAAATTGGAAAAGGTAAATGACGGGTTGAAAGGCTCAAGTCGTCATCAAGCGTTTCACCGTAGGAAGTGAGAAGTCATTACGCGAAGGAGATGACATTTTAGCACTGACTCTGCTTCCTCAATCCTCTTCACAAATATTTATGAGATGCGTTTCTTGTTACTTTTCATACCTTTCATTCTCTAAGAATATCTAAAAAGTCCTGACATTTTCGTGATTAGCTCATCATTTGCTTTCTTCTTCTTGAGTATAAATTCTCACTACTTTACTCCTTCTCAGTGATGTTCGATGGCATTCGATTGCAATGGCATTCTTCAAGGTGAGTGACAACATAGACTCTTGAGGGGAAAGGGTCCTAAGCGAGTGTGGGATTACCAAACCCCACGTTACATCGATATCCGATCGCACACATGACGCCGATCCCTTTAATTATTGGAAATCAAAGTATTTTATATTTTTAATAAGCATTGGCAGGAATGATAATATCAAAATACCGGGGCATTTTCCCGAATATTCATGAACTAGAGAATGTGAAGAAGTCTAGGAGAACTAGCCAAGGAGAAATGGTCATGACAGACGATGTGTTGGGAACGTGACTCCAACAAATATGTACCATAACGAAACTGACCCAGGAAAGATTGGAGCACGAAAGTCACATTAAAAATCCTATCCATCCACGGTAAATGAAGCTCGCGCGTTTTCTCTGGTCTCGAATCAACCTTCTTCCTACACCAAGGCATAGAATTCACTTCTAGAACGATTCCGAGTGTACCAACCGGTCAATCAAAGATAAGGCGAGAAGTAGACTAGTCGTACAGAGAAACTCAAAGGCCAAGGGACAAGGGACCGACTGGAGATACTCAGCTGGTTTATGGCGAAACTCAATTCAATTGAAGGACCGACAATTGACTCCGACTGGATATAGAGAGATAGTGATTCTATAGGAAACCCTCCATGTTCCATCGGCCCTGTTAGACTCTAACCAGAAGTAACATCAATACCACCTTCATAACCTGTAGCGTGATAGTGGAGTTTTATGTGTGGACGTTCACGTTGAAAGATAAATAAATTCATATTTTGGCACACTTCGACAATGGGTGATTCAACTTTCATGTGTGGAAAAGGTAAAAAAGTTTGACAATGTTCAGGGAATAATTCTTTAGGTGAAACACTCGAAGCCAACGCATTTTAAAATCGACGGCCATCGAATGATGATTTTCATCTCAAACTGCCCGCATTTTCAATCGGCATTTCCATTTCAAATTACTACCCTAGCCTGGTGACTCGCGTTACTTCAAATAATAAAGAATCAAATTCTCTAGACGACATTTGTACATTACAGATGGATTAGGAATAGAACGTCCACGTATCGATCAGATATCCCCAGACCAGACTCAGACGATCATTTCTTTCCGGAGAAGTAAAAGAGACCCAACTTGGAACACTAGAAAAGAACCCCTACTTTTAATCGACCCATGTTCTCTCTCGAGTGTAATTTTTTACAGTCAGCTCATTGTTCTTAATTTCCACCTTTCAAACTCTCTTCTCTCGACTTTAGTTCGTTGAAGCGAATAGGTTTCTTGCCCCTCGCCGAACAACTTGAGATTCTTCAAAAGAGTTTTTCTCCTAAAAGTGTGCAAAACCAAGCATCAAGAAAATGGGACATTATTTTAGTTCGTCAAAGCCCAGCGATTAACAACTAACAAGAAGAAGTGGGGAATTGAAAGTGTACAATTCTTCCAAATGTTGTTTTTTGAACAATTATTGTTAGTGACCCTGACCCCACAATGACCCCCAATGAGCGGCATTCGGGCTGAAATTTGTTCGGCAAAATTGAAGTCCAAATGGGGTGTAGGAGCAACGCAAGGCAACGCAACGCACAGGCAATAAGAATCAATGAGCGGAATGGTGAGAACAAGCTCCTCTCGTTGGAGGACGGATGACCACGTCCATGTCACACAAAAACTCCAGGCACTTTTTTTTACATTACGCTATTTCATGAGAACAGACTCATATCGCTCTTTCTTTTCCATCGCTGCTTTCATATCGCCACCGAAATCAAAAAGCAGGTGAGAAGTAACGTTTTCCCATTCGATCGGGCGATTGACCGAAAATTCGATTTCATTTCCCCACCCCTACCCCCAGTTATCTCCGCTTCGTTACGATTCATTTATCAGAACACAACTTAGAACAAGCCATTTCGGGGTTCATCAGACAAGTTTTATACCGAATTGATTCCGCTCGTCGGTGTTTGTTTTCGGAGCGGCCCCACTCGGCCTGGTGATTTGGTATGCAAATTATAAGTTGAATCCGTCTACTGTGCGCGGTCTACAGAATCTGCTAACCCAAATGTTAGTCCAGTTGTTGCTGAGATGTTCTCTCACTGGCTCCAGTGTTTGAATAATGGAAAACGTAGGGAGGACGGCGAGAAACGGGCTAATTTAATAAATAAGGTGATACTAGGTAAAGGTACGAGTAGATGTTGATTCGGACCGTCAGATGAATACCATTTCTCGGTTTCATTCGCAATTAAGTGAACCTTCGAATCGAGCGTAAAATGAACCTTGAATATTAAGGTGAGAATTTTCTAGAATATTCGACTAAGCCGAAAGCACATGAATGAACTTCGTCGAAGAACTGGAAATCGACAAGTGTCCTCAAAACGTTAACGTTAATCTCGTGTACCGAGTCGTAGCAGAGGAGCTTTCTGCTTATATGAATCTGCTTTTATGTCCATGAATGAATCTACAGTTTTAGGTTGGCAACGGCTCATTTATTTTTTTAAAACGTTAGTCATACGTATGCACACAACACTAATTTTATTCGTTTTCTTCAATTTCGTTATTTGGTCGTTGATAGATTACTGCGTTCCGCTACGTACGGCGAGTTTTGCAAGTTGAAAATATCATTTCATTCTCTCTTCTTTGCATGTAAATGGAATATTAACTACTCCATTCTTCTCTGTCACAGTGGCGGTGCGTTACTGACAGCCTAGAGTAATCGAGTAGGTTGTGTGTCTTCATTCCTCCTAGGGCCGGAGAGAGAAAAGCGATTACATAAAACCGCGATAACTTGGGTAGGGTAAATTCGTTCAGATCTTCTCAATCAAGAATGGTTTTACAAATTTTATTAAAAAATCGCTCATCTATCCGCGTAGGCTGTGGATGGTACTTGGGAAAATCGGCTTCTACAAAACACTTTAGTTGGGGAGATAGAGTTCGTCTGTGAAGGGAAGAGAAAGACAACGTAAGTTAGGTCGAACCATACCGCGGTTTCCTAGCTCAGGTCAATTTAGCTGATAAATGCGGAAGGTGAGGCCAACGTGGAAGATGGGCGGGACAGCTGAGCGTTCTTACATCCATCACAAGTGAAGTGAGACCCGCTGGGAGAGACCCATTTCGAATCGGTGGGGAATTGTGTTGGATGCGTGGCTATACATCATGGCTCGACGGAGGAGCCAGAAAAGCGGAAAACCGCATGTTCAAAACGTGGTTGCTAGTGTTTTACCGTTTATGTATTCCCAGGCTAAACTAAGCAGTTGAACCCAACGCCTGCATACCCATTTTCGGACATACCCTGTATCTGTTTGTGGCTATCCGTTCCATTTTGGTCGAACCGATTGCGAGGGCGTAATATTCCAAAATTCATAGGATAAGTATGGATTGTTGAAAGAATTGGCTAATAAAAATGTGATCATGCGATACTGTACGCGTTTTGCTCGTTGGGGCCCCAAAAACCCCGGACCGTAATTTTAGCGCCTTATCAGTAAACATCATTGGACCTGATAGAGGAGCCGCAAGGAACAGTATTAGACATTTAGTGCAACAATGAATTGCGAGGATAATGAAAACTTTAGGTACTAAAGGTCACTTCATCCGTATAATTCAAATGGTATTGCCGGAATAGAGGTAACCAGTGCAAATGACGAACCCCCCACCCCTTCTACCCAGAATTGATGGATAACCGTGGTTTTTCATTCCGTTGCAGGTGAGCAAGGACCGAGACGTCATTCCTGTGAGTTCAAAGTGTCAGAGGTTCCTAAGGAGGTTCACGTCAGCCTGTTCGGTACGTTGTGAAGATGAACTGTTCGAAATAAACTGATGGGTTCCCTCACCGAAAAGACACATGTCGATTTTAAAAGGGATATCCAACGCTGATGGATAATTCGCGCCTTGTTCGACGTCGAATAATGTTCTTCTTTCTCACTTCTGTTATTGATTATACGCAGAATAAGATTGGACGTAAAAACCGAACCTAAAAAACTGGGTGATGGATTGTTCCAAACTCGAAATTTATGGAATAACTAACATCGATATCGGGCTTAGGAAAGTACCAATCAAAACAACAGACTCATTCTGAACAAATTTTTTTCTTGTTCAACGGATCGCATGATTATTTTCGTGGACATAGAATCGCGCTTCAAAGATAGATCGGATCAGGGTCAATCCCTTCAATTTCACCGTTTAGACTCGCTCTGTGTAAGCGTCCTTTACACTTGCAGTAGTTGCTTATTTCTTCCTGCTTTCTTCCTGCCTTTTTTCTGCTTATCTTATAGCTCTCTGAGAGAAAAGTCATTGAATTTTTTTTTAATTGTTAACCACAATAGAAGATAGAAGATGAAAATATAAAAGAATGTCAAGAACATTATCTCAACCCTCATTGAAAGTTGTAAAGCTCGAATGATAGAATCTCGCAACGAAACTAGTAATGATTCAAACAGTTTTGTATCTATTCTTTCATGAACAAGAGCATAGTAATGGTGTTCAAAACAATATCCATAAATTTATACGAAATTAAATTCGTGAGACATGATTGATTAAAGTTGTCATAAAAATCCTGTGACAGCGGTTTTCGGAAATTGACTGTTTCCTACGATATCGCTTCCTTTTGGAAGTGGTAATACAATGCCAATTCCCCTTTAATGGAACGTCTGGAGCAATGACGCCCTTTTGTCCGAGCATCATTCGGAGTCATCATAGTTACCTTGTACTAGTTTCAGAGAAATTTTCTGAAGTTTTCTTTTGAGCTTCTTTGATTCACAAGACACCAATTTTATTCAGCGTAATGTTTATTTTTTTCCGTGGGGCCGCACAAGCTTTGATAATCAAAGAGAGCCATTTTCCGATCATACACATTTTGGATGGAGAAAGCTAGGATTGCATATTAGACCTCATGTTCCGATTAAAAAAAACCTCGGACTAGATTATTTAATTTGTTCTCTAGAAAGCAAGAGAGAGAAAGAGCCCATGCACATGTGTGAGTTTATTGTAGATAAGGTATGACTTGTGACCCTCGTATTTAACCCCAGACTTCAAAGTGATAATTTCGTTTTCAGTGCATTCGTAGAAAAGGAGGAAAGGAAAAGAAGGCAAAAGCCTCAGAACCGCCAGCAGAGGAGAAACCCGTGGAAGAAGAACCAACAGGTGAGGGCGAAAAAAAGCTAACCTGGTGCTGGTCAAACCTCGCAGGCTCTGAGAGCCGGCTAGCTGTCGACCCGTCGCAACCCTTTCATTATACGGTGAGTCCTTTTGAATGACCTATTTCGCAAATCTTATTTTCGAAACGAGCAAACCACACCTTTTTCCTCGTTCAATTTGCAAAGTAAAGCCACCTGGTATTTTATGTCTTAGTGGCTCATCCTCGTTTCGATAGCCATCCTGTACAACTTGGTCGTCGTTATCGGCCGCGCAGTCTTCTGGGAACTCAATAATATTTGCCCGATCGTCTGGTTTTGCCTGGACTACACCTGCGACTTGGTCTACGTTGTGGACACTTTCGTTCACGCTCACGAAGGTATATTCTCCAGCAAATTGTTTAATACGAACCAAATTGAAAAATAAAATTTTTCGTACATGAATTACTTTATTTTGAAAGAAGAGTATTCATGAATGCCTCTTGTTAGTCATTGCGTCTGTCCAATCGGTTTTAAAAACTATGAGCGGGAGATTTTCACATAAGAAGGTCACAAAAAGCAGGAAACGTATCATACAAACGTTCAACCAATCAGTAATTGCCTATTTGGTCAATGTCAATTGAAATAATTTACTATTTTGGTTTTGTTTCATAACACTATCATGATATTATTCACTAATGCCTCATAAACAATTCACGAGCTTGTCAACTCAAAATCCAAAAGAAAAAAATGGCCGCCTGTGGAGTATATTGTTGCTTTTGGTTGTATTGTGGCTTTAGACAGTTTCAAGGAGGTACCTGCTTGTGTTGAATAATGATGACGCGAGATTTTCTATATCTAGTTTAATATGGTTTTTAACGAAATCAAGTCTGAACCACCGTGGAAAGAGTAGAGTCACTTTTGGGGGACCTCATCCATTTTGATTGAATTGGTGGTCGTCAAAATGTCATGCGTTTTAGAAGGTAGCATAAAATCGTGAGCCGTTTATTGTAAGATATTCAAACCCGAAGGAGTTGGCAGTTGGGCAAGTTCAGAACCTCCCGTTCATTAAATTATCATCCAATTTATTCGAGGCCTCCTGCTCAGTTGACCCTCCATCGTCCCCGAATATCAACCCTCTGTTGGATTACAATTTTGGACATTATCGCTGTAATAAAGAAACTTTGAACACTGAACCAAATATGTGCCGGAGATCCTGATACGTTTTCTTACATAATGTCAATATTTATCCTGGAACGTCCGAAGATACCCTAATACAATCTGTAATTAGTCAGAAAGAGGAATTAGTGGCCTAATTAATTACGACGAGCGTTATGGAAAATGAACCGAAGGGTAAGAGGACGGCAACCTCACCTTCAAGACTTTGCGGTCTTGCCGGTGAGGTATAATCAGCGAAACCACCCACTGTCGGTCTTGAAAGGGCAAATAATCGAGGCAACCATCGCAATTCCCTTTTCGGGAGAACTATTCTCAAACATTGGGGAAGCAGATTTTACAAAGCCCAAGAGATACTAAATGCCACCAAATCGCCGTGGATATTGTGCTGGCAAAGGGCCAGGATGGGTAATAGGAAATATATCAATGTAGGGAACCTTGGTTTCAATGGAATCCGTAACACGTTGACTCGGCAGAACTAATCGCAAATAAAAATCTCTACATTCAACCCCCCGAAAAAATTTAATGCATACAACTCTAATAAGAACAATTTATTGCAGTTATTCAATTTATTAGTGTACTTACTATATTTTATAGTGTACAATAATTATGCTCAACGTACGGTGTTTGGAGTTTATTCTTCAAGGCTACCTGCTAGAACATGAATCTCCGACGTCGACGTCATTCAGCGAAACAATGTAAATTCAATCTATTCTGTCATCAAAACGGATTAACAGTTTCGCAATATGGATTGCGGGTAAGCCGCCGAAGCCTCCCTCTTTCGTTGTCTGATATGGGTTGATATTTCCCATTTAGTACTTCTGAAGATGATTTGCAGGTCGAGAATGTTCATGAAATTCACCCTTAACATTACTCAACTCCTCTAAAGTGATTCTCACAAAACTTAGCGTGCAGTGGGTCATCGAAAGTACTGTAAAGGCATCGAGTATGGACCTTAACTGAACACAAAACCATCATGGAGTAGGATGGAGCTAGTTCAGGCTGCCGACAAGCCTATTGAGGCAGCTGTAATTCTGTAGTTAGTGAATAATAAAGTTAATAGAAATGTTCTCTTACACAAGTTCTACTTCTAGCACATTATGAAGAGAGCGTGAACGTTCTTCACAATATCCTTGCTTTTATAAGCTTAATCTCTATTGTATCTCAAATCTATATGTGCAGGTTATTTGGAGCAAGGGATCATGGTACGAGATTTGAGTAAATTACGGCAGAATTACGTGGAGTCTCGGAAGTGGGTGACGGACTTCCTCAGCCTCGTGCCCACGGACATCGCGTATTTCTGGTGGTCGCCAACTTACTGCGACAAAGTTGTCCCTTGTTCCTGCATTGTTCGAGCCAACAGGCTGGCCAGGCTTCCTCGGATGCTCGAGTGTTTCGACAGAACTGAAACGAGAACGGGTTATCCGAATTCCTTCAGGATATGCAAGGTTTGGAGTTTACCCAACTGAACACATAGAACAGTTCCCTAACTTTTGATCCTGTATTGTCCATGTGAACTAATTGGAATCACTGATGAGTGTTTCATTATGTTCTATTCAACAATTTTGTTCGTTTTGCAGGTAGTCTTTGCCATAATCGTCCTGATTCACTGGAACGCGTGTTTTTACTTCGCCATAAGTTACGCCATCGGCTTTGGCTCAGATAACTGGGTCTACAACGTATCGGGGCCAAAAAATTCTTCCCTCTCCCGCCAGTACATCTACAGTTTTTACTGGTCGACGCTCACCCTCACCACAATAGGTAAGATTTCGGATTAGACCGATGAGATCTCATTGGCAGCCTTAATCTTTTGTAATATTAGAATGACTGCTCACTGTTTAAGCTTCATTATCTAGATTTATCGTTGATCGTGGAAGGATCCCCAAAATACAAACTAGGAGTCTGTTGACCCCTACCCTGCCATCCCACTTTACCTCTTTCCCACATCCTCTTGGTCAGCAGAGAAATCACCCTCCTACCTTCATCACCCTTACCTTCATTCAGGAGATCACCATCTGGAGCCAACTTCTGATTCACTCTGTTGTCCGTCCCTTTTTTCAAGCGTTAGAAGTTATTGCGAACAGATGATTTTTTTAAGGGAATCTTGCTATGTATCGGACCGATGGGCTAATCTGACTACCAACTTTTTACCACTTCACATACTGATCCCTCCATACTCATTATTCACTATTAGTATGAGTATATAAGGTATTTCGTTTCAATCATAATTAGATTGATGACGAAATTGATGTTAAAACTTCCGGACATCCCGATCGATGCACGTAAACCCCCGTAACGACCTTCACTCGTAATTTTATCCCAAAGACCGGTTGGTGCAAAGCTTATGTGAGGTATACTCAACTGATCTATTACTAGGCGCATGTTCCCTGAAGCATCGTCAATCACTTCCATATCGAAGGTAATTTATTTTTGAAGGCTGACGTCGGTTTTGATATCATTTGTGCGGGAAGGACGGGGAGTTGACCGAACAAAACACGTCTATATCAACTAGGGCTCGCGGTGGGAAATCTCGGCGAGTCTCCTTCAGCACTTTCCACGTCAGTTTTCCGCTTTTCCACCCCGTGATTGATCGGCGAAGGTTTCCCACCGGTCAAGTTCTCTGGGAAATGAGTGACATTTTTCCAAGTTTTTCCTTTTCGGTAAATTAATCCTTCTCCCTCCTTCCAACCTCTAAGGGAACGATTTACTTCTTATTTTCTTCTTTCTTCTTTCTGTAGGACCTCTAAACTTTCTTTTCCGAAATACGACCCCCCCCCCCCCCCCCCGTGACAACCATCTCATTCCAACATCCTTTTAATTTATCATTTTCGTTTAGAATAATACACTCTTGTGTTCGTATAGACAATACAATTATTTTCGCCTCTAACTTTCTGCTTTTACGTTTCAAGAAAGAAGAGACGCAATTTCAGCCCAGTTGGCCCTCAACCCCTTCCATTCCCTTTGCCTTACACTGGGGAGGGCACGTATACTTAAGGCATACGATTTAGGGATGAGGTGATCTTCAATTTGAGTATGTTAGTAAAAAAAAAAAAAAAAAAAGTAATTTTTATCAATGCCTTGACAATTTCCCTTAACTGTTCTTCATCGTGGAAGGATGCTTTCATATTTTACTAACGACTAAAAACGTTGATGGTTTTAATCAAAACATGTTGCCTGTTTTCAACGTTATATACTGCATACATGTTGTGTAAGATATTATTCAATACTACATTTCATTACAGGTGAAACGCCGCAGCCCGAAAACGACATTGAGTATCTCTTCGTTGTAGTTGATTTCCTAGCCGGCGTCCTCATTTTCGCCACGATCGTCGGTAATATTGGAAGTATGATAAGCAACATGAACGTGGCGAGAGTTGAATTTCAGAATAAAATGGACGGTGTCAAGCAGTACATGGCGTTTCGCAGGGTTTCAAAAGATTTAGAAGTGCGGGTCATTAAATGGTTTGCCTACACGTGGGCGAATAAACAAGTGAGTGCCTTATGTGGAAACTCTTTGGTTTTATTTTAGACATTAGTTTTTATCCCAATAGATAGTAGGTACCAATCCCAATATGGTGCTCATTGAAGATATTAGTAGTGTCTCGAAGAAATAAATGTTGTAAACTTGAGAACCTATTGGCTTAGTTAACATCTGATGCGATAAATTAGTTTCTCGGATATCCTACTCGAATGTTCACTATCTGCTATTGTTTCACTCTTAACATTCTTCTCAAGGCCCTGGACGAAGACAGAGTGCTCGCTGCACTTCCTGACAAACTGAAAGCGGAAATCGCCATACACGTACATCTGGACACTCTAAGGAGAGTCAGAATTTTTCAAGACTGCGAACCAGGTCTTCTTGAAGAGTTAGTGCTCAAACTAAGGCTCCAGGTAACATTTCAAATGTTGTGAGGGTTAGTGGTGTTCAGCAAGACAAATAATTATTTTTTTCAACAACTAAATATTATTCTCAGTGGTTTTGGAATTGAGACATGTTCTGCTTGGAATTACACAGGTTTTCAGCCCTGGAGATTACATTTGTCGGAAGGGCGACGTCGGGAAGGAAATGTACATTGTGAAAAGAGGTCGACTCAGCGTTGTAGCTGATGATGAGACAACCGTGCTCGCCACGTTGAGTGCTGGTAGCGTCTTCGGTGAAGTCAGCATCCTAGATATTGCCGGTACGGTATCCTGACATTTGTTTTTGGTTGTATTACAAGGAATCATACCGCGGCACTTCTTGCGTTTTTCTAATTTCATCACCTGTGACGGCTTGTAATCCGTAGGCAACAAAACCGGCAACAGGAGGACGGCTAATGTTCGAAGTTTAGGCTACTCAGACTTGTTTTGTTTGGCCAAACACGACTTGTGGAAAGCGTTGTCCGACTATCCAGAAGCTCGACAAAGCCTGATGTCTCGGGGGTGTCAGATCCTCAGGAAGGACGGCCTCCTCGACGAAGAGGCTTTCAGTCGAGCTCAAGAGGAGCATGAAACTCTCAAAGACAAAGTCGACAGAATTGGTGAGTTGCAAGTAGTAAGTAGGTAGGAAGTTTTACTGTCAGGGTGTCTATCCTCAAGAAAATTGTGCTCATTATAATAGTTTGTTTACAGATAGTCTTGTTAACAATTTGCAAACAAGATTAGCGCGGCTCCAAGCGGAATACAACAGTCAGCAAAATAAATTGAAGCAGCGGCTATCCAAAGTTGAAAAGAAAGAAAGAGACGAAAGGAAGGAACACAGTAATCATCAGTAAGTTCATCAGTAACTTTCAGGAAAGATCCTTATTTCTCTACTGGCTCACGATTTATACGCTGGGAGTTGACAGAAATTATTTTATGATTACCAGGTTCTTAGATGCTCATCCGTTGGAAAACCGCCACGCTCACGTCCGTGCGCGGCTCAGCTTCCAAGGACCTTCAAAAAGTGTTGTTAAATCGGCTACTCGTCAATCGTTCACTAAGCACAGCACTTTTTAGAAAGAGTTTACACTATTTTCGGAACTGTGAAGGTGTGTGGCGGTGCTATCGGACAACTTCGTGGAAGTTTTGATAGTTTAGTGTTACGCTCGTAGAACTCTTTTTTAAGAAACAAAATAATATAATTATATAAGCAGAGAGATTATTAAGTACCCATTGTTGATGGTTGAAGGGTTTGGTCAATTTATTTCACGAAAGTGTCTGTTATAATTTGTGAGAGGTTTTTGAGTGTCAGTTGTCAGTAAAATAATAGAAAGATGAAGATAAATAGTAGTTTGATTCCTTATCTGTTTACCAAAACGTTTTATCTACATTTTAATCCACTGTACTCCTCGCTCTGCTCCAATTCTCATCTATAAGCTTACACTAAAACGCATCATCCGCTATTTGGATGGGATTTGATGCATCAAGGTCTCCTTTCATTACATTTTTGGAGGTGCAGACATCATCAGCGCGCGGACGACAATACGGGAATGTCGTTCTTCCACAGTAGATTTCAACTTATTTAAAATTGTAAAAAGTATTGGATACTATATTGCAAATAAATTCACCACAGACAACTATTTTTACCTAAACTGATATCGGCAATTTATCAATTTCAATACGCCGCAAATTATTTACAATGGTTGATATTCCTTGGAGCCAGAGCTCTGGGAAAACGATGAGTGTTGTGTCCCGGACTCATTTCAATCGATTCAGCGTCCTAGACTGAGTTGAAATGATACCCAAAAAACGCCTAGGTACCTATGCAAAAATCCACATTCGCACTAAGCAGGTAGGGATACCCATGCCCACCTCCGGTGGGCAACAATCGGTGCAGGACCCGTCACAACGTGTTCAGCGTTCAAAATTAAGGGTAAATACCTCACATGTCTGGTCCCGAAAATCGAGTTTCAAAAAATTTTTCCATTTTTATTTCCATACCCTCCGCAATATTTGTGTCGACTGGAAAGTTAAGAAGAATAACTGGAGCTGGAAAGGGGTCCATGACGTATGCCAGATGGACACAGGTTTTTTGATGCAGTCATCAATGAAACGTAAACAGTCAAATTTGAAAAGCTGTTTGAAGAAACATGGAACATTATTAGGAGACAATCAATATCAACCTTCGCTTCTGAGTACGGAATAATATCCCTCAAGTTTATAGTGTCCGCCGGATCCAAAGTCAAGAAGCACAATTACCAAAGGTGAAGAAGAAGCTGAATGGATGAAGAAGAAGTTGTGGCCATTTTGCTTGTCAAGATCAGCTGGTATTGTGTGCTTCATCTTCCCTCCTCCTCTTCCTTTCCGTTCTGTGTTCCATTTCTGTGTGTGCGTGTGGGGTTCGCTCATCTCGTACTCGTTGTGATCGTTCGTGGGTGTGGGTGAACTATGTGAAGAGTGAACTTGAGCTGGAGTAAATGAAACACACATAATTTTGCCTGTGGGAAGTAGGTAGGCTGGTGAATAATGTAGGGGGGCTCTCCTGGGGGACATTGTCTCATCCAGTGATCGGCTGTTTTTATTCATCGTGAGATGAGAACGCGGTGTTGATCGGCTCGAAGTGTTTCCGTTCGACCGACCGTCGGAATCGGAAAGTTTCAGTGGGAAAATGAAGAGAAAACTCCACTCCGGCTGCTCACCTCCGCTGCTGCCGCACACCTACTACTAAAAAGTACGTTTTTCTTCTTAATTCTTATAACTAATTCGCACTTTAATTATCCATTGTACCAAAGTAGTTTATCGGCTACTCAGTCAGTTGACGCTAACAATGACCTTCTTGAATATAAATGACGTTAAGAGATAAGTGACGTTCTACAAAAGGGTTTCTAACGAAGAAAGAGCCCTGAGATCTAAAATCTACCTCACAGGTTCGACACCCCAACTAAATGACAACAGTACTGTCATACTGCTTCGACTCATGAATTTAGTCGGTATATGTCTCAGGAGGAACTCCTCCGCAAGTCCTACCAGCACACTGACCTTAGATAGATCCTAGATGGACAAATCCAGATCTTGGGTAGACAAGTACAACAGTGATGAACTAGGAACAACGACCAGACCAAGTCAAACTGCTGTGGGTCTCGTCATGAAGCCTGATAACGTAGGTTTCAGAATATCCGATGGGATATATTTGATTCTTAGACCAAAAAATTTGGTTACACTTGAGTATGTCCCATCCAGTTCTTTCTATGCTCGAGATATATGTTCACCAAGCTCAATCTTTTGCCAGCACGTAGGCTCCGATCCATTCGAGGCTCTTTAATTTATTATGTAATTTTCCAGACAGCGAGTTTTTTCATTCAGATGTTTAGTCGTGTGTTTCTAGATAGTTTTGTCTAGAAAGAGCTCTTTCTGGATGTTTTATTTTAGGTATATATCCTCGTCAGTGATGCTTGTAAGCGTTAGAATGAGAGCGATTAATAAAGGAGACTTAATGTAAATCAGAAATTACATCAAGGGTGTAAGATTGATACGCTAGAGCGGTCTGATTGGCCTCTTTGATTTCCATTGTTATTATAATCTAGTTTATTCCCAGACTTTTCTATTAGACTTTGTCTATACTGCTCAGTTTTTAACTGTAGTAGGTATTTCCTTTATTAGTATAATTTTAATGCTTTAATGTAAGAAGATATTCATTTTTTTATTAAAACTCTTCCTCTAAGCGCATGTTTTATATTGAAAGTTAAATAGCATTCAAGTCATATCTCAACTGTAATCTTGTATCTTTAACTAAACTCTTGTTAAAAAAAACCTGAGATTGTGCAGGCGTTTTCTGATATCATCATTTCACGGAATGGTTCTTTTAAAGGGACATTCATTCTTTCGGGATCCTCCTTGTTGAATTATATTCACTGGTCTTATGGTTCAAACATTGATAACGTTCGCTGTCCACGAAAACACCTTCTTCTGTTCGTTACAGTATTGCTTCCGACCTTCGCGTGACTGTAACGTATCTGTCTACTGTATCACCTTTCTATTTATTACTTCCGTGGGAGGGACCCTTACACCCCTGATGAGTTGTTCTCCGTGAAAGGTGTTTTGTTACTTGCAAATAAGAGAAAAAAATGAGTGTTAACAACCTCGTTTGTACCGTCCGCAGTTGGGTTGCTCTTCTGGAGCAGAAAATTTGTGTGTGTAATTAATTAAATAAGGCAAACTGTTTTCCTACTGCTGAACTGTACTGGCTGTATTTACTATTCAATCCAATGTACGAATACGCTTCAAGTAATCAAGTGCTGCCATGATAAGGAATAGATGGGTACCTCTTCAAAAGTACACACACAGTTTACATATTCAGCACCAATTTGACCCTCAACTCCTATGACCAAGTTTTGTTGACCAGGGTTGAGTTAACTTTGGAATTAGTTCCAAATTTTACCATGTTGCCATTCCCCGCAGCTGAAGATATTTTCTTCATTTCACTCAATCTGCGAACGAAGCCCTCGGCCCTCCATCCTTCCTCAGCCTAGTCAACGTCAAGTTTTTTGAAATTTCGGAAACCGGAGGCCGTTACTTATGGGTACCAAAATGTATTCTGGAAATAGATACGATTATGTACTTGAGTTAATTTCATTTTTTTTTTTTCTGGTAGCCTTGGAGCAAATATACGCCCAGAATAATAAATCGTGGAATAATTGCCGAACTTTTCTATTTACGCTCAGATATGTATTCAAAATAAATAGAAACCCTGTTTTCTGAAATGAATCTTAGGTAATGAATGTCATGATAAAAAATCATACCCTCTATCAAACTAATCAATCTAATATGTTATAAGACTGCTGAGCGCCCTGAAATTTGAGCCTGATGCTAGTTTTTAACACGTGGCTGTAATCAGGTGGTTGGAATTCGTCATTATTCGTTATGTGGTTTTTTTTAGGGGACGAATCTTGTCTACCGCTAACGCGACCACAGTGCGAGCATGAGGTTCAATAAGCAAGAACTTCTGACTTTGGCGACCCAACCGTCCCAGGAATTCGACAGAGAAGGGGTGTTGTTCCTTCGCGAGAGGCAAGACGGATTTTTTCGACGCACGGAAAGTGAGTTGACAAAGAGGGCATTTTTCAAAAATACGATCTTGACGTTTCCTAAGTTGTTTTCGACTTTATGGCATGGTTGAATTGGCAGTACCTGCCGAGTATACCCATAGTTGCCCTTGTTTGCGGAAGTGATCGAGTTCATATTTGTATGCAGTCTTTTCCAGCATTAGTAGGAATTATTCGGAGAATGATTCCCTAACCTTCTTTAACCGGATGTCTCCTCGCATAATTGAAACTGGGAGTATTGGCCTAAACGAGCAAAGATGTAATCTCTTGTTGTAACGGCTCACAAAGTGGAGATAGTAGTTAGAGAGCCAATGGCGTCCACATTTTCCTCATTCCTCTGAAATCTTACTTATCGTTTATCCGTGTACATGTACATAAAGGGCAGTTTGAAAGAAAGAAGCATGATACCTTCTAATTCCTTCAACTCATTAATTCCTTTGACACAGTTCTAAATTCCATTTTATTCAGTCACTACTGTTCTGGACACCTACTACGGTGAAGGCTCACATTTTTTCTCAACAGTCCATTCTTATCTGTTAGGTAAGAAAGTTATGCAACTGGGGGAACACTGACATGTGACAGTGCCTGAAGGCACTTTAATGAATTAAAATGTTGTCAAGAGCTGCACATTGCACATAATTTTGTTACAGCAAGAACATTGAAACCAAAACTCTTGCAAATACTGTAAGTTATTAAATGCAATTGAAATTGGAACAATTTTTGATTGCAGAGTAATGTTATCATTATCGCGTTTTAATGAGGCAGATCCAACCAGGTATTTCGACAACACAGAGGAATGTTTACTGATGATGAGTCAAATCTGTAATCGGAAGGTCCCCTAAACGAGGAGATATGGTTTTGCTGGCTTTTGGAGCCATTCATATTGATATTTTTGAAAAAGCTTGATTCCTCTCCTCTTTTCTGCAAGATAGTGATGATTGTGATAAATAAAACGATGTTTTTCATTTAAATGTTCACATTGTCTCTCACAGAATCAAACCAAATTGTATTGACTGGACGAGGCTTTTTCCGCCCACCCCCCTCCCCCTCATCACACATGCTGCTCCGTTGTCAAATTATATTGCCCCCTGCACTTGCCATACTATTCGTTTTACTACAACTACCTCTATCCCAATGAGCCTCATAGCAGTGTAGGGCCATTCCAAAGCTATATATCCCTCTATCCTTGCTTTGCTGTATTGAGAAATACCCCAAATTTACCATTTTGATAGTTACCCATAGATTGCATTATCTGCGTTTGAAATTTAGAGAAAAATCGACGACGTTATGTTTATTGCAGCACGTACTTTCATAGCTTTATTCCTCTTTTTCGACGTCAAGATTCTTTTCTCTTCCTTATACCAATGCATGTTCATCTTGATATTTACTGAATCGTTGTCGTAATTGTGTCTAAAATTGTTTCTTAATGCCGCATTGTCTGTGTTTTGCGCAAACAAAAGTTCAAACAAAATAAGGGCTTACTGTCAAACGTAAAGACAAGGTAGATGACGACAAAAACAGGTTGGGTTGTTATTGTGTAAAACGTTACAGGAAGAGACAGCAAAAGAGGAAAACGAACTAAAAGTCTGCGGGACCTCAGCTGCTATAGTGGAGCCCACAAAGGTATTCTCACATCACTAACGACAAGCTGCTTTGCCTTTTTCATCTTTTTCGGTGACGCATTTGAAAGCTGGATCCTCGAAAATTAGCCTATTATTGGCGCGATTGTATATTGATTGTGGTGTTTGGGGGCTTCTTGGACCTCTCACTTGCTAGTGCTCCCATAGAGCTTCTTTTTAGATCTGCCCGTGTACTCATTTACGCTAAAAGCCTTCCAACACCAAGGAAGTTGTGCTGGGATTAGGATATATAGGTCTGATATTGACCTTTTTTACTCAAGCACTGGATTAACAAATTATTACTTTCCCTAAAAGCTTCTTCATGCACTTGTCTTCTTCAATCTCTTTCCCATTATTTTTCCTGAACTATCAGGTTCCTCACTTTCTCATTTTAAATACTCCCTCTTTTATTGATTAATTAATAAATTACAAATCTCTTCCTACTATTTCTGCTTAATCTTCCTTATGAAGTTGGTAGGTAATAATGATAATTACATTACACCATAATATGGTGTACTACAGATTATGTAAAGCAATTGCGATTATTTCGAACCACTATAGTTTTGAAATTATGGGTTCATGTCATTCAAAACATTATTTGATTAATTTTTCTTGCTGAATGCGTATGCAACGCTGCTCCAACAGAGATGCCAAAACAGAAAGGTTGAATAGACATTCTTCCCCTTCCTTCACGTTTTACGAGGTTCTTAGTAGCTACTGATGGCTTTCTTGTTTCTGAAGTTCTGACAAAGAGTAGGTTGTATTTATTTCTTCTACAAATATTCCATGATTTCAAATGCGTCCTGAATTCATCCTGTGTCCCAATCACCTTTTGGCGCTTTTTTGTAACTCAAACTAATCCGAATGTGATTTCTTCATACTAACAAAGAGATTTGAAAAACTAGAGCGTCATTCTTGGGTGCTCAAAATGGAGGGGGATGTTGAAAAGGGTTCTTTAAGAGTAGAATCTCTGTACTTGTATTAGTATTGGGTTTATTGTTACATAGACTGATTTTTTCTAGTGGATGACGCCTTGCTTTTTTATGCTAAGCCATATTGTGCGGGGATGTTGCAACTCCTAGACAGTCAATATTAATCTATAATAGCGAGTTGAATCTGATAGCACATCAAAAGACAGCAAATTTCCCAATGTTGACAACGGAACAATGTTTTTTAATTTCACATTATGTTTCAAGATTCTCAATGTTGTCTGCCAAACCACATTTGAAGTTGCTGAATCAATCACAATTTTGGGTGCTTTACTGTTATTCCTATATTTGAGGTAGCATATAAGGTATTTTCAAATCAACTTCATGCAAAATCCCCATTAAAATATTGATCTCTTCACAACCGAGCACCTACGAATAATGTCACAATTTTCTAAGTACTCTTATCACTTGCTTTTGCCTTTGACTAAACCCATACTCTGCACAGCAGGCATCATTTCATGAAACCAGCTTGAACAAATTAGAGCCAAATCCCTATCAAACTCCGTGACTAAGTTCACCAATAAATCACGTTTTAGTGTCACCATTACGTGAGTACCATTCACTCAAACATTATTAGTAGGTAGATGTTTTCATAGTTCAGTTTTGTTGCATTTGCTAGTTTTTGTGAAAGAGGCAGTGAGTTGTTGTTTGCTTGAATGGGGAAGTTACGCTTGGTATATGAGTGCTTGCTCTGCTTCTAGTGGCAGGAATTTGCATCATGTGTTATTTGCATAACTTTTTTCTTTGTTACTTGATTGTTTTATTGTATGAGATGGAGTTTATGCTTTTGTTGAATGTAGCGTGAGTTGCGTTTGTTCCGCTTGTTGATGAATCGCATTTCATACTTTCACATCTTAAATTGTACACATTGCCTTTTAAATTGTTCTTAGGTTCAACATAAATCTGATACATAGTTGTGTTTTGCAGTACTCTTGGAGCGTTGGTGTCGGCTCAGGGGTAACCTGTTGTTTTACTTCAAAAGCAAGGATTTGTGGTCAGAACCTGTTGGAGTTGTTGTGTTGGAGCAGTTCACCATCAAAGTGGACCCCCCAGGACTTGACCCTCCATACGGATTCACTATAGGTATTGTGCTCGAAAAGGAAAAGTTTTATAATTATTGGATTTGATTTTTTTTAAATGTGGTAATTACTTTTTAGTTTACTCATTCATTTCTTTGTTATATCTGTCCTACCTTCTGAGTTATTTAATATCACTTCCCTCAAGAGTTTTCATGCATGAAGCGCCAAGGCAAGTCCGGCTCGTCCAGTTTTACAACAACAAACAATTTCTATATTTGTTTTTCTTTCGCAGCTTTTGAAAGCGGTCTTGGGCAACACGTTGGTGCCGGTTCGGAATCCGAACGTGACGCGTGGATCGACGCTATTCAACGTTCAGGCTACTACAAAATGCGTGCACGGTTGAGAGAGTTGGAACAGCGCCTGGAGCTGAAGAGAGGACACGACCCAGATCTGGATGTCCACATGTGGAGGCTTCGAAGAGGCAACACCCTTGGTAATTTGTTTACTACTGAAGTAGGTACAATCGGCACTTATTTTTCTGGGATTTTGAAGATTTAGGATTCTTTCTGGGTTTGCGCCACTTGAAAAGCTGCGTTTTTTATTTTTATTATATTTTATTATTATTTTATTATTTTTGAGCAATCATTGGAGGACCGTGCATCGTAACAAATTATAACCATCAAATTATAATGTTCAAATTCCCACAAAATCACCGGGACGGGACTCTTCGACGGGAAGTAGGTGGTTTGAAGGATGGCATCATATATTTGAGTGAGTAGTACTAGAGTTTTTTTCGGCATATTTTCTTTTTAGCAAGGGTTGGGTAATCTTTTTGCAACCCGGAGATTTTTCGGTTGGCGATCGCTGGATAACATTTCTAACTTGGGTGGACTGAAGAATTCTGCGGGTGCGTTATTTCACTACCTTCGTGGAAAAGGGGCAGTTCACTTGGATTTGGCGTGAATTGTTCGACTAGATGTTCAGCGAAAATTTTCTTCCGGAGTAGAATATCAGTTATTGCCCGCTTTGATTCATAGTGTTGATTGAAAGTGCAAGAGAATATCTCCCGGCGGGGAGATTGCTAAAGGTGACGCGCCTATTGACCTAGTGAGCCGTGAGTCAGAGCTGTTTACATATCTTCAGGCCTTGACGCAAACTTGCCCCTGTTGACGCCTGCGCGGATTGCTCAATGCCGTTCCGCGTCTTTACACGTTAGTGTTTTCTTTTCAATTTGCATCCAGTTGGTAATATTGCGTTGGGTAGACAATCTCATTCCTCAGAATAATATTCGGCGAGTATTGAAATGAGTGGGGATGTTATTGGCCGCACAACAGTTTTCCCCCTCTCCACTTTCTTTGATTTTGTTGGTACGTGTTAGAAATGTTATTCCCACTGTACATTCTGAACGTAGTTTTCCGTAATTTTCTCCGTTACATTTTTGTACGATTCTTGGGCTTTGCAACCTGTGTGACAATCAGAATAGTGTATTCCTAGATTGAACTTCGTCACTTTATTAACCATCGCTTCCTTCGCACGGAAAATATTTCAGAAATCATTGTATCTGTCAACTTTTACATTTGCTCTTCATAAGTCTTGTGTAATGTGTGTGTTGTCTGTCATATAATCAGTTCACCATGTCCAGTTTGATTTTTAATGATACGGCATTGTGAAATACCCAGCATATCATACCTCCTTCCATTAAATCGATACTCATGTAAAATTATTGGAAGATGCGATATTTAACAGATATTCAAGTGAGATCCGGCTGCTCACAACTATCTCATTCGTCCACAGTTTCTAACTAAGCGTTATTTTATACCCGATATTTTATTTCAAATAACCTGTCGTGTCGTAGTTACAACTCTTAAAACATACTACGGGTAAAACGGTCAATTTTTATATAATTTTAATTGTGTATATGTTCGGTGATTCAACTATCCTTTCACGACATTACATGGTTTCTACAGAAGTATGATTGTATTCCACGTATTTTCTTTCAGATCCTAGTGAACTTCCGATTTGTGAAGTCTCGCTCATGTGTGACAACCTCCTGTGTGACGGCAACGGTCGACCACCCAACCCTGTGATAACAGCTCATGTATTCATCCAGTCGGCCTCCTTGTGGTTGAAATATTCCAATACAGAGATTATTCAGGTTAGTTTATTTACCAATCGTTTCGTTGATCTTGAACTTAGAGAAAAGTGCGTCAAATGAACTAAAGCACGTACCAAATTTTACGTATGTTTTTATTAATTTGTTGAATAGATTAATTCGTGTCGAATAATTTACCATTTTTCGCACATTTCAATCTGTCTACAGAGGAGCAGCAATCCGAATTTCCTGAACACAATTAGTTTCCGAAGCAGTGATGGTCTCTCCAATGACTCTAAAGTCAAATTTACTGCTTTTGACGTTAGGGAAACTGTATCACAGACGGCAACCCCCATAGGTGAGTTTTTCATCGGCGCATGTAACTTTCTCAACAATTTCTGCGTATTCCCCTTTTCTTATTCGCGGCCCCCATAAAATTCATTATTTTTTCCCTCTGCTGGTTCCCTTTATTTTTTGTTCCTTTTTCTCAATTGGAATCCCTTTCCACTTCAGGTTGTGCGACTGTCAGCTTGGGAGCTCTCCAAGAGAACGATAGATTGAGGATCTCCTTGAAGGGCAACAACAACGTTACCGTGGGCTTTTTAACGATAACAGTGTGGTCCTTGGAGCGCGAGGGTAGTAACCCTAGTACTGAGAGCACCCCACTTCGGACTGTTCAACATCATGACCCTCTGGTGAGTTTTTGATTATTTTTGCTTAAAAAGACAGCAAATCCCAAACCTTTTTTTTTTTTTTTTTTTTTTTACGGATAGTACCTAGATGGTAGAGCTACTTGTACACGATTAGCAACTGAGAAAAAACTGTTGCGTTTTTTGAATTCTGAATGTAGCCATAAATTACCATTTGTTCGGAAATGATTACTGTTTGCCCGTGTTCATTCTGCGTGTCTTTACAACTCATCTTCAGAGCGTTCCTACTATCCTTTTCCTGTGCCCAATTCTAGCATACTGGCATTCGCCATTCTACTGTTCGCCACAAACTGCAAGGCTCAACCGCTTCGAGACACCGTACAGTCAAATTGGACTCTTTGAACCATGGTGTCCGCTGCGCCAACCGAAGTTTCATATGCGGCAAATTAGAACTCGTACCACTCCGCAATGCCCACAAATTAGCGTTTTACAACGTAAGAGCGTTCCGTGTGCTGAGATGAGTGCAGTGGAGAGTGAATCTAATCGTAGGTTTCACTAAATGTATTGAGAATGGGGCAACTAATTTAGTTTCAGAGGATTTAAAACCAAAAATAAGCGATTTGCTAGTTCAATAATATTGTTCTCCAGCTCCAATGACGTCGGACACCTCATATAAATCCTTTTTGGAATGGCATATTAATTTAAGGAAATTAGGAAAAGGATTTATTTCTCCACCACTCCCTTATTATTATCCGGTGAAAATCAGTTTCTCCGTTTGCACAAGTCACCTCCGCGCTACGTGCTGATATTTGATTCGTAAGTTTCTTCTACAAACACTTGTATTCTTCTTCGATAAGGGCATGACTCAGATTGACTTTCGGAATACTAACAAGCACAATTTCTCATTTGAAAGTGGCGATTGAATGGTGAATAACGCATATTATTCGACTGAATTTGAGATCTCGTAGCAAGAAACTAATAGAGAAAAATAGTAGAGTAGTTGATCTCCGAAATGATTAACACTAACTCCGCTAGTGAATTTGGTAAGCAACTTGGTTTTTTGTAGGGATGTTTGGCAGAGAAATACTATCAACTACATATTTTGGGAAGAAGTAGCTGTTTTTAGGGGTTTCGTAGTTATAACACACACATACCTGATACAAAATGGATCTGACCGAAAAAGTACCTTCCTTTCTCGAAGTCCGTTGAATTTCGCGTTTATGGGCTCCTACAACATCACATTTTCCAAGCATTAATCGATTACTTTTTGCGATATTTCTAAAAGTAGAAAATTCAAAAACGAGGCACCTCTTCAAAAATCGACTCGAGTGTCTTTTCTTTTCCGGGATCTCGTGTCAGAAGGTAAAGTTTTGCTTGTTCCTGTACACCTTGTCGTTGTGTGAATTTATTGGAACTGAATTTATTCACGTCATTGAGGCCACGAATTTTCCTCAATAATGAAGTGGGTGATTTCCTTGAAAGAATGAAATGTCGGTTAAGAAAGCAATTTACTTACGAATCTCTTATATATGATTTAGGTTGGGCTCCAGGGGGCCCGCTGTTCTCATCAAGGTACTTGTGGTATTGCTAACACTATATTTTATATCATGCAGGTGTACTGCCACCGACGTTCTCAATCTCTCCCTCCGAGGCTTGGCTGCAAGTTGAAATTGCCGCGTCAGGGGGAATTTAAGCACGTGTTCGGCAACACCGCCGTCCACACTTACAGGTTCCACTCGGGCCTCGGAGGTGACATTAGCGTGCACGAAATTATGGCCGAGAGCATGTTGTGCTTTTCCTTCCCCCAACAACTCGTGTAAGTTGCCCTCATTTTGAGCACTGTCGCATTTTCGGTTCTGGTCACGTATTATTCTTTATTCTTCGTTTCAGCGGGATTTGGATCAACGAAGAAAAGGAGCTTCTTCAAGAAGTGGCTGCGATGGGTGAACTCGTCGAGCCGTGGCATTCGCTGCAAGTGGAACTGCTGGACAGACACTTGCAGCTCCTTCACCTGTACTCCCAGGCTAAAGAGAACTTACAAGCTCACAAAGGTATTCACCGTTACGATGATGAGGTTATTTCATTTGTAAGTCAGCACGGATCAAGAACCCCTTCGTCCACATTTTAAGAAAGTCGACTCTGTGGCTGCGACGTCAATGTCGTAATGTTTGACAACATTAATATGATAACGTTAAAAGGATGGGAGAGAAAATGTCTTCACGCTGCCTTCTCAATTTTCATTTCTTTCCATTTTTCAGGTAGCTTCTTTAAACCATCGTCTCGAAAATTCGATCGCTCTCTAGAATTTGCTCCTGTCAATCTGCACTTACAAAGAATGTGGGTTCAAAATGAAACGTTGAAGAAATGTGATTTCTACGACATCATCACTGTTGGAGCTTTCACCGCGCACTCGCACAAGTCGAAAAATGGCGGACTTATCAAGTAAGTGACATCAATTTTACAAGAATTTATCGGGGAACCTGTTTACTGAAGACTATCATAAAACTGAGGCTGCTGTGTTTGGTCAGGTTATTGCAACAAGTCAAGGAATCACCGATGAAAGGGAGAAGCGATCATCCCGGAGTCAACAAGATCGCCATGGCTCACGATGCCATTCAGGCGATTAAGCAATTGAGGAGAGAAGTTGTGGATGCGATGAGAACGCTTATGAAACTGGCTAAAGACAAGAGGACGACCGGGATGTTGCCGATATGTGACGAGATGGTTTTGAAGGTAAGTAGTGCATTATAGAAGATCTGTTTATGATAGGATGATGTCTTCAAGGTTATTCACACACATATCAGAGAACGATCATACACAAAGGGAAAACAACTTTTTTTTACGGATTTTCGATTCATAAAGAGACTTGGCCGCTTGAGGAGCAGTATCTACGGAATCAAACCTTTAAAATGATTGAGATCAGTTCTGGACCACACAGCTAGAATTGATAGTAAAATAATTGAAATAAGTGAACCGATGTGAAAGGACTTGCTGCAGTTTTCGTTCAGTCATTTTGAGAATGGTTCTTGAGTTATTTCGGGACCTAGGCATGTGAGGAATCATTTTCCGCTAAATCAGGACGCTGATTGAAATTATTTTTGGAAGAATACTGCGGCTGGGAGGGGTGACAATGTATATCTATTTTAAAATCTGATCGATTGAGTCGGTTTCAGACCAGAACTCTACTCACCCTGTGGGACAGCAGCCTCGTTGAAGAGGCTTTGAATTTCGTCGAAGAACACAAAGTCACACCATCGGCCGTCGAAGACACACTGGGCATGTCGCCTTTCCGCCGAATAACTCAACATCTCCAATTCGCCAATTTGAAGTCCCCCGACGCCGACGATCCTGTCACTCCAGACAGCCCTTCGGCTCAACCTTTGCACTCGTTTTTCAAAGTGTCCCGCGAACGGGACCGGGATCACAAGGCGGATCAAGATCAGTTCGTAATATTTCCCGACGCCGAAGAAGACGAAAAGAAACCAATTGACGTAAATTCAAACAATGAGGTGAGAATTAGATGCGTTATTTATTAGAGCATTAGCCTTTATTGCCATCCCAAATTACACGATTCAAAATTTTTGTCGATCCGTAGTCGGGTGGAAACAGCCCTTAAAAATGCTCTCGTTTATTGGCTACTTTATCGACTACTTCAATACAGCGTAATTTTTTTCTTTCTTTTGATTGGTTATTCCTTGAACAATCAACCTATGCTTTTTATTTTTGATACTTTGGTCGCCAATTTGATCCGTTCCCACGTACAATAAATAAGTAAGGTGTTCAGTAGCTTTCCAACCGGGCTTTCAAAATATTTTGTTCCTGCTTTTGTGTGATTTGGGAAATTTTTCATACCTATTGTCTGTGACGTCCAACAGGAGGACAAAAATGATGAGTATAGACCTGAAGAGGACGACGCCACCGAAGAAGAGACCACTCCAATGGCACAAATATCAAATGGCCATGATTCAGAAAAGAGCCGTATGTTCCTCGATACGCATGCCATGTGCAGCTCGCCCTCGGCCAACTATTATAAGCCCACGGACGAGCCGGAACCTTGGGACTTGACTCAGCTCAACATCGAAGCCAGCGTCATGTGTCTCGTCAGTAAAGTGAAATTCCTCTGCGGTCGGTGTAGTTCCCCTGCTGTCAGACTGAGGTGGGTGTTCAAGACACTTGGATATGTGCGTGCTGATGGATTGCTGTTATGAATCGTGTCATTTGTGTTTTTGCCATTTGCAGAAACGCACAAAGAGGAATAGGGCGGTCTCAGAGCTTTCGAAGCGAACTATGTGCGCAACAGGAGGCCGTGATATCCCAGCCGGGCATAAAAGAAAATAAGTTGAATAGTCGGACTAGCAGCGACGATAACATCAGTCAAGCCGTTGAGTCAGCCACAGCTGTCAGAAATAAATTTACTGAAGGTTAGTAGCACTTTCTTCACGAAACCTATTACGATTATTCAATTGAATGAACACCGATCGCTCGGGTTGAAGACTACGTTAACGCTATGATCTGGCCATTCATTCCACAGGGCTTGAGTTGTGTAACATCACAGACTGGACGAGAGAGCTGAGGCCGAGCATGAAGAAACTCCGCCAAGCGATGGACGGTTTGCTGAAGACCGCTAGATTAACGCACAGCGTTTTCAGGCTGCAAGAGGACAAGAAAGCAGCGCAAAGGTCTTGCAACGTCCGGTACCGGCGACACGTCTGCTTTTCTCATGCTGCAAGTATTTTAACTGCCTTTGATACCGATTCTAGCAGGTAAAAAATCCGAGAGAATGGCTTTTGAGAACAGGCGCCTCGTAAGAGAGCACTTTTATTGTTATTCTCAGGTCTGATATCAGAACCAAGCGTATTGGCTTCGTGCTAGTACCCTTATACTCGTCTCTACCTTTTCCACGTCACATCAACAGCTAGGCTATGACATGTACCTGTGCCAATTACTAGATCAGATGTTGCCCATTATTTAATTATAGTCTCGGGTTTTTCCCTCAATGACTACAGTCACGTCACTTGTAGCTTTCAATCAAATACTGATTAGTATTGATTAATTAATTTTGGTATTAATTAATCGATAACCAAAATCAACCGTATTATCATATTTTCCCTGAAAACTGTTCAGATGGGGTAGGATTCATTAGCCCCTTTCCGTTTTGCTTACTCTTCTTGTTTGAAATTTTCAGTTGACATCTCTAGTCACTGGCCTTATGGCCAAATTGTGGTGCCAGAAGCCTGACCCGACTTTTATCCACATCCTAAGCTCTCTCGGTCCGCTCGTGTCGTTCGAAGGATTGTTGAGCTACTACGGCGACGAAATCGATATGTGGGGAGACATGGTGGTCGCCATTGAAGATCTTCGGACTGTATCTTTTGTCCTAGTGCCCTCTTCACCTTCATCCAAGTAAGTTCAATCTTAGTTCAGTGATTTTTAATGAATTTTTGTGACGGCGACTTGAAGATTTGAGTTTATGTCCGAGATGACTGTTCCCCTCTGGGCGTTGAGTTTTACCCGCTCATAGAATTAACGCTATGAGACAAATATTTCGTTGTCCTGGTAATGTGAGACTAATCAGCGGTGTAACAATAAGCCAGCTGGTACTGCTGCCCATTTCGGGTCAACAATACATGACTTAAATTCAGATGAACGATTGCGACAAGGCTGTGGAGTCGTGACAGTGCTTTTGCCCCTCCAGAACCCTTTCTTCTGTCTATAAACCTGTTAATTGTATGCTCAAAACATTAATTCACTCTATGGGTACCTGATGAAGCTGACGTGGGTGTTCTTGGGCCAAAGGCACAGTTATAGTAGGACAAACAGATGTAGAGGTCTAGTTTAGTACATAGCCCAAGTGCAGTGGACAGTCTCATAATTTTTCACTAAGATTTTTCTCGACTAATGGCGTTTGACTGATGTATTAAAATACTATATTAGTAGTAAAACAAAATCTATTGCCAGAACCTGAGTTCCATTAGTTTCCTAATAGGGCTTGTGTAAGCTCGGCTAGAACCCGCATGAAATTGTTTCAATTAAACTGTTCTCATTTCTTGTTCCCGCAGAGGAGGCGCCTACCAACCACGAGTGTCCGGGCCCAGGAGTTCCCTCAGCGTTCAAATCCCTGTACCCGAGAATGTCCACTCTCTCCTTCCCTTGGCCTCGTCCTCGAATCACCTCACTTTCCACGTGACACCCGTCTTTTTCAACATCGGAATCAACGAGTTGGCCACGTTGGCTGAGAATTTGGGGTCCGTCAAACCCCAAGAGCGCAGCAATTCGGACAACTTCTGCCGACTAAACGAATATTACCACCATTACCGAAAATTGGGGTTGGCTAACGGTCATTCAACCAACTACAGAGGCAAGTACACTCGGGGCGTTCTCGCCCGCATAACATTTCCTTCCTTCTAAATAAGAATACCATGGTGTATTTGCATAGGGAATGGTAAACTAAATTAATGGATAATAATTTATAAAGGAGAAATTAGGGAAGTACCTATCAGGGACCTTACTGGAAAAAAACTCTCCTACATTTAACGCTCCCTGCCTGGCTATATCAAAAACTCGCTCCTGTGTATGATCATGAAATGTACCTGAATGGATTGGAGCCATCCGCATTTCTCCCCGTAACAAGTTACCCTCAATGTATCATTTTCAGGAATCAACAGTTACAAGGCGGACGCGAGCCTAGCCGATCTGATGAATAGGTTGAAGTCAGAAGTTGAAAATCCGAAAAGTAAAAACGTCGCTGTACTTCAGCTTGCGGCAGATGTTTGTCGCAAAATGAAAGGTGTGGAAACGGATTTTATCGATTTTATCAACTTTCTCTGCACGTTCTTCTCTTCAACGCGAATTTTTGGCTTCTTAGGTCTTCGTTTCACGAGTTGCAAAAGTGCCAAGGACCGAACTGGGATGTCAGTGTCGCTCGAGCAAGTGAACATCTTGTCTGGAGAATACGATTTGGCAGAACATGAGTTTCAACGAGCCCTTGACTGCATGAGAAGGTGAGTTGGGCACTTCTAATTCGGTTTTAGGTTAATTTTAGGGTACGAAAATCTGGTTTGGCCCGCTTCAGGCAATATTTGAAGGCCTTTGTAGTCATCAATCTTCCTGATAGTTTTTCTAAAAATCCAGCGTCACTCATTTGCTTAGTGAGAAGTCATTGCGCAGAATTTATTGAGCCATGTTGCATGTGGAACATTTTAGTCCTTACATTCTCAATAAATCGCTTTGTGCTCATAATTTTTCCTAACTGCAGCGAAGGGTGTCGACGGGAGAACAGCTACAAAAATACGGGTGTCAGGAAATACGCGTTCAACAGTCTTCAGCTGTACACGTTCCCGAGACTGTATCGACCACCCCAAGGCACTTACGGATCAGCGCAGTCCTAAATGTACATGGTGCAACCTATAAATCATCGTGGTGTAAAGATCCGTTTAACCGAGAGTCTTTTCCAGCCATGTTTTTCTTGCAATTTGGCGCCCTAGGTGTTGAATGATAACCTCAGATGTACCCTTGTTAATTGTGAGTGTTGTCACTGGGCCTCAGCGAGGGCTTCCCCTCCTAAACTATGAGATTTTGGCATACTATGTACTCGAAAATTCGTATAAGTCGCTAATCACTCAAAATGACTCAAAATTGCGACACAAAGAGATTCAACCACCGAACGAATACTCGTAATTTTCACGACTATAATATTCAGTATGCATAAAATTATTTAAATTTATGTTAGCTGTGTTTTCAGTATATCTATTAATTGTTTCAATTCAACTAAGTATCAAAGATTTATTTTGTGTAGATTGTGCTCATTACGTGACCTGAATTTGACCAAATTCATCATTAAGTAGGTAGTATTATATCGAACTGAGTTACTTCGTCTTCATACTCCAAGATTTTATATACCGCACTGTTATATCTTTGGCGCACATACTCGTAGTTTTATAAACGAACAATCGTTGAATTATCCCATCTCGTTCAAATTTTATCCAACTACTTGAAGCACAACTGTAGAGGTGCTGGATTCAGGTGTCAAATTAGTTACTTACATAATGTTATGCGCCCTTGAGTAATCAGACTCGCATAATTCTCGTCACTTGTGCCAATTTAGCTCGTAATGACGTACCTGGTTCAGTGCTCGCTTGCTGCTTACACAATTACTCCATTACAGGAAAAATGAATGTGTAAATGTTTCAAGTAATTATTGCGTACAATTTTTCAGTTTGGATCTACAACCGTGCAATATTTACTGCAAAATCAACTATGGTGCAATTTTGGGTTCTGAAAGATCCTGGGCTATAAGCCGTTAACATTTTTAATTTAATAAATTTATTTTATTTTTTCATGTTTTATTTATTGGGGGAAAGGATGTTGAGGTAGTTGAGGGCAAGAGGCAGTAGGTGATTCTAGTGGTTTCCTTCCATAATAGTGGGCAGTGTAGCCCAAAAAGGAGCACTAATGTTTTGAGCTTCCTAAGGCCCTAACTAACGATCCGCTTTAAAAGAAAAATACTTTGCATCTTGTATCACAGCCCAAACTAACTTGACTCTAGCTGAAATGCCTGATATGAGGTGCATGGAGTACGAGAGGCCATTCAATATTGCTTGATTATTCCCATCTTGCTCTGCTCCAAAACCCCCATAAGTGTCGTCCTTTTTGATGAAGTAATGGGTCAAATTGGGTATTTATTACCCATTTTGAATATGTGTTTTCGGGATTTCTGCTACCTAGGCGAGTAGGGTGTCATTTTCCACAAAATTTTGGACGCTGAATCCAATAAAATGGGTCCCAGAACAATTGGCACCCACTTGAAGAAGTAATGGGTCAAATTGGGTATTTATTACCCATTTTGAATATGTGTTTTCGGGATTTCTGCTACCTAGGCGAGTAGGGTGTCATTTTCCACTAAATTTTGGACGCTGAATCCAATAAAATGGGTCCCAGAACGATTGGCACCCACTGGAAGAAGTTATGGGTCAAATTGGGTATTTATTACCCATTTGATTATGTGTTTTCGGGATTTCTGGCACCTAGGCGTGTGGGGTATCATTTTCCACTAAATTTTGGACGCTGAATTCATTGATGTGTGTCCCAGAACGATTGGCACCCACCGGAAGAAGTTATGGGTCAAAATGGGTATGTATCCACCCATTTTGTATGTGTCAGGATTTCTGGTGCCTAGGCGTGTGGGGTATCATATTCCACTAAATTTTGGACCCTGAATCGATTGGAATGGGTCTGGGACCCGCCACACCCACTGTTTCCCCCATTCGAGGAATAACCAACCCGTGTGTAAGAATTTTTTGATCTAGACACCATGAAACGTCCAGAAAAAAAATTTGAGCCGAATCGGAGAGGTTGACCATTTGCATGAAAACATAGGTTGATTATTCAAGGAATAACCAACCAAAACAGGTTGATTTGATCAAGGAATAACCAACCAAAAAACGCTGCAAATTCTTACACAGGGGTTGGTTATTCCTCGGAACAGGCGCATGGAAACTGATTTAAAAACATGGGGAAAACGGTGGGTGCGGCGGGTCTCAGACCCATTCCAATCGATTCAGTGTCCATGATTAGTGGAAAATGATACCCCACACGCCCAGGTACCAGAAATCTCATAAACACATATTTAAAATGGGTGATGTATACCCAATTTGACCCATAACTTCTTCCAGTGGGTGCCAATCGTCCTGAGACCCACTTCATTGGATTCAGCTTCCAAGATTTAGCGGGAAATGATACCCCACACACCTAGGTTCCAGAAATCTCAAAAACACATATTCAAAATGGGTAATATATACCCAATTCGACCCATAACTTCTTCCAGTGGGTGCCGATCGTTCTGGGACCCATTTCATTGGATTCAGCGTCCAAAATTTAGTGGAAAATGATGCCCCACTCGCCTAAATCGCCCAAAATCTCGAAAATCCATTTTTCAAAAAACACATTTTGACCCCTACCCCGCCCAAATTTGGTCCGATCGGGCTGAAAAGCTTGGAGGACCGTCCTAGGCCGGGAACAGACCCCTGACCCAAATTTCAGATTTTTAGAAAATTTTCTACTACCAAAAACGGCGTGGACGGCGGACGGCGGACGGACATTGACCTTTTTGGTTGGTTATTCCTTGAATAATCAACCTATGTTTTCATGATAATGGTCAACCTCTCCGATTCGGCTCAAAATTTTTTTCTGGACGTTTCATGATGTCCTGATCAAAAAAGGTCAATGTCCGTCCGCCGTACGCCGTACGCCGTACGCCGTCCATTGTCCACGCCGTTTTTGGTAGTAGAAAATGTTCTAAAAATCTGAAATTTGGGTCAGGGGTCTGTTCCAAGCCGAGATGGGTCCTCGAAACTTTTCAGCCCGATCGGACCAAATTTGGAGGGGGTAGGGGTTTTTTGAAAAATGGATTTTCGAGATTTTTGGTGATTTAGGCGAGTGGGGTGTCATTTCCACTAAATTTTGGACGCTGAATCCAATAAAATGGGTCCCAGAACAATTGGCACCCACTTGAAGAAGTAATGGGTCAAATTGAGTATTTATTACCCATTTTGAATATGTGTTTTCGGGATTTCTGCTACCTAGGCGAGTAGGGTGTCATTTTCCACTAAATTTTGACTGCTGAATCCAATAAAATGGGTCCCAGAACAATTGGCACCCACTGGAAGAAGTCTCATTGCGCTGTCTCTGCTGCTCATTCCCACTTTCACATGGAACATGGCAACATGGAAAACACTCACTCCTCTTTCCTAGTTGGTGTTGTAGAAAATCATTATTCGAACAGCAAACGGGTTCAAATGTAGCAACACACCATTCTCTGTCATAGGGCTCTAGACGACCATCTTGGGAACTAACATTCACTCCCCCCGTCCATAGTAGCCCATAGAGTTATCAGGCTTACATACAATCATGACCAGAGTAGATGATAAAATGACACGCAGTACGTTCCACTAATGAAGGTGTACTTAACCATTGTCGCTACATTCTGGCCTTTTCTAGCTTTGCTGCCTAATTTTGAGGCTATCCATGCTCCCATAAATTTTTTTTATTTTGATGAATAACACAAATCTAGCTCACTATTCGAGCGTCAGTTGCACAACTTATTCGTCTTCACCGGAACATATTTATTTTGTTCTAAGAAAAACGCTTTAATAACTTATGCTGCTTTTGTTGAAAACGTAAGTGTATGTAAATATCATTTCAAAGACAAAATCAGTTAGTACTTGATACATTTTTTAGGTGATGAGTGAATTTGTCTTGTATTTTTTAGGTAGAGACATATGCTCAAAGACTTAGGAAAAGTTGGCGTTGGTCAGCTTTATTGACATTTTCTACTTGGCTTTGATAGCTGATATGATTTGTATACCTACCTGTTTTACCCACGTCTTCCAGCTAGTACCCGAATGAAAATAGTTTCATTATTTTCGTAGTAATATTTTTCATCTTTAAATTCAACGGCTGTCGAGTTCGGTTCTAACGCGGGTGATTATCTACCACGCGAGGTTTAAGTGTGTAAACTCCTAGGGTGACTCGGATTTTTTTAAAATTATTATTAATTTTTTTTTTTCTTTGAGTTGTCGTTTGTTGAACTTATTAGTGATTGTTCTGCTCTTACACTAGTCTAATCCGGATGACTGCGTCTAATAATCTCGATGTTTTTTACTAGTTAGCAAAGAAATGATAGATCACTCTAATTTTCCTCGTCATTTTCGACTGGGAAAAGAGATTTCCAGTGTTTTATCCGTTTTCGCGATTTTGGGTAGTTTTTCCACCCCTGCTGTGGTTTGTATCACGCTAAATGCGATAAGTCCTTAAATCGACGTACAGGAAAACTCTAGATACTAAAATTGTCAAACGAAATTATTGATGACCCGGAACAGTAGAGTGATCTATCTTGCTATCAGTGACCACCATCAGTGAAAATTTGAAGGCCTAAAATCCCATTTGATCAATTTCATACTGTTTTTGTCGGTATTCATCACTTCTTCCCCCCAAATAACAGTAGAACCCGAACGTTTGTGATATCAGTAGAAAATACGAGAGGAACATGAGCCTGTTGTTGTAAAATGTTAGTATTTGCACATACTTATTACAATTATTAATTTTTTCATTTATGTAAGTATTATTCATCTTTATTTTTTACTTTTGGTGTAGGTGACCAAATTAGGCGCGTGTTGGTCACTTATACCAAAATTATTTAACACTAGGCATTAAAAAATATTGTATGTTTTTTTAATTTATCATTGAGATTAGTACCCTCTTGTAACTTATTGCGTGTGTGCACCCGACTTTGGTGAGACACGTTTGTCGTCTACTACCTGCTACTTTTCGTAGGTACCAAAGGCCGGTTATCTACCTATAAGTTGTGTCATTCGGAAAATAAAATTGTGACTAACGTGTGATCGTTCGATTTTATTTTCATTTATATATATTTTTTAAGGCTTCTTATGTATTAGGGTATTAAGAAGTCATAGTTTTACCCCTGTATTCAATAGCAAGGGGGTTTCCAATTCGGTTCGTACGTTATTTGAATTGAAGAGGAGGCTGTCGGAGAATTCGTTCAATATGGAACAGAAACGGAGGTCGATACTCTGAAGGGTTCGATGGAATAGTCATGTCGGGCACTTCGAACCTTTCACTCTTCGCCATAAATTTGCATTGTTCGCTCCTTCGATTTGGTATTACTCTCATCCTCGAGTCTCGAAGACGTTTCAAACTAACGGCAAACGAGCAACCAAAACCTCTTCAGTGGATAGAATCAACGCCCTCGAGTTATTAGTTGGTACCTTTAATGTATTCGTTAGTGTCCCTTATAAGGTCATCGAATTTTTTTCCCCAAAAACCTGAAACTCTTGCTCTTTTATTTTGTCCATCTGGCCCCACCGATGTGCAACACATAAAATTGACAATCTTGAGACATCGCTAACACAAGCCGTATTTCCAGCATCGTTTACTCCTAGAGTGGAACCTTCATGCCAGATGTACTTGCGCAAGATGATACAGCTTTGAAATACAGCTAGGTGAAAAGCATAGATCGGATTGTAATTCAGATCGATCACGACAGCCTCAGGTTATTGAGTAGGTGGCAGTATTTTTTTTTTGGTGTTATCAGTTGCCGGTTGCATTTTATTAGAAAAGAAGAGGTGAAGTGGGAGGATCGCAACATAAAAATGTGCTCACAATCATGAGAGTTGGCTAAGTTGAAATAAATCGATCTCCTCCCACCGAGGTTTTTACCAAAGGCTCAGCATTGTTTGATGAGCTGTTCGTCCTTTTCCTTTTCTCGCTTTCAACAGTTCTTTATTGTTCCACACACAAAGCATCTTTCAGTGAAGGCAGGAAATGCTTCTACCCTGGGGCTTCATAATTATCACCATTTTCCTGGTGTTATAGAAATTACGAATCAGGTTTGAATTGGATTTTGGTTGGTGAAGGAAGTACAGAGCGAGAAACTGAAATATTTTTGAGCGTCAGAGAGGAATATACATACGCAAATAGCAGAGGATCGATATTTAAGTTTTGACTGACAGGTTTGTCCAATGGGGTTGTCCCTTAGTATGTAACGTAGCCCTGCCGACTAACTTCATTATCAACTTTTCAACCGTGTTCTGAAGTTTTTGAGTTTTCAGGCAATAGTTTACCATGAATATTTTATTTCTCCTTACTTCCTCCTACGTGTGGTAGGAAATTATGCACATCACAAATTGCTTACCTACTTTCATAGGGAAAATTTGTGCTGATGTTAAGGACATTTTTTGTGACATTTTTCTTTCGTGATTTGATATAGCAATATTGTATCCGGGTATTGCTTTGTGACGAGAGGCAGGATTAGCTTGTTTTTCCCTTAAACTGAAGTATTTCCTTAAAAAAAATAAGATCGGTCTCATTAGAATGGGGCTAATTGAATGTATACCGAGCTACTTATCCAATGATAGAGGTAAAAGCTCATCAACGCCGAAATCCCTTGATCATCAATGATGACGTTCCTTCCTCGTTAGACTTCGGAGGATCCAATCAGGAGTTTCAAAGGAGTTCGAAAGAGAAAATTTTGTAAGGTTCCTAAACACCAGGCGAGATGACCACGCTGGGAGGTAAAATGAAGACTCTGGGATGATTGATACGAAGGCATTTAATCCAAAATATTTGACACTGATCAGCTCTGAACCCATTTCAGGGTGTATGTACCGACACTGGTGAGGCAATTTGCTTCATTCGCTTTTTTTTATTATAATATATAATTATTTGTAATTGTTCATTATTCCAGGTGGATTCCGCTTGTGCTGAAATCGTATATTTGACGTCTTTGTGGCTCTGAAACGCAAAATTCTAGCCGAAGTGTCGATTTTTGATGCATTTTTCCCATAATGAAAGCAAGGTTTTTCTGGCAGACTCAGAGGCCGAATGAAGAAGAAAACTCCTCAACTCGATGCCGGAACGGACAGCGATCGGAAAGTCATTCCACAGCCTCACATCTATATACCTATATATCTATATACACGTATACCCATCACAACCCTTTTTGACGCGGCATAATTTTAAGAGGTTGCACTTTCCTTCTGACTAGAGGTGTAGCTTACTAATTCACTGAGCTATTTTGGTTGTGGTAGATACTCCATACGGAATATAATCTCGTTGAACGGAATAATATGCGAGGGAAAGTTGATTTGGATGAAAAAGAATTTGGTTTGGACGATTGGGTTAGCGAGTGAGCTCATCAATCTCATGTGAAATGGAATCAACAGTTCGGCCGCGAATCCTTATCTCGGGTGGGTAGGAGGTCTGTGCTGTCCGTGTCCATTAGTCAGAGAGTGGAAAGTGGAGAAAACAAGGGAAAAGCATAAGGGCCAATAAAGGGGCCGGTTGTGAAAGGGACGAAGGAGGGAAAGGCGATCCTCTCAAGAATAAACATGAACGAGATAAGGGAGTTCGGCTCCTGACTTGGAACAAAGGGGGTAATGTGCCGTGAGGTTTCTCAAACTCTCGGCGGGCAATCTTCCGAGTGTTTCTATCAAAATGCCCTCATCCCGTATTATCGTCCACCTTTTATCACGGACGCCACTCCGATTTCCTTTCTCTTCTGGCGGTCCGTCAGGCTCCTCTGACGTCAGCGCCTCGTCGATGGCGACTGCTCGCTTTGGGATTTTCTTTCACCCTGGAAGTGGTTGTCTCACCAACCTGCGTGGAAATTTTGAAAAAACTATTTTGACTTTTTTTTACCCACCGAAAAATGGTAAAATATTGTAAATTATTATATAATTTAATGTATGCAAGAAAATACTATTCAAAGTGGACCTCTGTTTCGGTAGGCCGTGCAAATGTAACTTACTTTGACGAAACAACGGTAGAAGAACAGCTATCCAATCGATAAGCAATCATTGCTTTAATTGACTTATCCCTTATTTACCTCTTGAAACCCTATTAACCTGGGAAACGCGCGCCGTAGCATTTCCCCGATTTGTTACAAGGCACGACACATTCCCCTCCTTTTTTTGGGTCACATTTGGGTCTTGCGACTCCGTTGGCTTGGATTTTGGGTTTAGAAACAGCAAATATTCATCAGCACTGTGGCTGAACTCATTGCTCAGACATGAAAAAATTACAAAAGAACCTGGGAGAGGTGAAACAATGATCGTCTGAATATCAAGAAAAACGTATATTTTTCTCTCAAGCCGCCGAGCGACTGACCCTGAATAGATCCCCAGATCAACTTCTCCTAGGAAACTGACCTGCTCGTACTCGGTTTCTTGGCCTCATCTTAACTGAAACAGGATATCGAATCCCCTGTGGCTTATTCCTGGCCTCGTTGAGTGGGTCAGGCTTTTAAAAAGAGTCCAAGGGCACGTTCGGTAAAAGAAAACGAGACGAAAAAAACAAGGAACTCCGTTGGAAAAACGGCGCAAAGGGACTGATGGTAGGAGGGGCTCGATATGACGTCAGAGCCGGAGCAGCCTCCCTTTGGAGATTTTCAACCCCTCAGAAGTTATTCTCAGTTGCGACTCTCCCTCCAACCAAGGTAAGACCGATTCCTCGGGTTCGGCACCAGAGGTACCTGACTGGTTTTTTTGTGAAATTATTTCTCATTGTATTGAGAAAAGACAAAAATGACTTCATTACAAGAGACTGGAAGAGGTCTCCTGAACGTCAGATACTGAGATCATTTCGTAATGATTCCAAAAGTAACTCGAATTGCAGGAACCCGAAGTATTCGTAAAACCTAGGTATTCATTTACTTTCTTGCAATTTTCATTATTGGGCGTTAGAAGGAAAATCCAGGGAACTTTCCCTTGAAGTTAAATTTAAAGAATAACAATGACCATTGTTGTTTTTGCAGAATCTATTGGGTTTTTTTTTTTTTCTAAATCATATTTTGAGGGTCACTTGTTCTTTGAATATTGTATATACCACATAATGTTATTCTAACAATCGACAGTAATGGGAAGATAACAAAGGATTTGTTGATCTTTTCTACTTTTTCACGGGATACCTACTTATGCGTATCGTCTTGGCCGTTCATAAACTATAGACGCTGGAAACACTTCACTATGGATTATTACGTATCCTAGACAAAAGTCCATTAGTCCTGAACCCTCGTCTGATACTCCCACGCCTGGGTTCTCAAAATACATTTTTAGAATATCCATTTTCACCGCCTCGTAGTTTCTAGGAACCACTTGAGCGTAAAAGGAGTGTCAGCGTGAACGGCTGAGGGACTTTTCTTTTAGAACTATCATTAACTTTAATCTTTTCAAAGATAATTGTAATTCAAAATGATCTTTTGAAACAGAGTCAGAAAGATAGGCTCCGGGCACGAAAACAGGGATATTTTCACACAATCTCTCCCGACCGGGGGTGAAGGAATAAGAATTTCCATTTTCTGGAAATTCTTCACATTATATATTTTTTGTCTTAAAATGTAACTGTTCCTTGGCGGCAACGATTAGTAGTGATTTGTCAAGTGACATTCACGAGAGTAAAATAGAATGAAACCCTTGATTTCTCGTGAACAGAAATGAATTTAAGGAATGCCTTAATGTTTGTTTTTTATTAAAGAAACTGATGTCGCGTCTCAAATTTGAATTTCGTCCCTATTCTGACAGTAGATAGAAACAAAAAATGTATTTGGTTGAAACAACTTGTATCTTGTAAATCAAATTTCGCACCATTCACCCCAAGCACGGTGCACCAATTATTGACAAAGTTATAGATTTGAGTTGTTTTCAGCCAGAAATAAGATGAGCGGATCCGGAAAAAGTCTTCTCGGGCTGTGGCTCTACAGATCTGGAGAAAAATGGTCTTTGAATCATTCACAAGTAAGTATTTTTCGGTATTCAGATGCCCGGTATTGCACTAAATTATGAATCCTCTTGCTGCTTTTCGGGCACGAGGCTGGAGACAAGTATATATTATATTATATTTCAGATATATTATCGATATTCACTCTCTCGATAATATTATTTTAAAATTACTCCAATTCAAGGATGCTCTACTTTATTACCCATTGGACCTAAAAGTATATTTTTCTTCATTATTAGGACAATTATTTGATACACTTTAGCTTTGCTGACGACAATTTCCCTATATTTCAAGTCATAGACGATCATTGATAAAAATAGGTACCGAAAAGATTCTATCGTGAAGTTTCCATCGGGAAAATCGAGTCAAGTTTGACTAAGACATATTCAGGAAGCTTCGTATGACGAACATTTTTCGTTTTCAAAAATGTTGATCAGCCATAGCCAAATTGTACGTGTAAGTCTAATTTTGTCGGTTTCGTAGAAATTCAAGGGTAGGACGGTGGTGGAGCAACCTCAAGGGCGAAATTCCGTCGTGTTTTCTCTCAAGAATCAAATCGGTGGACTGGCCAGAGCCTTGCAGGTGTTTCAGGTGAGTGAACAAACCCATCTACCAAGATATTGAGAATAGGTACGTCTGCCATGCTGATTTAAGACATGGACGTGGACGTGCTGTTTTTAGGACATGGGTGTGAATGTGGTTCACATCGAGTCGCGGCCATCAGGAACACGGAAAAGCGAATATGAGATTCTTGTTGAAGTCGAATGCGATAATAAAAAAATGGAACAAGTCGTTACTCTGTTAAGAAGGGAAGTTGCAGCGATCAATTTGGCTCAGTACGAAGAAGGAGAACAACCCCCGTTTACTCCTCTCTCTGCCACAGCGAGCTTTGGTAATTAGACAATTACTCTCTCAAATGATATCTTGAAAGCAGGTCTGAATCAAACAGGTGTTTGAACCGGGTTTACGTGTTGTAGATTTTGAAGAAGTGCCCTGGTTCCCTAAGAGAATCCAAGACTTGGATAAGGCCCAGAAAGTTCTCATGTATGGCACAGAATTGGACGCCGACCACCCCGTGAGTAGTTGAAAATTCTTTTCTACAGCGTCTCATGGCTTCCAAGAGATCGGGCTAGTTACATTTATTAATATTGGGAGGTGATTTCCTATTTTGCTCCACATATTACGGACGACAACATGTATCAAAGGTCCAAAATCCTACATTTATTATTACCCAAGACGGAGATAATGTCCTTCAGCTTACTTCATGAGCGTTTCTTATCCGACCTTTGTAACGTCGGATTGCCTTGATGGTGGATATTTGAATTTAAAGCATTTATTGCAAACCTTTAACACCTACATTTCTCACTTTTTGTGACTTCTCCGACCACTCCAACAATTTTCTTTGATGTAGAGAAGGTTATTCATTTTTATAATGATTGTTAATTCTTCCTGTACCGCGTGCGCTTGAATGAACCAATTCAAAAAATGAGAGCGTTTCGAATTAGGCTGTTTTGGATTACCTACTCTTTCGGTGAATTTTCAGGGATTCAAGGACCCAGTTTATCGTAAGAGACGAGAAACGTTCGCAAACATCGCGAATAATTATAAATAGTAAGTACCTTGCGTTTTTGTTTAGCTATTTTTAAATACAAGGTTCAAGTAAGTGTTAGAAGAGGATACCCGTCTGTTCTATTCTAGCGGTCAACCGATTCCAAGAGTGCAGTACACTCCGGAGGAGATCAAAACGTGGTAAGAGCATGCATTTTCTATTCAGGTTTGATTAACCCAATTATAATTAAAAATATCTTTATATAACCGATCTTATCTGATTTCCCATAAAAAAAAAGGTTAGAATATAATGACGACGATAAAAAGGCGGTGGGTAGTACTGTACAAGAACCCTGATGTTTTTATATTAACATTTTGAAGAACAATCTAAAAATGTCAATGGTAATCTACGAATACCAACCCCCAAATACCCATCTCAATAGAATCATTGTCCTATATTACATCCTGTTCCGTACGTATGAGAACTTTTATTTATTTATTTATTTAGGCTTTTTTGTTTAAACTAGATCCCAAGAAGCTCAAAAATCCACATTCTAACAAATTATCATTGATTTGAGCATGTCTAGAAAGGGCGAACGGGCTGGCAATCATTTGGGCACAACACTTTACAGAAAACGTTTTTATTGTTTTCGATCTAGGCACTTCAAACAAAATGCTCGAAGTTGGGATCTCCGAAACGAGGTTGGCCCCCCCTGCTCGCCATAATCTCGAGAGGACGAGGCGAGGCAGGGGCGGGGCGGAACAACCTGTTTCGGGGCGGAACAACCGGAGCGGAACAACCCCCAGCGAAACAACCTGTTTCGGGGCGGAACAACCAAAGCGGAACATCGAAGCGAAACAACCGACGCGAAGCAAATCAACCCCTTGTGAAGCTGGTGTTGTGAACGTGACCTGAGGGAACAAGTGTATCGTGGTTCCTTCAGGGTGAGAATTCGGGAATTGGGAGATCAGCCAATTCCTCTCCCGTAACAGTGGGGCCCTTATACGAACTGAAAATCCCCCGTCGGACCCGAGTGTTGATCCGTTCGCGCCCGATTCGACGGCAAATAGTCCAGGTTTCCCACGCACCGCCAGTCGTCGGACCTCCGTCGGAAAGAGTCTCGCCTCCTCCGGCCTGGACGGCGTTCCCCTGACCGAAGCCGAGCAGCGAAGAGAACATCACCCTGTTGTCTCCATCCGAAGGAGTTGGTACACGTAAGTGGCGAAATAACTCTGTTTCGTACCCTCGCAACGCGAAAGTCGAATCTTTAAATCTGGCCCAAGCCCTGACGTTTAGTCACCAGAAAGCTGATCATAGAGTTGTACATTGTAGCCGTATTATTTAGTATTTTGTCGTGCGTTAGGAAAAGAGAAAGGAATTAGGGGAGGACATTAACAAATCACTTCCACTTACCGTTATTCAAACCAAACATTTGAGCCTTCAGCTACCTCGTAAATTCATTTGGCCCTCAGCCCTTCACTTCTGCCTACTCAATAATTAGATTACGTAATAGTCAATATCCTTCTCGGCCGAGACATTCCGTATTTTATATTTCTGTCAATTGCGTTTATTATAAGTCAATATTGAACCCTTGTCTTTTCAATCACGAAACCCCATTCCTCAGAGCTTGGTAAATTCAGGTGTACTTGGCGTCCATGACCGACCATTGCAGACATCCATTTTTGAACTCTGATAGGACGATTATTCGTAGAAAAATAAAAATGTGAGACGAAACAGTGAGACATTTTCATTTCTCAACTTATTTTCGCCCGTCGTACAATCCATAATAGTTTACGTAATTGAATAACTTTAAACGGTTTAAAAGGTTAACGTAAGCTTTTAACCTGCATAATAATAAATTTTCCCGTATAGTTCTTAACATTCGTCACGGCAAAACGCTCAAACAGCTTAACAACTTAGGGTATATTGAACGAACTAGCGCCAGAGACACGAGACGGGCAAAGTGGCTGGGCGACCCAGAACGTCTAATGACATCATCCAATTGAACTGAACGCTGATTTGTCGAGATTTGAGTTTGACACAATGACGGAAATCAGGAGGAATTGACTAGAAAGCGCCGAGCTCAACTCGAGATTAAATTAGTCCTTGCATCGTAGGAACCAATCAGTTGCTTTAGTTCCCCAACTGAATAAGATCCCTAAACAATACACACTCGATTCGCTGTTTAGCTACCAAATCACTCGTATAATTGCACTCCTGAACGCTGTTAGAAGCCGAGTTTGGTTACATTTCTTAAGCGATGGCATGCATGGCCCAGATCCATCAGCAGTAGAAATTAACAACATTATCAATGAACTAAAATCAATTTTTTGTAAGCAATGCGAACATACAAGGAATAAATAGATTGAATTAAAGAAAAAATCAACAGTTTATTAAAGCAGTTTTTAACTTTTTGAAGACTTTAAAGAGAGGCAGAAGTTGGAAGTGATCGAGCATGATTTCGTACCTAATCTATTCCATTTTGGTTTATTATTTCCTAAATATTAACTCCATGTTTTCGTACCCAAAATTATTTTCCTTCTTCCGACGCCGTTCGCATATTGGCGTTAGGAATTTTTACTAAAATCTAAAATCATCAGCCCAAACGCTCAAAATGGAGGCAGAATATGGGCAAAAGTGGGTAACTTGAAAATGGGTTATCGACTTGGCTAGGGCTTTTCGTTGTAATTTTTCCAGCAAATTTTGGACGCTGGATCAATTGAGATGGGTCTTCGACCGATTACCACGCACTGCTGTAGGGGATGCCTTTGGTTCAAGAAGGGCATTTTGAAAATGGGCACTTTATTAAAAACAAATTGTCTGTCCACTTTCTTTTCCAATTAGATGCTTACTTCGAAGTCCTTAAGATAGGCCCTCCCAAACGAGCGAGGCCCACTCAAATCAAAGATATCATCAATCGTTATCAATACCTCTAGAAATGGCGAACTGGAGTGAAATCTGAGAAAATCAGCGACGAAATCAAAGACTTGGATTTTTATCTAGGTGGGTCGAGGAAAAGGGTCTTCAATAACCGTAATGGTCGGGGACGCTACTGGGTTTCGTGTCAAATGGCAAACGAATACAATTGACGGCCGAGAAAGAAACTGCCTTGTTAGAGCTCAGAGCGTGCGATCGTGCCGAAATGAAGCTGTAGAACCTGGAGAAAAGCAGTTCCCAAGTTCTTTATCACCCACCTTACGGCGAACTGCCCACGTTGCCCGATGAAAAGGAAATCAAGTGGGAGTAATATCGGCTTGACTTTTTACACTGTAAACTTTGTCGCAGGGGGACTGTGTTCAGGGAACTTCACAAGCTGTACGTGAAGCACGCATGCAAGGAATATCTTCAGAACTGGCCAGAGCTGGTCAAATACTGCGGCTACCGCGAGGATAACATCCCTCAACTTCAAGACCTCCATATTTATTTGAAAAGTGAATAAGCTTTCACAGAGTACCTAATTACGCTACTCCCGTGCTTCGTAAAATCTGTAATCTTTTCTACAGCGAATTTTCTTTAAAATCGTCAAATTTTCCTTTTTTTGTTACTTACTTCTGCATCCTCTTTCTTCGCGCATCCGCTTTTGCATGATGTAGATCGATTTGTTTCTGCGACTACCCCAATGAATCTTCTTGTCCTTGTGGCTCTTGCTGATGTTCAACCTAATCTGGTATCCTACCTATTAGGCAGTGCTTGGCCTTAATGACACCTTCAATGCCTGCGAAATAGGCCGGTGACGAGCCTCATTCTAGGAGAACCTAGTCGCTTTTGGAAGTACTCATGCCACTCTTCGCAATTATCTGCAGACTCCTATGCCCTACTGATGTTTCTAAATGTGGATTCTTATTTCTTTAAAAATTCGCTCTACAAGGCATGCTACAAAAAGGAAAGTGTTATTGCACTTGTCGTAGACCGAAAGAAAAAATATAATAAAATATATCTAATTTTGAGTTTGGAGCATCATGCATTAGGCTCTTGTATGATTTTCTAATGAGTTCCTCCCCAACATCGGTGAATGGGGCAAAAACGTTTCAGGGGAATTTGAAAGAATTAAATCTATATGAAATCTAAATTTTCCTTAATAAAAAAAAAGAAAATTAAATTAAACAAAAAAATTAATCTCACTTTCTATTTGCGTAGGCAAAATATTTACAAACTTGCGTGGTATATCAGACAGTTAACGATTCCCCTACAGTTAACTTAAATCTTCTGAGGTCACAGTTTGAACGTCAAGTATCCCCAGTCAATTCAGCTCATATTCGTGAGAATCGATTTCATTCATTTAGATTTAGCTCAGTTTTATTTTCGTACATGACTGATTTCAGGAAAAACAGGGTTCCAGTTGAGGCCCGTCGCTGGTTACTTGAGCCCTCGGGACTTCTTGGCTGGACTGGCTTTCAGGGTGTTTCATTGCACTCAGTACATCAGACACGCTTCTGATCCTTACTACACGCCTGAGCCGTAAGTGTGAAAACTCCTACATACTTCTCTATATCTTTTTTTCGTGACCTTTCTTTTTGATCCGTTTCATCTTTGTTCTGAGTTTACTACAACTTCAATATTGTCTAATGCAAAGGGACTGCTGCCACGAACTGCTCGGCCACATGCCCCTCCTGGCCAACCCAAGTTTTGCTCAGTTTTCGCAAGAACTTGGTTTGACGTCCCTCGGCGCTGACGACGATGAAGTCAACAAACTCGCTACGGTACAATATTATAGAAGTTATGCAGTATTTCTACTTGATTTTTGGGCGATTCTGAAAATGAAAGGGATATAAAACACTAAGGAGCTGAGATCACGTTGTAGATGATTTGACTTGAGTTTTCCCCACCCCTCAGCCTTATTGGTAATGTCGACCGATGCTGTCTTTCCTGCGAAAACAAGCTTCATGATTCCCATTTATACTTTGCTACAGCTGTATTTCTTCACTGTGGAGTTTGGCCTGTGCAAACAAGACGGGGAAATGCGAGTGTACGGCGCCGGTTTGTTGTCGTCCATAGCTGAGTTAAAACACGCTGTCGAAGCTTCCAACAAAATCAAACCCTTTGACCCCGAAGTCACCTGCTTCGAAGAGTGCATCATCACTTCCTACCAGAACGTCTACTACTACACAGACTCGTTCGAGGAGGCTAAAGAGAAAATGAGGTAAGTCGTCACCCGATTAGCCAACCTACAGAATAGTGGGTCGCAAATAATCCCATAATTACAACAACCAAAGACCATTTTTTTCCTGAAGGAATATTATGGGGTTACACATGTGAGGGTGGGTCCTTTAAAAGAAAATAATATTTTTTGGTTAGTTTTAGGGACATCATGAGTTATCTTATTGTTTATTTTTTGTTGGAAGGGCGTACGCCAAAAATATACAACGGCCTTTCGGCGTTCGATACAATCCTTACACGCAAAGCGTCGAAGTTCTCAGCAACGCTCAGAAAATTGCCGCTCTCGCCTCCGAACTCCGCGGTGACTTGTGCATAGTTAGCAACGCTCTTCGACAAATTGACGCTCGAGAAGACACTGTCGAAAACATAGCTCACATGCTCCAAGACGGGATCGACCTCGGAGCGGAAAAGAGGCATGAAAGAGACGGGGAGGATTGGCACCAGTACGGCCATAATAACCATCGCGATCATCACGAGCGCAGTCATGAAGACCATCAGCATCACCATCCTCATTTAGATCAGGATGACCGCCCCCACGACACGCAGTGAGTAGCTGCAGGTGAGGACAGGAGTGACAGTCGACATACATTATAACAACTACTTTTCCCTCCTAGGACACCTTCTCACAGTTCAGCGATAACAATTTGCAAACTCTCCAAATAGGCAGACGTTTTGACAGAACACAATTTGATTCTCGAAATGTTTAATTTGATCTACATTCCGGGGACCGTCTCCAAAAGTCCATGAGCCTTCCAAGACACTACTTCAACTCTCTCCTTCTTCAGTACCTACCTAGGACTCAGCCAATAACTAACAATTTATTAAAAAATCAACGAAATCTACTACACTTAATTTTCTCGTAGTGGAAAGCATTTTGGTTGTTGTTACATTGAATAAATTACTATTTTATGTTTGTTTTGAAAAATATGGGATTGTAAATAATATATTTGAAAATTATTGAGAAAATTAGATGCTTACAATAGTATCCCAAATTAAATGCTTCCTTTCTCTCGTAACTTACCCACCAGGTACACTCTTGCTTACCACTGATTTGTGATACTTGGAGTTATGAATTCCAGCAATAACGTTACCATAATTAAAAGATTACATTATTATGTAAATTGGCGCTCTCAACGTTTTTCAATGGATTCTACTAATTTGTGTATAAAAAAATCCGGAGAAGGTTTCACGAGCAACAAGACACACACATTTATCTAAAAAAAATTTCAAACACACGTAACTTTGTCTACAACAATGAATCAAAACATGAATAAATCTTGATAATTATTAGGTACGTCGGTGACATACATGCCTGACCATCAGGGTGCCGACCTACCTTTTGCGACTTGAGACAAATTTAAATAAATACCCGAAATGCTTTGAAATTGTAATTTAGACAATATAATATATATATAGCAGCTGTAATGATCGACTTTAAATTATATCTATCATCTAATTAAAACTTTATTGAATGTTGCAAGCAAGAATGTGCCGTCATATTTGGTGAAAACAACCCAAAATGTTATGGAGAATTTGACGAGTATTTTCAGAAGGGAGTCAGTTGAACTGGAAATTGATTCACCTCTTTTACTTAGCTTCTGCCAAATTTAAGAGCTCGTCTAAGTCGTAAACTTATACAAACTTACAGGAAGCATTCAATTTTATTTAAAGGGTAATACTATCGACAACACCAACGATACTTCACAACCTGGAGAATCTGGACCTTGAAAACCAGGAATTGCCTGGCTTAAATAATAAGATAGTTTCTTCTAACAAGCTAGGTTCAGACAAATCTTCAGAAAAAATTCCAAATTTCGAGGGGCGTCAGACCCTGACTCGGATTATTTGCATACCTGCAGTATACGCACTAGGACTTGAGCAAATAGTTTTCATGGGTTTGGGGCCAATGGAAACTCGAGAAGCTACAAGTGACAAATTAAAACGTATTTCCAAGCAATATAATGATTATTTACATTTACAACAGACAAATTCTTCTGCTTTATACGTATTTTCGGTATTGCTTTTTAAATTTTTCGAAGTGGTAATCGTCTGTAGCTTTTTCAACGCCTTTTCTTTTGGTTCCTCTGTCGTCGGTTGTCTTGTTGGGAGCCGGCTTCGTATTTTGATGTCTCGTTCTGGTCTCTTCAATATTGACTAAGAAAAGAGTAGTAAAATTAGTAACCTTGAGCCGTTCCAAGGATGAATAATATCAATTAATCAATGACTTGATGTGAGCAATAATTCAAAATTGTGAAGGCTCACTGTTAGTTCGAGAATATCTAACATTTGATTACACTTTGACAAAATCATGGAGAAACGAAAAGTAGAAATATTAAGAAAGTAGCTTACAGCGGTTGTGCTGGACGAAATTGACAGCCATGTTAGTTGGAACGAATTGGGATGGACCATCCTTCTTGTTTCTACTTTCCCAAAGAAGTTTCAATTTGGCATCTTCTGTTGCTTCGATGTTTTTTATTTTTGCTCTGAAATTGATACATTTGAGGTGGAAATTAGGGCGTCAGGATGTTATTGCTCTCGTATATAGTACAATTTCACAAATTTCATTGAATCTGGAAACTCTCGTGTTATTTTTAGGTAGTAAAAGTAGACCGTAACATGACTTCCAATATCACCCGGCCGGCCGGCCCGGGCCGGCTGAGTAACCTTTCGGAGTCGTGCAATGATTGCAAGGAGCCTCTAGGTCTGAAGTAGAAAGGTCTAAAGATTGGAATATCATGAACAACTCCAGTAATCCAAAAACTGGATGGAACCCCTTTCCGATCAGTTAAACCATTAAAAAATACGACATAATCTCTACCCTAGTCATCAAGCGTCACAAGGTGGTAATCCCAGCGGAATCTCAGCATTTTATATTCTTTAAAATGAAGTGATTATAATTTTTCAATGAGCTCTACGAGTTGCTGCAGATTTGGGCGATAAAGTCCCAACTTGATGTGGGTTTTAAAACCCTGCGCGCAAATTTAAGTTAATTTCCACTCGGTTGAGAGAAGCGATGCCAAAGACAATTCAACCAAACTTATCAACTCACTCGATGCCAAGGTCTACTTCGGGAATCCCGCTCAACATTTGGTTGGACAACATTTCCTCGTTCTTTTGGGACGAAGACGCAACCAGATGATGTGGCACTGCCATCAAAGCTGCTTCTTCAGGCGAACAATACTTTTTCTCTTCGCCTTCGTCCTTCTTTTGTCCTTTCCTCTTGGACAGTTCGACTTCGATGTATTTCATCCTTAAACACGAGGAACGAGGTTAGGGCTAAGTTTATTTTTTTATCAGACACGAAGCTAGAAGTGGAACTTACATTTCGTCGTCTTCATCACGCTTGTTGGTCTCAGCTGAAAATTGTGTGCCAATACCGGTGTCATAAGCGTCATCCTGATTAGAGATTTTCCCACTTTTTAAAGAGGCCATATTGATGAGGCCTCCATTTTTCAATTTGAATGGATCACTCTGGAATCAACAGAATACTGATTAGTTCATTGGGTACATGGGCCTTATTATTTTGATTGGTGATCTCCTTATTCCTAGAGCCATCTGCAGCAAACTACCTCTACAGAACAAATAAACAAATCTGGTAAATATACTAACAACCAAGAGTTCATCAGATTTAGAAATTTTTTCTCCAAGCGCTAATGTGACGACGCTCACACCGTTTGGCCTCTCTCGTAACTTTTTGATGATCTTCATTTCTTCAATTTTATTCCTGCAACAACAAAGTAAGTAGTAGAACTGTACACATACTGGTAAGGTGAGCAGATTCAAAGAATTTTTTCGAATGAACCTGCACAGGTAAAAATAAAATCGGACACCGATTTATGCATAAATAAGGTGTAAACTAAATTAAATTTGAAATGAACAATTAGAGAACATGTAAATTTTTGCAAAAACCTTGGTTTTGGAAATAAATATGTAAATATTTTAAAATATTTTGAAATGAATTAGTTTTTTTTTAAATACAGAAATTATTTTTGATTTTATAAAACACCATTATTAATTTATTCTTTTTTGCGGGTTTACTGACCATTAATGTTGGAATTTCTTGAGAAATCCCATCAAATGTCACTAATGTGAACATGCCACGACAATAGTAACAGAATACATACGAATTTGATTTTGACTCGACGTAAATTGGACACAAGTATTTGCTAAGTTTTTTAAAAATTGAACCAAAATTACAAATTTCGTAGACAATTTTAGGTATAGTACATATTTATACTTTAAGTAGTTCGGTATAAGTTTGCTGTAATTATTTATATTTTCGGAAATTAATCAAAATTGTTCGTTGAATTGTTCAATTCAATAGATAAAAGAAGATGTGATGTGGAATACACCTTCAAAAAGGAGGAGACATTCCCATGAATTAATTCACATTCACAACATGACAATTAGCTCACAACTTTATTTACAAATGACAATTTTCCCAAATATAACACATTTTCATAATAAAATGGTTAATATAAAACAAATTATCATATTATACATAACATCATTATTCATTTCATCATGTTACAGACATAATTAAACAGCACTGGGCTGGGTAAACAGCATCTCGTTTGAGGCTGTTGGTCGCCTTTTTCGGTTTTCTGTGCAAAACAAGGACTTTTCAGCCTCCAGAAAATTTTAGTTTGTGTCGAGCTCTTTAATCCTATTGCCGATATTCAACGGAAGAAATATTGGAAACATGACTAACAGAGTTAGCTTTCTCGACTGTTATCGCTAGACACAAAATCGAGTGACGTCCGGGCTGGGTATTCAACGGAACGTTCTAGTTTGGAAGGTTACAATCGGAGGTCGCGGTTACCCTTCAATTTGGTAGGTGCTATGTGCGATGTGCTTGAAATTTGGTTATGGAGTGCTGCTATCATAAAGAGCAAAGTGATGTTTCATTACATAATTTCTGGCCCCAATAACCGGCAATAAAACTCAAGTACCATAAGTTTCACTTTTCGGAAAAATTAGAGTTAGCAAAATGTTAAATTTTCCGAGCAAATGCCGCGTACTGACAGCGATCATTCGCCGCAATCTCAGTGACGGTAGATCCGTCTTAGATGAACTAAAACTTCAACGGAATATCGGCATAATGGCACACGTCGACGCGGGGAAGACAACAACCACAGAAAGACTGTTGTACTACTCTGGAGAGATATCCACTAAAGGTGAAGTGCACCATGGAAACACGGTGACGGACTACATGGACCAGGAAAGAGATCGCGGTATCAGCATAGTGTCGGCCTTCGTCAAATTCAAATGGAAAAATTACATTTTGAATTTAGTCGACACGCCGGGTCACATAGATTTTACGGCCGAAGTCGAAAACGCCTTGGGAGTCATAGATTCCGCTATTCTCGTGCTGGACTCATCAGCTGGGGTCGAAGCACAAACTGCCACCGTCTGGGGTCAAATTAGAAATCACAACTTACCGTGTCTTGTTTACATAAATAAAATGGACCGCAAAGATGCTGACGTTGACATGTGTTTGAAATCCTTGAGGCACAAACTGCACTGTTCCCCACTATGCTTGCAAATGCCATGTGCTGAGAAATGGACAGTTCGTTGGAGTGGTGGATTTACCCACCATGGAGTGTGTAGTTTGGGACTCAAATAGGAAGATGACAAGAACTATACTTCAGAGTGGTGATGACAGTTACAAAATGATGTTGGAAAAAAGAAATGAATTAGTCGACAGTTTGTCGTCAATAGACGACCAATTGGCTGATTTCGTTTTGGAGAAAGGTTCGTTAGAGGCGGTAACGAGCGCACAAGTTACAGAAGCCATAAGGAAGGCCACCATAGGAGAAAAAGCCGTACCGGTTGTATGTGGGAGCTCATACAAGGACATTGGCGTCCAAACACTGCTAGACGCAATCGTGAAGATATTACCATCCCCTCTGGAGACTAAGCTTTCTGCTAAGGTGTTCAAAAAGGGCGAGCAGTTGCTCAAATCATTCAAAGTGTTGCACGACAAACAAAGAGGAGCTGTCACGTTTCTCCGCGCGTATGCAGGAGAAGTGAGCAAAAGTCAGAGGCTTTACAATGCGAACAAAGACCAAACGGAACAGGTGGGCAAAATATTGATTCCGTTTGCCGATGACTTCGAGGAAATATCTTCAGCGACTGCAGGGACTTACGTAGCTATGACAGGATTGAAAAATACTCATCCGGGCGAATTGTTGTGCAACTCTGCCAGCGCTGTAAAACGAATTAGATCTGAGCTGAAAAGCAAGTTAGGGCTTGACGATAACATGACGGACAAATTGCTGGCTCTGAAAAATCGGAAGCAACATCCAGTGTTCTCTTGCTCGATTGAAGTCTCATCTCAGGCGTACCAACAATCTCTGGATAAAGCTCTTGCCGAATTACAAAGAGAAGATTCAAGCTTGGGAGTGACGTATGATTCAGAAACAGGGCAAACTGTACTGTCTGGTATGGGTGAGCTGCATTTAGAAATCATTCGGGATCGGTTGCGAAGTCAATACAAACTCGATGTGGATACGGGGAAAGTTCAAATTATGTATAAGGAAAAGCTGATGAGCAGCGGGACTATCAGAACATAGACTCGTGAACTCAATAAGCGGTCAACAACACGAAGTTTTCATCAGGTTGTCTGTAGGACCTGAGACTGAGAGGAGTCTCGGGAAGCTATTACATTTGGACCACTCCACAGATTCGGCAGCTAATTTGGCTCATGTCAAGGCGCAACATCTGGCTGCGATAGAACGCGGGATCAAGGCAGCACTGGGAAGAGGAACAATCTTGGGGTACCAGGTAATAGACTCGTCTGCCACCCTGCACTGGTTGGAATGCAAGAAATACGTGCCAGAGCAACTGTTATCCGCGGCAGCCGCCTATTGCGTCGGTCAGGTCCTGAAGGAAGTTCCAATGACCCTCCTGGAGCCGATCATGGCGGTCGAAGTCACTGTGCCGGAAGATCGGTCCCAGACAGTATTGGCGGACTTGGGACGAAGGCGCGCCAAAATTCTCGACGTGGAAGATCGAGGGGAGACGCGCGTTGTGAAATGCGAAGTGCCCACCGCGGAACTGGTCGGTTATTCCAGCACGCTGAGAACTATCACGTCGGGCACTGCTGCGCTTTATATGGAATTAACCAGTTACGATTCTGTGCCCGAATCTCAGGTAGAGGAAATGAAAAGTTACGGGTTTCAGTACACCAAGTTCAGTTGAGAACCACAGGATAGCAGCCGAGTTCTGAGTTGCCACCAATCGAGATGACTACAAATCAATCAGATAGACAAACCAGATTCAAGAAAATCAATCTCCTATACAAATAATGTCTTGGTAGATTACGTGGGTGATTCACGTCTGTAAATACATTATTTCAAAGTTACCAACATACATTTTGCATGAATCTTTTTCAATGCAACCTTTCCACCAGAAAGTAGTAGTAGTGTTCAGGAAATCCTCTTTACCCTCCCGTTATACCGATCAGGATGGCTATACCCAGTCCTATGCCCAAAAAAAATCAGAATAGGTTATTTATGATTAATTGGACAGGGAAAGAAATCCTTCCCAAACTTGAATTTTCTGCGTTTGAGTGAGCGTTTATTCAAACGCCTGACCATTATCCAGACTGGAAAACGGCTTTCATCCGATCAAATATGAAATTTGGCACGTAGACTTCATGTGGGCTCTTGCACTCAACTCAATTTTATAATTTGATTTCACTTGTTTATGTTTTACATTCAGAATTCCCCATAATCTCATAGAACAAACGTTTTTTGGTGACAACGATTCCCATCCGTCCGTGAATTCCTATATTCAAATACGAGTACAAGCTTGCATCACGATGAATGATTCGATTGAGGGCCTTTCAGCTCTTGTTACTTGACATGGAATTACTTATTCCATGTTACCTGAGTACAGCTTACGCGCTCCATGACACATTGACTTCCTGGCCGGTTCCGAACCCATCTTACTGAGCTATTCTCGGAGGAAAATTAGTTTCAGTCTAGTTACCTTACGTCATCCTCTTCCGGCAACTCCTCCTGTTCGTCGTCTGAAAGTTTCCTTTGCCGGAAGACCTTCTTGTTCTTGGATTTTGGCTTGATTTTGATCGGAACGGAGTCTTCTTGATCGGCCATGCCTGGAATCAGGTGCTACAGGCGAGTTGGTGCTTGGTGAGCCGGCTGCTGCTAAGCAGAGGCCTAACTTGAAGATTGTGCTACTCGGATTGCCACAGAGAACCTAATATACTACGTACAGAATAGGGCACCCCCACTAACCGATCGTGGACGGACTAAGTACTGTATGCCGGAGCCGAAGATTAAAATATTAAAGATTAAAAGATATTGGTCTTTCTACGGACATTTGCGAATTTATCTATTGACGGTCAAAAATAAAGCAAGGACCTACTTGATTCATACCAAAACACAAATGACAACACAGAGCAAAAGCAACACGGTATACAACAAACTCCGTGAAGGTAGCAACTGTCTGTTTTATACTCATGAAGAAGAAAATGAATATGATGAAGGTTATTCTTGTTGTACAAAGGAGTCTTTGGTCTATACATGTATGCCAACCGTTTGTTTAGTATGTAAACAGTTGAACCGACCGTGCTTCGACGACTTTATTCCTCATGATGTTTCAGCTTATACATTGCCGCCTGTATACAATATCGATGCGAAGTTTTATTCAAGAATAATTGACGAATTGGAGATCATCTATTCGAGTCGGTTTAGGAACGAACATCGAATTCATCTAAATCAATGGTGTAGTACGACCCGGCTTCATCAAATTATTGCCAAACCTTCTAATTGGCCCAAGAAACAAATTCTGCGAAACCACAACTGAATTTGATCATGCCGAGTGCCTACGTATTAGACAATGGTGCTTACACCATCAAAGTTGAGCATTCACACGCAGCCGAACCGAAGTACTTACTTCACATTTTTGTCTAAGAACTAACGTATATATCTTTGCTTTTAAATAACATTTGCTTTCATAATTAATTATTCTCAGGTTGATTCCAAACTGTATCATGAAAGCCAAAAGTGAGAAGAGGAGGCTGTTCGTCGGCGACCAGATAGAAGAATGTCGAGATGCCTCTGGGCTATTTTACCTTCTGCCCATGAATAAGGTTTGTTCCGCGAAGTGTAAAAAGCTCATTCTGATTCTATCTCTAACAAGGTTTGATGATGATGTTAAAACCCCTCATTTTCAACTTCCAGGGCCTCATTGTACATTGGGACTTGCAAAAAACAGTTTGGGACTACATCCTCAGCAAAGACTGTTGCCCCGCTAATTTCGCCGAGACGCCGTGCATCTTCATGGAACCGTACTTCAACTTCGCCAGCATACAAGAGGGAGTCGCCGAAATATTTTTTGAAGAATACGAATGCCAATCGTTCCTGAGAATACCTAGTGCGTCTCTGCTACGACATTCTAAATTGCTTATTGTGTTTGCCAACGTGCTAAACTGGCTCGTTAATACTAAGATTACCAGTCTATTGTGAATTATCATTTCAGCTGGGGACCTCGCCGAGTACCACTACCGTAAACTCAATCCCACCGCTCCTTGTTGCGTCGTGATTGACGTTGGGTACAGTTTCTCTCACGTTGCCTGTTACGTGAACGGAAAAAGGGAACCAAAGGCGACTAAGCGCATAAACGTTGGTGGTAAAGTGCTCACTAATCATCTGAAAGAGATAATTTCCTACCGGTAAGTTACCTTTCCAGACAGATGATAGCGTGAGCAGGAGGAAGTTCTGATGCTTCTGTGTTGCATTTTCGTTTATTAATGTTCTCGTATTAGTAAAGAAAAAACGCTGCAAATTCTTTCACACGGGTTGGTTATTCCTTGGACCAGGCGCATGGAGACTCATTTCTTCAACATGGGGGAAATGGGGAAAACCGGTGGGTGCCAATCGTTCTGGGACCCGCTTCATTGAATTCAGCGTCCAAGATTTAGTGGAAGATTATACCCCGCACGCCTAGGTACCAGAAATCCCGAAAACACATATTCAAAATGGGTAATAAATACCCAATTTGGCCCATAACTTCTTCCAGTCGGTGCCAATCGTTCTGGGATCCATTTCATTGGATTCAGCGTCCAAAATTTAGTGGAAAATGATACCCCACTCGCCCAAATTTGGTCTGATCGGGCTAAAATGTTTCGAGGACCGTCCTAGGCCGGGGACAGACCCCTGACCCAAATTTCGTATTTTTAGAAAATTGTCTGCTATCAAAAACGGCGTATGGCGGACGGACATTTCCATTTTTTGATCCCCAAAAACGCCCAGAAAAAAATTTTGAGCCGAATCGGAGAGGTTGACCTTTTGCATGAAAACATAGGTTGGTTATTCAAGGAATAACCAACCAAAATGAGGTAAAAGTCGGCATCAGCCCCCCTTAGAAATATATCGATATATTCGTTCTCAAAATGACGTTATGTATGAGTTGAAACTGAGTAAACTAAACTAAAAATGCAGTAAATCGGTATATTTCTAAGGGGCGGGCTGATGCCGACTTCAACCAAAAATGATTTACGTTTATATCCGATATGTCCGTCCACTGTCTGAGTCGAAAATGGCTTGAAGATAAATCAGTTCTTCAGTACGGAAATTATCATGAAAACAAATATAATTTTCAGAAGCTTTTTATAACAATCAGGGCCTTAGCAATAGTCATCCTCAAATTTAGCCAACTCATCACTTGTTTAAGACATGTTTGCGAATAACGGCCGTATTTCCTCCCCAGACAATTGAATGTGATGGAGGAAACCTACGTGATGAATCAAGTGAAAAGAGGATTGTTGCTTCGTCTCGCAGGACACCAAAGCAGATTTCGCCAAATGCAAACTGAAATACCCGGCTAATGACATTATCCGGGAATACATTCTTCCTGATTTCACGACTCTACGTAGAGGTTACGTCCGCACCTTCGACCAACCCCCCGTTACGGAGCAGGTAACCTGTACTTAAGATTTGAGCGTCTTCAAGTAATTTATATTTTAATCGGCCTTTGTATTCATTCGAAGCTTTACTTTCGGTATTTCAGCAAAAATTGAGAATGAACAACGAACGATTTTCGGTGCCGGAAATTTTATTCAATCCATCGGACGTTTCCGTCCCGCAAATCGGAATTGCCGAATTGGTCCACCACTGCGTTGAACTGTGCCCTGAAGAGGCGAGGTCTCACCTGTACAAAAACATCGTCGTCACTGGAGGATCTTCCCAGTTTCCCGGATTCGTGAATAGACTGTACAAAGATGTGAGATCCTTGGCATTGGACGAGTACGAAATTAACATCACGCTGCCAAAAAAGTGAGTCTTTTGCCCGTCAAGATGGTTGTTTTGCGTTGATCGCTCATATATCAATCTATTATAAACCTATATGGCAATTTGATAAGCCAAGGTTACAATATATCCTAAATAGGTAGGCTGGACCGACTATAATGACTCGTACGAAATTGTCTCGTAGTCTTTCATTTTTTGAATACTTTACCTCCCCTAAAAATGAAAAATTGGAAAAGTTGGGTGATTTTTCGGATTACGAAGGAGCGTAGGCGTGTAGGGTATCGTTTACCATGTTGTTTTGAATAAGCTGTAAATGTGCTTGCTAACATGTATGCTTCTATGTCAAATTTCAAATTTGTTGTGTTTTAGTCCTCTGACGTATGCATGGGAAGGAGGCAAACTAATCAGCAAAGACCCAGAATTTTATTCGTTCGTCGTCACTAAAGAAGAATACTACGAAGAGGGACCTATCATCCTGATGGAACGTTTCGATGGAGTTTCGTAAAAATGAAATCTGCCGCAGGATGCTGATCCTTCTTCCCGTCCTTCCATGAGAACTTTAAATGGTTTCTGTTCGGCTCCTAATGGTCGTGGTTTGAAATATCTTGAAGAAAAACATGCGTTAAAACACGCTTAATCGGCTAAACCGGTGTTTACGTGTTTACAATGAATTGATTAAGATTTTTGCCTTTCATCTATCGAGATTTACCAATTTGACTATTTGTTGAATTATGTATTTGTAAATGCTCTTACATTCTTATCTATTCCCTTGGTTGTGAATATATTTGATTCGAAAACTGTTGAAATATCCCTTTTACGCTGCTTCTATTGTCTGTTGAAAACAACCAACAGACAGCAATAAAGTAATCAAATAAGGAAAGCTGAAAAATGAATAACTTTGAACAACCTTCTCTTGCATCATGCATAGAAGCAAATTCCTTCCCTCTTCTACCGTTTGTTATTGTCGTTGCAGCGTTAAATTTTGTTAAAATTATTATTGATTGAATAATCCATCGTCCTGGTATTCCTCCACCTGCTTTACATATCATCTCTAACATTGAGTTCCGAAAGCTGAGAAAGTTTCTGCTAAAATAGAGCAACTAACTGGGAGATGTTTAACATGTAGTCGTCAATTGATGGCTCACTGTTATTCGAAGTTGAGCGTCGAAAGGATGTACGTTCCAACCGCGTGTTTTTATGTTTTGCTCTTCGCAAAGTCGTTTGGATGGCATATGCCGACCGAGGAATTAGTTTACGAGCGATTTACAGCAAGAAACCCTCGTATTATCGGATGTGAGTTGATTTTAATATTATTCTTGTACGAATAATTATCACTTTGGTATATTCTTCATCAATGAAATGCAAACCTTTTGCTGCAGACAGAGTATTAAACAATTGGTTCGTTCATGGTATTTAAAGCGAGTGACCTATAGATTACCAAGTAGGTTTGCTAGCTGAATTTGTTATAAAGGAACTCGAATCCTTCGTCATTGGTGACTTCGAATTCACCTTCGCGTACAGATCTACCAAGTCGACTTTTTTTAAATGTTTTATTCCGAGAATCGAACCACAAGCTTCGCGCAGAGATGAGGCCCATAGGCTAGTTATGCTTTTTGTCCAAGAGACACATAGCGGGAGGAACAACTGCATCTTAACACAAGCAACGACTGGGATCTTTATGTTATTTTGATATTGCTATATAAAATAAATAAAGACAACTAGGGGATGGGCCCGGATATCCATGAGCCATTTTGGTTCATTATTAGAATATTTCCTTTCTTTTTCACCAGTCTTCCCATTCATCATTCCGCCTTATAAATTCGGCTCAGTGGCGGCAACCTCTTGCTCATCTCAAAACATGGAGGGAACATGCATGACGAAGACCAAGTGTATTCAAAGTGGAGGATCCGCCTACAGTACTTGCGGCCGAAATAATCGAGGAGTCTGTTGCATTAGTGAGTTGACATTAGCGAAAATAGCGTTGTAGTGAACCAATATGCATTACTTAGAAGCTGAAACTGTTTACTTTTTATCATTCACGAAGACGTGAGAATGTGCAGCTCAACCAGCCAGTCTCTGACCACATCCGCAAGAGTAACGTATTTCCAGAATCCTGGCTTTAGTTCTCCCTACAACAACCCGATTCACTGCGTGTTGACCATTTACCAGAAGAGCAACAATACTTGCCAGGTTAGTCGTACAGACTAAACTCGTCTAATACAGTAAAATACAAATAGATGAAAAAAAAAATCGTTAGCCTAAAAGATTGAACTTGATTTTAGTTGAGGATTGACTTTAAAAATTTGGAACTGGCTCAACCCAGTTACTCTGAAGAGTCGTACGGAAAATGTACAACGGACTTACTTAATTTGGGACAGAACAGCAGACTTCCTCCGCTGTGTGGGTACAACACAAACCAACACGGTGAGTTGCGTGGTTGAGATTTAATAGAGGCGGATGTTTTTTCTCAATGATTTTGGTTGGTTATTCCTTGAATAATCAACCTATGTTTTCATGATAATGGTCAACCTCTCCGATTCGGCTCAAAATTTTTTTCTGGACGTTTCATGATGTCCTGATCAAAAAAGGTCAATGTCCGTACGCCGCCCATTGTCCACGCCGTTTTTGGTAGTAGAAAATTTTCTAAAAATCTGAAATTTGGGTCAGGGGTCTGTTCCCAGCCGAGATGGGTCCTCGAAACTTTTCAGCCCGATCGGACCAAATTTGGAGGGGGTAGGGGTTTTTGAAAAATGGATTTTCGAGATTTTGGGTGATTTAGGCAAGTGGGGTGTCATTTTCCACTAAATTTCGGACGCTGAATCCAATAAATGGGTCCCAGAACAATTGGCATCCACTTGAAGAAGTAATGGGTCAAATTGGGTATTTATTACCCATTTTGAATATGTGTTTTCGGGATTTCTGCTACCTAGGCGAGTAGGGGTAATTTTCCACTAAATTTTGGACGCTGAATTCAATAAAAGCGGGTCCCAAACGAATGGGCACCCACGGAAGAAGTTATGGGTCAAATTGGGTATTTATTACCCAATTTGGATTAGGTTTTCGGGATTTCTGCTACCATGCGTGGTGGGGTATCATTTTCCACTAAATTTTGACGGGCTGAATTCAATGATGTGGGTCCAGAACGATGTGGCACCCACGGGAATTTATGGTGTCAAATGGGTATGTATCCACCCATTTGTAGTTGTCAGTATTTCTGGTCCTAGGCGCTTGGAGTATCATATTCACTAAATTTTGACCCTGAATCGATTAGGAATGGGTCTGGGACCCGCCACACCCACTGTTTCTCCCATTCGGGGAATAACCAACCCGTGTGTAAGAATTTGCAGATTTTTTTAATATACTGTATCCCACCAGATGCAGTAACATGCACTTTTACCACATCGATCCTGAATTAAGATACGAATATTTATAAATTGTACCCTCTGAGTCGATAGCCAATGAAAAATTTACCTCCAAGTTCCTAGAAAGTTGAAAACCTGAGCTGAAGGTAGGCTCGTCTGAACTAATACGTACCTTCTCATTGCAGTCTACGTAGATTTCAATTCAGAGAGTAGTTTCCACCGAATTGCCATCGATACTTCCGGAGGAAACGACTCACTTTGGAACTTGAAAGTAACGCAAATCCCATGTAATAGTACTGACGAGAGAGGTGAGAGAAATTATTTCGTATGTTTGCTTTAACAACGCGAACCTAAATAAAACTTAGTTAATTTTTTATTTACAGCACCTTCCGGATGTTCGCAATATTTCAATGAAACTTCGGGCGACGTAACAAGTTTCAATTTCGGCACCGAAGCAAACTACAACCAAACCTCAAGTAATTATTGTTGGACACAAACGTGTTCAGATAACTATCGCATAACTTTAGACACTAACCACTTCACTAAATACATCAGTTGAGGAAAATATACTTTGTCCACAAAGCTAGTTGTGTGTTCGATGAAGTCATAAGAAGTAACTTCTTAATTATGTCAATAGGATTATATTAATATTCATCACCATATTCATAATTATAACGAAATTACTACTAATGTCTTTATTGTTATCCACGAATATGAACACGCTTAACTCCGAATTAATTACGTACCTGAATATATTATTTTCATTTGTATCTTTATGACTTTCGAAGCCCAACTTTTACAGATTGGACGAGACAAATCAACAGCCTCCACTACGGCGTCTGCGTCAAACCTCTGCCAGGATATTGTTCAATACTGTGGACGGCTAAGGAAAACTACTTTTCAATATCAAACCAAACGACACAAGGTATTTTACGTAGGCCTTGAACAATGGTATTCACAGTTTCCGTTACAATTAAGTAAAGAGCAAAATACGATTTGAAAAAAAATGCTAGACAAAAAAAAAAATAGTGCAATCATTGCAATTTATACTATATTTGGAAACTTGAATACTTTCTACATATGTAACTGTATGTGTACGTTCCTACAGAAGGAGAAACAACAGAATCGGACACAACCAACTGTCAAAACACCTACGTCCAAATACCTCAATCTCCTACATCCATGGGCACGAACACGACAGACAGACATTGTGGACTGTCATTCCCCGAAAATGGCATCCTAAGTGAGTGAGTCGAAGTAGCCGCAAATCGAGGCGAAAAGAAACGGGTCTGGTTAAAAGTGGCCAAAAACTATTAAAATTCACCAAGTTTTGAGGAAAAGAAAAACGATTTTAAGAAGAAAACGCGGATTTAAGTGAGACTAGTAGCTAAGAAAAAATCTGTAAATTTTTTGTAATTCACTAAACTTTTGACTTTTAAACTCACGACAAGGGTTTTTCAACATTGTCGGGATTTTTTTGCTAGAGGTGAAATTCAGGCGCTTGTTTCTAAATTGCTAAGAGCTCGTTAGATTATTGTCTTGATCTACATAGATTACCTGAATCCTAAAAAACCTAAATTCAGCGGTTCTTCGCAACGTATCACATTATTACTGGTCAGCAGACCGGCGAGAAATTGTATTAACAATTATGAAAATTCATAGCCATATTTTTTCATCAGTTTGAGAGATGAAATTTTCGTTTTTGTAAATCATCAAATTATTTAAGTTATAAGAATGAAGTTGAAGTAACTCAGCCACATTTACAAACTAAAAATGAAGCGAGCACCATGAAAGTAAAACGAGTAAATTTCGATAACAGACAAGACACACAGTCTTCATTTAACTTAAACCGATATATTGAGGACATATTATGTCCTCGTCGCACGTTACTTCCTATTGTTTAGTCTCAAATATTTTTGTTTCCTTGTAAATCGAAGCAAATGTTTGTTACGACCCCTTAAAATGAACCATATTCTGTTTCAGCTTTCGCGAGCCCATTCATACTTTGGGTTTTCACAAACTTGAACATCACAACGGACCGACACACACGAGGATTCCAGCTGAGTTACAAGCAGCTGCCATGCGTAGTTGACGGATAAAAACCCACGATTTCGTTCAACTTTTATTATTTCGTAAATATCGCCTAAATCGCTAGAACAATTCGTGTCATAGTTTAAATAACAACCAAATAAAAACACACAAACTCGACTGTACGCCCTAAAATCATAATTATGTAAAATACTGAACGTTTCCAATCGGACGAAAGCGTAATATTGTCGAGTTTGATATAGATAACTCGACTACGAAATAAAAATAGAACCAAATGAGCAAACAACTGATAAGTATTGTAAAAAGGAAACTATCGCGTAATGATAAATCGAGGATACAGTTGCAATAATTTTACCAGTGATTCAATTAATTTCTCCTCTAAAAAACCAATTTCTTTTTAAATTCTGGCATTTTGATAGTGATTTTAATCCTGCTCTCGAGTTGAGGTGAAAAAAGGAGCTAGATTTGACAGAGGCATCATGGTTTTATGGAAACCGTCTTGTTACTGAAATCAATATGGGAGTTCTGGGTCGAAAGGGGGTAATTTACGGCCAAATGGTCGTCTACAATTTAACGAGAGAATAATGAACAAACAATTCTAATGTTGATCTCCCAAAAAAATTATTTCAATTACTGCAGTTAATCTTGTTTAGCAATGCTCCCACTTTATCAGTTTCGCGCGCGCGCAAAAAAAAAATAAAATTAAATAAAATGCATGTTTCCGTAGATATAAATGAAAAGTTTCTGAGTTCAAAACACTCTACATCCATCGGAATTTTTCTGACCGTCGTGAACCTTGTGCGGTAGTCATCCTGTAGCATAAGACTTCTAACGAAAGAATTCATCACAGTGACGAAAATGGGAGGAGTGACGGAGTGGATAGCGCAGAGGCTTTTTTGTAGACTACTCTCAACAATTTTTTTTTTTTTTTTTTTTAAGAGAAGATGAAGGTGAAAAATCCTGACTAGTAGCAGCTCCGCTAGACCTTTTTTTGTTTTCAACCTCAATTAGAATAACCTAAGAAGAGCTCAAAAAGGTCATCTGTATTACCTGAAGAAGTCAGACAAAATTGGTTCTAGTAGATGGAGCGAGGGTAGATCATATCTTTGTCCAGTTTCTCTAAGGTACGCTCTCGCCGCTCTTTCTTGAACGACGGCGTCTCAGGTTCTACAAGCTTGTCTGCGGGCTATCTCGTCAAGTAGCCGTCGTGACGACCGACCGAGCGCTTCATGTCGTCGTACCACCGAGAGATTTTCGTGTTGGCTCGCAGGTCTTTAAAAGCGGAGCAGCCTTCAATGCTGTTGAGGACCCCAAAAACGGCCAAATCGGCCAGGTCTGGACGAGCTCCACCGTGGAAATCTGTGCCAAGAGTATTGAGAAGGCGAACCCAGATGTTACACGTGTCGTACAGTGACTCCCTCACGTCCGGCTTTAAATTGTACCTGGGAAACCAAAAGATTACTGAGGACATAGACAAATAACAGTGGCGGGTTTTATAACCCAACAGTCACATCCACTGGTAGCTTCCCAGAAGAACTCTCGCCCTCAAAAGACAAAGCAGAAAACATTCTGCAGAAAAATCGTTTTCTGAAAGCTAAAATACATAACCTCTAAAACCTAGCATTTAATCTAAATCTATAAATAAATTAAAATAATTAAGTAGGTAGTTGTTACGTGCAAGTACAAGTATTAAGTAAGTAAACTGCACGCTCCCCAATTAAGACATATTTCTGAGAACCTTTCAAAGAACCATGACGTTTCTTCAGGCAAATTTCTAGGGTCTAAAATTGATGATTTGAGGGAGGAGGAGGAGGGGGGGTTATAGTTAAAAAATGCGATACAAAAGCCTTAATTTTGTGAGCCCACGCTGATTTTTATGCAATGATTGAATATTTACAAAGATTTTAGGTAATAGTTAAATTAAAAAAAATGACTATTTCAAAATTAAAAATAACGATGAAGTAGCGAACAATTAAAGGAGTCGGAAACTACTGCACGCAATATCATAGTTTATAGACGGAAGTGAACCCGTAATTTTAGGGTGAACGACGTTTAGGTGCCGAAGAAGAATCCACAATCTAGTACAATTTTTGTGAGGATGCGTGTGCTGCAGCAGCACTAGTGACTAAGCTAGATTATATCAACTCACTTTTTCTGCAGCCTCTTCCCAAGCATCCACATTACGCTAGATCCTAGCTGGATGATTGAAGTCACTTCCCAGGGAGAAAAATTCTTGTCCCACTCACCAACCTACAAAAAAAAACATACAGGCAGAACATTTAAGCAAGATCTCAGCCATTGGATGTAATCGCCTGTTACCAACAACTGGTGTAAGCATATAAAATGACTACCCGGTACAGCTCTCAACCAAGGTTCATAGAAGTCTAAATGTACTTCTTTACATTTATCACCTATTTAACTCATTCATTACAAGCATCCCTTTGGTATTTAACCTGCATTTATCTAGCTTCTTGGTGAGACGGTGATCGGGTCTTTTAGGCCGGGCAATTTTAGGAGGAGGCGTACCAAATAGAAGTAACAATACAATCAATTCGTCTCTGTACTTTTATTTTTTATTATTCTTTTCTTCGTAAGAGTCTTAAAGCCAAACTAAACCGGAATTAAACCTTCGTTTCTGGCTGAATGGAAATCATTTTATCAACCATGGCGGCCTCGAAAAAGAATTAGAAAATCTATCAATTTTGTAACGACTACGATTTACCTCAGAAAACCATTCAAACGACTCAAGCGCCTCGGCTCGCGTCCTGTAAACGTTAGGGGACAACATGTGAACGAGGACGTTGTCGGCCCACCTTCGCCATTTCCTTTCACTCCTGAAAAGTAAATAAAATGACCATCCGTGAAAACAAACGAACCATCACTTCGTAGGAATCAACGACCACCATCACAATAACTTACGCAATAGAATCTTTGGATGATCCTTTAGGAATATCGCCGTACATGATGTGATATCTGTTCATTACTTCTTTCACTACGGCACCGTCGTCGTCCATGTATGCGATATTTGGATAATATTTGACGATGTCCTTCAATTTGTTGGCCGGATCGAAGAACAAAGTCCGAAGAACAGAAACTATGAAGGTGCTGTCGTTGAGTTGCTGAGAACATAAAGGCAATTAACACATACAGGTATATCTTTGAAATGTAAGAAATGAAATAACCTCCTAAAACCCCAGTAGGACTTACCATATAACCATCATCCGTTTTGATTAGGAGAATGGGAACTTTTTTGTACTCAGACCATTTCATTTGAGTTTTCCTTATAGGATTCACTTCTACGATGTTGTACTCAAAGCCGTAATAGTCGAGAAAAGCTCGAACTTTGCAACAGAAAGGGCACGTCGGGTACTGGAATAGTATGAGTTCTACTGACTTATTCGGGCCATGCACCTGCAACAGAAAGATCTGGTTAGTGTTTCTGTCATCTTCCTCCGACGTCACAAAAAAAAAATCCCTCCAAGTACATTTGTCTCATCCTGGATTCTCAGTAAGACCAGGTTTTTCTCTAGAGGATGTGAATCTAACATAAGATAATGAGATTACTCTGAAGCTGAAGTCTTTTTATTTCCCTTCATCTTTTATTCCTTCAATCATTAATTTTTTCCATTTACTTTCCATGCTCTGACCCTAGGCTAGGGAGGTGCTCTTTAGAACCGCCCAAGACCGCATCCAAATTTAATAGATTAATATTACTAAACTAGAAATAGATACACCTGGAATAAAGCATAAAATCAGTTCTCGATGTTGGGCCTAAACTGGTTAACCAGTCACCATATTATCCTTTCTTATTTATAAAGCTGACAGAATGGAAAACAAGACACAAATAATATCGTATACCTTACGAGAAACCCTATGGGCCGGAGCTTCTTTCCACACGACTGGCAAACCCTCACCATCCGAATTGAGGATAGCCTCCTTCAAGCCGTTCCGTTGGTAATAGGAATAGACGGCTCCTGCACTCCCGCCTATGGCGGTAGTCAGAAGTAGAGTTTTCAATTTGGAACTCTTTGGTGGCTCTTTAGCAGGTGCAGCGGACTGGAATCGACGCGGAGCACGAGGGGCGACATTTCTAGCAGATTCAAATAAATTTGACGACTTGGATGCCAACGAGAACCGAAGATACTTCAAAACACCGGTCATTTCGACGGAATTATTTCAAAAAATTCTACAACTGAGGTACAATTGTAGATTCACATCAAAGCTGCGTCAATCGACTACAAAATTACCATTCCTTGCACGTCAGATATGGTCGAATACAGGTGAAGAACGAAAGAACAAGAACCCGAGAAGTATCCAAAACTCAACCTTCGAACATGGTCAACTGCAGATGAAGGCTGACGATGTGATAAGATAAGGAGAAAAAAGGTTGTGGTGGTACGAAGGATCCTGCAGGTGACCCAAGGATTTTGGTGGGATTCCGAGGAGGACAGATTCCAAGAGACCGCACTTTCTACGGACATTTGAGGATTCAACACTGGTCCCCAAATGTCCGTAGAGTCGTTGATGCACAAAACAAGAAATCTGCTGTTTGGTGTTGGCCCGCGTTTAACCATTTCGGTCCAGTTGGGTAGTAGAGCTATTCAGCTTTGAGTGTATGAATTTCTTTTCTACTCTACGCTGAGGAGACATTCACTTTTGAGTCTAATTTCAATCAAACAAAGTATGAGCTCTACTATGTCGGAAACTTCAGTACCTACTTACCTCCTCCATAGTTCAACCACACGGACATGAACATCTGAAATCGACCTCTCTCTCACGTCATGAGAAAAGTGTTATAATTATAATAAAACGTATTAAACCGAAACCTGGAGGAAGCTTATGAAACATTTTTGAGTGGACTTTGAGATTATTTTAATTTCGGATGATTTTTTTTAATTAGTTAGAGAAAGGAACAATTAAAAATCTTACTTGAAAATGAAAAGGTCAAAATGTTTCTTTCACATTGCCTTTGTCACTTGCAGTAAAACAGGTTTGCCTAAAAACTCGTTCACAAGTTCACATTCATGGTTGTTGAAGTCGAAGCTTGGATGGTCACAATTCTGGGACTAGGCTTCGAAAACGCGGATTTGTCTTGATTTGTTTGATTTTTCGCGATAGAAACCGATAAGCTAGTTAATCTGTCGCGTTATTCAAATTCCTCCTCGCTACCCCGGTTATTGCGGAATCCCGAAGCAGTGGTGAGATGAAACGGTTATGATGACCAGCCTCTACCCTCGTACTTGTGAGAGTATAATATTTTAAACTCTCGTTTTCCTCCTGAATTTTGTGCGCGACTGATTTCATCTGGAAATTCAACTGTCATTTCATTCGGCGTCTCGAGTCTTCTCCTCGTCATGATCAAATTGTTTTCTCTCAAACAACAGAAGAAAGATGGGGAGTCGACACCTAAGGTTGGAAACCAGAAAAAAGCGTCCGCAGCTCAACTCAGGATCACCAAAGGTTTGTTTGGCCCTAAAATATTATTGTTGAATTTTAATTGACAATTCAAGAAAAAATAATGCGTTCTGCTGTACTACCTATAGCCGTGGAGGTCATCAACGTTTCCACTTACTTGAGATTGGTTAATTATGATAAGGCAAACCACTTTGCTGATAAGTCGCCTGAAGGCGATCAAATAATGGTTCTATTTTTGATCAATGCTGCGATTAGTTTACGTGTCTTGGCTTGATGACAACTAGAAAGACACGATTGGGTAACGCGTGAATCATCATGGTAGTCCAAGCTTCATAGGAATCAAGCCTGTTCTTTACTTCCAGGGCTGAATCCTTGTCTGGGGTTTCATTTCTATGTTACCCTATGGAATGTTGTGCAGATGCTTTTAATGTTGAGTCAGAGAGGTGGTTTACAGTCAAATTTATCGCAGCTTGGGGACTCATACATTCATGGGATGCATCGGATGATAGATTAGTTTTCTGTGCTCACCAAGTTTAAGAATGGGAATTTGGAGTCGATTTTTTCGGATTTGTGCAATTTGAGTATATTAATTAGGGTAGATATTCATGGTCATCATGGGGATCTTCATGGCAGATGACCATGCTGTTGCTGTTGAGAATTGGCTCAATGCCGAGCAAGCGTTTTCGTGTGCGGCAGAGAAAGCCGTGCGATTCGTTGATGACGCAATTTCCATTTTTGCTGTATGTTTGAGCCCAAAAGGACAGTCATTTGACCACGCCCACACCTTTACATATGAATGGTCCTAGTTTTATGGAGTAGCACCGAGCTGTAACCCACATTAGGGGTGTGTTTCACTATAGCCCCCGATTTTCAGAGCCAAATCGTAACTCAGTGGAATCAATTCCTGCGGCCAACCCAACGAATTCATTGCAGATCTGTCGTTGAAGGTCCAAGCATTCTATCATCCACTTGAAAGGCCTATTTTACGATCCATTCAGGCTGGGCCCCAGGTAGGCTCGGAGCTACTTGTGTTATTTGGGACCCCCGTGAGGGTGCATGGGCCTAGTGATCCAACGGGAAATAACAAATTCAGAGACTGATGTCAGTACGTTGATGGTCCTGCGTACCTTAAGCCTCACGTTGATACATTATTTCCCTCTCGTTTTAGACGGAATTATCTACAAAATGTGGATTAACGTGTTGAATTTACACAGTGGCTAAATTGTCGCCTTGTGCGATGCAGTTCCTTCTAATCTAATCCCAAGTTTACTTCGTATTCAACGCTCTATTACAATGTTGATGTTGATTATAAATTACTCGTCATTCAGCTCCAGACATTGAGGTTGCAAACCATGTTTCATAGCTTTATCCTGGATTTTTGTTGACGCACAGAATCTTTGGCTAGTGCCTCAGCGATTCTATGACCTTTGCCAATTTTCTTTATCTTCTCAAAACCAAATCGATTTAAAATTGTGTTGATTTACACCTTTGCTATCCCGATCTATATTGCTAACGCAATACCAGAGCTAGTGAGTGCCAAATGTTGGAAATATTGGCTGCCAAGGGCATTGCGAGCATAATTTTATGGATATTGTGATGTAATCAAATTTGAATCTGGAAATTGAGCTAAAGACCACAGACAGACCCTGAGACAACCTTTTTGTGTTGTGGCCCTCGCATGTAGCTATCATGTCACTTTTGTCTGTTTCTTATTGAACCTTGTCTCTTTGCTCATCTCCCTAGTTCATTTTCTCGTATCGTTCCAGTATCCTTTTGGTTGGTTATTCCTCGAATAATCAACCTATGTTTTCATGATAATGGTCAACCTCTCCGATTTGGCTCAAAATTTTTTTCTGGACGTTTCATGATGTCCTGATCAAAAAGGTCGATGTCCGTACGCCGTACGTTGTACGCCGTCCATGTTCCGCGCCGCTTTTGGTAGTAGAAAATTTTCTAAAAATCTGAAATTTGGGTCAGGGGTCTGTTCCCAGCCGAGATGGGTCCTCGAAACTTTTCAGCCCGATCGGACCAAATTTGGAGGGGGTAGGGGTCAAAATATGTTTTTTGAAAAATGGATTTTCGAGATTTTGGGTGATTTAGGCGAGTGGGGTGTCATTTTCCACTAAATTTTGGACGCTGAATCCAATAAAATGGGTCCCAGAACAATTGGCACCCACTGGAAGAAGTAATGGGTCAAATTGGGTATTTATTACCCATTTTGAATATGTGTTTTCGGGATTTCCTGCTACCTAGGCGTAGTAGGGGTATCATTTTCCACTAAATTTTGGACGCTGAATCCAATTAAATGGGTCCCAGAACAATTGGCACCCACTGGAAGAAGTTATGGGTCAAATTGGGTATTTATTACCCAATTTGATTATGTGTTTTTGGGATTTCTGCTACCTAGGCGTGTGGGGTATCATTTTCCACTAAATTTTGGACGTTGAATTCAATGATGTGTGTCCCAGAACGTTTGGCACCCACCGGAAGAAGTTATGGGTCAAAATGGGGATGTATCCACCCATTTTGTATGTGTCAGGATTTCTGGTGCCTAGGCGTGTGGGGTATCATATTCCACTAAATTTTGGACCCTGAATCGATTGGAATGGGTCTGAGACCCGCCACATCCACTGTTTCCCCCATTCGAGGAATATCCAACCCGTGTGTAAGAATTTGCAGATTTTTTTTCTTTTCGCGATGATCTGTGTTCCCTCGTGTTTTCTATTTTACACAACTGGAAAAATATGATGCACTGACTGTAATAGTATGTTCTTCAGTGTCAATATAATTTTACCCTGGACCCGTTTCATTGTAGAAACTCTAATCTTCTTTATTGTCATTTTTCAGACTTGAACGAACTAAATCTCCCGAAGACCTGTAATACCGAATTCCCTGATCCTGATGATCTTCTGAATTTCAAGCTTGTCATCTGCCCTGATGAGGTACGCATTTGATTGATCAGTCACAATGGTCTCTCCCATCTATAGCTATCATATAACTGCGTCTGAATTTTTAGGGATTTTATCGAGGAGGAAAGTTCACCTTCAGTTTCAAAGTGGGTCCTAATTACCCTCACGAGCCGCCTAAAGTGAAATGCGAGACCCAGGTATATCATCCCAACATCGATTTGGAAGGCAATGTGTGCCTCAATATTCTCCGAGAGGATTGGAAACCAGTTCTAACTGTTAGCGCTATCGTCTATGGGCTTCAATATTTATTTTTGGTGAGTGACAAGTATACAATTTTGGCTGGGAGTCTACAATTTACAAATACTGCTTCGGAATGATTAGTTGACCTTGTGATGAAAGAAAAATTATTTGAGTTGCTCTCAGAGCTTAAAATTTTGCTGTCTTGCCATAGTCTGTGTCACAAAGTCACAAGGAAACAGGGTGATTCAGTTGCTGATTTAGTCGTGATTCCGGTCTTGCAGCCTGACTTTTTCTTCAGGCCTGGCGTTGCCTAACGTCATCAATGACAGTGCACAAGAGTGTACCATCTTATATTGTCAACAGTAGTACTGTATGTGCTGTTTTTTCGATGCAAACTACTGTTTGGTTCTAGAGCTTAACGAAAAGTTTGTTTTGATGTAGAAACAGTATTTTTATCACCGTGTCATATTTTTAATTTTTCTGCAGAAGTAAATGCTGATTTTCACTGATGATGGGGCCCCTAAGAAAGTACACGTTACTGCGGAATTTACATATTTTTCTAGATTGGTATTGTGCCAATAGTTTTACCCTATTTAGACAAGATTGGGGAACGAAGACTTAGTCTTCCACCCTTAAATCAGTCGTGACGTGTGTTTCTTCTTCGATTCTAATTTTGGCCATTGAATTCCACAGGAGCCCAACCCTGAAGACCCATTGAACAAAGAAGCTGCCGAAGTGCTCCAAAACAATCGAAGAGTTTTTGAGACCAACGTTCAAAAAGCAATGAGGGGTGGCAACGTAGGAAATGTGTATTTCGAGCGTTGTCTCAAGTAACAAGCCTCGGAGGAATAAAGGGGAACACCACCAAAGGGCTGTTATTAAGAAAATAATTACAAAAAAGAAAAAAAATACAAACTAATTATTACGATACAAAAAAAATGTGATCAATTTTCGGAAAAAGAAAAAAAACAATCCTTTCTCTATCTTGCATTTGGTTGTGGAGCAATTCCTGCACTCAGTAGCCTGTTTGTACGATACTATTTGTTTAGCGGTGGTTTGGGCGACGTGATACGTCAGGTTGACGGTTCTTCCATTTTTGTTTACCAACAGGTTGGGTTATCTCGCTACTGCCTTGAATTCTCCAATCAGATCAAAGCGCACGTCACAATCTTTCGTAACACTTAATTGCTGCTGAGCTCACCCTAGTCCTCGTTATTCTCCCTTAACTAGGTTTTGAACGCGTTTGGTTGATGCCTAGCCCATGTAAAGTATTGCAATCACCTCATCCTAGCTTCTAGATATCGTTTTGAGTGAGCTTTTTTTCTATAATGGAGTCTGAAATAAAGGTGGTGGTGGTGATATAGGAGATTGACACAAAGGAGTGTAGTTCAAATTTGTTCTGCGATCTGAATTTCTTCCGACTCGTCTTTGGGTTCTGCGTCACTAAATTGAGACTTATACGTTGATAAAATAAAAATGCTGTTCAATCTGTCGGCTTGTAATCATAATGAGCAGCTCAAAATGCATGCTTGGACTAGGATAGCTCTTATGTTTCATTACTTTGACCACCATCATCTATATCTGGAGTTCAATTAGCTTCTCTAGGACGCCGCCAACGAGGCTGAGAGAGTATAACTGGGAATCCCAATAACAAAGTGCAGCCCTGCGTATATTATTCCCACTCGCCCTGACAGATTAACGAGCTGAGGCAGTCCCAAGAGATTTTTTGATATCAAGTAGTATATTTGTGGTAGTAAGGTAAACAGTTGAATGGAATGCGCTCAGACAAACGATAAGCTTCCAACCCTCCAGAAAATATATTTCCTACAGGTTCGGGTCAAACAAGACCTCTGGCGATCGCTGGAACCTGCAACCATTGGTAAATCCCAATTGCACAGTCATGCAGGTCGTCCGCCATTATCCTTGTCATACTATATCTCTCTAAGCTCAGGTTCTGCCCACAACTCGTGGCTCCCTGTTGCCTTTAGTCAAGACTGTGGCCTCTATGACAAAGCCTGCCTGGCCAAATTTCAAGGGTCCATCAACCCAATGTCATCTGGTCTTATCCCTCTATATAAATGAACTGTGAAGTAACCCTGACTCTAACACGCTCCCACGAATGACTTTGTCGATGGACATTCAACACACAACAGCTCCAAAAAAAATGACAAATCCAGCTGCTGATTTGAACTGGCTGTCATGCACCGCAGTGATATTGACCTCACCTGTTTTCCTCCCATGATTTGGACCGCTTCTTAATTATTTCTAAAATCTTTTCATATCACCATTGCAAAAAAAATCTATGGCCACAATCAATAACTTTATATTTCAACAATTATGATGCGACGAAACTATTTTTTAGGTAATTCACTTTCCTCCTGCTTGGTAGCTGATCAAAATAATCGTTCTAACTTGTTATTTATTACGGTCGATTTTTTTTTGACGCCGCAGAAAACGAAACTATTTAAAATGTAATAGCGATGTAAGTACAACTTCTTTTCTCATCCTCTGATTTTGTATGTTTTTACGAGGCTCCAACTTCAAGCTATATATTATTTAATTTGTAATTTGGGTCTTTTGCTTTAGTTCTCACGACTTTGACCGCGTTGCAAGAGGAATTTGTTGGTCTTAGATTAGACGGTTATTAGAATTTATGTAACGTGAACACTATGAAAAAAAATTAATAAACATGAAAATTCAAATAAAATGCTGTTTTGTGAAGAGGCGCCGCGTTTGGGTGACCTATTCAAGTCTCTAGGGGCGCAAGTGTGATGGCAGCTGGTGTTTCTACAAGATGGCACACTTGCTCAGTTTGGAATTGAGAGGCGACGCGCTGGCGGGACCGCCTTTCAAATTCGGCCCCATTCCGCGACTTTTGAAAACTTGGAACGAGCACTCGAGATTCAAGTCGATGGACATGATGGCACCCGCGTTGTCCAAGTCCGGTCGGAACCCGGGAGCGGAAAATATCGTGACTACCTGTCGTTTTGTACTGAGTTCGTAACCGTTGACGCACACTTCATGCGATCGGCAAATCAGTTCGAAATCGTTGATCGCGAGAAACTTGGAGACGACGTCCAATCCGAAGGTGTAAGAGGAACCTCGATCGTTGCCGCCCCATTCTGCCACGTCTTTATCCGGATCTGACCTGTGAGGAGCAGTCGAAAATCTCTACTCGAGCTTTTCAAGGGGAAAGCAATAGCCGAGCCACTCCGCTAAGAGCAAAGCTACAGTTGCGCTAGCATTATAATAGACCTACAGTAGCTCATATACTCTGCCTTCTTGGTTGGCTGTGGAAGCCCCTCTGTACAAATATCTAACAAATCTGGCCGCATCTATTTCACTTAACAACTTTTTGAGCCTTTGTCTCTCCTGTCTTAGGTTTCTTCCTTACATACTACTTTACTTTTTTGTAGCAGACCCTCAAATAGAATAGCGTAGGAACTCCCGAGTCCAACGAATTTCGATTCATCGTACCACAGTAAATCTCGGAGGAGCCCGTATTCTGGGATGTCCGTAGGTCTCATAATCCTCTTTATTTGCTCCAAACTGCTCAATTCAGGACTTAGCCCACCATGAACGCAAAATATTTTCTCGTCAACAACGGCAGCGATTGGCAAGCAGTTGAAAACATCGTTGAACGTCTTCCACAACTTGACACTGTACCTGAGGGATTTAAATCAGACATAGGGCGCACAGTTTGTGATTCATTGAAATGAAACGATGGCAGATCTGAAATGTGAATATCTCTTTGTGCCTGACGTTGCCCCACGTACCTTTTCTTACATTCTTCGTAGAAACCGAAAATTCTGTTGACGCTGGAACTCTCGTGATGTCCTCGAAGCAAGAAAAAGTGGTCGTGCAGTTTCACCTTGTAGGCCAACAAAAGGCACATCGTTTCGATGGATTGGCCACCAAAGTTGACGTAATCGCCAAGAAAGAGGAAATTCGACTCAAACTGTCCGTACTCTAGAATGCGCAAGAGGTCAAGGAATTGACCGTGAATATTACCGACTATTTTCAACGGAGCCTCTAATTCTAAAAGAATCGGCTGGGACATTATCACTTCGCGAGCTTTGAGGCATAAATTGCGAATTTCAGCGTCGGCCAGTTGAGAAGTTCTGTTGGGTCGACTAGAACGAAGTTCGAGAAGGCGGGGAATTATGGAGTCCAAATTCAATTTGTCTCCATCGGCCATGCCGAGTTGTCAATATTAGCGGAGGAACACAGGGCTTACAGGTATTAGTTAAGCATCTCTTGGTTGTAAGGAGTGATGATAGAAGGTCGCGTTGCTTGGTAAGAGGGACTCTTTATCAAATTATGATAGAAGTCGCAATGATTTTCAAATGATGATAGGCGAGAACAATCAATATTCACGTTCCCACAATTTCTCGTAATCTACCTTACAAATCATCATGGAAGAAAGAGAATTATTCCCAACCTCTTTTTTCTGTTGCGGAAGAAACATTCTTCAATGGAAGATTTATAAGTTTGAGGGAAGTAAAGGGGGACAAGTGAGTATGGCTTTGGGAGCGATTTTTTAATATGAGGGCGCACACATTTCCACTCTAGTGGCTTTGCGTCAGCCAAAGGCTTTGCACCTAAGTAGCAATGTCATATATCAAAATCCACAATCCGTCTATTCACTGTAGAAGCCCAAGAAAAGCGCGTATACCCAGAAATGTGACATGAGCAATACAGATTTATCTACATCTATTGCGCACTTCTCAGGTAAGCCATGGCTTCGTTGATTCCCACTGCATGGAGCTAACCACGTATGACTCATCATTGCCTCACTGCAATGGGTGGAATTAGGCTCAGTACCACAACACACAAGAAAAACTTGCGACGTACCAGCAGGCACACAAGTAGCGATCACGACGGATACTGCTTATCTTGGGAGATTTAAGATGCATACAGATCTGAATGGATAACCACAGAATTTTTCGTCATATAAGCGTAGACTCCAGGTTCAAATCAGAGTGACCAAAAGAATAAGATGAGGCTCGGACCCTATAGTGACCATGAACGTGAGACCTCTCAGCGATCAAGATCATCAGAATCTGAAAAACGTCTGTGGGGAAAAATAAAAAGTGAAACGTTTCACACCTCAAACGGCTTCGAAAGTATTTTGCATTTTTTCAATACTTTAGGCAGGCTTGAGGTGCAAAATATGTTATCCCGTCGCTCCTACTTCATTAGACTCCTTAAAGAAGTATTGACCACTTATTGTTCAGCGTCACGTAAAAGTCGTTTTTAAGAGCCATCTTCAATCATAATTCATAATAGCGTGATGCAGCGAGGGGGCATTCACACGTCGCTTTTATTACAATACAGAGACACAAACAGATGGAGATTGAGAAAGAAAGAGAACCAATTTACAATCAATGTTATGTTAAATTGACACCCTTATTAAAGGAAAGAAAAGCAAAATTATACTAGTCACTACAGATGACAAGGACATTTAGATTTCGCTTACACACACCATGGTACAGGGTTTTGAAAAAATATTTTTATACGTTGCACAGGGGGACAAATGGAAGACTACGGTATAAGTAACATCAAATAGAAAAATATCACAGTGACACGTGAACATAGGTTACCTATGATTTTTTGGTGATGTATGCCGACAACTTGGTAGCGGCCCCAAAAGCAAGGGTACATTTGGCATCTTCACTCAACTTCAAACTTCTCTTCATCATGGAAGTCGGAGCTTAAGATCTAACCATTCTGCGTTGAAAGGAATACAAATTATTCCAGCGAGCGTCACGACTTCTTCTTATTTGCGCCAAATGAGAGAGATTCGCGGTCAAATTCCAACGGTAGGATCCCCAAGTCTCCAGAAAACCTGTTCTTAGCAACCTGAGAATGGATGAATATTCCATATTAGCGAGGGTTCTTTCATGGGAGCAAAGATGATTTTGATTGGAAGGTGATATATATTCATTGATTCCCAAAGGGTTTTGTCAAGCTAGTTGGTGGCAGAGAAGCTGCTTGGATGTTGTTGCAGCAAGTCAACTCTGATGATAACCAGCTGCGTTTTGTCTACTCGCACACACAAAATTTGATTTTTGCACCTCTTCTCAAATGCAGAGAAACCTGAATATGCGACTGATTTGATTATTCTTCCATAGTTTTAGATACAGCTCACGCTACAGAGGGTTTCCTTACCTGCAAATATTTTTTGATTTTTAGACCCGAGTTGCTGAATTTATTTTGAATGATGAGGACATTATCGGCTTCTTGCGAGGCTTTAGCTCCACCGAAGATTGAACTAGTCGTTAGCGACTCGCCGTCCCTTTCTTTTCTCGGATGAATGACGAGAGTCACATGACAATTGTGGGTCGAGGCGAAATTTCTGAACGCTCCAATGAGTGCGTCCTGCCGATAAAACCTTCGCAAAAAATTACTCTGAGATCCAGTATTTTTATTTCAGAATAAAATGTTCTAAATTGGGTTATGGGCTCAAGACACGCCCGGATTTGTTTACTGACCTGTCAAGGAAACCACTTTCGCTGGTTGAGAGACCCAACATGAACTGCACGTTGTCTATTATCACGTGCGCCACATCGTGCACGTAAGCAGCGTGTTTCACAGTCTGAAAACGACAAACGTTTTTATGTCGGTTGGTAGAAGTATATTAAAAGGGGAGAGAATGGATCTGACTAACCTCCATGACAGTGTCCAACTCCTGTTGTCCGTAGAAAGTCATGAAATACACGGGTAAGAGGGCGAACGAATCAGCCCATTCGTCGAATTTGTCGCGATTCTTCTGAAGAGGAAAGCCAGCCATTTGTTGGAGCATCGTCCGGGCCAAACGCTGGTTCCGAATTTCAAAACTTCCCCACAACGTCGTCACCTGAAAGCGTGATATATATTCAAGTATAATTCCGATCTACACTGAGTGGATACCTCGTATTTCTGAAAGCATAGTATCAACTGCCGTCCGATGAATGCAGGCGTGATTATTTTTCTGATCAACCATGAACCGAAAATACCCTATTAAATTGCGAAACAAATGTGTAACTCGTATTTTCAGGAATGATGCACGGGAGGACCTTTAACATTTAATGAAATATTCATCATGGTTGAATCAACGGTACTCTGCACAAACGCTGAATTTATTCACAGCATTTCCTTGTCTCAGTTCCAAAATTGTGATCAGATTGCGGAGGTTTTGCCATAAATCTTCTCCTTTCAGTTTTCATCATAATTGGATCAACAGTACGCTCTGCAAATGGCGAATCTTTTGACATTTCCTTGCCAAAGCGATAACTACCGCAATCATTTTGTTCCTATGTCAATCAAACTTTCAGAAATGTTCAAATTCAGTTCATCTAGAGCTTTTGGGTTACTTTTCTTCAAATTTCGTAAATATCGGCAAGATACACAATTTACCTTTTGCATAGCGAGATCAAGAGAATATTCGCTCATGAATGTTGTTTTCCCTGAACCAGTTGGTCCAGTCAAAATGGTCAGTTCCCCTCTGCGATGCCCTTGCAAAGTGGCATTTAGTTCAGGAAACCTCGTCCACTTGATTCCACTCGCCTAAAAACGAGAAAAAGAAACGTTTGATCTCTTTTATCATATCATATTATCATATTTATTTTGTAAATGAGGTCTTATAAGTGAAACACCATTGGACTCTTATCCTTAACATAGGCCTAGGATATGACTGAGAAGACCATTTCAATTACACAAGCGGTCGGATTTTACCTGGTCTGAACAGTAGAGTTCGGTCAATAGATCATCTCGAAGCTGTTGAAAAGTGACTATACTGGAGTGGGACATGGCTTTACAGTTAGTGATGGATTCGAGGACTCCTCCATGACTCTTGTGAGCCTCGAATGCTGATTTGTGTTCCTTCATAGGCCTGCAGAGAGAGGGAGTCGATTCGGTTAGCGAAGGAACATACAATTTGCAGGTGAGGTAGGGACCAGCAGCGAAATTACCGCTAACATCAATGCAATATGCACAAGTGCATACAATTAACGGATGTTCATTCAGCGTCTAGGCATGTACCTGCCTATCTGTCGGTCAATTCGAAAAATATCAAACATTATTGGAAAATTGTTGGTAGCGAATCGATTAAGCCACCTATTTTTCGGATCATCAAATTGAAATCTCACCTGATCAGGTGGCAACGATCAACCGACAGCTTTCGAGCAAAGAGGCGAACGTTATCCCACGACGTGACGTCACCGCCAAACCACAGCAGAAGCTTCTCGTATTCTTCCAATAACGGAAGGACGGATTGCGGGAGAGAGAACTGACCTGAAGGAATTCAATTAAGTTACTTGATTGAATAGGCTTTTTTAACACTACATCATAAAGTCAATCGTTTTTAAGCAGTTAAAAAGGGGAAGTAGACATAAATGATAAAGCACCGTCCTAAGCTCTATGGAGGAGGGCATAACGTTCGATGAAGAGTCACATTTGGAACGCAACTGGATACCTAGTGACGACCTGGACAAAACTCCCAAGTATCAGAGAAAAATTACCATTTATCATCTGTCCAGACTGTAAGCACAGTAATAGCACAGTAATCAAAAGTTAGTGACAATTACACTTGTCATTGTTGACAAGCTAGAAAAACAGATGATTGAGAATCGCGTTGCCATTTATATTAAAATTATTATTATATAAATATTTAAAACGTGCTATTGAGGTTCCTGATCCCCCCTCCTCCTCCTCCCTGAGTAGACTCCAAATAATAATAATAAAGCAGCCGGTTTAGGGTCATCTTAGGACCATTTTAGGATCCCCGCACAAGTTCGTGCATTCGCAAAAGAATGAAAGTCTACTCACCATGAGGCAAACACACAATATCCAGGTTTTCTAACTGGTAGAGAGACAGTGCGAGCAAATCTCTCAAAGTAGGAACAATAATGGCAGTTTTGGCTTGCGCCGACTTGTCAGAGTTGAAGCGGACGATGCCCGCTGCTGATGAGTGAGGGTAGCAGTCTTCAGTCAGATCCGAATTTATAGTTTTGAAGCCAGGCACAGTCTTTCCTTCGAGCGAAGTGAGTGGCCAGTACAAATCGTGGCTTCTTTCGTCGAGCATCACGTGTTGATTTTCGAGGACACTCCAAGGAAGATCCTGCAAGCAAATTCAAACTACTATAGCTAATTTTTTTTCTTCAGTTACAACAATCTCACGATGAAAGACTGTTGACTGCACCTCACCTCTAGTTCCAGCCTCCGCAAAACTGCGGCTCGAGAACCGTCGTCCACATCACCGATTGGCAGCAGGTGCTTAGAAACCTTTTTCCAGCTCGTTGCCCCACTTATAATGCTACTATCCTCCTCCAAATGAGTGTGCATCAGCAGTGAAGAATCATGTAGGAAAGGTTCCAATTGCTCCCAAGATCCCGATCGGTTGCAGCCGTAACAAATGAAATATCCTGGAATCGAGGCAATCTTTAGCTCATCTCAACAGTGCAATTACTCAGATCGAAGGTAGTCAAATAAAGCGAATGCTACCTGTGATCTTGTTGATGAACATCTTAGACAAACCATCGCAAAAGACGCAGTCCAAACTGATGCAGGCGAACCCATCTTGGAACGCACGCTCACACTTCAAAAGAGTTTGTTTGACACGAGAAATTGATACGAAATCGTCAAAGTGAGTAGCTACCTTCTTGACTTGAGTCGTCAGAGTACTTTGCGCTTGGATTGAACAAAATATGCGGTTACAACGAAGAGTAATTTTGGTCGCCCCAGGTTTGCTAAATGTTCTCAAACAACTGCGTAAGGTGTCAGACAAGTATCGAGGGAAAGTGCGCGCCAAATACATAACGCAATCATTGAGCCTCGTCTCATGTACTGTTCCTTATATAAGACCCTATATATTGTACATATAGATATTATGTACCAATGCTTTTTTGCTTGATATGATACAGAGCCTAAACAGAGATGCACGTTATCACGAAAATTGAAGAAATTTTGAGCGCCAATCCCAGAGTGAATTGGATAAAGTTTGTCCATAGAACAGCAAGTTTGATTAGAAGGAGAAGAAGAAGAAGAAGATGAGGAAATATCAAAAGCTGTTGCACATCCTACGGATATATCCGTAAAATTCTGCAGTCTGATTCCCCGATCAAACTACGACTGGGTATGAAGACCAAATCAATCGTGTACGTACGCCAACTAGGCATTAGGTGCGTGTAAAAAATATTAATTTTTTGATTTGAAAGTCATTGTTATCCTTCTAGTCTCTAAAAATTGTCTCAAGTCAAGAAATAATTTTCTTTTATCATTCTCGCGATTGAATATATTTATGTTTTATCTACCTCTTTGTCGGCATTGGCCTCCTGATTGAAGGTTTTTCATAGCTTTATTAACGCATGTCATTGACGATTTTTGATAATAGGTACATCACATTACCACTTTCAATCTATAGTGTTATTCATGTATAGCCAAGAATGAAATCATTCGCGACGAGGTTGTGGAAACCCATTTCAATGAAAAACGGAGGTATACCGAGAGAGTCTATTTCCACGAAAATAATGAGAACACTAGTTAAATCAATTTCAAAAAAGGTAGATAGATTCTCATTTTGACCCCCTCCCCTACCTCCAAATTTGGTCTAATTGGGCTGAAACGTTTCGAGGACCAATTACAGCCAGAAACGGGTCCCTGACCAAAATTTCAGGTTTTCCAAAAAATTTCTACTACCAAAAACGGCGTGGACGGCAAACTGACACTAGCTTATTTTGATCTAGGCTCCTTGAAACACACAGTACAAAATTTTGGGCCAAATCGGAGAGATTGACTTTCTACATGAAAACATAGGTTGATTATTCAAGGAATAACCAACAAAAACAGGACTGTTCGTTTTCTTTTGACTGGGGAGTATGAAACAATCAGCAATGAAGAGGGTGTACGAGGGAGGTACATTGACAGAAAAACCTGATCAGGTGGTCTCGTTTTTAATCCTTAATAACGTGAGTTAATATTTTATTCAGTAGGGATGGCGACGGTGTCCGTTCCTTTGGCTTTTTTAAAGAGAGCAAGGGCTGCTTTGAAAGGATTCTTGATTTTCAAAGTGAACATTGCGTGTTTCTCGAGCTGCTTAAATCCACCCATTGTGATCTGCGCTCCCTTGATTTCGAGGCATTTGAACTGAATAACTGCTCCGGTAGTGGATCCCACTTTGAATTCGATGTTTGAGCAGGAAGTGAAGGTACCGTCTGGAGCAACTTCAGATTGCTGGTTGAAGCAGAATTTCAAGAAGGTCAGAGAGCCAGGAATGCTGCCACAGACGTGGTCATCCCTTTTCACTGAGGACGGAATAGTAAAATGTTATAAGGTCAAAACTGTGGTTGTGTTAGAAATATGCCTCTCAAAGTAATCAATATTGAGCCCGTCATTGTTGAGTATCAATAAAATTCTGAACCAATTTTGATCCAAAGTCTGATGGCAAGTTTGTGTGCGATTTTTGACTACAATTATTACAAGACAATAATTAATACTGCGACCAACATAACATTTATAAGAATATTCCTCCAAACTGGAAAAAATTGCATGCCCTTACCCAACACGACTTGCAGTGATAAATTGAAAGAAATTAAGATTTTTCCATGATAAAAGCTGACAGTGGTTTTTGAATAAGTTACTTACGATCAAATATCTTTTCAACAACGCTCTTGTCGTCCATATTGAAATTGATTGCGAGTTGATGGGTCTCACTCAGAGTCTCAGAGGTCAAGCAAGCTGAAATTTTGAAATTTTTGTTCAGTTGTACCCGTCAAACGCCATTATTTAGGGTTTATAAGCAGACTCGTACCAGTGTTGTCGAAGAATTTCAATTTGAAGCAGCAGGAACATTTGGAATCCTCGCATTTGCACTTGTTCTTCAGGAGATTCTTGAACCAAGTCCACGGGTTCCAAAGTCTTTTGAGATCGTCTGAAAAAAAAAGTCGGAAAATGGTGTTGAGAGTTTGTTTTTCTTAACCATCCTAAACACATGGGAGAAAATCAATTTATTGACTCGGATTCTGCAATCTTTTAGGGTGCGAAAAGTTGAACGATCAAAATTGAATCAATTTCTACAATCCAAAAATACAGAAACGACGCTTGCGCCATAAATTAGGGTCTTACCACCGTCGTCGAATTCAGCCACTTCCTCGATCAATGGGGCATTTTTCAACTCTGCTTCGAGGGCAGCAATCTGCTGTGGGGTGATTTGGACGTCTTTGGCCAGCACGATAGCTGAACAGCAGAGAATAGCGAGGGCGAGGAAGAGCTTCATAACGGAAACGCTGCAGGAATGTGGAAAATCAGGTTAAAAGTAGAATTAGAAATACTAGGGATAACATTAGTGAACTATTATTTTGCATATGATCTGCACGTACCCGATTTCAACTATTAAAGAATAACTTCCCTCTTTCGCTCAGTCTTTTTATAAGACGTAATGTCAAATATTTGGGCTTCATTAAATTTCCTCTCTTCTTGCCTGCCAAAAACAATCATTGTAATTAACGACGGTGTCATACATATTTACATAACCGTCAACCAGTCTAATTGAATTTCGTTCGTACGCACTCTACCAATATTCATACATTTTCGTCGCTATAGTATATTTTCCCCATACCTAATAAGAAGCTCCATACGCTTGAAAATATTTGGTAGTGTGATGGGGGAGCCGTAGGAAATTATGAGCGATAAAAGAGGATTGAGCACTTAAGATGGTTCAACAGTTTTACTTCAAATGAAACTGTTTGGATGAAACACGGCTTTACAACAACTCTACACGTTGGCAATTCCTGTGCCCTACGGTTTTCACAATACGATTAAACACAAGCGTTCTACCGTGATCTATAGCGGGGTGAATCCGGTTTGATTGAAAGTATGATCGTTCTTCATGAAATCCAATTAGTCGACTTCCGTTCCAATGACCCTGGGTCCAGTTCGATTCAACGGGCGACCTCTCTGTTTCTTGCAGCTGATCTCAGTGTCAGGATAATCCACTGAGTTTTCTATCGACAGCCAAATCAACAAGCTCTTCGACAAGTGGGCCTCAGTCCGTTCGTCTGAGGACACAACCCTTTTTTTGAACTTGGAGTATTATAGGAGCCCTGTGAAATTTGAAAATCCTCCTCTAATCATGCCCAAGGTCATGGAGGTTAACCTCTCCGATTCGCCCCAAAATTTGCCATTAATTATACGTTTCATGATGTCTGGATCAAAAAAGGCAAAATGTTCGTCCGCCTTCTTCGTCGTTTTGGATAGGAGGTAATTTTCTAAAAATTTGACAATTTGGTCAGGGTTCTCTTTCCAGCTAAAGTTGGTTCTGGAAACTTTTCAGCCCGATTGGCCCAAGTTCGGAGAGGGTATGGGTAAAAATGTGTAGGTACTTGGAAAAATGAATTTTCAAGATTTTTGTTGATCTAGGAGTGTGGGGTAGGTACTAATTATTTTCTAAATTCTGGTTTGTTGATATAAAATAGTCTTCACAGTCAAAACTGACTGGAGGGCTGTGCCACACGGCCATGCATCATCGCCGATGACGTCACTGCATGTACCTTGTCTTCCCGCCTTGTGTTACTGCAACTGCAACCTTTGCTTCGACTTCCTCGCGCTGTTATCCATGCTCTGCTCTGAGCTCCAATCGTTTGTTTGCACGCTTTCGGCATTTGTTGGTATTTTAAATTGTGCACATTGATCCAAACCAACTATTCAGCCTCATCATTCGCCTTTTTCGTGGAAACAGCTCAATTTCTGTAAACAGTACAATGGCCGCAGACGGATGGTTCGATCACGTTTCAGGAACCCCATCTATCGACTCGGCAGATTCAAATAGGATTGAGCAACATTTGACATTCCTTGACACCTCTGAGGGTACGTGTTCGTGTTTTACATTTTTAATTGATCAGTGCATAGTTTAGTTGTAACTCCGGAATCACTGGGTAGACCCTGGAACTCAAGGTCTGCCTAAGTGCAGTTGACATTGTCATGTTTCGCTGAGCGAACTGCCTCGATCTTTTTTGACTTGCTTTATCGGTGTAGATGGAAAACTCATGCTCGGGGCCTGCAATCTGGTCGATCGAAACCACTCGGGAACAATTTGGTTGTTTCCGAGCCCGGATTTACCACTCAATCCCGAGAAGAGAATGGGTCGTCACTGCTGCGACTCGCCTGTCACCGCCGGTATTTGTGTGGGTGACGATAAGGTAATAACCTATCAGCTTTATGGAAAGAACCGTTATTAACCATTAGGGTAGTGGACCGGGTGGTCAAAGGCAGAATGATACCGGTCAGACGGGAGAAACGTGATTTCAGGATACATTTCTTGACCCTGCTAGAAGGACACCACCAAGCTGTTCTCTTTTTCAGTTTTTAGTCGCCGAAGATTCCGGAATGTTGGTTTATTATAGATTACTGCAGATTGATTTCCAAGATGATAGCAAGTTTGACATTGTCCCGGAGCGTCATTCAAATCCTCACGATTCATGGGTCACATCGATATCGCTATGTTGTGGAGGGAGAAGTTATTACCGGAGGCGCAGATATGAGGTAGGTAAGGGTAATTATGATTTTAATGTGTTTGTTATCACTGGCGGAGATGGATTAAAGGATATTTCTTGATGTGCCTTGATGATGTTCAGTATCCTGGCCTAAACGCTCTGATCAATGCATTCAATACCCGGTGGTTTATGCTTTTTTCCCCAGTGATTTGCACTTTGTTCCAATAGTTTTCATTTTTTTTAGGATCAATATTTTGGAAGTCGAAAGGCTCGATGTGAAAAAATGCTACTACCCCGCTCACGGTCAACCTGTATCCAGCGTAGCGGCGTCACCTGATGACTCGAGTATTTTCGTTTCTGCGTCTATGGACCAAACCGCCTTGCTGTGGGATACTAGACTTCCAAAACCTGCATCAGGTGAATTTTTGTTTCTTCGATGGAAGTTTCTTTATACCGCTACTCGAAGAACATTTGAGGTTTTAGCTCATTTTGAACATTTTAAATAGGCCTAAAACATGATAGTAAATGGTTTTTTTTGTAATAAAGGTTGTGAGAAAATCTGAAGAATCCGTATTTTTACTCACGCAGTAATTTCGTTCGTTTTCATGAAGCATTGGACTAAGCTTCTGGTTTTTTATAGCTCTCATGGATGGCGGTTGCGGTTACACAGCATTAGCGTGGAAGGACCGTGATCATGTGGCGATCGGTTGTGAGACAGGCATCGTACAACTGTTTGATCTGAAAGCTAAAAAATCCATTGAAGTTATTCCACTTCAAAAGACTCCTATCAGGAAGCTCGCTATCTCCAAATCCGGGTGAGTTTAGTATTGACGGCGCTGGAACGCTGTTTCGCAACAAGAATAAAACGATATTATTAAACTTTTGTGTTGCACATGTAAAAATAAAATCCCGTTCTGTTCACAGTCTCCTAGCGTCTTGTGCAGATTCTACAGAAATCCGCTTGTGGAATTTTGAGACTCGAAAGATGATGTGAGTTTTCGTTTTTCGATATTTTGAAAAATTGTGTTGACGGAATTTGGCAAATAAAATGTCTTGACTCCCCACTGAGTTCACCATTCATTACTCATCTTTGTCTCTTTTGCAGATTCCCAGACGCCCAGCACGAGCACAACGTCGTCTCCGATCTCACTTGGTGCCGGAAAACTGATGTTTTGTATTCATGCGGACTAGATGGGAACGTTTTCGCTCATAATTACAGTTGATAAATGCGGTCAACTACCAGCCTGTCCAACTCATTTTTAATCGAATTTGGGTCGTACAAAATCCAGTGAACTTTAAGTTCTCAGGAGGAACATCGTCGTGACAACAGCATACGTGCCGTTCATCTGCATTAACAATGTTCTATATTGATTTTTCATCTAGTTTTGATCGATTTTCTAGTTACACGAATGGGTACAGTTGTAACTACTTGGGGGGAAATCCCTTCGCATTCCATACAACACTTCACAATCGGTTGAATAATTAAAGTACACAATTTTGTTTAACGTTGTCCAACTTTATTCTCATATTCATTTCAACTGGCATTCCTCGTCGGGGGCTAGGCTTCCTAACCTCGAGACGACAAGGGGGCCGCTTTCTGTTAATTTTTTTAAAAAGGAGAATGAACCCAAGTTATATCTATATATGTTATTCTTTTCACCAAAAGTACTCCTCTTGAAGGACATACAATTTTGAGGCGATGAATTCTCCTTAATCTGTTTGACCAATTTATTAGGCCACATCGACTAAATAGAAACCAAATAGGTATTTTCTACCTTTGGTGATAACAGGAACGTGAATATTGGAGGCTTGTGATTCGTAATTGATTTTACATTAAAAACTCAATGGAACTGACCATGTGATCACAGACTTGTGATTTTGAACCAACCTGTGAGTACCAAGTGTCCCACAAATAGGCCTCAATTAATTTTTTGCATTTTCTGAGGAAATATTTTGTTTCTAAGTCAGCTTCTTAGTTTGTGAACGTGAGTGTGACCCATTAGGAGAGCGCTCCTAAGATTATCGCGATATCACCATAGGCCATAGATATCGCCAGACAAAGCCATCAATGTCCTTGACATGTTACGCAATTTGGCCAAAGTGGTGTGTAGAGGTACATTGCCCTATTTTATTTGGAGGGCAGAAGCGATTGGTAATCTTCTACGCATGTTATCATCACTTTCCTTAAAAACAGTGACGCAGAATGTTCACAAAGCAATTTATTTTTGATAGGGTTGCGTGAGCCACTCGCCGACGGAGGCAGTAATTGCACCGACGTACAATGGTGAAATAATTATTTCAGCACCAAGATAATCAATCTATAAACGGTTAACGAAAAACTGACACTCCTGGAGTTTGTCTTGGGACTCGAAGAGTTCATACATTTAAAAAAAACACCGATTGGGAAGGGTAATGAAAAAAACTGTTTATTTATCACCAAAGAAATACACAATATGTACAACGAGAAAAACAAAAAGTCGATTACAGAGCTAAAGTGATACTAAACTTAATCTAATGATGAAATTTGCAAGTTGAGGGAAGGGAACGATAGGGAAATCTCCAACGTAAAAAAAGCACTAGAAAGCATGTCGAACAAAAGAAGGAATATTTCTGATGATTGATAATAATGAACGGTAGAGCTCTCAATGAGTGAAACTGTTCGGTTTCTCAATATTTAAAAGAAAAAGAGTTCCAGTTTGGCTACACCTTGGGGATGTGTTTAGGGAGGTGCTTAGTTGAAGATGGCGTGCGTTCTTTTTCAATTGAAAATATTTTCTTGCTCGTTTTGACTGCATATTGCGACTCACATGAACTTGTCAGGAGAGGTTGTTGTGAAATTGAATTCCCATGTTTCTATGTTCTTACGGAACCACAGGGGAAGAAAGATTTTTTGTAGTGGTCGTCAGGCCTGCGTAAACTACACCTAATTGTACCACGAACTATCCAACAGAGGTAGCGAGATTTTATCCACTTGAATGAAGTGTTAACTATGAGTCTCCTACACCCCAAGTGTGCCATCGTAATATTGCACTGCACAAAGCAAACTGGACGTCTCTCCAACGTCTGAACCAGAACGTACACACTTCACGTTAATCGAGAAGCACACGTTAGTACGTGTTTCAGAGGGCGATAATTTACGGTGACGTTGGACCATGTCAAACTGGAACGAGAAAACGACGGCTGTAAGTATCTATACAAACCAAGATATTAGCTTGATGAAAAATCCCTACAAATACATCACAATAATCGACGAGGTATGACGATTTGGAACTTGAGGGGAAGTCAACATGGACAATATACATCGATACATCTAAGGGATATAATAGTGAGCGTCCAATTGAGTAAGTGACACACCGATAGACGCAACAGTTGCTACCAAGAAGGCATGGATGAAGACCAATGACAACCAAATTAGAAAATTAAGTGTAAACGCCTTTTAAGTTGATTTCAGGTCGAAACATTATAGTCTAATGGATCAGCAGTAAACCATAGAAAATCTCGAATAAGCTTAGACGGACACCCTATATTTATAATAAATTCAAACATGATGTTTTCACCCCATTTTCGCTAGGTTACAACCCGGAAGCTATACCGATCTCTTCAGAGTGCAGAATTCAGTTCTCGCTGTCATAATGGACGTCATGTTTGAACGTTTTCTATGAGTGTGCCAAACACTAATTGGGCCAAAATATTCTGTTCCTCCATTTTTCACAGTTCTTTCTTACAAGCCATGAGGAGGGCAACATGTGGATAGAGGTCATACTGGGAATAGGATGTAAAAAGGATCGATAAAGTCCACCAATCGAAAAAGTCGATATTATCCATTTTGCTCAGCTTGTATGTGTTACAATCCTTACTCATGTTCATCATTTGGTTGAAAGAAGTTAACGATTTATCATTCAAATTACAAAATCGCTTTCTTTTTTTTTCTCTTTTACAAAAAAAAAGTCAACACAGTGAATGAAAGGTAATTCATTTTCTTATATAGGTACATACAAACATACTATCAGCGTTCAGAGCTGGTTATTGAACCAGGTAAGATCATCAATATACCGTAAGCATCAGTTGCAGAAACGATGTAGACCTATCAGTATTTTCATATCCAGTCCTTAGTTCACACTCCCCTCTTAATTTTAACTTGAATAGCCTCACACTGCTGGCACTCAAGAATGTTCAAAAACCACCATTCAGCAGAACAAAGCAGCTAAATAGAGAACTACGTTAGAATAAAAATGTAAAAAAAAAAAAAAAATCTTGATGAACTGATGAACAATTCTTACATTTAACTTTGTTTTTCCTAAATAGCCCGGGTGAGTTCAATTTCTGAATTGTTCATCAAGTCAAAACCCCTTCATTCGTTCCATATTAACATTCACTTTGTAAATCAAGGTTCTTTTTCCATGATTCAAAGCAATCTCCGCGTACTTAGACAATATTCACGCCGATCCCTTTATGAACACTGAATTTCTGTGGCAATTCCTTCACAAATGTAAGTATCTGCAGATAGATCCAAACTTGAATACTGAGCCACTTACAAAATCACTGTGATAACAATTCCCGGTCACACGGGATAGATAGTACACATGGATGTGTCGTTAAAGGCGAAGAACACTTTTGGAGTAACCTCTACAGGCCAAGATTATAACCTAATGTACCGACTGTCATGAAGGTTATTCCTGGTTACATTTGGCTATTTTGAGAATTTGGAGAGCTTTTTGCTCAGAATAGCGAACGAAACTCCTCTAAAACATCCTCGTGAACGTATTTTCCCTCTTGTATCTTCTCACTCTGAAAGCTCCACCACCCCAAAACATTACAAATACTTCCTAGTGCAATACAGGTTAGGCACTCCGCAGATCTATAAGTTCCATAACCTGCTACAAATTTGACAACTCAAGCGCCGCTGTAAGCCTATTTTGTCAGGTTACAGCTTTTCACCACGAAACGGCAGGCTATCCTACTAGTTTTTGGTTCTCCCATTTCACTTTTAGATGATTTTGTTGGAGTTTTCAAAATGAAAGCTAATGAATCTAACCAACTCTACCACAGATAACCAAATGAATTAATGATGACCAAATAGTCAATTTTTGTTCCTCCACCTTCTTTTACATCTTATTACTATTTTGTAGCAAAATGAAACGGTAGATGGGCATCCTTTCACTCAATTCAAGTCAATACTCACGAACATGTCAGCTTGTTAAGGTAAATGCGAGCAGAAGATTGAGAAGAAGGATCTAACAAAAAGTTCCCTCTGTCCAGTTTCCAGCCAAGATATTTTCAAAGTGATCGTTCACATGCTACATTTCAATTGTCGCAGTCTGCCCGTTGTTACAATTTCGTTCAAAATTTCAATTAATAGAAATGCATTTGATTATCGCAATTAGAATTATTATGAAATAAGAATTTCAAGCAGAACGATACTTCTACTTTGCTCTATATCCAGCAATCGAATTCTTCGTGCAATCATTCTCCAAAAAGAAGAAAATAATTCATTCATTCTCCTGAACTCTGATGAAGGCGAAAGGAGAAGGAAGGAGGAGCCTCTCGTCTGTTCCCCACCACACCAACAATTTTAGGGATTGCACTGCATGTCAAGACTGATCCAATAAATAGAAGAAGAGACAATCAACAACCTCGTTTCGTACGGATTCTACCTCATGAGTAAAACACAATTTCATGAGAAGAATTTCAACTTGTACCATATAACATGAGTCTAGGCAACCTGACGAATATTTCCTTAATTTCAACTTCCTACTTCGGCCCAACGTAGGCAGCTGAAATCTTATAACTTTGCATACAATAAACTCTAAACGATACAAAAACTCAGTTTATAATACATACAGACAAACAATATCGTTATGCATATGTTTCAGTACGCATTACCACAATATGAAAAACAAATCAACACTCCCTTTCCCCGTGAAAATTATCAACTTGTAATTAGAATCAATCCCGAAAATTAAAGTCGCTGAAATATAAAACGTGTCCTTGTAAAATAAGGACACTTTTCGTGCGTTTGACATTCAACGATTCACACCCTTACTTGAATTTGGCTCAGTTCTCAAATTTAGGGCGTACTTAGGTAGGTGATTTTGATTTGCTTTCGTACTTGTGGAATAACTACGTTTACCGACTTAATTTACACTCACTCGTAAAATAAGTATGCGATTACCGTAGGAGAATGAATAGAAATACCCTCCTCCATTTGACCAGAGCTCGAGAGGCGTTTGAATAAAAATAGCATCGAACTCTGGCGAATAAAATACAAATTTAAGAAAAAGAAAAAAAAAAAACCACCCAAAAGATTGGCGGATTGAAAGAGATGGACGTAAAATTTCACCACAACGCGTATCAACTAACCCAAACTCGCTCAAATCCTCAAAAATGTCGAAGAGAAAAAAAAGTATGAAATCATGATTGATCACTATTTATTAATACCTAATTGAACTGGGGACGAACAATGTAGGCAACCTAGAAGAAAATAAAAAAAGATGTGCTTCATTTCTAATTCAAAGCTAATTAGGCATATTTTACACAGACGACTGGAGGTACATAGTGAGTACGTCATCAACACGAACTTGGCTGAGTTTCACGACAGACTCCATGCAATAAAGATGCTTTCTCCTCCACTTCCTTGGAATTGTCATCTCTCAAATTAGACAGGGGGATGGATTTAAGGGTTTTCCCGGAGAGCAAGCCTCAAAATGCGTCCTTTGGCGTTATACCACAGCGACACAAACTAACAAATAACCGCTCCTCCTTTTTGACTGTATCCAGCCACTTCATCTTTTCTGAGAGAAAATGCTTGCTGCCCATCTCTCCAGTCAAAACATCACAATCGTTACCCTCCTAATTCAATTCATTTCACAAACTATTAATTTTCTTGAAAAAAAAAAATAAATAAAATAAAATAAAAAATCTGTGCTACGAGAAATTTATACAAAGAGAACGGTACGGCACATATGCTTCCTAAACCATGTATTCTTAAATTCAATAATCTATGGTTCATCACATTTCATTGAAAATTCACCAACATCGACACTCACAGAAATCTGGGTGCCATACGCGTTTTTTAATTTTAAAATTAATAGTAAAAAGAAATGATCTATTTATCAAAGAGTAGTTGAAGAGGCGTGAAAAAATGATTCAGTCGTTACTTTCTGGGCTATACCAGCGGAGAGGCTTGTCGATTCAGAGTGCCCAAAGATGCGTTTCATTATAGTCTTCCGAAGGGTCAAGAGAAGGTCGATTTCAGCAGTTAACATGGGTTTTTCGTTCGTATACCGCTTCAGGGCCGTCACCTTCAAAAATGGCTGAAAAAATGAGCACTCAAGAAGTGTGCGAATACGATAATTTGCAGCGTACCAAGTTTACGTAAGGAGAGATGGTGAATTCATATTGTTAATATCAAACTTAATGAAATTCACAACTCATAGTATGGATATCACTGAAATTCTCTTTCTAGGTGCATTAATACGGCATTTATTGTGCTTTTTCAAAATGATCCTATTTTTCTGGCAATGCTAGTAAAATGCTAGTAAATTTGACGTATATCCACAAAAATTACCCTCGGTGAGTAGTAGGAAAACAGCGAAGGAGAACCATTTTGGACACGATGATCCGTGTTTTAAATCTTTTAAATCACTTTTGAAAAAATATGAACTTTTCGTTTTGCAAAACAGTAAGAGTGACTATTGGTTGGTTATTCCTTGAATAATCAACCTAGGTTTTCATGTGTAACATAACGTAAATGTGTTTTTCGAAAATGGATTTTCAACATTTTTGGCAATCTAGACTCGTGGGGTATCATTTTCGACTAAATTTTGGATGCTGAATCCAATGAAATGGGTCCTAGAACGATTGGCACCCATTGGAAGAAGTAATGGGTCAAATTGGGTATCTACCTGCCTATTTCGAGATTTCTGGTACCTAGGCGAGCGGGGCATCATTTTCGACTGAATTTAGGACCCTGAATTGAAAAGAATGGGCCCGGGACACGCCACACCCACTGTTTTCCCCATGTTCGACGACTTAGGCCTGTGGGGTATCGTTCTCCACTAATTTTTGAACGCTGAATCAATTGAAATGAGTCTCCAAGCTCCTGGTCCGAGGAATAACCAACCCCCGTGAAAGAATTTGCAGCGTTTTTTTTTATGATTGCGTTTGTTCAGGCTTGATTCATTCATAAATGTGAATTCAAGTGACATAACGTAATTTTTCCTCATATCATTATTATACCTTCATTTGTGATAATTATGTATTTGGATTTTACCTCCCTTATCATAGCTGCTCCGCTTTGTTGAATCAGGAGTTGTCTCAAATTGGTTTTAAAAGCAGGGTATACATTTTTATCATTGTCAAGCCTTCCTGACAGGGTACGCCCAAACAGCCAATTGGAAAACCAGTTAGAAATTCAACATTTTGAAACTGAATACGTTTGATTTTTTTTTACAGTGTTAGTTTATAGTAACATGGCGCTAGTAATTAGGAACTTCAAAGATAGGTGAAAGACTGAACGATGAAATTTTGGGTTTCGTCAGTCTATAAGTTGAGTGGGAGCTTCATTTGAGTGGTGACTGAACCTCATTCATACAAATAACTATATTTTTAGCACTTTTTTAAACATTATGTTGGCAATGGAATGTCATTATGATGAATTCGAATTTGTTCAAAATACCTGTTAATTCTGACAGGAGTTATGACGAATCAGTCTTGATTCAATATATATTTATATACTCATAATCATGATAGGTAGGCGACAAAACAAGGTAGATAAAAGATAAATAAAACTTACGTTTTATATTGGCGCTTGAGTCGAGATTTTTCTATTTAAATACATATCACTTCCTCTTTAGGCGAAGGCTTTTTCTCGTCCTGGAAACGAAAGTTCGTGTTACGGGTTTTGAAGTCAATTACCAAATTTGGCTAGCTTCAAATTGAGGAAAATATTGAAATAGGATTCACATCTTAAGTCGTGTTTCCTTTCGAAATAAACGGAAAGGAAGCAGGACGAAAATTTGCCTAACTTGGGGAAACAAGAAATCGGTGTGTTCATTTGGCGCAACAAATAAGGTGTGTCAGATATTAGTAGGAAGCTGTTGGGTTCTACTCATAAGTACCAATGTTTCTCATTGGTGGATAGTATGTGCGCCAGTGTCACCCACAAATTCTGTCTCTCTACCCACCAAGCATCAATTATTGTTTGAAGTTGTTACACAATTAATTTCGTCGATATTTTTTGTGCAGGCCTCTTCTATTAGTTTGTAGTGTATCGGACCAACATCCAGTTCTATAAATTCAAAGTGTCACATCCCCAACAAAAGGTTAGACTCAGAACTTTTCCAAATTCTACAGAACGTGATACACAAAAACAAACTTCATCAAGGATAAGTGTTGTAGTGTTAGAGTACATATTGGGAAATTTGAAAGGACTTCTCTAAGTTCTAATAGGGCATTTGGCAATTTTCAGAAATTTAGTTGGCCTATAGAACTCGACACTTGTAATATATGGCAATACAACAAGAATCATCTTGTGTATCATGTTTTACGCATCAGTCAGCTGGAGTTTATCAGCTATGCGGCGGACGAAGCGAAAGGAGAGGCACTCTCACACTATATCGGCACGAAATATTTATATTCAGCTCTAGACAACTCATGACTCAGCACCAGTAATGGAGATTATGATTAAAAGAGAGGAGCGAGCACATTTATCCAACTACTTCTAGTTCAACCCATAACTTATCTAATAATTTCATTAAAGAGATTACAAAATTAGTCTGAAATTATTTGGGAAGCCCCGAGATAACGTGATATTCATGAGTAGGAATGATTTTGCGATTAGAATGATTGGTGTAATGGCGCTATTCCGATTCCTGGCTGTTTCAGATGCGAGAGGCGCGGCGCTAGTTATTGGAGAACTCTTCCCTTTAGTGTCCCTTCTGAGCAAAGTATATAGGATACCCTGTGATAGTGAGCCATCGAAATCTCTCCCCTGATCCGAGAGAAAGTCATAGATGTCCTAGATTCAGTCTCCCTAATGTTCCATACACATTGTAGGCTAATCTGTGTCTACAGAGAGCTTTGTTAAAGTGAAAACTAGACTGTTTCTGCGAGTATTCGTCAGTTTCCAGATGCGCAAACGAGATATCAACCATTTCTAGAGCCCAGGCAGCGTGAATGAAGAGAGGTTACCTATAAATCAACGAACATCTTAACATGGAGCTCTCGATCAAGAAGAAACGGTAGAGGTTCTAGCCCTACCACAAACAGCACAATGTGAACAGACAGCTCTAACAAAATGAACAACATAATGAGTGACGCCATACCTGACAAATAGAACCAAAAATTGATTCAGACAATTCTTAATGAAAAATATAGAGCGTATGAAAATTCACTGACTTTACAGGACTCGCTAGGAAGTAAGGTGTCTTCGCCATCGGGAATATTAATGATCTCTTTCACATTAACTTTACCACATTCATCGAAAGAGAGGGAAGAGTTAGAATCGTCGCCACTGTACAGATCCGCTCTACTACTGTCACCATCCTGCTGTAAAATACAAATGCTCACACAATCAATATACTGTTTCTTAACAACAAAAAAAAAGGTGGTAAGAGGACAATTGAAGATAAGGGATTTTACAGGAATATATAATGAACAGTCAGCCTTCACATTACATCCTCAAGAAATTTCCTCAGAAGTAAATAATGGCGTATATAAGCGGTTGAATACAATTTTATGAGCTTATGGACCAAGATGTCAAAATGTACCTTCAAAAGTTCAAGGAGTTCTAAATATTCTGGGTTCCTGACTACGTCAACAGCCTGTGTAGACCAACTGGCTATGGACAATAATCCATAGCAGCTAAACTCGGCGCTTTGATTGGGTCAACTTACAAATCATTATGACAACTGCTAGGTAGACTGTGTCACGAAGAGTACTATGAGAAGTTGTCTCAAAATAAAAGGAGCGTATTAAATCTAATTGCCGTAACGACACCAAGATAGGGAACATGATACATGCCCCGCTGTGGCACATGAGTGGCGTCAACACTCCGAAGGAACGCTTCAGTCAAGTGGTATCAGCAAGTTAGTCAAAATGTGTGAAGTCCACAGAAGTCCATGGTGGTGCAAAGATCCTCTAGGTCAGTTCCTCTCAAGACAAAACCTCTTTATTTAAATGAAGATCTAAAATGAGTTTCCTCCACTCCTACACTTACAGGGTGGACTAGTAAACTTAGCTAATTTAAATTTACCCTTTAGCGAAAACGGGTACTTGTAGAAGGGTGGTGTTGGTTTCTAGGGAAAGAGTTGGAGCTAAAGTTTCACTTGTTATTTGAATAGCTTATATACCCCACTGATCAATTGTCTTTTCAGCCCACTTGTAGACCGGTTTGTTCTCGCAATTTTAAAGGAGTTCTAGAAAACCTACCGATTCAGTAGATTCGTTGATTTTTGCCTTTTTAATGAGCAATTCGTTCCCGATTTCAGAGGAAGGTCGTTTCCTTGGTTGTTCACTTGCGCCACTACCTCCACTTGCGGGGCTGGTGCCGTTTTTGAGAACCGGGGACGCGTTGTTCCTCTGCGCGGCAATCTGAAAGTTTATCGTAAGGGTAAGTTTGCGAATAAGACCACGGGGCTGGGTTTAAATTGATAACACACACAAATCAATTACTAAACGTCAATATTTTCTCAACATCGATGTTTCAATTGTTCTGATTTTCCTGTTTAATGGGTCAAATGAGTGGCAAAACTAACAGGTATAATAGGTTCGCCTAGCGCAAGTAAAAGAAAATCATTATAAAGGGTTGTCTCCCATCGCCATAGATACATCAATTTCGGAACTAAATAATCATTCTCCAGAAACCTCATGATTGTTGGAAGGATATCAAGAGAGACAATACCTGTAGTGGCGCAAACATGCATTATTGGCAGCGACCTTATAGTTTGAAACTAGAACCCCTACTTTTCATTCTAAATACTATTTTATAAAAACTCAACCGATTTTATTATTATTTTTTTTATTGCTCTTAACCCACTCAACGAGGTTAGATATTCATGTATTTTAGCACTGCAAGTACAGAAAATGTATGTAATCCCTAGTTGAATTGTTTTTCAATCCGAATACACGTGGTATTCATTCATACGGGATAAATTACCAAAAAAGGCTAAATTTTCATGCTACGATTTCCAATGAAAATTCCTTGAAAATAAAAATAAAAAAGCCTGATGTTTAGTATGTTAAATAGAATTATACACCTATGTACTCGAATCGACGGAAAGGAAATTACTTCTTTCCTAAACCCGTAGGTTCTTTTTACGTAGATTCAGAATCTACAATGACCGTCCAAATTTTCCAAGATTCCATTGGCGTCTCATTTGTGCCTAACTTATTTTTAGCCCTATTTACGAAAAAGAGGGTACATGGGTGCGAACCGTGTAAAATTAATAACACTGCAAAAAGATTTATCTGAAGTGGAATCTCTTCTCTGCTTTTCCCAGCGTCCTGAATAGGAGTTGGCATCCCTTCTCACATACCGTACAGTTTACCCCCTCATCGTACAAGCCGAACAATCAAAGCCTAATGGAACATAATCGCTTCACACCAGATCATTCAGCACAATAGTCAAAGATGTACAGGGCTCGTTCGAGAACACGTGCTTGAACCTCAACATAATCGCTAAGTAGTTAGGTAAATTGTCATGCCATTAGCTCTTCCAAACCCTTGATGAATATACTTTGCTCCGGCACTAAATTTCTTTGAATTTATTTCTTCACTAATCTAAATTAAAAGAAAGAGACTTATTTCAACTGTCCTCCTTTTGGATAATGGGGGCCTGAAGGTCAGCCAACGGCAGATAGGCTGTTCACACGAACACGAAAATTCGCAGCCCTACGGAGAGATGCGTGTTGCACCTCGGTAGTTAAGATCGTCCTGTCAGCCGGGCAGTGAATGCTCGTCAAAAAGAGACCCCCGCCTCTTCTCTGACCTTAGCCACGTGAACGCAACTGTAGTCCCAACAAACAACTTCAACGGAATTGCGTTTAATAACGGAGGAGAAAATTCAAGTGAGCCCACATAAAATGAAGAACTTTTTTTGGTTGGACGGACTGACCTCATGGCAGGGCGGTAAATCGACGGTATGAGCACTGAGGGGATCGTAAGTTTTTGAGACTGGTTGACGATCATATTGGGGCAAGCATACATTTCGGGCAAAACTGTTAATTGGGTTAAAAAATACACCGAGTCCCCGCATATCCCTCGTAGGTACATTCAGCATATGGTACGTCGTTTTCCCCCTTAGAATTGTCAAATTTAGAGCATTTACTTTCAAGGCAAATTAATTTGTTAGCTCTAGAACTGACGATTTTATGGGAGAGCAAACAACTCTTTGGACCCTCTCTTTAACCTGACAGAAACACGAACGTACAAACCACCATGTATGAACATACACCTCAACACCTCTAGACAGACAGCCATTATTGGAACACCCCAACGCGCACCTTGGCCCCGACATTCAAGCGCCAATTCGTTAAGGACGAATTTTCTCAGCTCAACATTCTGGATCCCACAATAATAACGTCTAGGAAACCAACACACTGAACACACAACTCATAATGAATTTACTCATTTTCTAAAATCAAACAGCTTTCGAATTGGTATTGCTTTATTTTAGGGTAAAGCCCTCACGTAAATCTTCAAAGAACTCTATAGTAAATATTTTTATTTCGAGCCTTTTTTTCTCTTTTCTCTTTGTTCCCTAAAAAAATACCAAGGGCACGAAAATTTCTTGAGTGATTCTATGTTTAACTGAAAACATAATCAAAAAAATGCATCAAGTAGCAATGAGATTTTTCGTTCCAATGTGTTGGTGTTCCACCATTTGTTTTCCGAGGAGTTCAGAGTCTCCGATATGACGACCGGTTTGATTGAAATGATTCCGATTGTTGAATATACTCCCCATATTGGAAAGCCTTCTAGCGTCTTGAGCCGTCGGAGACAAAGTGAACATTACTTTCAAACATTCGGCCGAACAAGCGAAAATGGGACCAAGGCCGCGTTTTAACAACTCAACTGGGCTCATCAAATCGTCTTGAACGGGGACTTGTACTTGAATGTCATCATCGGACTCGTCGTCGGATGAACTACCAACCTTTCTCTCACGCTTCAGAATGGCAGCGGGCAGGTACGCGGACAGTTGTTTCCTGAAAACAGAAAAAGGGGGATTGTCAGAGAGCGAAGAGGAAAAAAACGAAATCTTACTTGGGGTCATTTCCATTGCATGATTGCTCAAAAATATGCAAAACTAAATAGTGTCATGCATAAAATTGTTATTTTTAAGAAATTTCAGAGAAAAATTAGTAGAAAAGGGGGTTTTTCAAAGAGATGATGACGGTTGAGACATGGCTGTAGTAAAGGAAGCTGGAACTCACCTTTTTACATGTCTAGCTTCAATTTTCATCGACTCCTTAATCATCTTGCTCTGAGTGGCTTGTCTGTGCACTGTAATAAGAACATGAGGGACGATTAGAGAATGTTAAATGACGAGGGATGCCCGCGAATAGTTGACCAACAATTTTGGAATAATACAGCCTCGGTGTCAATCAGTACCTGAGGTGGTGAAGGATTGAATGTCATAGGTGAGATCGACGTTAAGGTTTTCCAGTTTTTTGAATACCAAACCAATGAACCACATGGACATTTGATTTGTGGATGCCTGATCCGGCGAAGAGGGAGCGGCATAACATTCGGGGTTTACGTGAGCCAACAGGATGTGCTGGTTCCTCTCAAGGTTCCCGACTAAATGACGAACTTTGGACTCGATCAAGCCGCACCATTCAAGATGTTCTTCTTGATTGCCGGACGTTGCTATCAAAACGATGAAATGCCTAGAAATCAGGAACGAAAGTCGTTGTTAATCGACGAACAGCCAACTGTAGAATAGGGAACGACAGTATGTGAAGAAATCATTCTTAAAATGCAACGTTGAAACTAAATTGGACGACGCCACGACCTTCATGACCACTGAGCCCACTTCGAGGATCTAGTTCAGACAACACCTGAATGGAGCGCCTACAGATTTTGGCAGAGACGTGGTCTCGGCACCTTGAAATGTCGTGGTTATTTTTTTTTTTTTACATGATTCAAGTTCGAGTTAGTGTTTTGTTCGCGAATAACGATGTTATGTAATAGTTTTATAAATGATTTAGCCAATCAAAATAAAATATTTTGGCTCCATTTCACAACATTAAATGAAACTATTGAAGCTGCTTGGCGAATGAAATAACAAGCACCAATTTTCAAATTGGTACTCATTCGGTTTGTCAAGTAGGTAATGGAAGATGATTACACATTCCACAACTTTAGAGAAACCAAAGATGATGTTTACTGCGTGCTGATCGCACCACAGTAACAGATGTAGCAGATTATTGGAGGATAAGTTAACTATCTTACCTGTATTTGGTGAAGAAAACGGGACTTTGGAAGAGCTTGTCCCAAGGAGCATGGGTCCCAACAATATCATCAGTGATTGCAAGACCTTCGTTGAATGCGTCTTGCATTATTGTTCTGGTCGATGTTGAGACGTTGAATGTCGAGTTTTGTTGAGGGTAGACGGGGGTGATGATGGGCATCAGGTGATACCGATCAGATACCGTCACCTGTAACCAGATATTGTTTAATAAAATGGGATAGGTTGTCAACCCGCTAAATACCGATTTTACAGATAAAATTAGACAACAACAAAAATGTCCATTAGGCTTCTTTTGAGAAGCTTTGTTTTCATGTTATGCACAAGTAAACACTTTTTGGTTAGTTTTTTCAATCTCATTACAAAACAGGTTTTGAGTAAATATTGTACTTCGTCAGAAATTATCTGTAAAATCGATAATCAGCAGGTTGACAATCTTTAACTGGAACATTCTGTAGGGCAGTGACGGATACTGAAAGAGACATAGGCATTGCAACAAATTTGCAGTTTTGCAATTATGCATCAAGTTCCAACAATCGCCCGTGTGGGGGCGCGCTGCGGACAAGAACACATCAACCCTTCCTCACAGGATTTACGTGTATAATTCTCCATAAAAAGCTTACCCGAGGATCCCACACAGGAAAACCAAGGTTGACGTTATCGGGTTGTTTCAGTAGGACGGGTTGTGGCCACTTCCATTGCGAAAATACTAGAAAAAATTTGTGAACCAGCGTCGCGGCGGTGGCGTTCGGGTACAATTGACACGTCCTAGCGACCAACATCGCCCAAGACACACCACCGAGGTAGCCCATCACGTTGCTATAAATCCCGTGCCCTGAAGAAGCAATACACCGTAGTTAGAAATTTTAAAGGAAGCTGAGCAGTGGGCGAAAACAAGGCACACCTAAAAAAACTAACGTTTTGCCCAAAGTTTGATCGTCCGCAACGTCAATCGGAAGTTTTCAATATCAGGAACTAGCCTAAGGATTTCGTCAGTAACTCGGCAACCGTTAAGGCTCCTGACGCACTTCTGATCCAAATTTTTCAGCAGCATGTCGTCACGCAAGTCCTGGAACATTTTCAACACACAAAAGTGAGACTTTGTCCACACGTTCTGTCAATTGGGAGTACTGTATCACTAGCACGTTCGTTATTTGGGAATGAGGGTTCGTTGCCCGGAAATTCCCTCTTTCCCACTGATTTCTTTTTCAGAGGAAACATCGTAATCGGTAATCGTTTATTTAATAACCCTTCTTTCTTTCAAAGTAGAAGCTGATAATCAGATTTTTTCAATATGAACCAACGCAAAACTAAATAAAAAAAAAAAAAAAAAAAATCTACTTTGCTAATGATACATATTTAAGGCTTGGTGTCCATCTGGATCCGCATAGTCAAAATTAGGAATGTTCTACAGCACCTTTCCGGTCCAGTAGGAGCTTTGAGCTCTGTGCTTAGGCATCTGAGCGCTCCTAATCATTGATTCAATTTAGGGTCTCAATGCATAGCAACATCTGCTTACGTCGAACAAAAATATGTACATATGAAAAGTCGATAGAGACGTACCATGGAATCTGGAATTTCCTTGAGCGCCAACCTCGCAAACAGCAAATCTATTTCTATGCCATCAAAATTCATTTTAATGACAGGAACGAAGGCCTCTTCCACAGCCTAGAATACGTTGAAAACAAAACGTATTAAATTTGGATCCAAAGTCTTCCCGATGAACTTGAGAGAAGGACAACTCAGCACTCACTTCCAGGGTTATCTAACTCCAGGTCAACTTACCCGAAGATCGGTGACTTCAGGGTGTTGTTTGAGTTTTTCAAAAAAAGATGAGAAATAGTCAGAGCGGTCGATGTGTCGAGGAGCAACGCACAGGGCGTCGATGTCGGCCCCTTTGTGGTGGACACCAAGACGGTATGAGCCAAAAGTGTATATTTTACCGCCCACTTGGTTTGCCACGCTTTCCGGCATGTTTCGACTGATGCTCAGCTCCCGAATCCATTCTTTCACGAGGAGATTCAACTTACTTAATATCTCCATTCTAGAAAACAAAAATTAAAATATCGAATACAAGCCAGCGGTAATGAAGGGAATCATTCGATAACCAGAAGAATTGTATCAGGTTCACTCAAAGGCACCTCGGCATGATACAACCTGTGGCTACAACCTCTGCAAATTACCCAGGCCTTATCGAATGGAATGATGTGATATTTTTCAAACCTGTGATTGAGTTCTTCGTCTGTCTCCATAACTCCAAACGGTTTCAATGCCTCTATAAGCTCCTTAGTGCATTGCAAGTCTTGCCTTTTGGGGCCAGCTAACGTGATGGCAGACGTCAGGCCCAAGGTCTTTTGATTGTTGTTGTTGGCCTGCGCGTCTTTCTGCTGTTGTGAACTTTGTTGGGCACCCTTTGACAGCCACATCGCTTCTATACACATACAAGAAAAACAAATTTCAACTTTCCATGAGGTTTCGAGTCAGATTGTGACAACATTCAAAACTACACGGATCACTAGATTAACATACCTTTGGTTCAGCCACTCGAATCGCAACTACCATCTTCACAAAGTCGAGAACATTATGATGGCGCCCTTGGAAGGGGTTCGAGGAGCTTGGTTTAGTTCCATTCCAGAGCCTGGAAAATGACATCGATATTTTATAAGGAGAATGAGCTCACAAACTCAATGGAACCCAAATGGTTCAAGAAAAGATGTACTTAGGATCGTGCACACAACCCTCATTACAGACTAACAAAACCATACACGGTGCACGCCATGGTGTATTTAACAAGCGCATAGTCTAATCGACATGAGTGATCCCAAAATGTATTCGTAGTCCACCACAAACAGCCTGCTCTGTGCTACGGCCACTGTGATGTGAATACACAAAGGAAACTGAGGACGTTCGCCCTACCTTGGAATGCAATTATGCGTGAGTACACTTGTAATTCATAAAAACTTTTCTAATTGTTCTGAGAGTATTTGTCGATGAAGCTGAAGTTCTCTGATCAGAAGTTATCACCTAGATTCATCGTTAAAATGCACATGCAAAAATATATCACCCTGTCGCAAGGTGAGCAAACCAAGGAACAAAAAGACGTACGGCGTGTGTTATAGGAAAACCCATGCCAGAAAAATCCCGAATTGACTGGACAGAATACTTACTTTGGCCATGATGAACGTCTAATTCACTCACGGGAATTTCGAATGACGATGATTTTATGTCTCACCCAAACAAATTTTGCGAATTACCAAAAAACAACAGCAGAAATTCGTTCACAACAACCACCAAGCCTCCATTATCGCACAAATATGGCGTCGCACGGATTTATATCGATAATCTTCGGTACTATCGATGCTCCAGGCCTATCGACATGCCATCAATAAATGTTTCAACTACTGTGTAACTAATTACGGGATTTTTGAGTGAACAAGTTAATAGATAATAAAGATATATAATGTTTGAATCAGAGATATATAACGGTATTTTCAAATTAATAAAGTTTCTTCCAATCGTTTGACATTTTGGAATTCGTTTCCTGATCATAAGACTGAACCGGGACTGAAACTACCGATCGAGTTTATGTAATCTACTATTTTTCTTACGGGTACTACGGATAATGCCCTGAAGTTTTCGGTAGATAACGACAGCTTTTTCAGATAGTATCGAGATTATTGAATGATATGACTATCGATGGTAGGAAGTCCAACGCTTCACAAATCGGCACAAAAGCTCTTTTGAATGGAAAACTGTCGTTCGCTCTAGTGTTGAGAAGTTTTTTACGTGCATTTTCTGTAGGTAGTTGTATTTGCAAGGTTTTGTGAGCCCGTTAATTACACTAGTGTTCAAAATCGAGACTAGTTGGCAACACTAGTAGTCCGAAAGGCGGTGCATAGGTGGCGCTGCCAATGAACTTCCTTTCCTATCGATGTGCAGTTTTCAACATCGATGCTTTCTCAGAACCGAGCATCTCAGCCCTGAATCGGGTTTGGTACCTGCATGTAGGTAAATGTGTCGTCAGTGAGTGAATTTTTTCAAAAAATTCTGTTTGCTCAAAAAGACGCTAGAGATAATGCGTGCTTATCTTATGATACATCTCTTGTTGAAAATTACCTTCAGAAAATGTACTTGTTGCGTTCTTGTCCAACGAGCTTCTAGAACTCTTGATCAGTACACTTGTCAATTATTTATAAGGCTTCTATATCCAAACGAGATTTTGGCGAGCTTCTAGTTGAAACTAGATGAAAAATATTGGAATAATATCCAGAAAGGTTATCTATCGAAGGTGAAATCACCACCCGACCGCTATCGAACCCCAGAATTCGGTATCATTGATATCGATGTTTTTCTGTCCTACAGTTCCAGCTGTCTCTAGTCGTGTAACACCCCGGCCACATCATCACCCTTCACACCAACATCGACTGCTCACGGCACGTTTCAAATCTACAATCTGTCCCACTACGGCCACTACCTTCATGAGGTGAGCTATTTTATTCTTCTCAGTGGCCACTCCATTTTCACCGAGTTTTCTCTTCCGATCATTTCCTGAAGGTCTTGAAGAACCGTGAAGTTTGTGTAATTGAAAATTGTGACATTTTCTCCAGGAAAAGGTAATCCCGAACTGGTTTTTCTGATCGACCGCGTTACTCGTTTTTCCGCATCTCATTGAATTCTGGAAGCGAATGTTGTAAAAATGAGTGGATCCCAGCCATCACCCGCTCAACCGCAGCCCCAGTTGATTGGGGCTGTAAAACAGGTGAGAATCATTTTGAGGATAACTACTTTTTAGTCCAAGATGAGTTTAGGTCACGTCCGTGCCTGTCATCAACAGACACATTCCTCAGTGACTATCGTACTCTGCAGCTTTCGTATTTTGTCTCCTGTTGAAGTCAAAACGTTGCTTTAGCATTAAAAAAATCAAGAAGTTGTCTTCCGTATTGATTATCCTATTCACCTGGAGATACCCAATTTGTCTCTGGTGAGACTAGGTATAATATCTACCTATCTTGCTGCTGAACTTTCACCTTTCACATTTTCCCTGCTTGCTCTAATATACCACATTTCAAAGACCAATTTGTTCTAAATTTTCTTCGTGCCAGTGGGACGATCCAGTTACCAAATTCTGTCACGGTGTTGTGTAAGGTGAAAGTAAGAACTCGATTCGGTCTCCTAGTTTTTCCCCAGATGGCGACAATTTGGCCGGTCATCGAGAGTTTTCTTGTATTCGTGGCATTTTATTTCACGACGACCTCGGATCAGAGTGGTTAAGGAGTGGTTTCGTTAAGAATATCCCCTGAGAAGACGAGCTCTGCTCGAAAAGAAATACATTGTTGGTTCAGTTTGCCTGGATGGTTTCAACTATTTTGAAGGAGATATTATAGCTTTCTGTCCAGCAGATTCGATTTGAAATTACAATTATTTGACATTACAATCGGGCGTTATTGGGCAAAGCTATATGACACGAGTTGGCCTATCAGTAACTGAAACGTCTTATAATGACGTCGAGAATATCTCTGAGGGAAAGCTTCTTATCGATCGCCTTAGCAGATCAGTACATCAAATTTTGGTTGACCAAAGCCTGCTGTATAATGCTTGACATGATCACACAGTATCTTTACTGTCACAGAATTTTATTGTTGTTTTATTGTATTGTAAACCTACGCGCATATGCTCATGGATGAAGAAAACCTATTTGGAATGTTCAAACTACATACATTCAAACGAACTCAGCTTTTTGAACACTTACTCGCAATTTTTTCGAGTTCCAACAGTGATATAACAGGTGTACCATCTGTGCCCTAGCAAAAGGGTGTCCAAAATCCACTACCATCAAGGATCACAGCTCTGGAATCGAGCTCCGAACAATAGCATTGCTATTTCTGAAGCTAATTATAATGATGGATAGATAACAGCCGTTGTATTGATTCGGTTGGTACATTTTTGCTGGGGCGATGAGTCCATAAGACCACTTCCCAAGCACAATACCTCAGACCCATATCCTGCCTACTGTTTCCGATATGAATACGCCGGACCCATATCTGACTCTTTTTCACACATGTGTCTTTGATACCTCCCACTTGAGGGACTTACGATGAAACTTACATTTCTAATTGATGTCAACAGGTCATCTCAGGAGATACTGTGGTTATAAGGAACCAAAAGGATGCCAAAAAGGAAAGGACAATCAGCTTCTCGTCTATCAGTGTGCCGAAGCTCGGACGAAGAGCATCAAATCTGTAAGCCCCATGTTTCTGTAAAGTTTTATCTTACATAAGTGCAGTTGATAATTGGTCAAAAACCAAATTGTTCCCTGCCGTGCCATACATTTATTAAAGGTTCCGGGAAATCTAAATGTTTTAGTGCATTAGTTGGTTTTATGTAGAATTCGACATCATTAAAAAACATGCAAGGGGGGGGGGGGGCTGATAAATAGTCTCTTGATAAACAGGGGTAAATCACCTGACCGGCACAAGGAGGCTGCCTCGACGATAGGGATGGACTTCTCGGAATTCCTTCAATTGAAAAGTTCTGTTGCATCTTCAATCAGGATAATTTCTTGAATGGTTCACGAGCCGTTCGAGACCAATTCTCGTCAGTCTGTCCGAGGGTATGCCCAATAATTTAATTTACTATTGGTCTACTCGCTAAAAGCCTGAGGTGGCTAAGGCCCAACTCCAGTCTCACTAGGTAGTCGGGTGTGTTGAAGGAGAGACCTATGGGAGCCTTCAATATTCTGGCCTGTACCCAATCTAGGAGCTCAGTGTAGGATTAGGTCAGACCTCAGCGTCTTGAAGCAATTTGTCGCCACGCCTCCACAGACACCAATTGAGATTTGAAAGTAAGTGACCAGATTTTTTGAAAGCCGCAGTGCACATGTAAATCTCTGTTTGGCGTAATCTTAACGTAGGAAATATACTAGATTGAATTGTAAATCTGTAGAGGCTATCAGTGTGATAGTACTCTATAATGGATGAAATTGTTCGTGGCCTTATGCTTCTGTCTGCTTTTCAGTGGTCGCGTCTTTCCTCGAAAGAAGTCCGGACCTCAATTCCTTCTTCAACATAAGAAAGAAAGGAGGCCTGTCCATCCCGTAAAATTGTAATGAGAGTTGTAATACTCAAATTTGGCGTGTTGTGTTCAACGTTGAAACTGGGTCAAATGCACTGTTAGATTAAACGCGTTAGGATAATTGGGAAGCTTTCGTGACGAATTACGGTATGATCAGCCCTGTGGAGAGGTTTTAATTAATCAGTGCGTTACATGTAGTTTCCCCCTTTCTTCAAAGTTGTCTAAAGGACCAGTAGGTTCTTGAGCTGAGTTCTTGCACCAGTGGCGACTTTTAGGGTACTTATTTACTCGCAGAGTTATCGCTTAAGGTGAGCACCAGAAACTGAGTGTTGGGTGACCTTCCCTTCCTTCCCTATTTACCTCTGGCCCAAAATCGGTCAAGTCTCTCTTCCCACTACATGAGGATTGCTTCTTGGGCCTCTCCGTGATCAACTCCGTGTTGCAAGCATACTAATTCTGAGCGTTTTCAAAGTAAATGCGCATTGCTCGTAGAATTGCAACACATCCTAGAGTTTTTTTTGTCTGGCCAATAGAAACGTCTCTGACCCAGCTACGAAGTTTTCATTGCCTTGCCTTTTCTATTAGACGAAGGTTTTATTTTTGGCACTAGGAGGCAAAGAAATGCGCTTCCCTCCAAAATTTAAATAAGATTTCGGTGAGGTATGCGAGCTTCTCGTTCAAGAAAATTGGAAAAGTATTAGTAGTATAAGTCAAAAGAGATTACAATGTCACTGATATTATGGATGTCATCGTAATCTTGTAAATGGTTTATCTAAAATTGAAGTACTGCTCCATACAGTTTGCACGTGCTAGTTTTGGTTGGTTATTCCTTGAATAATCATCAGGTTGTTCATGTTTTCAAGCAAAAAGTCAATCTCTCCGATTCGGCCCGAAATAGTTTTCTGGGCGTTTATTCTCAAGTCAATTGTGCACCTGCTGACAAATAATTTCAATGGCGGTCCTGTTAGATTTTTACTCTTAGTAATCGGTTAATCTTCACACGCAACACTACTTTCCTGTTAACACCGCTTCGCTTCTAGAGTTTCTTGCACATTCGATTCATCGGTTTGGTTTATTATTCGCGTAGAAATGGTAATCCCTCCTTTCAACGCAATCCGTGTCCAGTTCAAGCTGAAAAGAGCCTTGCTTCGATATATCTGAAATTTCACCTAATTACTCTATTTGAAGTCTACCTAAGTCATGATCAATTTTTAATCCGTTCGCTGGAAAGGGGCTTTGTGTAGAAATGGACAGTTTTAATGTGGTTTTTCAAGATTTTTGGGAACCTATGCACGCAAAGATTTTCTAAAAATTGATAGGCGAATACAATCTGATGAAAGAAGAATTTAAATGAATTGAAGAAGTTGAATTTAATGTAATAATAATATCCACAAAGTACTCTTCGTCATAATGTTTGTGGCAGTATCTTGAATGTACTCCTTTCGCCTCTTAAAGCAAATATAAGAGCTTCCCACTCATTTCCAGTCTTTTAAATACTTCTTAATTTCACCATGCATCACGTTGTCCAAATTACCGCCCCCCCAAAACCATTCTGTCGATGATGGTAACCCTCTCCGTTCGATGTTTCAGGCCATCTCCCGGAGGAACTCCTGAAACTGAGGACGAACCATGGGCATGGGAGGCGAGAGAGTTTGTGAGAAAGAAGGTCATTGGTCAAAGAGTGAGCTTCATTGTGGAGAAAACAAGCAGCACGAACAGAGATTACGGAACCATCTTCTACCACACTGGTACGATTATTCTGCAGTTTGAAACACTGAGAAGATCGATGAATTTCAATTGTTCATTGTTGCTGATGTTACACTGCCTCTGGGTGTTCTTTTGCAGAAAGCGGCGCTGTCGAGAATATGACAGAAGCCCTGGTAAAGGAAGGTCTCGCCACTGTAAGAGAGATGACACGCAATCCAACTCCGGAAAACCAGAGGCTTATGGAACTCCAAGATCATGCCAAAAGTGCTAAGCGCGGCAAATGGAGCGACGACAATCCAAAAGTAAGTCGTCGCCGACCATTTACTCACCTCTATGTTATGTGCGGATAAAAGCCAAAACGTGTCTGATGAGTAAGAAGGTGAAAGCTTCTCCAAATTATCGCCTCAATTATTCCTCATTCCTGAGTAGATCTTGAACTACAGAATATAATATAATATACTACTAATATAATATACTACAGAATATAATACAGCTGTTGTATGCGTGATGCGAAACTAGCTTCATGGATCCATTCCCTCCCCCCTTTTTTCGGTGAGAGTAAAGTACATCCTGGAAGAAACGAAATTTCCTTAAAAACCTAAATATGTAAATTAAAGAAAAAATACTCCTCTTGTGATTCACATAGATCACTTTGATTTTGCTTTAAAACATTTTGAATAAAAGGATAAAGACAATACGTAGTACACAGTAATATTTTATAAAGTATATAAAAATGTAAATGTATTTTGGAAAATTTTCAGAAAATAAATCCTCTGGGAAAAAGGAGGGATGCCGTGTATTCTTTTTTCGACTTTTCTCGTTTTTAACACGGTTACATTTTTATGCGAGTTTCACATTAACAATATTCACCAAAATCATATTCGCATAATATTAACATTTAAAAAATTGATAAATGTGAAAAAATACATATTTTAACAAAAGTAGACATTATTACGTCTGTATTTTGCTGATAATAATGAATGAATGAAACATTCGAAATCCTAGTATCTAGTTCAAGTTACGCCTAAATTTTATCAGTTTTGATAGTCAATGGTTTTCAGTAACTGTGTGTATTTTGCTCAGGGTAGATCACGGTGTACATTAAAATAATGATGATTTTTCGAAATAATGTTATCGTAATTAACTCGAATCGTTTCTCGTACATTCAGGACCATGTGAGGAAAATTAAATGGACTGTGCCCGACATGTCGAATTTCGTTGCCAAGCTTGATTACAAGCCGGTGAAGGCAGTAATTGAACACGTCCGCGATGGTTCAACTGTCCGAGCGTTTCTTCTTCCTGATTTCCATTACATTACCCTCATGATGTGTGGAATCCGGGTAAGTTCTTTGGGGTTTATGCACGTTCACGCCGCTGGCGGTGGTTATCTTCTGGGTTCTTGTCTACCTATTTGCTGATTTATTAAGTAGAATGTGGATTCAAATTCAAGTGTCCGCAAAACAAGCTGGATAACGATGGAAAGCCGGATCCCAATGTAAAGGCTGAATTCGCCGAGGAAGCAAGGGAATTCACTGAAAAAAAGCTTCTCCAGCAGGATGTTGAAATTGTTCTCCATTCTTACAACAACAACAACTTTGTTGGAACAATTTACCATCCAGTAAGTCAATTCACCTCTCCAATACAGCGTTCATCTTGGTTGGTGCCCCTGCAAAATCATTAATTTTGGGGCTTAAAACTAATTTTCTTTGTCAAATTACTTCTTTTGTTGATGTATGAACTCTGAAATAATGAAGAATCGGAGCGTGCCATTGCGTAACCTTATGCAATCAGCACCAGTGTTCTCATTGCTGCCAATTCCGTCGAAATTCAACTTAATTCTAACGTAAACCTATCCAAAAATCATTTTCTGTGAAAAGATCTCTAAAAATTACATGTTTCTAGAAGGGTTTTAAAAAAAGTGTGAGTTTTATAAGAAATGTCATTTTGTGAATAACTTAACTTGCGTTCCACATTTTTATGGAAAAAAATCGCAACAATATGTCAATTGTGGAAGCATTTTCAATATATTGATAATTTTTTTCATCTCTGTCATTAATAATGTCGACCTGCGTTTAATAGAGAGGATACATAGCCGAAGAACTTCTGAAGAACGGATTGGCAAAATGCGTCGATTGGTCGATGCCTAACATGAAAAAAGCTGACGCCGAAAGGTTGCGGAATGCTGAAAAAACGGCGCAAGAGAAGAAATTGAAACTGTGGAAAGACTATACTCCTCCGCCCAAGGTGAGCTGGACGAATAGAGACTCCTCACATCATTCAATCTTCCGTAGTCTTCTGAAAAGCGATCTCGAGCTTCTCTTTACTTTTGCAGATCAACGATAAGGACTTCGTTGGAACAGTTGTCGAAGTCATCAACGGCGACGCGTTGAACGTCAAACTTCTCAATGGAACCGTGAAGAAAATTTTCCTTGCCAGTATTCGACCGCCCAGAGATCAGTAAGTTGCATTTTTATCAAATATATTATATCAACTATGTATCAAACTATATATATTAAATAAACTGTTCAGGCTCATTTCGGCTGGTAATAGGGTTTTCACTTTTTAAATTTAAAAAGAAAAATTAAAAGAAAACTGCCGTTTTTTGTGGGACATTTTTTGTTCTAATCTGACTAGACTATCAAAAGTTTTATTTCTATCTGAATTTTGTTTAAAATCCCCAAAAAATAATTATATATTTTGGTTTAATAATGGAATTCGAATTTTGGTTATGACCTGGTTCTGAACATTTATAAATAATTTATTTTCAAATCCCTACGGCAAGGTTGATACAAGGCTCAAAATTTGACTTTCGTCGATGTTACATAATCACTTTTAATTGTGCTACTCAATGACACCCTGAGAAATGAAGCTTTGATGATAAATTAATAAATTGTTTTTAGGAACGCACCGCCGGCGAGTGACGAGAAACCTTCGGAGGGCCGACGGCTCAAGCGACCGCTGTATGACGTACCTTGGATGTTTGAAGCCCGTGAATTCCTCAGGAAGAAGCTGATTGGGAAGAAAGTCAACGTCACGATCGACTATATCCAACCAAAAAGGGAGAATCTCACTGAGAAACTTTGCGCGACTGTCACTATCAACAACGTGTAAGTCCCGCATTTGGGTTTTATCAGCGTTTGTCGGTGAAATAAGTGGTCAGTTTCTCATCGGATTTTCCCGTATATTAAAGGAACGTCGCTGAAGCAATGCTTTCCAAAGGTTTGGCTTGGCTCATCTACCATAAACAGACGGACGATCAGAGAGCGAGCAACTACGACGCCCTCATCGCCGCGGAAAACAAAGCCGCTAAAGGAAACAAAGGCGTTCATTCCAAGAAAGACGTCCCTGTCCACAGGGTCAACGATATATGCGGGGTAGGTTTCAGATGCGTTTGGGTTCGACTAAGGATGGTTTATTTAATGTCCTAGTCCTGCGACTGTTGTCATTCCCAGTTATACGTGATCGCAAGAATCGTAACTCATTACTTACTGGTTTACGATCACTTGTTTCAGGATCCTGTAAAAGCTAAAAACCTTCTACCGCACATCAAAAGATCAGAAAGAATAGAAGCTCTTGTCGAGTTCTGCGCAAACGGTTCGAGGCTTCGCCTCTTTTTACCCAAGGACTCTCATCTCATCATTTTCCTCCTTTCTGGTAATATTTTGAATAATTCCCAATGTACTGCAATTTCTAAATGGGAGGGTCTTCATCTTAACATAGAACGCGTTTTCACCGGTGCTCTTCAGTCAATTTGTCCGCGCGCGTTAGGTAATGACTAAATCCAGCCACACCACCTGGTCCCTTCTTTCTGCCCTGCTCAGATAAAGTGCGCATGCGTAAGGTACTCCAATATTGGGAACCCACACTGTTTAAGTAGAAATGTCTGTGTTTCATTTGATTCTTAAATGTATACCTTTCAGGAGAGGAAAGAAAATGTGCATTCTTTATTCTTATAAACAAGGAGCGGATAAATATTGTCCATCCCTTCTTCATAAGTCTTTCATCGAAAATTTCTCCTTTCTCATATTGGTGATACTTTTTTTCCTTCAGGTGTTGAAGTCCGACATGTTTCTGGGGACGCGGTCAACAACGAAGAAGCCGCATTGAACTTCACGAAGGAAAGATGTTTGCAAAGGGATGTTGAAATTCAAGTTGAGTCCATCGACAAAAATGGAAATTTCACTGGGTGGCTGTGGGTTGACAAGGTCAATTTGAGCGTCGCTCTCGTTGAAGCCGGACTTGCGAAAATCCATTTCTCTGGTCTCAATTCCAAGTATGCCAAGGAGCTCCAAAACGCTAAGAACACTGCCAAGGCCCGCGGTCTTTGGGTGCGTTTCATTTGTTAATGTTTCTTGTTGTGCCTGACAGCTGGTCGTGTATCATCTGGCCAAAGGGAAATTTATATCAATGGCCTCATTAATGTTTGGACAATTTGCAGAAATATGTTGACAAAGAAGAAACGGAGAAAGAGATTATTGAGCCTGAAGATAGAACGGTAGAGAGGAAAATGGAGTACCAAGAAGTGTTAGTTGTCGAAACAGACGAACTTTCGTTCTACTGCCAGTATGCAACGCAAGAGTCAAAATTGAACTCACTGCAAGCAAAATTAGGTCAAGAGATGACTGCGAACCCTCCAGTTCCTGGAAGCTTCGTACCAAAACGAGGTAAGTGGAAAGTCAGCCACAGAAAGTATCAGGGCCGCGTTATGGTTAGTTGGTGGGTTTCAACTTTTTGGCTAGCGGTAGTTGAATGCCAGTGGTGAACAGAGGCCCCAACCAACTAGGGCCTTGTGGGACACCATGTGTACAACGGTTTTGCGCATGTGACCACCGTGAACACACCATAATGTGTTCGATAATTTTATTAAACAGAATCACAGATATTATTATAATATTTCCAATGGTGCTTGGGAAATGGTAGTAGTTCGATTCATTATCAAAACGTGCTCTTTTTCCTATAGGAGAGATGTGTGCTGCGAAGTGGAGCGATGACCAGTGGTATCGAGCTAAAGTTGAAAAAGTCGCAGGCGGCAAGGTGTCAGTTCTTTACGTCGATTACGGCAACAAGGCGGAAATTTCCAGTGTGCAATGTGCTCCTCTTCCGGGGTCTTTCAACGAAAAACCTTTCGCCATCCTGTATTCCCTGGCATTCGTCACTTTCCCTCCATGTGTGAGTCACGACATCGTTGTAAAACTTAACTAAGGAATAACTACTTTTTCCGTTACTCATAAAAATTTGTTTCCAGCCTGATGATCGAAGACAAGCTGCCATGGACTTCCAGCAACGAGTCAAAGACAAGTTACTCTTCATGAACTTTGAGTATTCTGACAAGAACGTCAACTATGTCTCTTTGTACGATACTGACTCGAAGGATGACATTGGAAAGAGGCTGGTATCAGAAGGACACCTTCTGGTTCAAAAGAGACGCGAGAGAAGATTGGAAGATGTGGTAAGCTCTTGGGCTCTTTTTCTAATTTATTTCCAAATCTGACATAAACCACACCACGAAAGAAAGAATGGCTGTCTACCAAGATTATGTTTCGCAAAATCATTCCACAATAGTTTTCTTTTGTGTAGTATATGAAATTTTCCTGAGAATTTGTTCACAATACCGGTAACTAGGGATGGAAACTTTCGGGCTGTCTGAATGCCATTCGATTTCTCAATTTCAGGTTAAAGCATATCAAGAGGCAGAAAGCGAAGCGAAAACCAATAGACGGTCCATATGGATGTACGGCGACGTTCGAGACGACGACGATAAAGAATTCGGCATGGGGCGCTGAACCGCTCGTCCTTCTCTAGCACCATCGTTGTCCAAGGAGGAGACAATTTTGTTCAAAATGAATATCACTTTTTTAAACTCTTGAGTCTTGAAGAGGACACAAAACCGTCATCATCAACAACAAACTCTGACCCTTAAAAGACACAAAACCATCTTTACTCGAACTGCCTCAACTAGCCGTCTTGTAATGGTACTGGATGCGTCAAAACTCCAAGCAATGTTTTCGCCCATGCATCAGCACTTATCTCAGAATACTTGCCTCGTTGAAGCCTCCAATCTGTCCAACCTGCAGTCATAATTAATTTCATTTCTATTTCATTATTCTTGAGGACGTCAAGTGATTTATGGTATAAGATAACACGGAGGATTGGATCGCCCACGATCAAATCTGGGAAGATGAAGGAAGTTGACCTAAATCTCTTCTTTGTTTCCATGTATTTCGGCAAATTAATTGCGGAATTAAATTTATAACATTACCTGATTTTATCACTTCTATTTAAAAAAAGGGATAAGGAAATACTCAAAGTATCACTGCTTTCATCATTTCGGGTATGCAATACCGTTGAGTTGACCTAAGATTCAGGCCAACAAACATTCAGAACGAGACATAGGTATTTAAACGACATAGACTGAATTTTAACTTAAATTTGTTCTTTTATTAATTTTCTTGAGCTCATGAATTTAAAACGCTTTTACCCAGACGAAAAACTTTATTCGAGCCAGTGTTGAAGCATGATTTATATTGTATTTAGGTTACATGAAAATATTTAAGAGCGAAGAAAAGGAGTGTGGTTGTGTTGGAATAAAGTTGTTGAACGACTTGATTAATTGGGTTTTTTCTGTCGTAATTGGTCTCCACCTTTGGCCGTGCAACAGTTACTTCAATTTGATAAGACTTGAGTAGCTGTTTTGGTTATTATTCCTTGAATAATCAACCAATGTTTTCGGTCGACATGATGGCGACCTCTCCGATTTGCGCCAAAAAAATTTTCTGGCCGTTTCAAGGAGTCTAGATCAAAATAAGCAAATGGCCGTAAGCCGTCCATGCCGTTTTTTGTAAGTACTAGAAGGAATTCTAAAAATTTATCTGGCTTTAGATGGTCCTCGAAACGTTTCAACCCAATCATACCGAATTGGGGAGGGGGGGGGGGGGGTCATAATGTGTATTACGAAAAATGGATTTTCGGCAATCTAGGTGTATGGGGTATCATTTTCCGCTAAATTTTGGATGCTGAATCGATTGAAATGAATCTCTATGCTACTGGTCCGAGGAATAGCCAACCCCTGTGAAAGAATAAGCGGCGTTTTGTTTCGCGACGACGTCAGACGTTGAACAGAAATTCAGGAAGAAGAACACAAGTGCTGCCAAACGATACTTTCTCACAAAAGTGGAACCTAACCGAAAATGGGAATGTTAATTTGTCGCCCACACAGATTCTTCAAACATAATTTACTAAAAATGTACTCACATTGTACACCGTATGGGCTAATAACCCGATGTCAAAAAATGAAACCCCGCACGCTAGGTCCCTTCGTCTCGAAATAACTTTTTCAAAATATCAAGTTCTGACAAATGCGATTGAGGAAATGGAGCTGACATGAAAAAAATGGGTTATTCTGAATGTAGTACTAACTGCCTCTGGATTGAATAACGTCAAGATATAATCAGTCATGGATCGACCTAGTTTGGCTACACAAAAACCTTCTGATCTGCCAATTTCGGATGACGGAAACCGCACCTATACCTTTTTTTAAATATTATCTCCTGGGAACGATAAAACTTCATCCTCATTGAGTCCAGCTCTTCTCCTCTACCTGTTCAAGTTCAAGCTGGCATCAAACAAAAAACAGTTGTAAGTGTCCCAATGGATTTATGAAAATGACGGATCAATATAGGCACAGTTGAAGATCAAGTATGAACCGGTAGGGCGTGCAGAGGCAAATTGAAAGATGATCTAATCTGGAAGGAGTAAGAGCTTTGACCTATTTTTGCGGAAAGCGTCAACATCAGGGGCGTGAAGGTGCGTAGGACGATAAGTAGTTGGCAAATGGCAATCAAAACGGGTTGTCCTCTCTGGGGCGCAACGTTCTCTCAAGCCTCGATTCTCCAAGGGTCCTCTTTGCTGGTGGAAGTTATTGTAAGTAGCTTTTTTTTCATGCGGAGTGCGGAGTCGGTGGGTGAGGCGTTTCTCTCAAAATATATTAATAATTTTCGTCTAAATTTCACAACTATACCGCTAATCGAGACTGGAAGAAGTTTCGTTGTAATCGACAATAATGCTCAAATAATGATATAACAAATTTAGCGAATTATCTCTCAATTTTAACTACTAGGAGTACCGTATGGGGAAGCTCTTGGTACCTCGAGATAATAGAAAACAGCGGAAAACAATTTATTTTCTTTAAAAAAAAAAAAAACTACCCATCTCCATCGATTCAGCGTACGAAAAATAACTCCAACCATTTGTATCAGTTTGTGTCCGAAATCGCAGGATATTTCGGATTCTGAGTCTACAGTTTTTCAATGTAAAATATGAGGGGGGGTCGATACAAATGCAAGGATGTATTAATCCAATCAGAATAATACGCCGTAACTTACGATTTACGTTATTGTCAACGCGTCTTTTACACTCGGACACCTGAAACTCACGTGGACAGTTTGATATGTAACTTTACCTACCTGTCCAAATAACCTCCTTGCCAGAAGACAAGAAAATAGTGAAACTTTCATCGAGAAGGAATAGCACGCGAGGTTGGCAACTCTTCGACGTGTAAACCCCACAACTGCCCGAAGGGTTGCAACACCGAAAATGATAAAGGAGAGTTGAGATAAATGAACGTCATTTTCGATAATGTTCCTAATGTTTAAACAACACGAGCTATCTAACTTGGTGGTCGTACGCCGTGTTTTTCGTAGTTGCTTGTAACGCTGGGAGGCGGGGAAACTCCGCCCCCGCTCCTCGGCGCACCCTCGGCCTCGACGCCGGCACATCGCCCCACACCATCACCGGTTGCGTAGTCAGTTCTTTACCGGGCATCCATGTGGACCGACAGGCTCGCGAACCGGCTCTCTAAATTCTGGCGCGATCGTCGGCAACATAGACGTAAGTACTTTGAAACACATTTTTTTAGCTTATATTTTTGATGAATTGTATTTTAGATTTTAGGATTTATATTCAAGAAAACAAAAATAAATTACGTATTGACAATAGGTTTTTCGGAACCACGCTATTGAATATATCCCCGTGGCTTACCCCTTGTCGTCGTCACAACACTTCGTAGCTAAAATCAAAAATTGAATGACAGCATTAGTTGTTGAAGTTTCAGTACAATACCAAACTTCAGTGTTGCTGCCTTCCTCAAATTTCAACTTAGAAAATACCCTATTCAGTCAAAAGCTATAACACTTCATACTATATTGAAATAAATTGTGGTTTGGGTCCAAATCTCTTGGATAATCTTGTATTAGTGCTAAAAGAATTAGTATTGAACTGAAGAATTCCACTCACAGGTCATTGCAATGTTATTTAAAATAATATTTGATTTATACTTATCCTGTCGCGTATTAAAATCCAGTTTTCAGTGTCCAAGATCTCGTGTAATCAGTGGAGGCCGATAGTATTCAGCCTGGTACTTATAAACATTGTTTAGAACCATTAAGAACTTCGTGATTTTGTAAAGGACACTTGTAGAGTCACCTCAAAAGTTTTTTAGCTTCATTTGGAAACAGTATCTCTTTTAGACCATGTCTTCATTATCGGAAATGTTAGCGGTGAAAATGATACTCTGTACAAAGAAGACTGTCAGAAAAACTCGTCATATATAGTAGATGTTGAATCTCCGCAAGCTGTCTCAAAAATCGCTCCTCGTTCATACAAAAATTGCCCGGAAGGTATTTTAGGAAAAAACGAGGAAACAATGCTGTTATTTAGAGAAGGAAAATGGACAAAAAAGTTATACAAGAACAGACGGTGGTGATCGTCACCCGTCAGTTTCGAGTGTGAACAAATGTGAACAACGATTGTAAACAACGAACCATCTGTAAACTCAGTCTGTCCACAGCCTCACATTTCATTAAAGCAGTGGTGAATCAGTACTTTCCAAACACATACTGCGCAAGAGTAACTTCCTAGCTTAAATGCGCCTTCTCCTCCAGAATGAACCTGGCGCGGGTTAGGAAGTTATGCTCTAATCTTGACTTTTCATATCTTTGTTTGTTGATGGAGCATGCTCAAGAATTTTCGAAGAAATTTTTTATAACGAGGAAAATAGGTTTGTAGGCTGAAGTTCTTTCCTGATAGGATGACCCTATTATCTCATGAAATTCAGGGAACGTGATGGAAAACCCAACTGTAAGTGTTGAGAGTGACACGTATTACACAACACGTGCGACTCATCTGCATTTCAAGGTGTGACATCTCCGCGTTTGTTTTATCTGACAATTTACCTCTAGTGCTTTTGTGAGACGGCTTGGTAAGAGTGAGGACCAACAATGTGAGGAGAGAGCCAGGTTATAACGGGAAGATCCATAATAGTCGCTATCATGACCTCATAATCGAACCGATAGAATCGGAATGGTAAGATGTAATTTGAGGGATGCGTTCAAGGGAAGAAAGTCATTACAATACATTACCTAGCTTGGTCTTATTTGAGTGCTAAGCTGACATGTTCGACGTTAAATTCGAGTTCTTGGTCGATACTGGCTGTGCACCTACATTGTTAACAATACCCATAATCATCTGGGCAACAGAAGATGCTACATCCCGAGGCGTGCAGAGTTGGTGTGCCAATCTAATTAGAATAATGTACCTATCAAAATTGACTATCAAGAGTTGGATTCGTTTGGATCGGTGACTGATTTCATCTCTTATCCGTATTAGCTGTTTGACTAGGGAATATTATTATCAACCCCACGAATTTGCTCGTTCTCCTAAAAAAAAAAGTTTGTTTCACCTTTACCTCTCTTCTTCCATCATTTTGAAGATTCTCCTCCGTGTAACCATTATTGGTTATATTTAAGTCACTCATTTGCTACGCGAGACGTCCCATAGGTGCGTGCTACGTGGGAGAAGCCTTGCCGAAATTTCAAGATTCCCACGACGAAAGACCTCTACAAAAATATGAACAGTATGTTCCCATGTCCCTTCTCGGTAATTATCATCATTACTTTTTAATCTTGATGGCATCAGAGATAATCTCAACGACCTAGATTGGCTTGAATGCCTTTTACCTTTTTGCCTAAAATTGATCAAGGTTGTGACTACCAATGTCAACTTGTTCATTTTTTATTCAAGTACATTTACATCTGTACATATACAAGTGCATAAATGATGATGTACGCCGTTATAGAGGATGGAAGTCACGTTTCTTCAATCTACCCATCACAACCAAACATCTGATTTTCCAACTTTCAACAAAGTGAGGAGCGCTGTGAAGTTGATGGATTCGGAAGCTGTTAGCGCTTTATTCATTTGAAGTTAGTACGCTACGAAGTTGTTTGGAAACCGCATGAATACGGAGAACGAGACTTGTTTGGGTGGAAACGTTAAAAACAGCCAATATCCCTTAAGGAGAGAACTTGTTGCTTCCATGCTGTAGAAAGCCTCGTGTTCACTTTGGGAGCTAAACAATCTGAGTATATTTTTGAGAGTACATTGTTTGCCCGAAAAACCTCGGTTCAGCCTAGTTGTGCGAATACTTTCGAATTTCACCGTTACTATTCCATTTGAACTAGGTTGTCCCTTCTGAATGGAACCAATCGGTTACTTCAAAGGAAGCATCCGTTTTGATCGGGATATTCGACCGGTTCCAACTTATTTTGTATCCCAACAATCGCCCAACTATACGAAATCTCGGCACGTCATCGGGTTAGTAGAGACAGGGATCCGCCTCTTGCTTTCAAAATGGTAATGTTCAGACCCCGAGGACATTAGAAACGATGACCTTAGGTGATTTGCAATTCTTAACTAGAGGGATGAAGATATGTAAAGGGCAAGCAGCGGAACGTAAATCTCTATTGACGTTACCGTTTGCAGCTTTTGAACTTTGTTGCAATTATGCATTCTAGTGTTATTATCGGGTTATCAGCCACAATGGTGGTTTTGATAATAGTTTTTTTTTTAATTAACTTAGATCACATCCGAGTTTATCGTAGTATTATTGAAGTAATCTGGTTTTTGGCGATTGGAAAGAAAAGAAGAAAGGGGATAATAAGGCAGGAAAAATTGACTTTCTGATTTAATTATCCAAGGAATAACCAACCAACATCAAAATTTAAAATTTTATGATCAAATGACAGCAGTTTATCGCACGGACGGTGGGTATTTCGGATTTTGTAACTCCGCGCTTTCAAACAAAGAGGTGAGAGTTCAATTAAGAATGAAAATTTTTCAAAATTTCCCTACCTGTATTTCATAGAATGTATTGCTACGAGTATAAACGGATGTACACGGGTGTGTGGATAACAGGCAACACTCCTGAATGTGGAGTCTCAGCAAGTATGGAACATTGCTACTAATGGTTCGATCATCCATGAAGGTCGTTTGAAAGAGGCATACTATCTTGCCGTGACGTTACGTAGAAGGGATCGCCGTTCAGTTTTGTTAATGTTCCATTAAAACGACGTACCAGCGCCTTTTCCGTCCTGATAAAAACACTGGGCGAACCCATTGTTGGTAGAAGAGGAACAAGATATCAACGGGAGGCGCGAGATAAAACCGCTGTAATGTACCAACCAGCGATATTAATAGATATTCGACGTATAACATTTTCGGCCGCACACTTCGGTTATCGGGTTTCCCCATGGTATCTTCTCCATGAGGTGACAACGTAGGATAAACATTATCAATTACTGGCTAGGTTGAGAACCTATTCCATCGTCATCAGAAAAATCAAATGAGAGGGGACGACGGATGCCCGTAGATCGTGTTTTATCCCGGTAGTCACAAAAAAGTCACAAACCACAAACATCACAATGTTTGGTGGTACAACATTATGTTAGTGTATGACAGAGGTGAAGCTAAAATCTATGGTAAAACTAAAAACTAGATTTGGCTCAAATAGGTCTCCGTATAACGATTGTTTGAGTTACAATCCGAAGGGAGTTTGTGTTTAATTAATTATTAATTCATACAATTATTTCCAGAACTCTTATGCAGGTATCGATGGCAGATCCAATGAAATAATTCAACAACGTATGGCACAAACAGAAAATTACCATCGACTGGCAGCGTGGCCCAATTCCAACCCTTCCTGCGCAAAAGTTGATTTAATGATTTAGTGATCAGTAGGAGATTATCTAATTAGTAATTTGAATTCATAGTTCAAGAAAAATAACCACTCATAGACATTCGTTCGGAGAATGTACTAATCAGGATTCCAAAAATCTGTTGATAAATTGTTTTCAAGTACCTGACAAACTAGCTCCAAATTCCAACAATAAAGAATCAAATTCATAAAAAATGTTTTCCCCTGTAGTAGGGGTCCGCGAGTTTTCTCCTTTGAAGTACTCACGTATATCAGATTGCAGCTGGCTGTTTCTCGGGTGGCGCACTTGGGGGAAAAGAGAAAAACAACGGCTATAAACCAGGAAACTTGGCTATGTTCCAGCGAGAGGCTCCCGTTGTGAAACCTTTATTTGCTAACAAACGGAAAAATTCCATTTCTCTTCAATATGTACCCTGGTAGGGATGCAATTGGTTCCTGTATGAGATTTTTTTTTGTAGGTTTTGCATGGATTTGACGGTGAGGGCAGAGTACGGTATCTCAAACAATCCGTTGATATACATTTTTCGATGATTACTCTCTGTTCAGGGATAGACTGCGTACCTATTCACTGTCCGGCTAAACCAACTGGCGGGACACACTATTTATTGATCCCCTTTCATCCCCGAGAATTTAATTTCGCAGAATACTATGTTTGTGCATAAGCTCGTCTTTTGCCCAACCACCGACGCGTTTTAATCATATTTCCACGAGTTGAAACATATTATTTTCTGAAAGTGCAGTTTTGATATGATTCAGTGGTCGAATATATTAATATTTTGCTGTGGAAAATATCATGCACGCATATTCGGAGACACAACTAAAGCCTATGATACGAGAAAGCCCTAAATCTATTTTGAAATTCCTTGGATTATTATTTTGCAGCGGTCGACATGTCCCACTGGTGTTGAATCCACAAGACTATATAACTTTTCTCAAAAAGCGAAAAAAAAAAAAAAAAAAAAAAAAATTGAACGTAAATAGAATTGTTGATTATTGAAGTGGCACTCAGATTTTCAAAATCTATTTTTGGCGATTTTGGCCTTTAGGTAGGTAGGCATGCTTTCTCCTTGTTTAGCTGTTTTTTTTTTCGATAATTATTATTTACTCTGAAGACCTCGAAGCTACGTATCGAGACCCATTGAGAAGGGAATAGTGCAATAAAGAAGATTAATAAAAATAAACTTGGGTGGTAGCGACATCGAGTATTTGTGTGAATGGGAGTCGTGAGTGATTCTGAATCGCATTATGCAGAACTGCGTCACGGACTCCGCGTGATGCTACATCGTTTCGTCGAAAGGGCTAAGAAGGAAAAGAAATCGCCGCGCTTGTACTGTAACTAATCTTCGCTGTAATTGATGCATTATGTGAACCAATCGTTCGTGGTAATTCCCTTATCAATGATTGGACAGTCCCGAAGAGGAGTCAGAACAGAAACAAAGGCAGCAATCGCCTGTAAAAAGGAGAAGCTCCTTCGGGCCATGAACTTCCCGCTCAGGACGATTGACTCGACCCCATCGCCGCACAGATAAACATCCGTTGACCCACTTGCGTATATATTTGGTCTCTTCTAGAATCGTACGTTGTAGAGAGGGCGTGCAGTGGTACGCGATATCGATCGAGGATAGCAGCAATCGGGACTATAAATTACCAAATTAGATCAACAAACCAAACCCTACTCTTCCCGAAACCCAATTCAGATCTTTTTGTTTTCCTCAGAGTTGTTGACTAGACACTCGACCCGAGTTGGGTGGCGCAATTAAATCGTACCACGTGCATTTATCCGCTATTCATTCCCTATTTCCCCAGCCACTCTCGTGAGCCATTCTATTTTACCGTTGACAATCGGTTCAACAATTCCGAAGTGTTCATTGACCACGTTCATTGGCTTCTTGAAAGCTCTAATGGAAATCAGGAATATAATAAGAGCTTACTCCTAAACACTGCAGTTCATATACGATGACTGGTCTTTACGAGTATACCTGTTCAATTCATGCAACCAGTTCGATCCCACGTCAATGATATGCAAGGACATCATTTTTCATTATAAATTGCTGTTTGGGATTTGGTCATTCGAGATTCAAATACTCAGGAATTCTCCCTTTGTCAAATTGACAGACAAATGTCCTATAAGTGATGAAAAGCTCAACTCGAGTAAAGCAGTTTTTGATTGGTACTCGCCTACCTATCCAATTAGGTATCCATCTTGCTTTGTTAGTTGCCTAGAGAAGCCAAATTTCTCAAGGGTCTGTAAGTAACTCAGCTTCTTCTATAAAGAGTTATGCTGGTCGCATTGGATAAGTTAACAACGATAGATTAACTTCAACTTTCGCTTTTACTCAAGGAAAGAATTTCAAGAAGAAAAGAACTAATTGAGGATTAACCAATTTAAAAAAAGATTATATCCGAAGTATTTAATCTCCTCTGATTGGCAGGTGTTCATGAATGGGAGGCATTGAAGCGTCGTCGGCTGATGGAAACGTTTAATCTTTTCCTAAGCGAGTGTTGGCGTGTAAATGGCATTTGACGAATACGATTTCTCGGAGAGGTAGACTGTTCTACGGGTGGATTGAAAGGCGATTTGTGATTGAATGGTTGAAAGTAAATCAACGGGGAAATACCTTCTACCCTTGGAGTAGAGGTTACCTCGATCTCGGCATCCAAAACTCAGTGGAAATGTGGGATACGAAAATCTTAAAAATCAATTTTCAAGATACGTGATCACATGCATTTGCACCCTGCCTCCATCGGGTGTAATTTGGCTGGAACATTCGAGGGAAAAGGAGTCTCTGACCGAAATTTTGAAAACATTTCCGTTGCCACTATGTGAACGCACATTTTGGGTTGGGAATTTCAACATCTTGATCTTTGACAAAATATTAAATTTCTGAATGAATCGGAGAGATCAACATCAGGCATAGAAACATCTGATGCAGTTCTTCACCACAGCCTCATTATTCTCCCCTTTCTGAACCTAACGCATTAGTTAGTGGGAAAGCCAGCGAAATATTGATGTGAACCAAACCATTCTCTCACCTGCTAGAGTAAAAGGTTGAAATAATTGGGTCACATTTGGACCCCCTCGGGTGCTCCCGGCTTATGAGGATGTAACCAGTTGTTTTTCAACTGGTCGGAACCGCAATCAACAGTTCTGATTATATTGATGGAACTGAGATAGGACGGAGGGCCTTGAGTAAAGTAGGTGGCCAGTATATGATTATGAAGGGTGATGGTGGGTAAATACGGACCAAATACAGTTTTTGAGAAATAGTAATTCCAACCCCTAACTCTACTTGTAGTGGGCACAGATGTCAAAAAGAATATCTTTTGAAAGAAGATACTTTGAAAAATAAATATATTTGTACACTGAATTTCTCAGCGGGATTTTGGGCAGCCATAATTCAAATAGCCAGCAAAGCCAGTCATGCTTGAGCAACGTACGATAAATGAAAAAGCTGAGGGTATTCAGCCTAATACTTACGCTGGCCCAAGCGTGCTCCTTAATTATAAAACGTGGCTTTGGGAAAGTCTTTGTAAGTTTTGGTCCGATGATTTGATGTATTAGTCTCGTATTGCCCGTGTATGAAGCTATCTTTTATATCATAGATGAGTTCTAATAGAATCCCAAACAATGAAGGTGGGAGGGGGGGGGGAGGTTGCAGAGTGAGCCAAAATCCGATTTTATTCCCTTTGAGTACCTCCACACGTAAGTCTTCACCCCATTCACTAATTAATAACATTAATCCAATATAAAAAACGTTACAAACAAAACTAAACCATTTATGCAAATGTAATTACTTTCTAATACCGGTTTAGAGGTTGGGCGGGATTTCAACCTAAGAGAAAAAAATCACAAAAAGCATATTGATTGGCATTATTAGAATCCCTTGAGAGTTCCGAATTCTCGCGCTCGTGATTAATCAAAAGCTCACGTGGGATTACGTTATGGTCGACCTAATATATTATTAGATAATACTCGATCATTAAACTTTCTATGTCGATGAAGCATTTTCGGGGTCAAATCCCAGCTTTCATCTCGACATTTAGGGTTATCCTTCGAAACGGCTCGCGGCTTCCATTCCAGTGAGGCGAGGTTGAAGAAGTAATTACTTCTATATCCCACAAGGCGTAAAGTTTTCGTTCAAGAAGCTCCGAAAAGCAGTTCAAAGTATTCTAAAGCTTTGGGCAAAAACCGCGATGTTGTATAGTTCAAACTGAAGTGAACTTCCTTGAGCTTTTACTTTTATTTACTTATTATCTAACCGATTTTACTCTGAACATGTTCTGTAAACTCACAGCTTGAATGAAAAGTGGGCTCTAAACAACGAACATTTCCTAGGGAATTTGATTCGGATGGAATCTGATAGAAAAACAAAAAGGTGAAAAAAGGTAGTAAATAGTAACTATAACTAGTTATTGTTTGTAGTTGACCATTCATGTCGTTCTTAAAATTGAATATTTATACATATTGGTGGATGCTGAATCAATTGAGATGGATCTCAGATCAGTAGCTGAACTCTTTTTACCTACTTCTTGATTTTATCAATTCTACCTAGTTTTGTGACCTCAAAAATACGCTATCCTATACGAGCGATCTAGATTAATTCGTGGCGCTTTTGTTGCTATTGCGATTCATCATTTTTTTGAATTGACAGAGCTGAATTTTCAAGGCGATTTTCACATGGAACTGATGGAATGGTACCAATTTCGAATAAAAACTAGCGCATCTGTTTTATATTTCACTAAGAAACCAACCTAATTTGATAATGAAGGAATTAACTTCGAACGGCATGGAAGTGAAAGAACATGATGTACTTGCGTCATTCCGCTGTGGGCTAACAAATTGGTGACCTTGACTGTAGTTTTATGGCCACTTTGGCCTTCGTTGCCTCCATTTTCGCCGCAATTGTAAATGGATCACTAACAACTTGTTGTGTTGTAGGAAAAGTGAGAGCGTAAAATACCAAGAAATCCCTTGAGTAAGAGCGTGGTACTGTGGGAAGAAATACTCTCCATAAAAACTTTGCACTGAAAAATTCCGATCCTCAGTATCGACATAGAATGGGATAAAGACGGATGTTACACAAAAAAATTTGGTGGAAGGGGAACAACTAAAAAGCTTCCTCAAACCATGCCCGATGGTTCTGTGGTGTCATCTAATCATTTTATTTGAAATTGGTCTACATCCCGTCCATACATGACGTCGATAGCGAGAGTTGATCGGAAGGGAACCTCATCGGCTCAAGTGGGCGAGTAAATGTCGGGAAGGATCTCTTACACTCAGCAGATCATTCAATTTCATGATATGACGAACGTCTTACGGTGGAAGCAAACTAAACAGCAATAAATCGATAAAAGGGATATTCAACCATGTCTTTTGAAACTATCCAGTCAAAAGAGGTTCAATTATATTTTAAATAACCCATTGCTAATGCAGTCGGCTATCAATGAAGATTATATTCTCATTCCCACGAAATTGATCTACAACACCTATTGGACGGAATGATATTTGGTTTAAAAAGTCGATGTTGCGACTTGTACACTCAGCCATACATAATAGTCAGAATCACGTTTTCTCGATTTATCGTTGAAATGATTTATATTCCATGTTGGATTCCTTTATGACGTTCCGGTTTGTGTAATGTCCAAGTATAAGGAGTGTACCAAGATGGAGAGGTCTCTCGGCTTTAAAGCATTTGTTACAGAAAAAAATGTGCGAGAAGACGCAAAAACATGATTAAAGTATGAAGTGCCGAGACTTGGAGGCCTTGTCAAGGTGAGATCGCCTGAGCCTTTCGTTCCACTTGCCTTCAAAGCATAAATGTGTTGCGTTCTCGAAGGTGTATGGAGAAGGCGCAGAACTGTAGCGCCTTCCAGGATGAATGCCCGAATTTCGTACCACACTCAACAGGCAGCTTTCAAATCAAAACAGGATAAATTTTCACTTCCTCAGTCGGTCGGGACATTGGATCTATTGCATTAAGTTTAGTAGCACGTCTTGTCTCTTCAGGTAGGGCTCAAAATGTACTCACTCTACTCTAGGCGCCCTCATAGTGTGAACAAAAAGCATGTTAGCTGTCGTGGTTATCTTATCAGATGAGTGATGGCGGTCTCATTGACTTTCATCCTTACATCTGGCTCTCTCCACACTTGCATCTGTCTTAATACAAGTTCTATAGTTTCCTGCTCAAACTATGACATACTTTGCTTCCATACTACTATTAGGTACTCAAAATGCAAGGGCTAACTCACTATTCCATAATGGGGTATATAATTCTGGCAATTTTCTGACTCATTGGATCCTCTACGTATGAAATGAGTATGTCAGTGCTATCAGATGCAAAAAGTTGCGCTCATTTATAATATGACAATTTTTACTGACCACTTTATGGAGCTACGCCACTAGTGTTATCACCCGACGATAAATCGTCCGACCGTAACGTGGACGTCATGGAAGTTATTCAAGACAGCTCAGTGTGCCACACGATTTGTCAGCCGGCATAGCGGTTTCCCCAGAATGCACAGCTGCGGATGCCCAATAAAACAGAAACATATTGGTTCTCTCGTTCCACCGTGTTTAGCCCTCCAATAAGCCCTATCCCATTTTGATGCATTTACGGGAATAATTTTGTGGTATATCCCCGATGATTTCATTTTCTTGGAGTCTCACAGGATGAGGCGTTGACAGGACTGTTCTTTTTCAAGGTCAGTTGGACTGCTCATTAGCTATCTAAATTGAAGCCTCATTGGTTAAGTCTGAAATTAGTTCGATAATTCGATTGATGCACGACAATGGTTGAAAATCTTATTTGAAGATATATCATTCCGGTTGTTATAGTCCAATGAGGTACTTAAAAGTTCGTTGTAAACCTATTTTATTGACAGTAACTTTATTAGATCCAGAATATAGCAGGAGTCCAGAGGTTTAAGAGGAGATTGTTTCAAGGCAAAAGCCTTAGTGCAAAGCAAAATACACGAAAAATCGGAGTAGTCAGTGTTATTCTTCAATCGTTCATTATTCTATGTAAATCTCGCTGGTTTAGGAGATTGTATTTTCAAGGTCTCCGAAGTCGGTATTTTAATACGTATTTAAGTAGACGGAACTTTTTGAATGCTTAGCCACCCGTCGCCCAACCAATGTCCCAAAAATTACTGATAAACCATTTTCAAAACACCCATTTTGACCCGTACCTTTCCTGAAAATGTATTGGCATTTAAAACAGTTTTTGGCCTGAACAGAGGACAACGAAATGTTATGAAAAATGTTCGAATTGAATCTGAAAGTTTTGGGAGAGAAAAGTGTTAGGTTGATACGAATTCAGGGGTGTCCTGTTCCAAGTAGAATGACAATTAACCAAAATTAGGTTTTCCTCCGAACGCACATTCATGTGGGTGCCCGCACTAGAGCGCTCGTAATATGTGATTTGGGTTTTGAAATGTTTCACCGTGGAGAAGATATTATGGCTCCCGATTAGAGCGTAGGATGAAGGATTCACAGAAAACTTTGAACTTGTTATTATTACTCGTAGTACCCACCTACTCTGAAGGAATTTGACGTAAGTTGAGTTTATTTTCTATTAGGAGGGTGAAATATTGCAGTCTGGCAAGGTGAATTGTGAGATAGTGGTCTTTAATGATGGGTATGCACGTAGCCCCCATTATCACTCAAAGCCCCTGTAACCAATTATCTCTTCATTAACGAGTTTTAACGAATTGTTAACGATTGATAAGGTAGAGCAAACTCGTCGTCGTTACAGCGAAACTGTCCGCCACTTTGTCGGGTCGCAAACTGCGCATTAGAACCCGCCAACAAACGAGGTAATTGCTAGAGTTGAAACCGTTTATCGGGCGGCAATCGGAGATAAGCGACCATTCCCGGCCCCAGAGACACTTGATGGACGATCGCCCTCGTGAGATGGCTCGTTCTCGAGATCATAACGAGCTGGTGTATTTTTGCGCAACTTCTCGTTGTGGAGGTGGTACTGCGAGCAATTTTGCGCGGCATTATAATTATGAGAATGACAGGTCAATTAAATGGCGCCTGCGTGACTGAGGGCCTCTGAAGTGCTCCCAGGATCCTGTGTAATCCGAATCGTAATTGAGATTACCAGCACTCAATCACAGACCAATTTCCGACCCCCATTTTCTTGCTGCAAGTCCACTGTATACTCTAAAGACGCGTTCTTGGATGATCCCTGGTTGATGCATCACACGGAAAACCACATCTTTAATTATTAACTGATTGAAGCTTTTCTGTACCTTCTAGTTATTTAACCTGATTAAAATCATAACAATATCCTTTTTGTTAAAAACATGCGCCCCATACCATCATATTTTCCGTTTCAAATTGTCAACATCCAACAGCACAGCAATTCAAAATATGTGAGTGTAACTAATTTCCAGCACTGCAGCCGTATGCGGAACCGTCAAGGGCGGAAAAGTGTATATTGGTTGGGCAAGATGGTTTGCCATATTTTTCAGAGCATGGGCAAATCATATGTCACTAAATTTTGGACGCTTGATAGATTCAAATGGGTCCCGAACTGATTTCCACGCTCTGAAGTAGGGTATGGGTCACAACAAGTGTTTTGAAACTCTCCATTGGTACCATCCATGCTTCAACAACTTGAACACGCAGGACGTTATAGGTATTTTGAACAAATTAACTGTCTGCGCGAAAACCCTGAATCCATTTATTTCTCTCCAGAATTGAGCATCTTTCGATGGAACTCAACTCGGCAGAGATGTATTATACGTATTCATCACGATGGATTGTGGAGGGCCTCCTCGCTTCCCTATCCATCTTTCCTTGCTAGGGTAGTTTCGCTGGGTCTTGCGGAAGGGGACTGGATTAAACACTTCTTTGCGTGAGCGCAGATGCTGAAAATAACTACGAAGAACTCATAAGTTTTCCTCTCAAGCTCTGAAAAGTAATTTTCATTACATTTTTCCCTTCATCACTATGGCCTTCAAGCCGTACAGAGCTGATCATTAAGGTTAATTTTCCTTCGCCGTTGAAAATCCTGCATTGATGGAATCCTCTTGTCCCTCTATGAATGAGAAGCTCTTTTGACAAAGTGACACTCGGAGAAAAGCCGACGTAATCCTTTAGGCCGGTATCCGCTCCACTCGGGACTCAGCCAAAGGATTTTCTTCGCTAATTACCGAGATTCAAAACCATAAGAGCGTGGCTATGTTGACAAACACGGGCATTTTGAACGGGTGCCCAAATACTCCTACTTCCCGGCGCCCTCTCGAGTTTAATTTTAACAGCCTGTTTCATTTTGGCACCCCCACGCGCGTCAGTTGGCTAGTCCAGCCCAATGAGGATTATTTTTAATAGTTACCTCCTCACTTGGATGAATATAAAATCCAATTGATAATTTGGTAAAATCTAGTGAAATTCCATAGAGTAATTTCATCATTTTAAAAGTAATTTAAAGGATGTGAGTACCTATGCAAAACGGCTCAAAACCTTCATCACAATCAAATTAGTAGGCTCTGCACACTTTGAAAAGCTGGTATGTGCCAGTCATGTATAGCTGAAGATTTTAGGATGTCCCTCGTTTCTTCGGAAATATGCTCGGTTTGCGATGAGATGACCAACAAACATTTCAACTTGAACGCCATCCCCTTATTTAACTCAACTATCGCCACGATTGTTTGAAAAAAAAAAAATGCGAGAGAATTCAAAACCCGTAAAGTATTCAATGGTCATTTGTCTGTTGACGTAATAAGCCCAGGCCTCGTTCTTTTTCGTTTGTCTTGGGGAATGTCGGTCTCATTTTTCATCTCGACGTTTTCTCGTGGGGAACAAGTCTTGAACGCTAAGCAAACGAAAGCCACTTTTTCTGAGGAGGAAACTCAATTGCTGTTGTGATGAGAGAGTATGATTTCTTTTAAACTTGAATAGAATGTAAAGTACCTGTACATATTGAATAAAGACGTTTTTGACCCATGAAAAGTACCCTAAAAACAATTTGAAACAATATTACGAATTTCAAATTGTGAAGCAAACAGTTTTGTTTGACATAAATATAATTTGACTGCTTGTATTATAATCTACGACAGCTGGAGTCAACCACTAGTGTCAACGAATGAGTTTTTATTTACCTGCAGTCGAAACGGACCGTACGTATAATTAAGGTCATGGGAAAAAGGCGAAACCCATTTCCATACAACTGGGTTTAGCCTAGTTGACACACTGAGATATCTCTTATCGCCGTTTTCACCCAAGATAACAGAATTTTTTTTCCAACGGCAGTCCAATGAACTCGGGAGAGAAACCTTCCTACTCGGTGGGACCCCTATTGTTCTCTTCAATGGAGTTTTTGTGGTGTTCAAAAGCGATTAGAAACGGACGGAATGATAAGAGCCGGACAAAGGCCACTAATCTATACCTAATGCGCTTTTGTGCCGGCGACGGTACTGCGCGCAGGTGAAGGCAGGAAATGACGCAAGACTTAAACATTGAAAGTACCTTCCTGGCCATGTTTTTCCCTAACTAAAAACGTAAATTGCATGTTTTCTGGTCCACACAGTAAGGCGCTAGTCGATGTCCAGCGAAATTTGAACCTAAAGACCCCTTTGATTTGAATATTCACATAAATTACATTTTTGGTTATGTTTTAGCGTAATGGAAGCTTTTCCCTGCAGCTAACAAAAACCAACTTGAAAATCGGTCAAAATCAGTGGAAAGGTCGGATAACGTTCGCTAATGAATAATTCCAGCATTAACGCGTTGTTTTTGCAGTCGTAATTAATCAGCTAATGGTCCTTCCAACCCGTGTTTATCTTTAAAGCGTCAACTTCCCGTAATTGCTTCGTGGGAATGAGCTTCGAGTTGCTGCGCGTCTCGACGAGCATCCAATCCCATTTCTCGACCGACTAGGCGAAAAAGTATTATAAACGACTTGACTAACGCGTCAGCGGAAATTCCGGTTGGAAAGGTAAATATGGTTTTTTTCGCACAGCATTTCACGCTTGATTACGTGGTCGTAATACCGGTATAAAATACGCGTGGGAACAGGATTTTTCAGATGATTTACTTTGGAACGTATTTCTCCTCGACACGAGGATTGATTATATGCGTATAATCAATGATATGGGTATATTAGTTTAAATTACAATTGTTTACACCTTTGAAGTGTCTTCAGTCACCACAATATAATTAATAAAAATTCCGTACAATTGACTAGAGGAGCTTGTACTTTAATATCTAAATAAAATTATCACTCAAATCATAAACCCTCATGAGCGATGGAGCGATGGTCATCAACATGAAGTTTAATTCAGAGGAGTGTACTGGATAGCAAAGCACTACATGCGCTACTGCAAAGTGTGCTAAATACGAAATATCCGTCAGCCGGTCTTAAAATGCTTCAAAAAGAGCGAAATGCTTAACGAAAAGCTTAAAATGTATCGCGCCTGGACTTACTTTGCTTAACTTGTTTCAAGTATGATCCATAAACACGGTATGAGTAAAATTCGGATTTTGAAAATAGATGTTCAAGCATATCAAGGACTCAGGTGACTAGGTATCATTTTCCCTAAATATTGGACGCTTAATCTGATTCATTGTCCACCTTTTTTTTCTTAATTATCAACCCAGTTGATTCTACACATATTCTACACCCGTGCGAGGAAAATATATGCGAAGAACAATGGGGAAGAAGAACGCGTGTATTCTGTGTTCAAAAATCAAAATTTTGAAACAAATGCAACAGAACGCAGCCCCCCCCCCCCTACAACCCTTGCACATTCAATGATTTAAAAAATGAAATCTCCTTTCTTGCTTCTATATTTGTCGAACATTGTATTCTCGCTTGCCACACAACAATGTGTTTAAATTGGTATGTATTTGAAAATGGGTTTTCATCATTATTCGGGGCCACGACGTGAACTTATCATTTTCCACTTTATTTTGGACGCGGAGTTGTGTGGGATGTTCCATGACCGATTGCAACGACCAGCGAAAAGAGGGTATTTTTAAAATGAGTAGAAAACCCGTTAATTACGTATCTTGCGGCCCCAATAAATGTTGGGTTTTCTCTCACAAGCGAGATACACCTAGAATGGAGAATCATTGAGGAACAATTTGAACTGCGTTTTCCCGTTGGACTCAAATGTATTCTCCATGTGCAACATAGCCGAGGTGGGTTACCTCTTATACATTCCACCCCTTGCCTCAAACCACTCCTCCAGTAGCCCAATTCATCTGCGTCAAAAGAGGTGTCGAGGCCGGGAATAATTCGTTTTCCTAATAAACCAACCCGTATCAATTCCTCGACCCTGAGTTAAAGGAAAAAACGATTGCTCCTTTGCAGTATTGATGCCTCATACATCGGTTCTTCTGGTATCTGCTCCTCGATTTCCAAATCCCTGCAAAAAAAACCCTTTAGAGTTGGCTATGGAATTATGCGGTTCTTCTGAATTGAATGCTGATCACTGATCGTGTTTCAAGTGTCCTTGTCGAGAATTTGAAATTGAAATACGATTCCCTTCTTCGTATTATGCATTCAATCGAGTTTTTTTTTCATGTAGGACAAGCAACTGGCGAAGGTCGAATCATACGCGTGTGCGTACAATTCAAATTGTATGATTAGTATCAGTCCCCTCAATGATATTTATATCGATAATGGACAAGCCAACTCATTAGTCGATAATTAACGAAAGGATATTATGTATGAATTCGGTGATAAGTCCCAATATCGGTCGAGCACCAGGGCGTTATAGTGTATTCATAGGTAAAAACCTTGATGCGATAATGTCCGGGTTCTCAGACGAGTCAACGTGCATTGTAACCGACTATTGAACCGAATGATTCAGACCAAACAATTTTTTTTTTTTTAAATATTGTATTCCTCTAAAAAGTTTGATAAATAAAGTGCTCAAGAAGGATTTTAAAAACAGTTGGGATGAAAAATGGGGGTATTTTGGGTATTGTCTCCCTTCAAAATCACTCAGGATCTTAGTCGCGTTCTACAGCTGTTTTCTATTACTTATCACCTTCCGTTCGTTTTACTTTGGCGAAAAAATGCCTTCACGAAGGTCCAAAACCATAAGGTCATATAAGTTGGTCAATGGTCTCCAACTGAGCTCTAGATATATGTACATGACAATGTTTCAGCCCAATGACTGTATATTGACGAAAGTCTTGAGTCAAAATCACCGCGATCAACAGTTGATCGTAGTTGCTACGATCGTTCCTAACTTCATCTAAAAGGATTTCAGGTGGTGTCCAAGCTTTAATGTGGTAATACCTCGATAGGCCACTGCGGCTTTCCTCTAGACGATCCAAGGGACAATGTCCCCTCAATTTCACCACAAAGGTGTATAAGGAATTATGTGTCTTATCGTCCCGAAATGTTCCATAACCGATGTTATCAAATCGCCTAGTTCCCATGAATATCAGTTAGCCCGTGATATTACGCAGTATTCCGTCGATTGCTCTGTAGATTGAAGAAAAAATATATATTCCAACTGAGTATTTTGTGGATTGTTCCAGCGTCGATTGACTCTGTACCTTTTACGAGGGCAATGATTTTGCAATGTTATTTCGATTAAACTTCCGCTACACGAACTCACGGAGTCGGCAGTGCCACTTGATCACAACAAATTCGAACAAGTTCAATAAATTGGCAATTAACGTAGCGATTACAACATCTTGGACGGCATGTGCAACTTCCCTTCGCAACTGTCGAGATAAGTTGGGTTTCCTACGAAAGAAGGTCGTGAAGGGGGGTTCAAATTGGCATCTGCAGGCGCCGGGAGTTTATTTTCGGTGGAGAGAAACAGGTCGTTGAGCCGGCTCTGGCCCTACTGTGAAAACCGCGTGCACAAACAGAAACGTCGGACCGACCTGATCATTAGGTCTCCCTGATTGGATCATCGGCCCGGTTGAAAAACCCCTAAAAATTATCGAATCGACTAAAAATTCCGAGCGTTTGAATCTTCAATTGTTGAGTTATGTTGTTATCATAAGTACCTACCTCATTTTAACTTGTTATACAAAAATTAATGCTCGTTCGGTAGATTGAAACACATATTGTCTATAAATCCGAATTTACTCTAGCCAAAAAATGCCAAAAATAGCCAAATACAAAATCCCTGAATGTTACAAATTAGCTTACAATAAATATTACGACAAAATCCCTCATCTATCCAGACACGACACTAGAAAAATGCGTTTTACAGGAATACACCAAAATTTATCTGGTCACCAACATCAATCTAAAGACTTGAATGGCAGTAGATATTAATGTACATTCTAGAAAAATTAAGCAGTAGGATGTATCGCAAAAATAGGAAATATATAATAGACCAACAAAAGCTGTAACGATAAATCTGTAATAAAGTAATTAACTTTAAATTTACGTTATGCCAACAATATTATGATTAAACTCCATACCTGAATTGATTTACCATAAATTTTTACCAAAAATTTAAGCGTAGAACGTTAGTATAGAAGAAGTTGTGTAAAAATGAATTATTAATATTTCTAGGCAATTATAATAGTTATAAATGTTTAATAAAGAGTTATGATGATAACTAATTCATCATATTATCATCATTAATAAATCATAAATACTGGTTTAAAAACCATAAAAATTATATAAATAATAAAATGAGATAATAACAAAATAATAAGATGAATTATACTAATAAATTATTACAAAATAAATATTATATCTGTTTATGTTGCCCAACCTGTACTAGTGACACCTGCGCCCGCCTTCTCTCTAGCACGTTCCCTATTCTGTCCAATGCCCGGGTCGACATTTGTCTAGAAAAGTCTTGTCGAAAATAATGGCGCTTCACGGGAATTGTTGTGAGGGCCAAAATTGTCTGAAAATCCAAAATTTTGGTTAGAAACGTCTTGGGCTCTAGTAGGCCCTCAAAACTTTTCAGACCGATCGGCCTACCAACTACTCACCAATAGTGTTAAACGCTACAGTTTAGACAACAGTTTCTCCTACGGATTGATTACGTCGATATAACGACTGATTGATTATGTACATGTATCTGACTGTGTCAATTATTGCGTCCCAAAGTTAGGCTCCTAAAATACTAGCAAAGGGCGGGAATGATTCAAACATTGAAGGTTTCCAAAGGCAAGACCTGAGAGGCGCGAACGTCTAAAATTACATGACCAACGATACCACCCTCGTGCTCGTTTTTTCTCTGATTATTCACACATAACTGAGCCGACCGACGAATAGATTCCTTTGTGGTTTGAAGGAATGCAGTTTTTTGTCACTTCGTCGGAATAAATTAGCGTTGTTGTTGAAAATGGAGCCACAAATTGTGCGGGGTTGGCGCTTCAACGTGCGACCCCTATTGCAGTTTAAATACGAGAAATTCCTGAAGTGCCGGTTGGCAAAAAATAGCAAAGTTTTTCAAAAAGCAAAAAATTTGGCCTGTCCGCATTTGGATGTTTAAATAAAATTACCATTTGAAAAAAAAGTATGACAGTTTGCCAAATTTTGATACTTTTTCTAAAACCCTTAGAACCTTATGCCTGGTAAAATGAAGATAAAATGGAATTAACAACATTCACACAATTGTTAATAAAATCAGATGGTAAGGAAACTATAATTTAATAGCGGTATTATTGCAAGTAACTAGGCCCTATACGTATTTCGAGTGAGTATTCGAAACCGCCCGAGGGCCTTTGAGAGGGCCTTGCCAGCCAAGTGTCCCTCTCGATCGAGCCCTCGGAGCCCCCTCCGTCACCACAGGCAACTGGTCGACACAACGGTGGCCCCTTCGCCGTTCGCCATCAGTCGAACACGAGCGATCGCGCGGCGTGGGTGCGCTTCTCTCGTTCGTTCCGAGATACCGTCGTGTCAAGTTGTGAATTACCCGCCACGCGAGGTGTTTCCATGTGTCCGACCCATTCGAGCGTCCAACCCGCGTCGGAAAATCGTGTTTTTTTCTGAAAAGAGGGAAATCTCTCGAGTGCAGTGCCAGTGCCACGGGTCGACGATCCTTCTGAGCTTTTCACGTCTCCTTAGCAACCGGAAATGACTCAGTCTCGTCGCTACGGCGTCTGCCACTTACCGCCCTTCCTCGGACCCTTAGGTAAACATTCACCATTCACTTACCACTTGTGGTTACCAACCAACCGCAACCACCATCCTCATGCGTTGCCATAATCGTGAACCACTTACCGAATTGTGGTTGTTGCGATTCACTATTCCGTCTTGCCATAACCAAGAACGCTGCTAATTATGCCATTATGGTTGATTATTCCTTGGAGCTAGAGTATGCAAAAAACGGAGTGTGGAGTGTCCAGGACCCATCTCAATGGATTCAGCAGCCAAAGTTAGAGCCTAGATCCCAAAATTCCTGTAGATCTAGACATCTTGAAACGGAAACTGCCAGATTTTAGCGCCAATCGGAGAGGATGACCTCCGTCATCATTATATGATGATTATTAAAAAAATAATAAACCTAAACCGAAATGTCCATCCGCCATACGCATTCCTCCTTCCATGCCGTTTTCACTAGTAGAAAAATTTTAAAATTTTGTTTAGGGACCTCATTCAAGCTCTGGTTGGTCCTCGTTACGTTTTAACCTAATCGGCACATTTTCGGGTGGATTTGTGTGAAAATGTATTCTTTGAAACTCGAAATTGTTTACTAACTAGGCATGTTTCGTATCATTTTCCACTAAACGTTGAACACAGAATTCATTGAGTTGGGTCTCGAAGCGATTGGCGCTTCACCGGGGGTGGGTATGGGTCAAAATGGGTACCATCCACCCATCCTACCCATTGGAATGAGTCCTGGGCACTCCACACTCACTGTTTTCCCCATATTCGTGCTCCATGGAATAATCAATAATTGTGGAAGAATTTGCAGCGTTTTTATCTGTCAAATGCCAGCGTAGTGAAACCATTTTTTATATCAAATAAGATCTAATTTGATTTTCGAAAAAAAAAAAAACGAATTTCAATCAACTACCATAATGCGAGTTTTCTTTGTAAAGATTTCCTTAATAAAATGTTTAATTTCTAGGGAGTTTTATTCTAGTCAGACAAACTGTTCACTGCGTGGTGTAAAAAGTGAAATAATATTGCGCCTATTGGTTCTTCAGGAACGCTCAGGTGGTAGGTTGAAGGACGCAAACGCTCTTATCAACTCGTTGATAACGCGATTGCGACCGTCTACTGAAGAACTTCACTCCTCCTACATCGAGTCAATCTATGTGGGTCATGTCTTTTCCACTCCTCCAAAATCGCAAAAAATGAACGAATACGAAGTACGAGTATGTTTTGTTTTAGTAATGCAAAGTCGGAAAACTATAGAATGAACCAATAGATTGGATGAGTTGTTGAGTTGGTGAGAAGGTGGTCAGACCAAAAAGATGATTTTCCTAGCTTTCAGAAAGTAGATAGATACAATCTTGTCTATTATTTTTGTATGATTTCACCTTTTCATGCCACCTACTCAGATTTTGCTCAAAACCTTCAAGCCTTCAATTGTTATTGCAACGTTTTGTTACGACTCCAACCGCAATGGGTCCAACCTTTGTGTGGCACAACCTTGATATTGAGTTCTGAGACGAGCCACCCCAAAGCGATTGTCATTATCAGAAAGAATGAGTTTCTTCTCTGCTGAAACCTTTAACTCTTCAAAAAGTGTAAAGGCAGGGGAAGAGAAGCATGGAAGAAACCCTCCTGGATCAACAGTGCCCACTATTTTTTTTTTATCAATTTTATCATCACAGTTTTCGGTACTAAAGTGCGCTCATCATCATGCTCATGGTTCATTCATGTCTTTGTGTGACGTAGCCCTACCTGGCTGGGAGTGGGAGGGTACCTACTATTGAAAAACATATTCCTAACATCGCTAATCAATTTACTCATCAGTCAAAGTGGATTGAAAGAAAACCAGCCAGTTTTAGAAAAAAAACCAGAAAGAAACCATGCCCAGGTAGAACCCCATTGTGCCAAGATCCAAGATCTGCCTAAAGAAGGTTTTCATCGTCCAGATACCTTGATAGTGTTGTATCTCCTCGACAGCCCGTGCATGCGCCGTACATACACAGGCCTACGTCGTGCGTTTTATTGATTAATGATACATTCTTGTGAACATTTCACGCGGCCAATCGAAGGCTTTCAGCGCGATTAATAATTTATAGCTCGACAGTTTGGAGGGATTCGGCGTGTCGTAAATTTACTTTTACGATCGGTATAAACCGATGCCGGCAGAGGGAAGGATATCAACTTTCAGTTTGATGTGGTGTCTAGTCGTGAGTAAAATTCTGAATAAAGAAAAAAAAAGTTATATTTGATATCGAAAAAGCAGAAAATTAATACTTCGGTGATTTTTCACGAATATTCGTTTTCAGCGATGGTTTTTCACGTTTAATTAAAAACTTTTTTAGTGATGTGAACTCTAACAGGAATTTTCCATTACCTATTATCTCAAGTGATTTCCACCGCGGTGCGTGTGTCGTTGATTAAAAAAATGGCAGCACTAACGGAATAAAGCAGAAAGTAATTAAGTCACAGTATCAATTAAAAAAAGTAAAAACACAAATAAAACTTTTTCGAGACAGCAAAAAAAAAAAAAAAATTGTTCCATTTTTACTATCAAAGGAACGAAAAATGCGGTAACACTCGGTAGGACTGAAAATATCAATCTGCCCTTCTACTCAAGAAAATTTAATGGTAAAACGTGTATTAATTTTTAAAATGTAAAAAGTCCGTTTTTTCCACTCTTTGGTATGTTCAGAATATTTCACCCTACACGTTTCGAAGTAAAAAACGTGCGTTTGTACGAAAAATTTGAAATCGGCCATCAAATTACTCATAGACCCGATTCTGGCCGTGAAGATTGCCTAATTTGCCTTATCGCCGCACACCGAGAAGGGAAAGGTTTGTGTCAAAATGGGGTTGAAATGGGACAGAATAATTTATTTAATAATTCTGGAGAGGGATATCCGATCTAGAAGGAACGATAATACATCTAATGGTGTATATGATTTCCCTTCGCCTGTCTGCATCAAATACTAATTGTCTTGAAAAAATCCAGCTCAAAATTTCAGTGAATGCCTTCTCAGGACATGCGTTTTGTGATTTTCTGAAACATATCGATACTATGGACTGCCACAGTTGTGCCTGAAATAAATGGGAATGTGACCTCTTATTCTCAGAAAAAAATCAAATTCAAGTTGACAGTAATACAAAATATCCAAGTAAATATTGATTATTCAAGGAATAATCGACCTGCTTTCATGTCAGAGGTTGAACCGAGGCCAACCTCTCCGATTGGCCCCAAAAATTGACAGTCTGATCAAAACGCTGCAAATTATTCCACAATGGTTGACTATTCCTTGGAGCAAGATTATGGGGAAAGCAGTGACTATGAAGTGTCCAGGGCTCATTCTAATGGGTAGAATGAGTGGGTGGATACCCATTTTGACCCATACTTACCTCTGATGGGTGCCGGTTGGACATATTTGAATGGCTTCAGTATCCAAAATGTAGTGCGTAGTTCCCAAAAAAGTTTTAACACATTTTTCACAACCGAATTTTTTCGATTAATGTATAAATTTTAATCAGAGACCTCTTTCAGGCTCCTATGTTTGTCCTCAGACATTTTCAGCCCAATCGGACCAAATTCGGGGTGGGTATGGGTAAAAATGTAATTTTGAAACTGTTTTCGGCACTATTTGCGACTTAGGCATGCGGGGTATCATTTTCCACTAAATTTCTGAATCCATTGAGATAGTATCTACCTACCTCATAGAAGTCCTGGACACTCCTTACTCACTTCCTTTATGGAATAGTAAACCATCGTGGACCGAATTTGCAGAGTTTTTAATGATGATGCGGATCACGTAATTACAGGTACCATTTCAATGTCTCTCCCATGAATGATTGGAGGAATTTAATTATTTTTTTTTATTGTTGTTTAAGGGTTTTGATTTCAATTATTTTATAAATGAATAGGGAATACAGAAATTATTTCAGCATGCTTTCCAAATAATCAGGGTTTCCTGAATTGTGACGCACCATGACAAACTCAATTTTCTTCAAGCAAAGTTTCAAGGTGTCTAGATTAAAATTAGCAAATGTCCGTCAGCCGTCCACACCGACTTGGGTAAAAGAAAATATTCTAAAAATCTGAAATTTTGGTCAGGGGTCCGTTCATGGCTCCAGTTGGTCCTCGAAACTTGTCAACCCGATTGGACCAAATTTGGGTGGAGTAGGGGTCAAAATGTGAATTTCGAGAAATGGATTTTTGAGATTTTTTGCAATTTAGGCGTGTGGGTATCATTTTCCAATAAATTTTGGAGGCTGAATCCAATTAAATGAGTCCCGAAACGATGGGCGCCCTCTGGATGAGGTTATGAGTCATGATGGGTACCTATCTACCCATTTCGAATGTCTGTTTTCGAGATCTCTGGTACCTAGGCGCGTGGGGTGTCATTTTCCACTAAATTTTGGACTCTGAATCGATTGGAATGGGTCCGGGACCCCACTGTTTCCCTCATTTTCCCCTTGTTGAAGAAATGAATCTCCATGCGCCTGGTTCGAGAAATAACCAACCCGTGTGTAAGAATTAGCGTTTCTTTATCTAGTAGTCTGGTACGAGTAGTTAAAATGTAAGCAGAGATGATGCTCATGATCAGTTTACGAGTGTAGCGAGCTTATCGAGCTATCGTTTGAAGTGATGAATGAATGCGAATAGTGGGTTCTTCTACGTTCGTGTTCGTTAAAAACCGTCGATCAGCAATCGCGAATGCTCGATGATGTTCGGGATTGTAAATGCAGCTTCACGCCGCACGTTTCCTGGCGCGAGCGCAGTGCGTGACTCACCGGTGCATTTCTCGTGGCTGAGGACCTCGCTACCACTTCGCATCTTCATAGCTGAGCATTTCACTCGTCGTGGCCTCGTTCGGCGTCACAAACGAAAAAAACTGGGAGATTTGTGAAGGCGATGAGCGCGACCCCAAGACGGAAGAAAGTTCGAGGCCCTTGAAAGAAAGTCGAGTTGAGGGACAAAACGAAAAGTACGTCCGTCTGAGTTCGTCGAGACGATGCAGGGAACTCTCACTCTGGAGGCACGACCTCGAGGAGTCACGAAAACTATCGGCCTCGCTTTGGGTCACTGCCCTCTCGACTCGGCCATGCAAGTGGTCGGTCGTGGCAGTTGGGATCATTTTCAATCTTGCAATCCGCCCTGTTTGCTCCAATCCGACGAGTGAGCCCGTCATTGAAGGGTTGATTTTGCTTCCGAGCCCGCAAGCATCTGAAACCTTGTGCTTACATTTGGAGCCATTGGGCAGACATTACACGATCTCAATTCATAATAAGCTCATGCTGTCCTAAAGCCTGCAATGGACTTGGGCACCCCCACAGTTGCGCCCCGATCAGAGTAATCGTGACATTATCCAGACGTTTCAGAATAATGTTCTGCTCTGCTGCATTAACTGCCCAACTTTCGTAAAGACAAACTACAAAGCTCCAAATAAGACATTCGAAATCAAACCATCAACCACATTGCAAGGCTTCAAGATCGTGTCAACGAAGCTGGTGTCCGCCTTCTTACACGGATGATCTACTCAGACGACTCAAGAGGACCAAACCAGACGAGCTGATCCGGTTGGCTATAATTATGATTACCAATTATGATCTGATTTTGATCAAATTGTCTAGGATGGAGCGGGCCAGCTCCAGGAAGTGCATAATAGTTCAATGAACAAAAGGTCTGCGAACTAGGAAAAATCCAGAAGAGAACTAGAAGGAGAATCTCACAATTCAGCGCTCTCCATGAGTTAGCTCAAACTGTGAGTGTCTTGTTTTGGGGCAAAAACCATTGAGACTTGCACGGAAACGTAGAGTTATTTACGTAGTTACTGAACAATCGTAAGAGGATAATGATTCTCGACTTGGAAACTGTTTTGAAATTAGTTGTCGGATTGATTATCGTAAGAGATTGCCAGAATGACGCGTTCTGTGAGAATGACCATTCAATTGAACGGAAAGTGGGAGTAAAAGGACACGTCGAGAAAACTTCTACCGCCCTGGAAATTCCTCTCAGAGCTCCCTACAATAATAAACTGCAATGAAAAAGGAAGTGCCAACAATTTTTTCCTCTCGAGATTTCAAGGACTACAGGGCCTCCGACGCGAGGCTGAATGTCCTCCGAGCACAGTGGGTGGTCGAACCTCACCTGCAGGGTTTATTTTACTTTTTGCGATCTTTTTTCAACACGTGTACGTGAATAAGGTGCCAGCTCTGTCGGGAAAGGGGATGGAGTTACCGGCGTTTTCTCTTCCAAAAGAAACTTGAGACTTGAGATGGCAGAACCATTAGGACAAGAATATTGTTCCCCTTCAGAATTTCAGTGAAAAATGATGAAATCATATTTTTAGAAAAACCTCTGTCGAATTCCGGTTGTAGATTCTGATCATTATAAAATGTCGTGGAGAGTTTTTTCCCTCGTCCTCTATTAAACACCATTGCGTACACAGCAGCATGACCTATTGTATTTATTCTCTAATATGTAGTACATTTGAATTCGTGATACTCAACAATTAACCCAAAATAGACTTTACAGTTTTTTTCTTTTCAAAAAATGTTTTTGACATCTGAGGTTTGTTTGTAGCAGCACAAAATGTCCCCACAATGCCCAAAATGCCACACATGCCTGAAAAATGGATGCCACCAGTTCCAAACTGGTTTTGAGAATCCCCATCACAATGAACACATCGGAATTAAAAACTGCGTCCTTCACTATCCCATCTGGCCTAACATGATGTTGTTCTGTCAACCTTAAAAAACATGTTTCACGAGGGCATTTTTAAAAACTCCACTTTCACCCATCTCAATTATTTTCCTATGTGTGAACTGCAGTGCAAAAATTCACAAACATCTCAAACATTCTTATCTATCAAAGTGTAATTTTTCTGGTCATAGTGAACATAACACTGCTCAGAATATTCCAATGGTTAAACAGACTGCAGAGTGGCTTGGTATCTGATTCTACAAATCCACTCCACATCATTTACTTTTGATAAGTTCCAACTAGAAACAATTTGTTAGAACAGGAATACAAATAGAACATTGATAAGCCAAGATGTGAAAGAGATGTGTTCTGATAATGGCATCCCTCTCCTCTCATTAGAGCGCTCTTCAGTAGTTTCCTGAAGTTGCAGAATAAATTCCAAACTTGAAAATGGAGTTCGAACTACTCTGCTAAATTACTGCAAACTGCAAATCCGCCGGAACGCATGCATTATGAATACTCAAGCTCAGGCTCAAGAGCGCATGAGAGTTCCAGAACTGTCTGGAACTACACTGTGTAAACCTGAAAAATTTGACAGAACAGTGATAAGCCAAGATGTGAAGGAGATATGCTCTAATACTGACTTCTCTTGCCCCTTCAATAGCTAGTGCCCTCTGTCAGAACTTGGAACACCCGCAATATGCATGCCCAGCTAGTTCTAGAACTGTCTGGAACTGTACTATGAACGAACCCCAGAACTCAGAGAAAATTGATTCTACTCAAGAAAAAAAGAAGGCAAATCTGGTGGCTCTAGCTTTCCTTCTACAATGGTTCCATCCTGCTACAAACTCATGGAGCACCCTGGTGGCTGCTGTTAGTGGGCACTGCTTGTAATGTTTCTATCTTCTACTACCAAGCCATTGGTTCTTGTTCTCTCAACTAGTTTCTCTCTTACTGCTTTCCTAGTTCCTCATAACAAATGAAATGTCACGTTCATTGTCATTCATTTAGATACATAATCTACCACATCGATTTTGTAGAGACATCATTGAAAGCCAAAACGGTCAGCGCTATAATACGAACTGCAGTTCGTCCTAAACAATTTCCCGCTGTTATTTACCGAGTGTATAACTACTGCGCCTAAATGAAGTTTTCAACTTCGTCCAGCGTAATTCTGAACAATGGCGGTCATATTACAGTGCTTCACTCGTAATTCAAAGAGTTCGTTTTTCGAATGGGAGTTCTTTCTTTTTGTTTGGAACGAGCTTGCTCATTGTTGTCGTAAAACGATTGAAATTGGAACGGCTTGAAAACTCCAGGGCTATTAGTTGTGTGTAGTTTCTCAACTGAACTTGAACTCTAATTGCTCTGGTTCTACTATTGGGTTAGTTTATTGTTCAGAGGGTAAGTTTTATATTGTAGCTTGGGGATACTCTTTGGAAACAAGTTCAATTTCAAGTTTTCTTTGGTCTATGCCAAATAGTATTGGTTAAGGTATCTTTTCGCGGCTCTTTTCTATCGGAGTCATCTCGCCGAGAAACCTATTTCATTTCGACCTGTAGAAAACGTAGATGCTTGAGATAGGAGACTGACATTATAGAGGCATGACTATTTTTTTGTTTAATCTATATTCAAGACCTAAATTGCGGTCTTGCTCTTGAATTGAGGTCTCATGGCAAACAGTTGCCTGTTTTTACCTTCATTTCATTTTTAAACTGCCTCGTAAGAAGTTAATTGAAACACTAGACGCTTTGTCGTGATCGTATTGTTTAGAGGGACGCCGAAAATGAAATGCTCATTTCACTATTTCAACAACAATGGGGGAGCAAATGTGGGAAATTCAAGAAGAGGAGCCTTCCGTCCTTAGTGAAAAACGGAGTTCGTATTACTTCTGAGCCTTGAAACTGAGAGCATCTCTGAATATTTAATGTTTTAATTAAAGGAGAACAAAGCACGGCGTTCGGAAAACGTCTGATAAACTTACTCGCCGCTTAAGTCCCCGCTGTATTCAAAAATACATTGAATTCATCGACAACAATGGTATTAATATACTCGGTAGTCGCCTTTTACCTGTTTTTTTTCCCTCAAAAGAATCGGCTCATTAGTTTTTTCAGTCAGTGAATGTCTACAAATGCATTCTTTTATTGAAATTATTGTTCAATTTCAGGCAAGATAGCTCGATTTAAAGTTTAAATTTACTTTTGCGTGGGATTTGCAGCTTATTTCTAGGATGTTTTGAAAACTTTCACAAGGAATCCTCTTTGGTGTCTTGCGCGACCGCGACATGGGTCCTCCTGAGAGAAACGGGAACTCTTCGTGACGTATCTGTTCGGCAAGGCCAAAGAACTTGAAAGCCCGAGGGGTAGCTAATGTAATTCTGCAAAAAGCCGGCTCCGTAAAAGGTGACATCATCTCATAAACATTTCGATTTTACGGTGACAACCTGTTCGATAAAATTCCTTCGTGAAACTCTTTTCTAGGAGCGGTCTTGGGTGCCATCCGTTTGAAAACGGGAATCCGCTCTAATTAGAGGTATTATCGTTTTTCTCTTCACAAAGAGGTTCCTTGACCGAATGGGTAAATGACGAATCACAAATTGTGTATTTGGAGTTATTACACCAGGAAGCCATCGCCCATCAAAGACCTTCGCCATGTTGATGGGTGCCATTTTTTTGGAGACTGATCTGATCAGAACGTCCTTGATGTAGGTACTCGCCATTCAGCTTATAAATATTTTCTCTAGATTCCCAATGGTCATCTGGTAAAACAACACGAGTCAAACGTTGAATCAATACTGTTCCTATTTCTCATTGTTAGAGGTCTTAGTTTTCAAGATAATAAAAATCTCATGTCTCCCGGAAGCTATTGTAAAGGATTACTATGGAACTAGTGGCGCGTTCGCCTGAGATTCCTCAATTTATGTTCTGAACTGTTCTAGAATTCCTGATTCTTTTGAATGGTGTGCTAGTTGAGGAAGCGCATATGAAGTTTCGTCGAATGGTCGCACGTGTCGGTTTGACTGACGTGGCTTATGTTCGGGCTAGGAATAGGAATCGCCGTATTTTTATACTTCACCACGTGCTTCCCACTCCCTTTTTTTCCATTGGGTTTATTTACGGACCCAGCAGGAGGGCCATCTGGTTATCTGCGTCAAACAAAGTGTGAAGATACCGTGGACGTGCTTGGCTCGTATCTTTGTATTCTTTGTACGTCTGGTTAGTAAGTCGGTACTTTTCCAGTCGGCCTCGGGTGAGCTCCTCAACAAGGACCCAGGATTTTGAGGCCTCGGTTCATTGATCTGCGACGAAACGGTTTAGTAACGCGGTTTATCTATGAGATTGTTTACTATTTCCGAGCGCCAGATATGAGGCCAGGATGAATGAAATTCCTCACCACGCTAGGTAATTTATCACGGTGTCCTTCTTTGTCAGTTCTGACGGGGGAGCTGGGCTATAAACCGGAATTTCGGAGCAACTTCCATGTTTCATCGGAGAAGCGTGGGTTCGTTTCGTCACATTGTCCAACTTTGTACGACTTTTCCTCGAACTGAGAAACTTTCATAGGAAATCTAAACGTGAACTTTCTGATTGAGGAGATAGCTATACATTTGTGCCCATCATTCTGAAACTGGTTGGGAAGCCACCTCAGTCCATTCCATTCGTAAAAATGGCCTATTAACATTAATTTTTGCAACATAATCAAATTTCGTCTTCTCCATACTACTGTCTTGAATCACGAACGAAACGGCATACAATGTTGTTGAGTATGCGATCCTGTTTGTTTGTCAATTCTACATTACGTATCTGTCCAAATGACGTTATTCCTCTAGGAACGGCCAAAAACTCAGCAAACACATGATTACCGTAGAGCCACTCGCTGATTCACCGCTGAGTCGTACCTTTTGGGGGTTTTGGTTGATCATTCCAGGAATAACCAACCCTATGTTTTTTATGGTTAATGGCGCATCTTTTCCTATATGTGGGTTGCAAAATAGACTTGAATATGACATAGGCGCCAATGATATTCAGACAGGAAATCGCCCGTGAGCTACTGGAGGCATATGAGGTATGACAGACTAACATATACGTCTCTCTGCGTTAGTAGTATATTGAATTTGATTGATTGGACTAGAGGTCAGCCGGCTGAGGACAGCCGCTTTACAATTTGCTCTTTCAGTTTACCACGTTGACCTCGTAGATTCAACTTCCGTCATAATCAAGTTCTATTCGGCAATGATGAACAATTGTGGAAAACTCTCCTTCGCTGCTTTTTGAAAACTATAAATTGAGAAGAAACCATCAATCGAGGTAAACATTAGTCTCATTGAATGGATTTTTCGAAAGTTGAGCTTGCCTAGTTGGCATGCCTATTAGATTCTTTAGGACAGGTCATGTAAGACGGCTCCAACTCACGGCTCATCTGTAACACCCTATTTATCTGAACCACGTCAAAGTCTAATGAACGAAACCCATTAGCTACGATAATACTCAGCAGATTACGAATACCATTGTTGGGGGGTCCCACGCGTCATTTCTCCCGGTCCTAAAAGGGGCAGCTCTGACCCTCCCATCCTGTTGGCGTCACAGCCTTGAGTGGAATTACAATGCAGCTGCTCGACGAACGACAATGAAGAGAATCGACTGGGGGAGAGATTGAAATATTCGACACCAAGGACAAAACAGTTTATTGGTAATATAAATCGTTTATTGGCTGTTGCTTGGAACCATTGAACTTGAACTCAAGATGACCCAAACAAAAGAATCGAAACAAGGGGTTCAGGGAATGTCAGAGCAGGGTGAGGGTTTAAGGGTGTGGGAATGAGGATTAGGTAACGCTAATCTTCTTCAATGATTGAACAAGGCTGGTAGTGGGGAGGTAGTCAAACAGGCGAACCCTATGGTAATTGAGAACACTGTGGACCGTCCAGGTCCGAGATGCCGCCAAACCCTGGGTCATCATGATGCAAATGAGAATTGTGCTATGATGGAGGGGACGACTCCGTTTACGGCCCAGAGAATGGCCAGTCGTGGTAAATGTGACGTGCCATCTGGCCGAGCAGAACCAGCGCTCCTGTCACCTGAGCGTCGACAAGGGCATCAGCTCCATAATATTCTCGTCTCCAATTTGATCTCACAATCCGATCACTGATCCGAACCGTTCACCGTCCGAGAAATAATAAAAGTGGTTGATATTATAGTTATAGTTATTGATAGTAAGTGACCGAGACCGTTTTAAGGTGAACATTTTTTTGACGTACTCTGAATAACAATTAGGATTTAGTCCCCCTTCTGGCTACCCTTAATGTTCCTGCTAAAATTTGGAAGAAGGAGACCAACTGAGACAAGTTGTCTGGTACTAGAAAATACCCAAAATATGTACTTGGTGCTAGAATGGAAAAGGTCGCTATTGTTTTATGTTGGTGAAATACGCAGATGAAGTTGACAAACTTAGGGATACCAGTCATGAAAAAGTCGTGTTCCCGAAGGAAGCGCCCTTAATTTGTTTCTATTCTCCAGTCAACGGGATCGAGATCGGCTACGGCTCTCAACTTGATCAGAAGACGTGACTTATTTGTTGATCCAGGCACGTGCTTTGGCAGTCCTTTTTCAGTACAGAAGTTTTTTTTCCGTGCAGGAGAACAAAAGATCTCCCAAGTGGGTCTGACTATGGTTGATATCCCTTTGGCCAGACTTCACAGCGAAATTCTTGCGATCCTATCGAACAATATCCAACTTTTGTAACGACTTTAGTCCCTAGCGACCTGCTGTCAGTATTTATTGACAACCTGATGGATGCGGGAAACATTAATGCACCTTATTTCTAGGATTTGTTCAATTGGCAATTCATTAGGAAATTACTAATGAAGCCATTATGAAGGTAGTATTTCCTGCTCAATTCAAAACTCCTTGTTGAGAAATTATGCTCATAAGGGGCCGTCACAGAAAAGGTAGTCGCTCCCTGTTTCCGTGACCTTGAATACTTTCCCTTGAATGCATTCCTAAGATTAATGAAAAATCACCATCGGTCTTCAGTGAGCTAGTGTTTTTAGTAGCCTTCAAGCCAAGCGTGAGTCACTGTGGTTCTGACAAACTTGAAATTACTCTTGTGGATATTAATCGAGTTGTTTCTTCATGAGACCATGCATACGAGGAAAAACGAGTACCTAACGATCAATTAAAATTAAAGAAATATGAAGGATAAACTCCATTGAATAAATGAGGAAAATGTTAACATTATTTTTCGGTCGCCGTTCTCTTTACATGAGCAAAGATGAATTGCATATTAGAAAGTATATCTAATCTGTTAATCAAAGTTCACATTCGATTAGTCAGTCTACCCACTTATCAATTTTAAACGTATGTTTCCTTCAACGGTCAACAGATTACAACGGTTCTCAATGCGTTTCCTGACTTGATGAACTCCTAGACAATGTAGGGAACAATATGTGAATAGAAACCATCAACTGGTAGAAATATCCTGTACAAAAAATTATCATTTTCATCTTGGCGCCAAATTACTGAAAAAATACTGAGTTTGTTCGATGTAGCGTTCTTGTTATACTGTTTCAGAATATATTTATTTTGATACTCCCTGAGTGGTTCTTCCAGAACCGCTCCGTTGTTGTTGTTGTTTGACAAACAGCTGGTTTTAAATTCAAATTACCCAATGTCGTATTTGATGAACTGCTAAGTATGAATACAGTTCAGTGATGGAAATAATTCGTCATTCAAGCCTACTGAGTGAAATCACCTCGCTAAATATCAAAATTGTCTCGTTTGAGAGAGCACCAGAGAAAGTAGGCAAACTTGTTCTCTCAAGGTCTTAGCAAACTGATGGGAAATCGCCGGAGCTCTGAACATAAATCTACAGAAATTCACAAGCTCCTTTCGGAAAAAGCATGCCCAGAAGTCCAACCAGTATCTAGGATCTCACCCAACAAGTCTTTCAATACGTACACTCATAGGATTTGATTTTCTTGAGACCTCAAGTGGGAATACGTTGTCGCACGTATCTATCACACAACCTCGTAACGCACTCCACTTCGGGGATGAGTTGACCTTGTCTCTAAATTTTTATCGCCACGACCTCAAATCACGCGTCATTCTCAAAATCAACAGAGCCCTGCCATCCAATCTGTGGAAACTCAAGTACACTCTTTGACGGTTCAGCGCAATTTAGTCGGATCGTTTGTCAAGGGAAATCCAGTTAAAACCGGACAGTCGTCTTTGAATCGCGAGCTTCGTCATAAAACATTATGACTGGCTTTTTACAACCCTGCAGCACATAGACGAAGATAATCTGATTTTATTCAGACGATAAACACCGAAATGGTCCCGGGCTGGGTGGCCTTAACATTTAAGCATCGTTGCGTGGTTGCCTCACTAGCTCATTTATTGATAGAAATTAGGCACATGAGGTTCATCCCTCGTTATTCGCCGCCAAAGTCTGGATAACAGAACAGCACGCACCATGGGTGCCTTCTTGCTTGAAGAGGTTACGCGTGGGTACTAACTTGGTGGTCAATACACATAATGCTTGGCGGTTAAACGACATGCATAGCAATAGCCATCAAGGTCGGCCTTGTATCATCAACTCTGTCTGGGTCTTATAATCGCAAAAGTATTACGCTAAAGTAAACATTAACGGCAGCAAGTTTGAAAACTACTAATCACAAAAACTTGTTTTTTGTATTCAAACAACTTTTTAACTTGTGTAATTTCTCACCGCCAAATCTTTGACGTCACGGTAATTTGATGTGTTTGTCTGTTTCAGGTAAGTCTTATTTCCTTCATTCTACATGTTTCTGGTTGGAAAAGGTGAGTAAATAATAATACGTGGTAAATTATTTCACCATGATATATTATTATTCTACGTATATCTAGTGTGCGGTTAATAACCAAACTCGATCTATTCATCGTCCAAAATTCAGTGGAAAATGATACCCCTGAAATCTCGAAAACCCATTTTCACCCGAACGCGATCCGTTTGATGCCAATGAACCTGAAAAGTTTTGACGACCAACATGAGTCACCCATTGATTGAGGTGGGTTCCAGACCCATTGAAGCATATGCGGGCGTATTCTCCTTGAAAAAGAGTACATAGTTCGGAGGTAGGACGCTCACCACTGGAGAACTCTTGATGCTTGGGGATTATTAAAGCTGCTGCTAATATTTCAAGTCAACTCCATGAATCTCCCCAGCATCATTTCCATTCTCTGAAGAAAACGCTATCACCTTTTGTTCTCGCTAAGAAAATTTTCTCTCTCCTAGGTGTGGAGCAAATCACTGTCACATCAACAAAGAAGCTTGTATACAATTTTTCAGTTCTATCGCCCTTCATTGCTTTGTCCCATTTTAGCTTACTCTTGTTCTTCTCATTTACCCTCTCAACTCGCTCTTCAACAACAGGTCCGTATAGAGTTTTTCTCTCTATACGTAAATCTCTATGTGGAGTGCTGTTTTCTTCCTTAAAAGTTTCAAGCAGCCCAATCGCATCTCAATACTCTATTTGTAATTGTGCTTCACCCGCAGTCGCCACATGCGCACCTTCGTACATCCCATCATCTTGTAGCTTCCATCATTCTCACGACATCTTGACGCTCTAATAAATTCAGTTCCCGGTCGCATAGATCAACGTGACGAATATGCTGCTACAGTAGCCCCAGGCCATCAGCCCAGTGCCGCCCTTCGTTGCTGCGTGACCGCCTATCCAGTTTCTCTTGATGTGATTGTATCTAATTGACTGCCAGCCACGAAACTAAGTTTGGGCTCCTAGAGCAACGGCTCTTCGTGATAAATTACTGGGGAGACGTTTAATTTCAAGATATTTCGATCTGTTGACGAATGTTATCCGTCTTTGATTCTCATCAGCATCTTACTACCTTTTACTATGTGTCTTTCTTCTATAAGACCAATGAAATAGCAGTTTCTTTTATCGTAAAGTGATTGTAGATGCCATGGGAAATATCATCATCACTTGGGAATACTGGGTATAATGTGTAGTTCTTGGAATAAATTTTGAATTCATTATTGCGTAAAATCTCTTGTGAACCCCTTTTAGCGATAATAAAATTATATTATACTGTCACCGCGAAACAGCGAGGACGAGGCTTGGGCAGCTATGCATTTCTATTTTACGAGTATAACGGCCAGATACCCACAAATAGTAACTTTTTCCGCGCAAGAGAGGAAACACTCTAAATACCTCTTCGCTAGCTTTATTGGCCAACTTTCCTAAACATATTGTTTTATCTAGATTTGAAGCAGTCATGGTCTAACTGATTCTGAACATATCTCCTTAATACTGTGAATTAGAGCAAATGAGGATCGATCATCCTGCCAGCTGGAACGAAAAGTATGGTTATTGGGTATGTGAATTGTTCACCTCAAAAACTCCATAAATAACCGTTCGGCATGATTTCTGTGACTCGCACAGCTTGATTACAAACCTAATGTTCCCATTGAAATGAACATTATTTGTTCTTTGGACCCTTGGTAGCTGTCCAGGTACAGAATAGCCCTTCCATTCTTACAGAAAATCAATCGAGCGTTATAGTTATCAGCATTGAAGAAAATGAACCGTTAATTAGCGTTTTCGATCCTGTCTTCGTTCGAAAACGTACGCAAAATTAGACTATAAATGTACTTCATACCTATGTTCATATTAACCCAGATTCTTTAATGGCTTTCTATCTGTCCTTTATATGAGCCAAAAAAAGCGTAACTCCTTAATTGGTGAAGCGTATCACAGCAGAAACGGCCTTGGAAAATCTTCCATGACCGACTTATCCAAAAGTTAATTTACTTTTTGAGTTCGGCTCCTCAAGCAATATTCAGTCAGTTCTAAATGAGTGACGATGTTCAAGTTGAGTCAATTTACCGGGTTGCCAACCATTCACGGTGAGTTTCACTCGTTAAGATGACAGATACTTAGTTTATCACCGAATAGTTTTGTGAGGTTTACTTATTTGATTTGGGGCTGTCGTGCTAAATAATGGATTAGCATCAGATGAGTCCATGGGAATCCCTCCAAAATGTGTCGAAATTTTCGCGCTTTGTGAAGCAAAAGAAGGGAATCGCTACAAATTATTCCAGGAATTGACCTGGATCCCATTCTTGGCAGGAAGTCAGCAAAGTCTTCCTGTTGCGGTAAAACTAAATCACATTAATTTTTTTTCTGTTCACGACGTGCTCCGTGATTCGCCGCGTTCTTTCAAATTGTCAGGAGGAGGGAAACCAGTTCAGATCTGTGAAAAGCGCCCTTGAAAACGAACACGATCCTTTTATGCCTTGAACGCGGAAACGATTCATCGTTCTTTTGCTCTTCTACGCAGTGACACAGGCTCTCGCGTCGGATTAACCATATAAGAGGCTTCCTTACCGTGAAGACGAATCTCAATGTGGCATAGCTCGGTAGTTGAGCCGTCGTTTGGTCATGTTGGTGACTTTTATATTAACCGGAACATTCCTTGAATCTACGCTAACCCATTTTTCCAATCATTCTCAGGTTCCATGTGTCGATGTGACACTGTCAGAGGAATCACTGTTGCTCTGGTGAATACAACCGTGTGCGAAATTAATTGGTTGCTCGTCTGTTCTGAAAGAATCTTCTTAGCCGGTAAATCTCTCAACTGTCTCTGATTTCTCTCGGAGACTTTCATGGGACCAGTATCGATTTGAGTTTGTTCCATAGTTCACCAAAAGAACTTGGATGGGAATATACGAGATTGATGAACCAGCGGAACGTTGTTATACGAAGAAACCAGAGCCCTATGAACATGAGCATGATGGAAGATCTATTTTCTCCCAACAACCGAGCATAAGGAAATGCTTCTTAGACCGACATTTTTCTCGACGGCTTTTCGAGCTTCCAGTCTCGTGAAGAGAGCACTTTTTCATGAGCTCTTGGCTCGTTTTACACCCCTCGATCTCCCGGAAAGCTGATCTGCGACACCGATGTTCCTCCTTCAAAAATTGGTCTTTCATCGTTGAAATCCATCTCCCGGGGGCCGCTGCCTAAAGTGACTGATCAAATTTTCAAACTCTTTTGTCGACCGTTTTTCACCCTATTGCCTTGGGGGTGGGTCTTTAGGTCTTGGTGAAGGATCTCAAATAGGATAAGGACGCAGGGCTCCGATGCTGATCCCTCGCTCTGCCCTAAGCCATTTGAGTACTAATGGTACGTTAGGAATTCCAGACACGCTCGGTCCCTCGGAGTTTCTAACCGCTAATTGAGAGATTGTTAACAAATTACCACGTCCCCGACACAGACGGGCCTTTGCCTTTTAATTCCAATTTAAACCGCCTCCTCTCCACTAGCTCATGTCTTGCCTACCTTATCACGTTTGTTCAATGCCATTGTTTTCCATTCTGCGACGCCGAGGAAATAATTCTTTTTGGGGCCGCGACATAGTTTCTCCGTTTAGTTCTTTTACGCAGTCGCGTTGCCAAATCGACTTGCTGTCCGTCGAATTTTGTCAGTTTGTAGATCAATGCTCGAATTCTTCACATATTAGTACTGAAAATAAAACGCGGGGAGTATGTTCGAGTGCAACGACTACTAATGTAGAAGCCCTCAATTTATTAATTTTGTTTCGTATTTAATTGTATTTACAGTTATTATTTGAATGTATGTCAAAGGTACTCACGATGAATCAGTCAAGAAGCATGCGAGCATGTGAGGATTAGTGTCGCCCCAAATTTGTGTAGTAATCACGACCGGCTGGAAATCTGTGACAGAGGGCGTCTGACGATAAGCCGTCGTCCGGGAACGGAAGACATTTCGGTCAAGGTCGCGACAGAACACGCGATTCATCATCGACATTGGCAACGGCCGCGACGGTTCGATATTTCCGGAATTACCTCTTTCTATCATCGGATATCTCTAGACAATGTTTCACTCTCCATCCCAAGATACCAATTCGTGTAAACTGAAAATAATAACGAAATTGTTAGTGTTGCTATACGCTGTATCCGTGTTTCTTTGTAGAGACCAAAAAATAACTTAGAGGGGGTAGTCCCGTCAAATCCTGCACTTATAGCTATAATTTGAGCCAGTCTCTAGTCTGTCTGCTATATTCAAAAATCGTCTGGAATGCTTCAGAAATCACGAATGAGCTATTAATCTCTTCCTTGTTAGCCATTGTGGGGGTTTTATGGATTTGTTAGTCACCAATCATTTCGATCTCTTCAGTACCATTGCTGCAGTACAAATGTTTGTAGAGCCATCTGTATATTATTTTCCAGTCCAGTCCCAGGAACTGCCTCAAAGAAACGTAGGTATAGTGTTAATGATACATTCGCAGGCTGCCTTCTTAGAAACCAACCCTATTCGCATTGTTACGATATTGTTCGATCTTTCTTCATATTTTCGTAGAACTTTTGGGCTAGATCAAATTCGGCGTCTATCTGGTTCGGTCTAACCGGTCATGCAGATATCAATGTCAGTAGGCCAAGCTCATCCTTGACACATTTATTTATTTTTTTGGCTTTCGACATTCCACACCTACTCCATTAGTTGAGCTTTGAAGTTCATCGTAGAAATCGTTAAAATGTTGAAAGATCTACCTCCCTCTCACACTCTGCTAAGCCAAAGTTTATCATGTTGAGTCGTTGGATTGGTATTCTGCCTTAGGCAAATTATTTTTCACATTTACCGGAATAATGTTTAGCATTGCACTTTCACTCTCACCGATGTTTACATAGAATTGTTTTGAAAGTCCGCTCAAAAACTGAAACTCTCTCCAAGTGACCTTGTCTTTTCCCAATGTCGGGCGTGAATCTCGTTCTCTTCGCCTTCGTTTTGAACGTCGGAAGCGAGGAGACGGATATTTCTGTTGAATGAACGAGAGTACGTTGGATCGTAAGCCGACACGCCCATCTCTGGCGCCAGGCGATATTGTAATGAGGAGCTTCGGGCGGCTCGCGGGCCTCGACTTACTCCTGCGGCTAATGGCAAACTCGTTCCTGAGTTTCAGTCTCATTCAGGTCTGACCTCAATGACGGGTCCCAAATGATGAAACCTGACGCGTTTGGTATGCAACCACAACAATCATGTTATGATTTTCGTCGACCGCTCAGGCTTTTCGGTTCGTTTCAGATGTTTACGCCGGTTCGGTTCATTTCCCCTGGTTCACGGTAGAGGGTGTTGCCAGTTGATGGCGGTTTGATGCCTACGTGGGGTGGTGGTTCGGTACCTTTTTAAGGACAGTAGGGCGTAGTTTTCATAGCAACTCTCTGCAGCGTGCAGGATTCTTTTCAGTTTCCACTCATTTTTATCTAAACCCAAACTCTGATTCGAACCTTAATAGCTCCAACCTACTGGTACCTACTCACGTATCAAAAGATCCCTTAGAACGGATTCTGATTCTGACGTTACGTATGAGAGTCAAAAGACTGCGGGCGTTGACTGATAGAGGGCGCACCTTCCGGTGTATTGCAGTGGAATTTCCCAACTCATCTCAGATGACGTAATTTCCTTCGAATTGCAATTGATCACGATCACGTCTCGCAAAATTCATTCATCTGGCCGTGAATGGCGCCAAGGTACGTACATGACAACCAGCACTTTGAGATTTTGTAATGGGGCGTACGTCATTATTATGGGAAAGAGAGAGAGAAAAAAAGAACAAACTTGTCGATACTTGAAGTTAGTTCAGGTTCAACGCAGAATCTTGTATTTGTTGTCGGTTGAGTCACTAGTCTAGTGGCCAAGGTCGGTCGTAAAAACGTCCAAACTGTCGGGAGATGTTCTCTTGACTCAAACGGAGACGTGTGAATAGTGGAACCAGTCGCCTCATTATCATAAAGCCACATCAAGCTGACTGACCTCCATTTGGACTTCATTCACAAGCAAATGCACATTATATTGTTAGTGGACTCTTGTTATTTAAATGAGTTTGAAGGTACCTGGTGGAGGATTATAATTATCTTCGAATACAAATTAAACCAGACTACTATATCAGATACTTAAAGAATTCCATCAGCTTGTAGTTTTTATCTCGACGTCACACGAGTTCTTCACTTTCAGTTTTGAAGGAATCGTGTTAGGAAAACCTCGACAGCCCTTCCCTCCTCATCATTTCACACCCTTGAGCTCAACCAACAATCCCTGTTTGTGGGAGGAGGGGTCCTAGTTGTGCGTAACTCATTTTCAGCTCGAGGGCTTTCCCTGACCAACTGAGGGAAAAAAAGAGAAGGTCGACATTGCCCAAGTCTTCCCTACTCATGGTTACGGTATGATTGAGGGGAGTTCCACAATCGATCGAGACATCATGAATGAGGCAAGGTGGGAATTTTCAAATATAGAATGCCAGTCGTACAGTCATAATTGTGTTCATTATATCCATAATTATCTTCAACTCAATTATGTCCGCACACATTCTTTTTAACAGAATAACCTAATTTGCTAAGTTGCCTTGAGGCAAGGATAGCCATCACAACATAACTAAAATGAATAATGTGCCTGATGAATCGAGAGAGATCTTTGAAAATACCCCACTCTCCTGTACCGCTGTGGAATGGAATATATAAAGAAGTTCAGCCCTAAGACGCGCGGAACGACGTTAGACAAGCATATCTTATCATCCGTAATGTCGTCCGAGATATGCCCCTTTCCATCCCACCACCTTAGCCGCCCTGAGACAGGCGTTGTGGGGTGGGGTGCTCGCTGTATCCACGTCCCAAACGACGAGTGGGAGGGGGTGCTCAATCAATATTTATTGCCACTCAATTGCGGGACTTGGTCGGAAATAAGAGGGACGAGACGGGTCACGGGATCAAGTTGCATCAAATGGTTCGGGTTTGTCAGCAGTAAATGAAATACGATCGTTCTAATTCCAACTCCCGTCCTACTCACATCATATCGCCTTTTGACCGCATCCGTAAGATATACACTTGTGGTCGCGGTTCCTTTGTGTCCAAGACCACCAGTTCAGACATGGTCCCATGCTATCTATACATATGCTGCAGGTATCTATTTTCGCAGGCGAAATTTCGCAGTCGCTATGTAACGAAAAGCATCACGCCTTACCCTTACTTGACAGTCTGGCCAGTCGGCAATGGTGAAACGAACCGTTCAATGATTGATGACTAAACAGAAATACGATTTAAAGCTTCCAAGATTATTCGGATGTGATTTTCGCTGAGATTTTTATAGTTGACTCATAATTCGAATAACCGTCCTGTCAGTTCTGAATTTTTCTGATTGGGTTTTGGACGTTGAAAGAAAGAAACACTAGGCATCTGGGGTTGTGAATAAAATTTCTACGTATTGAATCCATGAGTAATACGAAGTTGAATGACTATCTTACGGGGAAAACTGACTGGGTAAATCCAATGCGACAGGCGGGTTGTTTGTTTCACATGACGACCTTTGGTTTTTCCTCTCAAATGTGATCCTCTATGTTGTTGTTGTGTTGTTCGCACCATAAAACGCTACTCAGGTTTAAATTAAATTGAGTTTTTCCCCCGTTTTTGAGCTTCTGACGTTTACGCAGTGGATCAGGAAAATGTGCCTGTAGTCGACCTGACGTTTCTGTAGTCATATGCAACCAAAAGGCGTACCATTCCACAGGAAGTTACGATCAGTGTTTCCTCGTTACTCGCTGTCGTCATTTAGTATGGTCAATATTCATTTTGAACCATCAAATCCCCAGCTGGTTATTAAATACGGGATGATGCAATCAGCAAAACCTGCAATTTTCCAAAATTTTCAAAGTGAATGTATTTCCTGGGCGTGTAACATTCGGATTGTGGTGGAACTTATATAGAGTGTAAGCATCTCGACTTTTTCGGAATTCAGGTTGACACACTCTTCGAAATCGTCTTCATTTCATCGCTTAAACATTCCCAGTCAACAGATCAATAAAATGTTCTGAGCGCTTTGTCATCATTCGTCGATGTTACACAGATCTGACCGGTCCATAAGATCGATGAGGAAATATTTAATTTGTGATGCCAATAATACAGAGGAGATGAATAGACATATGACATTAATTTAAACTAGAATTGTGATCAATATTGCTCATTTCATTTATCATTGATAAATCTACCGTGCGTCTTTGCAAGAAATCATGATGATTTGATTTCAAGTTCATTTTTGCCTCATTTGCTTGCCAGATGAAATCATTTTTGACGTATGGAACATCTTGATCGCTGATTCACACAGCTCTCTCAGCTCTGGCTCCTCCATGGCACTTTTTGCTCACACCAGTTTGAGGCCACTAACGGGAAGGTGGCAGTCATTTCCCTTTCTCTTGAGACTATTTGAGGCCGTTCTGACTCAGGAGCTCGAGAATGAATCAGCTCTCATCACTCTTTTTCTCGACAAATCGTCTGCGCCCGCTTTAATGCGCTTAACTGGGCGGATATTCTCTAGAAAGCGCCACAGCGGTGGTTGACAAATGAGATTTACAGCTTTAAGCGTTCATTCGGGGGTTAGCAATATAGTGGCAGCGGGGGAGAATCGCCGACCCAAAACACTCCCTTATTATTAACCACGTTAGCATGTGCCTCCATAGCTCTGTCGAGATGTATAGTCGACAAGATTAATCATCCCAACTGCCTTCGTTCTTGCAAGCATTCCTGCAGTTCCATCTTTCTTGGTTTTTTGTCTCGAAAACGGGGCGGGTGTACCGTGAGTGATGATTGTGCAACTTGAACCAGTAGTAGTTTTCATCCCATTTGGTTTCATGGCTCATCGTTACGCTGGCGACAACAAAAAATGTGATCTCAGTGAGGAATAGTTCCGAAAAAGGGTAGATATTACAATGGGAAGGAAGAAGAACAAGGAGGTTCTTCCTACAACATATTTGTATTTATTTATTCTCTTTTATTCAAACAACTTTTTTCCAATCTTTGCGACTGAAAACCATCTTGGAAAGGAGCTATAGTCGACTCCTGGTCAGACAGCCCTTACACAATGTTCATATTGCAATTCACACAGAGCAGGTAAATAATTTTTGAAACGGCAAAATGGCGATACATACCATTTGCGATTGGATTCTAGTTTGACGCGAATGTTATACATAATATATATTATTATAATGTATGAAACCTAATTTTATTAATTTCATTGCCAACATAATATGGTAAATTGGAATATCCTGAGTGTCTCTTCCGACCTCTCATTTCCCTTCGCTCGTACGTTACATACAACGTTGAATACATGTTTGTTGTCTCCACTAATGAAAATGACTCCCGTGTAATAACGGGAAGCCTCCATTTGGAAAACGAGTACACGAAAGATAATTAGCCTTCCCATGTTAGTTAGCGTGGTTTTTATCTCCGCAGAAGCTTTTCTCCGTCGGGGCTAATAAGGGGAAAACAACCTTTTTCCAACGTAGATGAAGGGGGAACATGAGACGTGAAGAGTTAATACCAGGGCATTAGACGTCCAAGAAAAGAAAATAACTTTGGAATACACCCGTGTTTATATAAGGGAAACGGTGAGCTTCTCCTGGAAGGATTAATCCTAAAAACACAGTATGCGTAGGTAAACATTTTCCCTCACGTAAGCGTGTGGTTAGGTGTATTACCCGTCTGCGGTGCGACCTCATACGCTAAAAATGGAGGATGTAGACGTCGAAGCATATTGTTAAGTATTCGCTTTATAAAAGATATAAACAAATAAATCTGCAGATATGATATGCAAATATATGGTACTATTGGTGGTACTATACTATACTATGGTGATTGAAAATTTAATTGCGTGTTTCAACTACATCTAAACAAAGATGTTAGTAAGGGTAAGCCTGAGAAGCGTGTTACGAATAAATATTGGATCAATTCTTGATCGATAATAGAACGATGTATCCGGGTCGATGATGGGCGGATATCAGTCGGTCGATGGACAAAAAGCACACAGCATCGCAACCGGCCCCTGCAAAGTTTTCTTCATGACTTCTGTAGGGTTTTCAGACGTCTTTGAAATCTGTTCCCAGGCATTTTCCCTTTTTGTGCAAGGGTTTTGTTTCATGCCCCAAACATACCGTTGATCTAAGTATGAATTAATTGTATAAAAGGAGTGGGTGATTTACCCACTCACTATCTACTGCTGTATACCTGAAATCTGATAAGCAACTCGTTGGAGAGAAGGGTTAAAGATTAAGTCAAGGCGATAGTTAATCAGCTTAAAGGTAGGGATTTTCACAGTTCTCTGACTCACATCGACGACGATTCGTTTATACTTGTGCCTCGTCACCATTCCCATCATCGATTGACATAAAATTCAACTTGTCATATACAAAAGGGATATACAGCCAGCTTTTTATTGCAAACTGCAAGCCTCGACTTATGACATTCTGCAAGAATGGTTAATGATGCAGTTTTACAATCGTCGTATGACAGAATTGAAGATCTCTGAAATGAAATTGTATGAAAGCCGTGAAATAAAAGACGTACAGGGACCTTCTCTTCATACCCTCAAGAAAAGAAATAATTCCGTTTAACGGGAAAAGGTCCGTGATAAAAGCGGATTAAAAACCCAAACGACTGTTTCCCTCGCGGCACTTTTAGTCAACCAGGAGAAAGATCGGATCCAATAAGCAAATTGCTGTGGGACCCCTGAGGAACGAAACGGTTCAATTTCAACTAGTTTCAAAGAGCAGTTCAGGGAGCACTTATGCTGATAATCCATCTGTCACAGGCTTTAAAAGTACGTTTAAAACCAAGTACCTTTCAGACTTGATTAGAATTGGAACGCTTTCGATGGTTGCAATAAGAACCTTTTTGAAGAAATCAGATGGTTGGGTTTAGCAGTGGATGGTAATGAAGGATTTTATACAGCAGTACGTTGAGTGATTACCTTGATACGTGCACTGAACCAGGGTTAAGTCACAATTTTGGCTCATCACATACATTTCATAGCACATAATTGCCTTTATGGAGAGAAGAATATAAATTTAGAGTATATGGCCTAATCGGAAACGAAGGATGCCATGGAATACTTGTTTACTAGCACGATACTGGCTCTTCCTTACAAATTCTGGGCATTCTTCAGTCAAATGGCGCCTACTCCATACAAATTTGTACATCCGCTCCAACAAATTTATACACACGACACGTTGTGATGTTAAATCTTGACGGCTTTTGATGATCCATTTTTTCCGTCTTGTTTCTCTACCCCTCACTTATTTCCATTAGAGGAACTTGATGGCAGCTTCCCTCTCTTCTATCCTATCTTATCGAATCAGTTGCCACTTGTCACTCGATACTGGGAACGGGATCTCGAGTTCCGAGTAAAGACTAATCGCTCAATCGGAATCTCGACCTGTCACGGTCGCATTGACCTAAAGGATGATGGAAAATTCTACTCATTCGTTTCTTAAATAGATTTTTCTGAAAACATCCTACCATGGATGATTTTAAACAAGTCAGTTCTGGAAATTACTGCTAAAATGTCAGTAATGTCAGTTTTTGGAAAGGAAAGAATAGAAAGAAGGAGTAGTAACTATTCCTTCTTTCTATTCTTTCCTAGAATTCTGTTGCTAGATTATCGAATAGAATGTTGACGTAGAATTGTCTCAACTCTATTTGATAAAAATTGCCGGTTCAATTGAATCTGTATTTATTTCAATGCCAATATATTGAAAGAAAGCTTTTTTTCTTTCTTTTTTTTTGGTTAAAATTTGACGTCATCCTCCGATAGGCTGACTAATTCATTCTGAAATGTGTGTTTCCGGATTAGTGTCCTGATAGATCTTGTACCCATGCAGTGGTTGCCACCTCGCGTTGGAAATTCTTCCTTCGATAAGCCGACGTTGACGCTGTCTTCCCCAATCCACTCAATCTGTCTTGGCTGACACAACAAGAAAAAAAAAAAAAAAAAATGTCACGGGCGTCGCAAGAAAACCCAATGAGTCGGCACCTTTCGCAAGCCTTCTTTCTTCCACGATAAACTGAGTTGCTCGGTTTTTATCGTGATTAGGCGGACAATAAACGTGACGATCGTACGGTCGGGATTTGTTGAAATCCTCATTCAACCTTGATTGACGCTAGCGAGTTTGTCTGATTAATGCATAGTGTAGTTTTCACTCAATTGCTCGTGCATTGGTTATCCTGACAAGTAGTATAGATCATGGAAAGAGCGTCCTGTGACTTTTCACCACTGTCCTGTGAAACCCTTAGCCTTAAACATTTGGGATATAGGAAGGTACAGCAAATTTTCCATTCAACACCTGGTAAATTACGTTTTTCTGTCTCAAGTGAAAAAAAAAAACGTCCATTCAGAATTAACAATATTTTTTTAAAACATTTCTGGCGCTAGCTATAACACCTAGAAGTTTTCAACCGATTTAGATTTTTAAAAACGGTTTTACAATAAATTTACAACTATCTGGAAGTGGGTTTATATTGGTTTGAGGTGGCCTACGTGATTTGAGTCAACAACCCGGAGTGGGTGACCTTTTTTGGAACTGGAGAACACTTTCTAAGAGCATTTGTGTTGACTTATCAATTCTCTAGGGCGCTGGTTGTTTATATTGGTAGCAGAATCGTACGATTTTTATAATTCTACTCGTAGTTTAAACTGTGAATTCCGATTAACTCTGCTACTTCATTGATGGCTCTTCCGCGCGCTACTGTTGTTTCTCAGTTCTTTTACATTGTGAATTTACTGCTGTCTAACAAAGCAAAAACTAGGCGGAAAAGAAAGGTTGATGAATTGATGATCCTTTCACTTACTGAATTGTTCGCTTGAAACGTGCAGAACCGTCCAGTAGAGGCCGCTGGGGTCTGACTAAAAGCAGTGACCCGATAAGCCTACCGATGGATATGTCCCTGATGAACAGAATGAGTTCCTATTGCTGAGGCACTCCTCATTGTTGAAAAAGGCCTAATTTTCTTTTGAGGTGGTTATTACTATCTTCATAGTCATAAACGTTCTTCTTCCGTTGATTGTACGCTCTCTTTTAGGTCTAGTAATAAGTCTGAATCCATTCTGATAACAAGTCCGAAAATGAATTACAAATCAATTCACAAATAAATTATGCACGTTTCAAAGAGAGGATAACGTTGAAAAATGTTCGATTTGTTTTAAATAGAGCTGTTTGGTATGTACTTAGGGGTTTCGGCATAGAATGAGTTATTACCTCAAAAACTTGAGTTACAAGTCTTACTTGTATTATTTTTAATAAGATAAAGAAGAGCAAATACACGGCGCTGAGAATAATAATACGACAGAACTCGCTCAGCTACTAAATGTTTGGTAAGATTACCGTGAAATAACATTCCTCACTCATTTTCCGAGAGGTTAATAAAGTTAAATTACGTAGAACACGAGTTAATGAATTGGTAGTGGTTGGAACGAAGTTTTTCAAAAATGATAACACTGAAAATAATTCACAGTGTTGTGCGTTGTTACAATTACTGTAGGACTCAGCTATTGTTTCGTTATCGCTATTTGAATGAAAATACGCCCTTACATTAAATCTGATATTTGTCACTCAGTCTTCATTTACGCCTGCATTACACTCTCCAACTGCATGGCTCTCTTTACGGTGAATTGTGTCGTATTCCTCCTATTAATCTATTGATTCGATTTCAACCTCAGCAGAACTCAAGAGAAGTCCGCGTCCACGGAGCAACTTGGGCCTCGTTTATGTTTCTGTCGAGTTTACGAGGAAACATCCGACTTCTCGGGTAATAATGAAACTTCCACGTTGAAAGTGTGGTTTTGAGAAGCAATTATAAACTGTGTGGGGGTATATTTGAGTTCAAGATCACGGAGGGTGGTAAAACCGCTTGCCTTTCTTGACGAGTTTGGACATCGGCCAGTTAGTAGCTACTTTATTTAGGCTGCCAACTGCAGGCGACAGACCTTGGTGTACAGAATGTGAAGGCAGTGATTCAAATAGGCTTCGGTCAACTGTTTCGGAATTAAAATTGGCGTAGTATCGATTTTTCATACGTCTCATAGATGAGAATGACCTCGTTCCATCACATTTTCACGTTTTATTTCTTAACTGAGGAGGTCAATAACGAATTGACTCTTCATCATTTCAATTATTGAGTAGACTTTGCAGCTCGGCGTCGGCAGTCTTGGAGTAATCTCAATCAGTTTTCGAAATATTTATTACTGTTGATCCATATTTGTCCGCTCACTTTTCACGATATAGAGTCTGACTGAAAAATTTTAGATTTTCTTTTATCAAACCTGAAGTAATTACCGTCCATAATAAATTGATCGTATACGTTTGGCGCTGTAGAAGGAATAAAAAACAAATTTTTTCAAACCTCTCTAAAATGTTTTCTTGTTGAAAGGATGTTTTTTAATTAGGTAAGAAGGTTTTTTTAAAAAGAAATTGCACGCAGTTGGCTTTAGACCGAGTTCGGAGAAGAGGCACTCTGCGGCGCTCGTGTTGACCAGGAGGAATGAGCTTCTTCTTCGGCTCCTATACTCTTTAGTGTTTGAATAGTAGTGAAGCAGAGGGTTGAAATTATTCGATGTTTGATTTATCGCAACGCTCAGCCTCTCGATCAAAGATGAGATCATTACCACGATCACAGATTAATCCCCTCATATTTTAAATTCTGTGTGTTGCTGGAGAAATCACCCTCGGAGACTCTTGAGATGCTAAAAAAAGCATACGGAATTCTGCGATGAAGAAAACAGCAGTTTACGAGTGGCATAAGCGTTTTCGCGACGGTCGCACACAATTGGAGATGACGTTTGGACTGGGCGGGCCTTCCACTTCCACTACAGACGAATTTAATCATTATGAATTTATTCCTGAAGGGAGAACAGTAAAATAAGAATTGTACACAGAGATCTTAAAACGGCTACGAGATGCAATTCGACGAAACGACCTGAAAAATGGGCAGAGAATGACTGGTGTTGTTACACGACAATGCCCCAGCAATCGATTCCTAATGGTGAAACAATACCTTGCCAAGAATAATGTTACCACTCTGGAACATCCGCCATATTCTCCATCTCGCACCACCAGATTTCTACCTGTTTCCTAAGTTAAAATGGCATTGAAGGACATCGTTTTGCTGATTCGTCAGAGGTGATTGAAAATGCGTAGAGTCCAGTGTTGAGGTAATATTCTAGACCATAGTGAGGTATGACTACTTCTGAGATTGTTACTAACCATTGATAGGATGATACCGAGGCGAAAATCTGGTATTTCTACTCGTGGGTTGAAAGAATTAAATTTGTCCGGGCAAGCTAATCCATGTTTTCGTCGGGAAGTCCCACTTCAGTGGGGTCAATCAACTCCTTGACGTCCTTTGAAAGACGAATCGGGCGAGAATGTCGACCTTTCTTAGGTTGTTCGCCAAGCGCGGGGGAGGGGGTCTGTCGGGATTCTCTCGCTCGTCGTAAAGGGTCGTAAAATTTGTCGACTCTCTGCCGCCGGGTAAGTAACAGAAAGCCTTTCGAGAGTTTCGTGGGTGGTAGTGCGAGGTGGAGGGGGGTGTTACACTGGTAAGGAGGCGACTCGACGGGGGTATTTGGTAGCCTGGCTTGGGAATGCGTGGGAGGATTTATGACTTTTCGAACAACTCTCCTGCCCATCTCATTCATAAAGTGATCGACCTTCCGTCTAAACACGCTGAGAACGAGTTGATTCACACAACTGGGCTGAAGCAAGTTTACAAATGTCGTTCCGGAGATCTCTTGTCCGCTGCCCCCACCAACCTTTGCAAAAGCATGATGATGATTTCTTCCGATGCCCTTCTTCTTGGGTCAAAATGGAAAAAAATGCGCCAACAAAGACTCAGATAGACTTGAAAAAATTATTCAAATTTCATTCGGCGCAAAAAAAAAAAAAAAAAAAAAAAAAAAGGCAATCTGTTAGTTACAATGTTACAAGACCAGTGCGCTTGAATTGATATCCCTGAAAAAATCACGTTTTATTACAGAAAAACCTAGTTCTTTCTGTTTTTTCCCCGTTTATATTGGGCTGTTGGAAAGCTAAGCTTTTCTGTACACATTTTAAAGTTACATTCGGAAAGAATCTTGTAAAATTACTGGTGCATTCAAGCAATTGAAAAACCACAAATCTTCGATACTGTCTAATGTTTAGGCGGATTTTTCTCTCTCAAAATGTTACCACAAAATATTGCTTTTCTGGATCAAAATTATGTCAAATTGAACTTTTTTCTCATCGGTATCCTTAGATTAGAGTCAATGAGCGAAGAAGTTACGGCCCTGTTTGGGAGATGAAACCGAAAACAGGAAAAGAGGACCCTCAAATTGTGAATAACTCGAAGGAAAAAGTCTGATTTCTAAAGAAGCACAGGAAAGAGGCGCATTTCGTCATAAATCAGTCGTAGAATCGGTATTATGCACGTAGACCACCTGGAACGTTCTGTGAAGTTCAGAGAGCCCATAATCCATTCTCAGCGTTCGTATGTAGTATACATTAATCAACAAGTGGAATAATAGGCTCATGCTTATTAGGTCATTCCTAATCCATAGCTTATCTTAAATACATGAATGATGCATATGCGTAACAGCCAATACCTCAGGGTTGCAGGTTGTTTGAATACTAACCTTGTTGCACTGATTGCCGAGCACCCCATCAGGACGTATTGATGGCTTCCGGCGCATGGAGACTTATTATGTACTCCCAAACCTCCATAAATTGAGAGTGCAATGTACTTGGCATAATATTGGTATTTCTTCTATTTAACAACATTTCAATGAAGGTGGACCTGCTTAGAGGTCATGTCTCTGGTTCAGGCCACCTAATAACCGCACAATGTATTGCAGTTAATTTTTTTGAAAAAGTGTTTGTAAATTTGTCAATTGTAGTAGTCAATTGGAAGGTAAATGCAATTAATTTTTAGCCTACCGCTCACAACCGAGAATTTCATAAATAGTTTTGATTAATTCAATGGTTGAAGCTCCTCTCCAAAGTGTGGGTAAACTCTCTATTAGTTTCATAATATTTGGGGACATTTGAACGAAAAACATTTGTTTCTAGAAAAACACGTAATTATCGCCATTTCAATTGTGTAAAGTCAGGTGAGAGATTATCCATTTCTACGATTGCTGCTGTGAGCGATCAATACACATAAATACACATAAAATCATTGAACACACAACATCCCTGCTCATAGTGGTGACGTAATTGGTCATGCGTTGAGGCTGTGGACTTAGTTGACCGTCTTATTGAGGTTCTATGCCTCCTTGGTTCTGTATAGATTTTAGCCTGTGTGAATCCTTTTTACTCGCCCTGATCACTAGTGGTACTGGGGTGGGTGATCACGAAATTATCTATCGCACACCAAGAGTTCTTCTATCGTATTCGGTATTCTATTCTAACCCCTCGTGTCTGACTAACCATTAAAATGTACGGCAGAATGCAAGTCACCGCAGTTGTCGTCCATGAAGCTTTTCGATCACGTTACTTATAAGAAAAAATGTATCTTCCCGAGGGGGTCGGAATGAAGGAAGGAAACAGGCAGGAAGCCCGTCCTCTTTGCCGAGAAACAAATCGGCCGAGATTCGTCACTTATCTCTTGCTCGTGCTCGACCTAGATCCCTTTCAGATGGTGACGGGGATAGAAGGGATATCTGGTTTGCTGAGATTGGCCTTCCCCCTGAAACCATGAAGATTGAAGTATTGAAGGGTATTTGGATCTCCTTTACATGGTCAAAAACTTACCGATACGGGATAGGTAGATTAATTCAGCGGTGAAGGAAGGGCATTAACAACGGCCTTAGGACGGTCCTCCAAACTTTTCAGCCCGATCGGACCAAATTTGGGCGGGGTAGGGTCAAAATGTGTTTTTTGAAAATGGATTTTCGAGATTTTGGGCGATCTAGGCGAGTGGGGTATCATTTTCCACTAAATTTTGGACGCTGAATCCAATGAAATAGGTCCCAGAACGATCGGCACCCACTGGAAGAAGTTATGGGTCAATTTGGGTATATTACTACCTACTCATTTTGAATATGTGTTTTTGAGATTTCTGGAACCTAGGCGTATGGGGTATCATTTTCCGCTAAATCATTGACGCTGAATCCAATGAAGTGGGTCCAGGACGATTGGCACCAACTGGAAGAAGTTATGGGTCAAATAGGGTATATATTACTCATTTTGAATATGTGTTTATGAGATTTCTGGTACCTGGCGTGTGGGGTATCATTTTCCACTAATCATTGGACACTGAACCGATTGGATGGTCTGGGACCCGCCTCACCCCCGTTTTCCCCATTTCCATTTTAGTGATTGGCGATCGGAAGGGGTTTGGAAGCCGACTAAATCAATGAAGTCATTCCAGTGCTACAATTGCTCTTTTGCAGCCCGTTACAAGTGCCTTCTTCTATTACAAATTGATAGAAATGAACGCATGAGAATCATGATTGACTGAGAGATAATGCGATCTGTGGAACTGGAGCACCAATCAACTAACGTTCGCGCCGGTTGCTAGCTGTCGCTTAGAACGCACAGAGGCGAGACACTCCTGATCAAACTGAAGCCCGAGTGTTCTTTTGGCTCAGAACTCAGCTACATTTCGTTTTGCCCGAGTGGATTTAAAGTACTAATTTTGTTGGCGAGCGTCTCACCGTGGGCACACCCAAAGTGTCTAGACGGTTGAATTAGTTGTTTCGGTCTTTTATAAAGGAAAATTTGCTGTTTGACCCTCACCAGTACGCAATATTTGTCTTGGCAGAAGTCAAGGCCAGTAGGACAGCTGTGTTCACTCACATATTTTTGAAGGTGAAGGACAAGAAGTGGTTGTATTCAAGCGCAGTTTGGAATTTATTTGATCGCACGCGTGCCTCACGAAGCTTTCGAAACACTTGGTCTCTTGGCACATTGTTGGCCCTTCCTAACCAAGGTAATGCTTTATTTGGCCGTAATTCGGCATGCTGCGTGCGTCTGTGTTTGAAGGAGCCGATGCAGAGACTGGGATCCACAAAAAATTAGGAGTTTGGGTCTGTTTGTGCTTTGACATAAATAAAGCCTCAAGACGAAAGGATTGACTCTTGAAGAAATACATGATCGCCCAAATTTACGGTTAATTGATTCACAGTGGAGTGAATTGATGGACAGCGAGATTCATAACTGGTGAACTTTTTGGCCAGAGGTTCCAAGCTCTCATCTTGCTTTGAAGTAAAAACAGTTACCTGAGGGGACGAGAACCTCACAAGGTAAAATAATTACATATTCGCTAGACCTCAACATATCAATCATGAACTATTTCTCGGAATGTATTGTGATGATGGATCGTATGGGTTGTCAAAGGAAGAAGGTGAACCGAAATCATCGGCTCTACTTGGGTAAATGATTGATGGTGGTTTTTAGGGAAAAACGGTTGAATATATTCCAGGGTTTCTGGGACGAAGGGGCCGGTTTGTTTACCCATGTATACATAACAGATATTGCCAGATGGTATGCAATCAATTGCGCTGGTCCCCAATAAATGTACAAAATCTACAACCGAACAACCGAAGAAATTCCTTAACAATCAGTTTAATATTATTAATTATTAATATTCATATTGACGTTTATTTTTCGTATTCGTGTGTTCTAGAATAAGGGTCATACTCTTATTATGTTCCATTCTGTATGAAGGCTTCATTTTAGTGTTTTCAACTGTATTGATTCAAAATCATCTGTAACTTCTATTGTTCATATTCCGTCGTCCAGGCAGAATTAGGCTAATTACCATCTTCATCTGCCCAATTGCTCAAACAAAGGCAAAGTTAGGGTAAAAATAGGTATTTTGATTTTTTTTTTTCGATTTTGGGGGATCTAGGTGCGTGGGAGGGTGGGAGTACAACCTTTCTCGTATCACAAATATGCGATGTACGTTGATTGTAAGAGACAATTTAGAACAATATTGGATGCGTCTACTTTACGATGTCAGATAATCTCAGTCAAATTTCCCTCGTTGAAATCCTTTGATGGAATCAAATATTCAGACGAAAGTTCGCGGGCTTGGGCACAGACCAAGTTTTAAAAAGATAATGAAGCAAGCCGCACTCAGCTGTGTAGGTGTTGGAAATGAGCCAGCAGAATATTTTCGTTCTTCATTTACGCTCAGAAGGGCCCTACAGTTAAGTCTTGATTATGAGGCAGACGGATCAGGACCAAATTCAATGTTTTCAACTTATTCATGAGTAGAATTTGAAGTCCATTCATCTACTACAAACGGGCTTGCGAGATTTATTGATATAATTTCCTGTTTCTTAAAGAACCGCATTTTCTTTGTTTGATTGGCTGATTGCGCCGAGAATACATTTTAACCCTATTGTTACCAAGAACTAGCGAATTTATCCTGTTTGGGCGCCTTATGCCACCTTTTGTGTGCTACAGCGTGCTGTATTTAAACATAGACAACTCACAGAAACTGTGAAGTTCCGTGATTATAGGTTGAGAGGATAGATTGAGCTACGATTGAATTTTGGAATTTTATAAAGAATACTATCATACTGTATCCTAAGGACGATGAGGCCACGGGCCATTGGTTCCATCCTCCGTTTGTACGTTCTAGTTCGACGCCAACATTTTAGAACGATGTGTGAAACTTCCTAAAGATGAGACCCCTTGTGGCCTCGAAGTGTCTCTCGAATACTTTATACTCGTAGTTTAGGCTGGTCAACGAACCAATTTTTTAAAAATACATTTACTCACTCAAGCTAATAGGATATCAAAATCGATATCAGTATTGATTAGGCCAATGCTTGATGGTTCCGTGCCGAGAGCTAAATAATTTTGAATACACCCAGTGGAGAAATCTTATAAAACTAGAGGGGAAGAAAATATCGGATCCTCAGTCGGCATTGTACGCGAAAATGGGGTTTGGTTACGGTTACAAGCAAACAATATCAGCTTTAGTGGCAGAACCCACCAAATACCCCCGGCAATCACATTGTTCACATCATCCTTGTAAGGAAACCCTGAACCCAAAACAGCTATTTGTGTATACATGTTTCCCCATCGCCTCCTACGGAGATCATTTTCGCGTTTTTTTCTGGATCTTATTCGATTGCGAAGCCGAATAACCGGTGGCCTATCGTTTCGTTCCTTCGTATTGAGAATCGTAGCAGGTATATTGAAGTTATATTATTTGCTGGAACAGTGCAAACGTCCTTTTGACAATCCGGGATTTTTCTTCTTCCTCAATCTGAGGAGGTAACATTCAACGGAGCCAGTTTTGAATCTCCTCTCCTTAATTGTATTGTCCTGAATCTTGTTTAAGGGGAATGGAAGATGAGAGCTACGTAATCAACGACTGTGTTACTTGAGATATCGAAATATGAAGAGAGTCCGGATTTCATTCTGCGCTCTAATACTAAATTGGGCTCAGATGGAATGGCGGTAAAACGAGAGTTGCTCGCCCGAAGCTAATCGAAACCGGGGACGAAATTAAATTCACCCTTCTCGTCTTTAAAGATATTTGTGCCGAGTAGTAAAAGGCGAAATGAGAAGAGAAAACCCTACCATTTTACGACCAACTCGTGAAGTTTAATATCTGAAATGGACTGCATGTGTATCAAGTGCTCGTGACAAAAACGGCTTCCGCCTTTCCTGCATTGCGGCTATTGGCTCAGAGTATTTTCCATCTCGTGGTAAACTGAATGTGCACTATTGTAGCACGAACGTGGAGTATGAGCTGCACGAGAACTAAATGGTTCGGGAGAGCTAGTTTACCCCATCGATTCTCAACGTCTATGAACCAAGAGTAATGCACCAACTAACCGAACTCCTCGTCAGCTCGTTCTGATCAATCCGTCAGTATGATTCAATCAGTTTGTGGTTAAGGCCATGTGAATTGGACGAGTTCGCGCAGTTGGTGAGCAAGAGAGCGAAGTTTCCCCTCTAGTCTCTGTAGTTCATGGAACAGTCAAAGAAACCCTCCCGTTTCGGTTGGTTATTCCTTGAATAAGCAATGTTTTCAATCAAAAACTTAATCTCCCCGATTCAGCCCAAAATTATTTTCTGTGCTTTCAAAGTATCTAGATCAAAAAGGTCAAATGCCCGTCCGCCGTCCACGCCGTTTTTGGTAGTAGAAAATTTTCAAAAAATCTGAAATTTTGGGCAGAGACCCGATTCCAATTCTGCTTGGTCCTTGAAACTTTTCAGCCCGATCGGACCAAATTTGGGTGGAGTAGGGGTCAAAATGTGTAATTTTGAGTGTGTAATTTTCGAGATTTCTGGTACGTAGGCGTGTGGGGTATCATTTTCCACTAAATCCGAGTTCGAACTTTTTGGTTTCTAACCTCAAGTTATCCGGCGTTTAAAAGTAACTGAAAAATAAAATTAGCACTGTGCAAAACGTCAGTTTCTTCGGCGCACTTTATGAGCCTTTTTCGATTTGGACAGCTTTTATCAAAGGGCAGGCGGACATCTCAGATCTTACATCTTCACACTTTGAAACTTTAACAGTAGATGTTTGGGGAGAAAACTTTGACGTTAAGAGTGCAATAATGAATTGAGCTGGGGAACACGTAGAAACCTCTATGTAGCTTAAACGTCTAATAAAATTCAGTTAGTCTCTAGATGTATGCTTCCAACATTCAATGCAGTTTCCATACAATGGCGGGCTTTCATTTATTTGCTTGTTTTCTTCTAAATTCTCCATTGCATTCGTTTTATTGAAAATAAATTATCAATTTTCATCGCACAAGCCAGCCAGTCGAAAACGTGAGTGATTGCAGAAGGTACGTCATTTTCCATTCGTATCGTCGAACGAATGTATTTTACACCGGTTTTCTCGGAATGCGTCCACCTCTTGCTTTGTCGAGGAATCAATAGTCGTTAGTGGCGGTGTGAATTCGCCTCAGAAATATTTCCTTCGTTGATAGTTTTATTTCCTTAGTGCCAAACGCCTCGAGTTACGGTTACGATCATTCTATATTCGGAGTTTACATATATCACTTACGAACTTTACTGTAACCGTACGATAGGAACATATTATCGACCTAGGTAGCTTTATCAGACTGGTTTCGTGTCTGTCTACACCTCAATCCACCCTGCTTTACCGCAGACCATGACTTCCATAACTTCCGCAAACTTGACTTGATAATAATTAAAGTGAAGTGTGTGGATTTAGCCTAGAATGGTCTCTGATCAGTTTCATCATGGGTGAATGGGGAGTGATTGCGAAGGTGAGTGAGGCGAGTCGAGGCCTGATGGCGTTTAAAAGCAGTTAAGAAACGGTTTTTAAACCCCTGGAAAATTCTTTCTTCGACCCAATCGATAATTGAAGAATTTCAAAGTGGTTTATAGCTATTTCAAGTGAGCGTTCTTCTGGCGGAACATTTCAACCGAAGTGAAGCTCAAAGGGGCGGAAAATCGGAGGCAACTACCCCTTTTTTACTCCCGTCCGAGAGATCTCACAAGGGAGAAATACACGTGATTACCCGGGCCTTCCTTTCGCTTCGGCCTTTTGAGAGAGGAACCCGTCGTTGTGCGGAAAGAAAGAAGAAGATGAAGATAAAGGGGGACGAAACTGCATGACGTCACGGACATATCACCGTTCGGATATCGCCGTTTCGTGACTGTCGACCGTTTTGTTGCTGGCTGACCTCGCTCGCTTCTCCCTCGAAAGCCACGGGCGGTAGCGCTGAACAGGGGACTCTGAGGCGCCTCTTGCCGCCCCCTCTTTGGCAAGAGACCAGACGAGGCCCAGATTGGGACACGGTGCTCTGCTTCGTTGCAAATTGCCACTGGTAGCAATGATCTTTGGAGACGAGATTAGTTCAGTGGATAAATCGCAGACATTCAAGTTTGAGGTGAAAAATTATTACTACTTTTACTCCAAGGCGCAATCATTAGTTAACACACAATACATCTGTTTTTTTTTTTTTCCTTTGAAAAGAAAGCGGAAGAGTGGGGGGCGGAAGGGGCGTACTGGAGTCACCCTATGGCACCGCGACCACCGTGATTCCCACCACCGTGATTGACCACCGTTTATCAAAAGCAGCACTATTTATAGTTATGTTGCTAATAAAACGCCTAGCAGATCCCTGCCTCCCTGTAAGATAAGACAGGATCTCATCAAGACCTTGATGCTTGTGTGGGGGCTAGAGAACCCGTCACCAAAGAGCTAGGGCCTTGCTGCTGATGCGGCTGGGCATTCGCAGAGCGACACAGGACTCTCTGATTTGCCCATATTGTGAGGATGATATCTGGCAGTGCTCAAAATGCTACTCGTACATCTTCGAGGTATCGAGCAATTAAGCACGTAGGTGCTTGGAGAGAACAAGTCTTTAACTGCTCGAAACGCACCACTCTCAATTGTATAGATTCGAACCTGAATGTTGTCAGTTTCATAATAACTTATTCGATAGTAAACTCTGCAAGCAGCATTCTAATTTCCTTGTTAAAATTATAAATTTTCAGTTCATGCGGTGAAAGATCCTTGTGTTCCTATACAACATTATAGGTATTGTGATTGGTTGTACGCTTTATGCTTGCGTAAACATGATTTTCCTGTCATGTATTCAATGTCCCGGACAACGTGAATTGATTCCAAATTATTGGGAATGTCGTGGGAATAATTGTCGTTTGTTTTTCGTTTGAGGTTTTGTTCCTAAACCTGAATTATCCGTTATAATGGGGGTACTAATAACCTAATGTTATTTTCCTTTCCCTTTTCAGATGGCAATACTGAGAATCATTCTGAAGCCATCATGGTGAACGGAGACAGGAAGTTGGAGAACAATTACGCGCGATCGAAAGGTAGGATCACGGATGGGGTGATTTATACATGGTCTTTTCAGAATTGTTGTCCTTTTTTGACCCCTTTGGTGGATCTGAGGGCTTTGGGTCTATTTAGTAAGCCTGTCCCTGTGAGTCTATTCTAGATTATGTATATCCCTGGTTCTGTGGTGAGTGACTAGACTGCGGCAGTTCTAATTTGCACATAAAAGTGGGAACGAAGGAAATGAGATACTTATTGCAGATTTATATCGGGTAAAAACATTGTAAAAGTGATGATGATTGTAATTTTACAATCGAAAAAACTTTAACTGGAAGTTTTATCTTATTTATTACAAGCATACCATATGTTCAATGACCAGCAATCGGATATCGGTGGCTCGGACTTCGGTAATGGTCAACCTCTCCGATTTGGCTCAAAATTTTTTTCTGGACGTTTCATGATGTCCGATCAAAAAGGTCGATGTCCGTCCGCCGTACGCCGTACGCCGTCCATCGTCCGCGCCCTTTTTGGTAGTAGAAAATTTTCTAAAAATCTGAAATTTTGGTCAGGGGTCTGTTCCCTGCCGAGACGGGTCCTCGAAACTTTTCAGCCCGATCGGACCAAATTTGGCGGGGGTAGGGGTCAAAATGTGTTTTTTGAAAAATGGATTTTCGAGGTTTTGGGCGATCTAGGCGAGTAGGGTGTCATTTTCCACTAAATTTTGGACGCTGAATCCAAATAAATTGGTCCCAGAACGATTGGCACCCACTGGAAGAAGTAATTGGTCAATTTATGGGTAAAAAAAACTTAATCACCACCTGGGTTCGAACAGAGTACCTTCCAGTTACTGCCGAACGCGCTAGCCACTTGCGCCATGGTGTAACCTAGGCTAGGGTGAATAGCGTGTGGATATCATTGCCACTAAATTTTGGACCCTGATCGATTGGAATGGGTTCCGGGGTACCCGCCACATCACCGTTTTCCCCATTCGAGGAATAACCAACCCTGCTGTGTAAGAAATTTGCAGATTTTTTCTGTGGAATTTATCGGGGATGCGTCAAACTAACATGTAATCCTTGAACCGAACTTTTGGCAAATGTATTACTTTATAAGGCCTACAAATAAAACATTGTTCGACAAGTCTGTAAGCGAGCTGTTTTGACAAATTCCGGAAAGAAAAAACCATGTCACATCACAAAAACTAGGACTCGCTGCAGATGAGATCATGAAAGAAGTAGTGCACTCCAAAACTATCGTTGTTTGTATTGCGTTTTTAGGCTCTAATGAAGGAAATATATTTTTGGAGAGCTCGATAAACGAAGAATATTTTTATTAGTGGAATAGAACTCCTGACCAATTTAGCTGGTGTCGCTGGTGGATCGTATCCCAACACTAGATTGGCCACATTTATACAACTTATTTTGGCTCTCACTGGTTCTTCGCATCTGATTGTTCATGAATTTGTCCTTAACACATGCGCTACCAAGTTGCCATCCATTTCAATAACGGAGGGAAATCTCAACTGTTTCAGCTTGTTATCTTACAAGAGTATTTTATATTGAGCATCATCATAAATGTATGCATGAACACGGCTCTCAAGTCTAGATTAATTTCCATGCTCTGACATGTTTCAAGGCAATATCTGAACAGCCCTTCTCTTCCCCTTGTTATATTTGGCGTGTATGCCGACGAAAGTCCTAAATTTGCATAATTAACCAACTCAAAAATTGGATTTATGGTCTCCACTTATAGCGTCATTCAGCTCAAAACCTAAACGAACAGGCCAAATCGGATGTCTAGGCATTGTGCTGCCTTTATTTTTCAATTTAAGCGTTTGGTTATTCCCCTTATAAGATCGTTTTTCAAGACATGCCTTGTACCGGTATACTTATTGAACGATTCTGAGTTACGTATGTAATTTAGATATGTAAATAGTCTTGTAGGTTTTTCCTATAGGTTCCTATTATAATAAGTGATCAATAATCTTGTAGAGTAGTAAGAGGACGATCCGCTAAGAATAATGAAGTCTTGTGGCATCAATGGGCATATAAGGAAAATAAGCTTTTTTACCTTCTTATTACCCAAATTCTTGACGTTGCAATACTTCGTTAATTGTGAATCGGCCGTGAATTAAACTCCTGTTACCGTGCAACAGGTATTCGTCACAGTATAAACAGATCATGGAGACCGAGATCAACTCATTAGCAGACAAATTATGTAGGTACATAGTTCAAGGTGCACGTCAAGTAGATACGTATTTTACTCCTTCACGTCACATCAATACAATATTGGAACCCAGGCATGGATGTTGACATAATGACACTCCAGATTATACTGGCTGTGACTTTGTTGCAGTCTTGGAAGATGTATTTAATAACCCTCAACATTATTGCGGTTCATAATACGTTGACTCCCCCAAAAGGTGCCCTACTTTCAGAGGAAGAATTCTACCAGTTACGTCTAGATACTGCCAACAATGATATTATGAAGCTTGGGGAAATTGTGTGCAAGTGCGGGTTCTTTTTGTACGTTCTGAACTCTGATTGGTTCCCTAGGATTTGGAGGATGACGGCATCCCTCACGGAAGACACTTTTTACCGTGTTGTACTCTTCCACGTCATAGATCGATTCCTCATTGACTCTCTGAGACTTCTTGGAATTATGAGTTCCGGAGCAATTTTCAGTGTTCCTCCCGCGTCGTTAATGGCAAGAGCTAATGATGTGGTACTGTCCATGCTCGAAGAGGGTCTTTACTTGGGGGTAGCTTCAATTTTCATAAACCACTTTGCGGATCCTTCCAATCTGAATTCTTGGATTGTTCTTGCTATTGGAACTGGTCTATTGTTGGGTGAGTGTTAGGCAATATTCCATTAATTGTAAACCGTGGTATATAGCCATTTTAGGTAAAAACAAAAACATAGAAGGATTTATACGAGCTCCCATAAGACGTTTGTTCTCTCTACAGGATGTGTAATAAGCCCCGCTCATCACCTTAAGAAACGATTGACTGAAACTTGTGCTTTGGATCACAAAGATGTTCAGAGATCTCTGTCTACGATCTTTGCTGCGACAGGCTTCAAATTAAACAAGATGACTATCAATGAAGAGGACAGAGGAAAGCCTGAAGCCAATTACTACTCTTCTATTGGGTTTTCTGGGATTGAGGTGAACAAATCTCTTATTGAACACCTTCGAAGTCGCGATCAAGTAGCAGCTATGGTTCTTCGGGAAGTTTACTACTGGAGATGTTGGTCGTTTCCCTTCAAGGCTGTCTTCTCAATTGGGAAACTAGCGGGAGTGTGTTACACTTTGAGTGAAACCTTTGCGAATGAACAAATAGGTAAAATATTTAGGTTTGAAAACCCTCCTCACCCTTGTATGCCTATGTTCCTTGCCTTCACATTCATTTGGCCAATAGGTATTCAATTGTTTGACTGGTTTGAAAGGTGTTGTCATTCTCAGTTTGAATACTGTGCTGACGTGTATGCAGCGAAGTTGAGCACAAAGCTCGCTGTTAAAGGGGCCTTGTCAAATTTGGCAGGAAGGAGTGAAAAGTACCCGCTTTTCAACTCGTGGTACTCAGTGTGGTTCACGGGTCACAGCAGCATTTTCAAGAGATCTGAAAAATTGTGAACCTGTCGTAGACAAAGCACCCTGTTATTCAGTATTACACGGTCAAGCCTTTACAAAATAAATGTCATTTCTTGACAATTTACTTACTTCTGTTGTATGAACTCATAATAACTGCGCCAGTATTATGTAATACCCCACCTGCCACGGACTTTTGCCAAGGTAATATAAAAAGGTAAAATTGGATTGAGTGTCATTACATTGACTGGATCAAAGATCACAGAAAAAGGAGCAAAATGCCATCATTTACAATTAACCTGATATTAACAGTCAATAGGGTTAAGAGGATTGGGACGGAGAACTTCTTCATACGGGTAGACAGATGAGGCAAACCAACCTATGGGATCTGCTGTTTTTTTTTTTTTTTTTTTTTTTTTTTTTTTTTTTTTTTTTTTTTTTGCCCTCGCAATCTTGTGGGCATTTCTTCGAACTGGTAAAAGAGTATATCTGTATTTGGTATACACAGTTGACAGTTCCTAATAAAATTGAAGCATACGTAGCACTCACATCATGGACAAAACTTGGCTTGTCCCAGTTATGAAATTATTCGCTAACATTTCCTTCACAAATCTGCGTATTCAGTGAATTTCAGGTTGGTACAAACATTTTTTCAGAAATACTTTGCTGCCAGGTATTTGTGAACCAAGCAACCGGCAAATATCAATTGGGTACATAGTCGACATTGCATGAGATTAACCGCCATTACCTATCAAGGAAAACAGTAAAAGTAACAGCAGGATATGGACGAGGAAGCCGAACCGACCTCGATAAAAGATGGAACTAACAAATTTAAGGCAGTCATTGCCCTCCGGGTGTTGCTTGATGCATGGAAACTATACCTGCTGAACAGAAATATTTGGGCAACGCTTTCACCTCTGAGCCTGGATGATTGTGCTGACTCCAAACACTTGAAAAGACTGAGGAAAGCTGCAGTCGCGCAGAATTTGTTACACATGAGCGAGATAGTAGTTATTAATAGTTTCAAATGTGTAAAATTTGCCACTGGGTACTATCCTCGATTATGGAATGAACTTGACGACTTCAATGTAGTTAGCCGAGTGGTGATGCTGTGCGCCATTGATACGTTGCTGTCTGGTCTGCTATTCATACCTTTCCATGTACTGAGAAAGTGGGTTCATCTTCCTGTCAGCAAGCGGTCTCTTGCAAGACTTACGATGCAAGCTTTTGTTGATGAAATGGGACATGTTATTATTGGATCCGTCGCTGGCCTGGCGCTGACGTATTTGACTGAGGAATACGGCAAGATTGGGCTTACTTCCTTAGTTGGATCTTCTATCACTCTAGGTTTGTACTGTGGCTTTTGTCATGGAGTGTACTGAATCGGTATTCTTTCGGCACAATTCTATCGGGTTTGTCTGAATGGTAATATTCCTCCTTGACCCCCCCCCCCCCTTCTAAATGATTTGAATTGGTTTCAGTCAAACGCCGAGTATCGCCTCTCCACCTTACTGGCCTCACAGGCCATTTCACCCTTTAGCTGTTTATCGGTTTATCTCATGTCTAGCCTGACCTCTGCAAATCTTTCTTTCAGATGCCATTTCTAATGTATTACTGTCAGAATCTCTAAAATTTCTATCAAACCACCGTTGCTCACATGCCTCTGATGGAAACGCGGAAAATGTGGCGATTCGAGTAGATCATCACGAAAAAGAAATAATTTTAGGTCAGCGCCAATATCAATCACCCGGGAGGAAGTACATCTGCTATAGATCAAACGTGATTCTGATGAATCGGAGAATCGTGAGTGACATGGCGCTGAACTCAGCACAAAAAAATCAGCTGGATCAGCTTGTGACTGTATTGGCCAGGATCAGAGGAACATTTTCAATTCTGAAGACGGCTGCTAAATTTTACCTTGATTGCATGGCCTACAATGATGTCAGTATTGGTCGTATTTTCGATTTTGAAGATGGCCATCCTCATTGCGCCGTCCGCAGTATTGCTGGGCAGGTACTACGCCTGGGGGCTTGTCGACGATCTCCTCGACGTCATTGAATCGCTTCTAAGGTCTATTTACATACGATCTGTTGACCAGTGCGTCTCATTGAAGCCGTCCGAGTCATTGATAAAAGAAGTAATGCTCAGTTTCAATGCGTCCCAACGCTATCCAATTCTCGACAGCTGGTATTCAGCTTGGATTGTAGGAGCGCCAACGATTTTCAGGACCGTCGAGCAATGCGAAGGATGAGATTGCCTCATTCTGAGTGTCCACAAATAAATGTCAACTGCTGTTCACCAACTGTCTTCTACTCGTATATGTTTTCCGAGATGTGTGAAGGACCTGGGCTGAATGCAAAGGGTGAGAGTTCCGTTTCTGGCCGGGTCTTTCTAATAAATCTGAAATTTTGCTCAGGGGTCCGTTTCCGGCTCTACTTAATCCTCGAAACTTTCCAGCCCAGGATTAGGGATCAAAATGTGTTTTCCAAAAAATGGATTTCGAGATTTTCAGCGATCTAGGCGCGTGGGGTATAATTTTCGACCATGTTTTGGACTATGAATCCAATGAGACCAGCCCCTATAAATAACTTTAAAGAACTTTCAGCGGGGGGTTTTTTTTTTTTTCTTCGAAATAAGAACTCATCTTATACATTTGCGTGGTATGAATATAGTGAATTGTTGCGTAGTTATCTTTTCCAAGTTTAGATTTTAGAATATTGTGTAATAAAGGACCTCAGAGTCTGTTATTTTCCGAGACGTTGCTGAAGTTGGGCTGTGGGAAATGAAGACGCGCGCGTGTGGAGAGCGTCTCCGTACTTGATTGATTGAAGCAACTGTTTTGAATATAAACTCCTCTTCTCTCGACGAGGAACGAAAATCCCATCTAAGAATAAGTAGGTACCTATCCAACGGTATGCTAAAAGAGGATCTTGGTTATAGCTGGAGGTGAATTTCGGGGCGTATTTCATTCGTGTTGGCATTTTGTCCGCGGAATATCTTGTGAGTTCAAGATGCTTCATCCGTACCTTGTCATAAAACTCCGCTTAGTCAGATCGGCGTTTTGAATTCGGGATTGGCGCAAAACTGCAACTGGCGCAATTTAGATGACATTTCCATTGCCCTTGGAGCCTGAATGATATTTTTCGAAAATGAGTTTCATTATGGGCCTAGAAATAAATCAGTAAATTGTAATTATTCCTTACCATTCCGTTTATTATGCTGCGAACAGCAAATTAATTCAGTCTCCCAATTCGGCTCTCTATGTAGAACCCTTCCGCTTCATTTGCGTCTACCCTGTTTTTCAAGAACAGAAGATTTCGGTAGTCTATTACTTTTAATTTAATAAATATCTGGGCATGATCAACCCTGCAATGTCGGATGACATGACATAGATTCTCCATTCCGGCAGTCCACCTGAGAACTATCAATCTTGATTGATATTTTCCTGATATCAGTTAATTTTCATTATATTGATTTTATGTTAATTATAATATCATTATTTTTGCTTATTTAGTGCAGTTTCGGATTACATAGTAATGTCTATTCAATTTCAGATCTCACTGAGGAGCGGGTTACAGCTTTTCTCAATGACAATCCCGAATTCCTTGAGCGCTACGTCATGGAAGAGCTTGAAATCGAACAGCTTGAAAGGTGGATAATTCGACGGACGCAGCGAGACAAGAAACGAGCAGGTAAAATAAATGTTGAAGAATATATAGCACCAACTAGGTATGTCACCAACTGTTTGTATTTCCTTGAGGGGTGCCTGTGACACCTAAATGAGTGTTTTGAGCGAATGAAGCCAATTTTCATGCCAGTAGGAAATTAATGAATTGAATTGGTTAGCGATAAATCTCTCTATTACAGTCAATGTTCTAGTAGTAAATGTACACTCTTAAAATTTCAACTCAGAATCATCAGATTATGCCATCTCTTGTTTTAATTGAGAACCATGGTATTGGTTCGCGATCATTAATTTGTTTGAGTACAGATTACTTCTCGTAGGGAGTAGAGTTGAAGTTTGATTGTAAATAATAGCAAATTTTAAAAAAAGTTTGTATTTGCAGGTTCAGCTGGGAGAAAAACTAGTCTTTCTCGGTGGAAAGTAAGTGGTGCTCAATTAATTCAATTTCCGATTATCTCAAGTAACTCCATTGCTGAACTCGGTGTTTTTCTCATTAATTTCCCATTTCTGGTTGCCCAGTTCTGCGTTCACGCCGACAAGAGGCAGATGCTCCAAGACCTGACTCAGTCGCTGCAGCAGCGCCCTTCTGTAGTCAACGTGTTGTCCGAATTGGCCACTTGCATATCCTCCGCTGTTTCGGCGGACGGCTATAGACTGTACCTTCCCGACAATGACGATGACAACCACCTATGCCTCTACCTTGGCTACGAGTCCAAGTACGAACTAAGTAATCTTATCTCTATTTTAATAACGCTGAACACATTTCTCAATCCAAAAAAAAGTATTGGATACGGACGAACTGTTCTGATATTTTTGCAAGTTTTTTTTGTACACTTCTAAATTGCATAATGCATCTATAAACAATCATGAAGTTTGCCAGGAACCAAGATAATACCGAAGATTTCTGTTTGGGTCGAGTGCGAGATTATAACCCTCAGTTATACCATTCCGTATGACTTTCCCGTCGTGATGGTTCAGCCTACTCAGTCTATGCAGGCGTTACCGTCCTTCCTAATGTCTTTGCTCTAGACTTCTAGCCATTTTTGTATCGCTCTTTTATTTCGTTTCAGCGATTGCCAGAGGCTTGGTAAAGCGTTACTTCCTTGTTTAGTAGCCAAAACCAAAGAACCCATGAGGCTCTCGAAAGGCGACGCGAACTTCCCCCTAAAAGTAAGTAACCTTGTACAAAACATAAACCATCGGCGAATTGATTTTCTTATTCAAATGTCCTCTCAATAAGATTTTTTTTTTAAATATATAAATAATTCGTTCAAGTAATCGTTCACTTATATGTTTCATATCTGAGTAGATAATTGAAATCAAAGTAAACCAATTCCCAATTCATTATACCTGTTGCTGTTCAGGGCTCGGGTGACGTTGCTCACCTCCTCCTCGAGCCAATCGTCCAGCCAGACGGTCAGCTGGTGGCAGTCCTGGAAATGTGGCGGTTATCAGCGGGACCCGGGCCGTTTCACGAAGAAGACGAAGAAATCGCAACTTCCTACATCGTCTGGGGCGGTATAGCTCTCCATTACGCTAAGCTCTACATGTCCATGTCAAAACAGAGGAAGCTCTCGGATTTTCTTCTCGCAGTTGTCAAGTAAGTGCTGATGCGTTTCTACTCATCAATATTGCCATATTATTCGAAAACTTTTATTGAATACAATTATTCAGAATTTTTTCTCGGATTCCCCTATTACTCTACAATTTTTTTCTAAAATTAGAGTCAATATAACATTAATATGATAAGAAAACTAATTTCTCTTGTTAATTTTACCCCAAGAAGGAATACTAGTGGAATTCACTCTTAGCAATAATGTTTTACAAAAAAAAAAATCTAATTCAAAAATCGAAATGTGGTTATTTTGGAACAATTTACAAAACATGTGATTTTTCTCAGGATTTTCATTACAATGACTCAAATTTCAATTATGGCATTTGAACAGAACAATTTTAGTCAAGTTTCACAAGATGTATAGTTCTCTGTAGAATAAGAAATTTAGCGCATAATTGCCCGCTTTGGATTCGGCCTCTCGCAATCTACTTTTCCTCTATCCCAAACCTGCGTTCGTGTCTCTTTGTCAAATATTTCAAATTCGAGAACACGGTCAACACCCAGTTTTGTCAATAGTCTCATTAGATACATCCCATGTGCTTCTACGGATGACGAAGAGCCAACTCTTGGTCCGAGATATTCCCTTTTCGTAACGAACGTCTAGTTCCCACGAATGTAGGGATTGATCCACGAACAGTATGTCTAAATAGACAGAAACTCAAAGCTGCGTATTCTCCTCAAAGCATTAGAATCTTTTGGCGCAGGCTACCGCAGTCTCATCTAGGTATTTCCACGCTTTGAAGGGTTGGCGACGAATTGAAACTACAGGAAATTAGCTCGAGAGAGATTGAACGAGGAGATCAGTGGGTCATAGCCACAAAACGTTCTGAAAGTAACCCTATTTCACGCGAGAATTGGATTGATCTATGTATAAAGTGGCTTTTTCCTTTGATCCTAGTTTTCCAGCGAATTGGAAAATGAGAAAATACGGCCGACTGCACGGCTTTAATAACCTATCCATCCATTAAACTTTGTCTGTGAGAGTCCATGAGAGATATATTGTTGTTGTCCCAGCAACCATCATTCCTTTCGTCGGATGTTTACCCTTGAAACCGACATATAAACTAGCGTACGTTCACATTAATTATTCAGAGAATCCTCTTGTTTCTACTAAGTCAATTGGTGCCGTGGTCTGTAGGGGATTTCATCAATTTTCATGAGCACGACGCTGATAAAACTATTGGAGTTTCACCTCGAACCACATTACTTACATCATTCTCGGAACATTTTATTTCAAACATAACGAGCGAACGAAAATCAGCAACTTGCTTTTTCTTGTAACGGTGCATTTTCTTTCATTGAAGCTTAGTTTCCCCTCCCCTCCATTCATTTTCAACTTTATTCTCCATCAGGAAGGGAAGGTTCCTCCTTGGCGACCTCTTATGCCCTTGCAAATTAATCCACAATCAAGTTCCTTACAAGCGAAGTATCAAGCCTCCTTTCTTTCGATATTCCTCCTTTTTGTTTCTCATTAGGAGTTGTGTTCTAGAAGTCACCGAGCAATGCAAAAACCCAAGGAAATTAGCTGTTTGTGCCTCTGCTTGGGGCGTTTCGACTGAAAAGGTCTCTAACGAAGCCGGTGTATGAAATTTTAGATTTGTCTGAGCATTTTAAAAACCCTTTTCTGGCCTGACGGCGGATGGTCGTTTTGGATTTTTAATCAACACACTTCCAAACGTAAAAAATGAAAGGATGACACTCTTGTTGAGTGAGGGATTTTTCATATACTAAGACCTAACGAAAGAGAGCTGCCATGATAGTTTAATATTGCATAGGAACGTTGCCAAAAAAACTGTTTCAAACATCTAGTAAATAATAAACGCTTTCCGCGCTACAAGAGTACACATTGAAAAATGTTCCTCTTACTCTTTGATGCGACAATTCATTATCCTGCCTTTCATTTTATCTATACGCTGCTCCATTCCAATTCCCTCGGCTGGTGATTTAGTCAAGGCACTTGACTTAAAGTCTGTACAATCGTTTGTATTGTGTTGAATTCATTTATTCATTAAAACATGGATATTTGAGGGAGTCCCAGCTCCTGGACGGTTATGATTCCCATGTAACTGATGAATTAAAAGTGTCTTCGCTCTAAATTAATTAATTTTTTGTGTGTAGTCGATCGATTCTTCATCATATATTATCAGGCTAGTTGGAATACGTTGTACTCATTCAATACATTTGTAGTCTACACTAGCGTACGTCCGTCAACTTACTGTAACTGATTTACAAAAACTGTACAAATTACTAGCTACATTTAAATCTTATAATTAAACAACATTGTCAATAGTACAAGACAATTATCACATTTTTTGTCTTCGGACATGGGAATACCTCCGAGAGAAGGTACTGACATGTTAAAGCTCTTTGGAAAACAAATTTTTCTGTTTCATCCTGATTGGACATCAGTGTATTTTTCCCCCTTCGGAGAAGAAAGCGTTTTTGATTGTTTGTTATTACAAACTAGCGCAGTCTTCATTGTGAGAGACATTCCTCTCGGTGGATCAAATTCACAAATTGCCCTCGAATGCGTTGTTGACGCTGCTAAAACGCATTCCCCGCTTGTTCATTTTTCTAGCAGAGGTAGTCCTTCAAGGACAATTTAAAATAATGACAAAAAAATCCTTTTCCTACAAAGTACGCTTGATTATTAGAGGGGATTGATAACTTTGAGCGGGAATTTGGAGAATACGTTGTTGGCGGTGGTTTTGAAAGTGTTGCCAAAAGCTCGAGAAATGGAAGGTTTGAGGTCCTCCAGAAGATCTTGCCAGTTAGCGTTGAGGATGATGTTGAGGTTTTTACCTGTGGAAGACAAAAAAAGTCTGTTAGCTTGTGACACTTTCCAGTATTGAAGGAGGCTTTTGAAGCCTCATTCGTGTTCGTCATTCAAAAATTCACGAGAAACTCACTGAAAGCTTCTTCTCGCGGATCGTTCCTCTTGAAATCAAGGTGAAGTCTGCTGGTGTTGATCACAATGTCGGTGTTGACGACTTCTAAATATTCTTCACCCTCCTTCATGACTCTCTTCAAGTTGAAAACTATCGTTCCTTTAAAGTTGTCTGGGGAAAAGAACGAATTGTCATCATTATTATCATAACCTACAGGCCTACCGATTTGTAATATAAATTTAGCTTTTGATATGAGCACCATTAAGTCAATATTATTTTTTGTTTTCACTCTAAATGTTACAGGACCGTTCATGCTGGTACCTACTCAAATTATATCTCAACTTTCTCTAAATAATTGTTCATATTATGTGACTTGACGTTCATGGTTAAATTCTCCTTAGCCTGTTCCATTATGTGGAAAAACCCGAGCTTATTGGCCAAAATATTATTTGCCATTACGCTCGAGCTTTTCTTAATGCCTTATTTATTGACTGAATGAATGAAAAAAAATGACGAAAACAGCAGATATATACCTCTCCTTGTTTTCTGAATTATACTATCAGAAAGGACGTTTATAATAGGTTGTTTACTTTTCAAAAGGCAGAGGGTGTCGCTAAACGTCCTAACCAAAAAGTAGTCAGGGTGAAAACAAGTTAAAAAGATTTGGTTTTAGTAACCAGCAGTTGACTTACCTAAGACTAGAAGGCTCTTGCCAGCACCGTTGATCGGGATTAGGAGGATTCGTCCCTTTGACGTATAGTCTCCGTCTAGCTTCAATGGTTTCGTGCAGTGATAGTCCAACACCAACCTATTTTTCTTCAGATCTGGCCTGTAGACACACCAAAAACATGATCTTCAGTAAACAAAATACCTAATGTTTGCTAGGAGGTTAACGACGTTTTGCAGTAAAAACTATGAAATTTTGTTACTATCGTACACAGCACGATCGATGACGACTGATGACAGTCCACTCATCCTGAGGTTTTTGAAGTTGAGCTTGATGTTGACTACAGCGGACCCTTGCTCGATGCTCAAAGTGTCAATAGTCACGGGTTCAAGAGGATCCACTCCCAGTTCTTTGTTTCCTGTGAATAAAAAAACAGAATTTTGTTCAAGTGCTGCCATATTCGTACTGTTGCCATGTGAAAATCCCTTCGTATTAATTAGACCGTTGGAAATCTCCGCCAAAAAGGTGCTTTTGCAGCGTAGCCCACAAGAATCCTTTTTCATTGGCCAAGGTACAATTAATTTGCTCTTCCGTAGCGTGGTTGTTACGGTGGAATATTGTGCTCCCTCGTAGGTACTTTCAAGTTCATTGCCACAATGAGCCAACCGTTCTCCGTTATCACCCCTTGTCATCTTGTCAGCGAGCGATGCGACTCGTATTAAAATTCTCCAAGGACAAAGGAAATAAACTCATTTATTTCTGAACATAAAAAAAGAGCCTCGAACGCCTCCGAAGGCAAACTTGGGAAAAGAAGTCGTTCGCGCTCTTCAAAAGTTTTTGAATTATCGTTTCCTTTTGTTAAGTGCCACTTCAAGAGATTTTTTTTTTTCGTTTAAAAACGTTGTCTTTCAAAGAGCTTGCAGAACCGTTCCCCAACGTTCAAGAAGAACCAAATTATTCAACTTCTGGTTCATCATTTTTCTTTCTGCTTTCAGAAGTTACGCGGAAATTGTAATTCTGGTTATACACGTTGATTCCAGGTTCCTTTCTATCCTGGATGAAAGTTTTCGAGAATTTTGGATCCGACTTTTCACGTTTTTCCGACATTCTATTTCATACTGTACATTCGTTACTTCGTTTAAAAAAATAAAATAAAAATAAAAATAAAAAACTGAGCAATACTTTATGATATACCGAAATTCTACTCCAATCTTGTCCAATCGGCAATGAATCAGGAAACATTTTCAACTGCGAATAAGAAACCAAAGTGGAAGGATGTGCATTAATTCCTTTAAAGTTCGTCTGATTCAGTAAAAAAAAAAAAAAAAAAAAAAAAAAAAAAAAAGGAAGTACGAGTACTAAATGAATCAATTCTCACTGTTCCTCGGGGGGTTGATTTGGTTGACCTGGGAAGAGTGTGGGAAACAAATCTGGAGTCACCTTGCGTCTGCATGGATTCGTTTTGAAACTCTCCTAAACTCTAGCAATGTTTTGCTGGTAGAGCTGAATATCTACAAAAATTCCTGCGCCGCAAAACCAAATCCAAGAAACCTTGAACAACTAAACAAAATTTGAAGACCTAGTAATATTATTCAAGAACAGAGAATGACTCAAGATTCTGTACCCTGTTATTCCCTAGCCTTGAAGAATTCGGGCTAGTCGCATCTGGGTCATATCTATCTAAGAGTGTCATTGATCCACCCCATGCAATAGGTAGGCAATTGAGTCGAGAGAGTCAGGACAGCCTTCACCCTGAGCTCAGAATTCTGACTATCACGGTGTTCTCAATCACTTCCGCGGTATTCATACCGGAAGGCGACTACCGAATGAAGACTAATGGAGAAATGTTGACTGTGAGCTGAGCTTTTGAAAGGCCTGTCGTCCTTGGTCACTAAATGTCCCACAGGGATGTTGGTACTGCTTTGACGTACGAGGGATGCGCCTCACACACGTTAGGCCAAAAATGAGTACCAGACTATACACTAATGTAATCGTTTCAACCGTAACATTGACTTTCCACGTTTAAGAATGTGTAAATTCAAAACCCAAATGCTCTTACACAAGGGAGGCCGAAAAGAGCTCCAAAAATATGAAATACTTAATAATCTGAAAGACTCTATTTGGTCTCTAATCGTACCAAAAGTTTTCAGCTCTGCAGATTATCACGTAAATCCTCTCAAATTCCTCACAAAACTGTCTGGTCTCTGTATGTCATAGCAAAAGTAGAACGAATTTTGGAGAAGAGAACTGTCTTTGCGTGCTGTTATTTCGGCACGAACCTCGAAATTATGAGAAGCGCTACAAACTGAGTATTCAACTGTCTATCGTATTATGAAACGAGATTATGTCATTCTTGAGTTCTTGTGTTCGAGGGAAACAAGACTCCTGGTGATGAAAGTTCACTTACGAATTAATACGTGATATTATACCCAGAGTCCCGCGTTTCTAATTAGTATTAGAGCTACGCAGTAAGATTGGTAACTACATACGCGTACTTCATTGCGTAAAGGTGAGCTTGGAAAAACGAACTTGTAATAAATCCGAATAAGCCGCCGACCCACCTGAGGAGTTGACATAATCCTGTTACATCGATGGTGGTATAATCGTAACTTCCTCCCAGTCAGCGGCCTAATACGCGGTTTATTGCACTGTAAATGACGTCTCTCGCTGTGAAGTACAAACAGACTTGGAATCCGGTTCCGGCAAGGAAGTGTTCCTCGACTATCTCCAACAATCTGGACGACCTTAGATTGTAACTACCTCGTGTACGAAAAATTGGTTCACAAGCCCACGGACTCGATTACGTCTGAACCGGTTCCGATTAGATTATGGAAGTCGTCGGTGGTTCACTATTCTAGTTCCTTTCTTCTCTACAGGGCGTCCACACTTGGTACTGACGAACTTCCGGGGGCGATTTTATAACTATTTTGCTACAAAAGTGCTAAAGAAAGATATATTTCAATGCAAACCTCAATGTTTTTGTCCACGGAATAATAATTATTAATTATTTAAGGATGATGTTTAGTTGTGTGTTTAGTTAAATAAGGTCAAAATAATGAAATTATTGAAGGCGATGCCCTAAGGCTCAACCCGAAGAGTTGATACCAATTAGTTATTAAATTACCCCTGACATTTTTCAAAACACAATCCAATAAATAACTCCACCTAAAGGCCGACAGACTCGCGATAAATGAATAAATCTTAAGAAATTATCGTACTCACCGTCTTTCAATGATTTGGCCGCGATTGTGATGGCATTTTTGAGGCAGTCGTTGGCTTTAGCGTCGGTCCATTTGCACGTTTTCCACGCTTCCGCTGGAACAATAAAACAAATTCATCTTATGGTTCAAGTGTTGACAATTTGAGTACATATACAGAAACTTACGTCGACTAATAAATACTTTAGGATCTTATGGCTAAGGATAGGAATCAGAACTAAGAAAATTGGTTTCTATATATCATTTCCACGTCCAATTGGAGGTTTTCCATTTCAAATATTGCAGGTTGACGGAAACGGTTCGTTTCACATGTTCTTAAACGCCGCAACGCTAGCCCGCTCAGATCTAAAAATACCTACCCTGTGAAACGCAACATGACAATGACATTCTGTCCATCCCTTCCAAATTCCATTTCTTTGAAGGTTCCTGTTGCTTTGTCTTATTCGCTCATCTATAGACCTCACAGCTTTTTTCACTGTTTTCCGTTCATTATGTTTATTCTTACTTGTTGAATGTTACGTTTCACTTGCTAGTTGGTTTCTGTCACCCTCCAAATTGGTGTGTAAAACCCCCTGTTTGATACTTAAAATCACCAATTTGAAAATCCCCTTTCTATTATTCGGTTTTAACATATATGATAAAGAAAGAAAGAAAGAAATGTTCTATTTGTCGTTTTGAGGCAACTATGGCCTATACAACAAGGAAGGTTCGCACATGCTCACTAAGCATAATAAAAATAAAGCAACGGACTATATCATGGTATACATCTAATTAAAAAAATAAAAATATACATAGTACTTCTCTTGTGGCTGACATAAAAAGGGGGGGGGGGGCATAATAAGTTCTATGCACAATAAAATGGTTGAGAGTTGGTGGGCGCTTTTAGTTGGACACATCATCCATCAATCCTTTCACCAAGGCTCTAAATTTCAGAAATGACATTGTGAAATTAAATAGCATGTACACATTTCCCCTAGTCACAGCAGCAAGCAGAACTTTGTTAACAAACTCAGAACTGACTCTAGCCATGCCAAAATATTTTCCCCTCATTTCCCTTAGTTGAGGGCAACTACAAAAAATGTGCTCGATGGTTTCTGGCGACTTGGTGTTTTAACATATTAGTTTAATAATTATTACTTTCGCCTATGTTACATTGCCCTTACACCAAACTCAGGAACATCACCGATTCATAGGAGATGCGTTGTCTCAAAAGTTGTTTATACAGAAACAATGGAAACACATTTTTCTTTCGCGCTCTGGGACAAAATCAGATGAAACGACCTCCTTATGTCCACGTGATATCATCACGAAGGCTGTTGACCTGAAGAAAGTTTCGTCAAGGTCTCCTGATTGAACACCTGCAATCGTCTTAGAGATGGCCCTTCTGATGGAAGATTGAACTGGGGCAAAAAGTAGATTTGCGAATCTCTCCATTAGGATTCTATCAATTGTCCCCGATCGTGTTCATTATATCTCGGCCTCTTACATCCTGCCCACTTGATGTTCACACTAATCGCCACATAATTTTTATCAAAGTAGGTAATCGTACTATAATGGATTCCAGCAATTGACTTTGGCTTTGACTTGATGTATTTCAGGATGACGAGGGTCTTTCTGGCGTAGTTTTTCCAAGAATCGATGATAATCAATGTTCAGAGGCTTCTAATGTTGTAACTAATACGCACTTAGCACACTCAAACGTGTTTGACTAGAAAACAACAGTAATGATTCATTCTTGATTCAATTTTCCTCGTTCACCCCACTCAGTAATAAAGGCCTGGTCGTATGTTGAGACTTGAAAAAGCTTTTTCGCTAATACTCAGCAGGTAGGCATTAAATTACACGTGACTCGAACCTGACCTTCACTAATGTCCAATGGATTAGAAATACCAACCTCGCTCTCAGCCTCCGAACACTGAATGTGCGTCAGTTGGTATTGAAAAAATTCAAATACTTTCTTCCTTCTATTCTTTTCATTCCATTCGTCGTTTGCTGAGAAGCGACGCAAAACGCTCCATCGATAATTTTTTTCTCACTAATAGACGAAATCGCCTGTGCTGAGTTCACTTCTACCAGTGACGCAATTATAGCACGCCCGACTAATCTCAATGTTTCAAATCACTCTGAGCCTGATGTTACGTTACTATAATACAACAACAAGAAAAAGTGCTAGAGGGAAAATACCTGCGTGCTCACTCATTGTATTCAAATGTGCGGATTCAATTCATCGTTAGTGTGTTTTTGATGGTCCTGCATCATCATCCGCTTTCGTTCGTTTCTTCTAATCGTAATTATTTTGGTTAGTTATTCCTTGAATAATCAATCTTTGGACGCTGAGTCCATTGAGACCGATTGGCGCCCACTGAAGGTGGGTTGGGTCAGAATGGGTACCTTCCTACCTAATTTGAACATGGGTTTTCGAGATTATTGGGTACAGTGTAGGCGTATCGAGTAACATTTTACACTACATGTACGCTGAATAGGCTGGCATGAGTTCGGGTCCACACTCTCTGTTTTCCCCATGATCTGTTATCTCCAAGGGATAATCAACCCTTATGGAAGAATTTACTGTGTTCTTGTTTTTTAAATCTACTGTGCAAACATGCATTTAGGTGGTTCCGATAATGGAACAATCTTTTCACAACTTTATGCTATAGAATATACTACGAACTCTTGGACTTGAAGTAATTATGAATCTGCCCTATATAATCTGAAACATGAAGTATTCTTAATTCAAAGGCACAGGACAGAGCTCTTCCGATTCTGCTGTGAATTCAAGAGCGCAACCTTCTAACCAATGTAGACCAAAGAGAGCTTTTATTTGTAATTTCTATCTTTAAATTTGACTAAATATTTAATGAGGTAGAATAACACTTTAAAACATGCAAATCAGCACCTGGTTATGGGAGATGCTATGAATGGAAAATTGGACTAGTTCTAAATACGGTTCACTCACGGAAAGAGAAGCCGGCAACGGAAGACGCGGCGATGAGTGTGAGAAGTACGCTAGCAGGACCCATGACGAACGGCAACAGGCAAATCTGGTCGGTGGGCAGGTCTGTGTACTCGACCCTGGTGGGGAGCTGTGTTGCAGGACTTGGCGACTGGGGGGTTTTATAGTCGAGCCTCTGGTAGGGGTTGGTGACTCGTGCCGGGGGAAGAAAACCCCGTGGTTTGATTTGGCTCGCACGACGGATCATCAGTTTGGCCTGATGATCTTTCTTCCACCGCATAAATACGATCATACGTGAAGAATATTCTTCGTTAATTGTTTGTGAGAAAATCTTCAAGAAGTATTTCGATTGTTGGTGGAAAAGCCTCGCAAAGGGGAATTTCAGTTCAATAAATCTGTTTCAAAGTTTTTCGAGTGTATAATTTATTGTCAGGCGTTATTCTTGAAGTCCATAAAATGGATGAACGCACAATTTCATTCTTGTAGTTACAAGTAAGTTTATATCACCTCAATCTCCCATTTTTCAAATTGATGGGTGGTTCTGAATCCAAAATGACCGCTATTCGGGTGATCAAAAACCTCAGCAAAAAAATCCAGTGAATTTAAAATTCCTTAAACTGGACTCTGACCAAAATTGTCGCGTCTGAATAAGGTTTCCACTTACCATTTCTACGCCGAAGCCTCCCACGATTAGCATTCTGGCCTGAAAACCAGGCCATTAACCATTTTAGAAGAATCGGCAGTTTTATATAATTCTCAAAAACGTCGTTTGTTACTGATTTCTTTCTCAAAATGTGACATTTTTGGCGGTGAGTGCAGTGAAAATGTCAAGAATAGGGATTTTTAAAAAGAACAGTACGCCATTATGAGCGTTGAAAGGAACCTAAATCTTGTTACTTCCTGAGATAAATACAACCTCGCCGGGTTTTGTGCATCTATGAGCAGTCCAAACAAACATAGTAAGTGGTCGCATTATCATGACTTTTTGCTCAAATGAGAATCTGCAGAGAGGGGAGGGGGTTACATTTCCACTTGATTACAATTTTCTATGTAATAATGGCCCTTGGATGACACCAATTCGTCCAAAATCCACATTGGATCAAAAATGGTACAGTTTTTTGGATCACTTACTTGATTCACGAATTTGTTCAATTCTGATGATCGGCGCCACCTCGTCACACTGTTTCAGTGTTTCGACACTGAAGCGCCGACGGTTGATTTGACGTCAATCAAAACTCGTAATGTGTCATTTTGTCTATTCGCGAAGTGCGACGTTCGGAATAAGAACTTTCGTTTCAAAGGCGGACGTGATTGTGAATGCGAGTGGAGGACGAGCCGTTATTACGCGACCTTTCGCAAGTGGAAATGAACTAATATGTGTCTTCACTGTTTTGAATATTGAAAGTCGTGTGATTTGATTAACATTACGATGTTAACAAAAAAGGCGCCCCCATTGATACTTTCTATGATTTGATACCTCCGTCTTAGGCTCTATAAATTGGTAGGAGTAGAAAATCTGTTCTGGCTCAAAAAATGTATGCTCCCATAGAAATTGCTGGGAGGCCCCTGCCTGAGCACTTTAGTGCTCTAAAAGACGTGCTCTAAAAAAGTGTACGGGTCCTCAAGATGCTCGCGGTCCTCGATGGTACAGTAGAACCAGTGCTCATTTATGTATATTACTTATTAGACTGCCTGGCAATACTCACACTCATCGGACCTCTTCCCGTTCCTTTGAGATGACTCCCACTACAGTAAGAGCCGTCCAACAGGGGTGGAAGATCGTGGAAAAACATGCCCGATTTTCGACTCTCTCACTCAATGCTCTGTCACTGAGGTGGCCCTTAGCACCGACCAATAAAATTTGCTTGCCTGATACTGATAGAAATTAGGGCGTATTCATCTGCTTGTTGGATATGCGAATTGACATGCAGGATGGAGCGCAAAGATAGATGGATCACAAAATTGAAAAATCACAAATTAATGAAAAATGACCAATCTTATAATTTTTTCCCTTATATTTTGGTATTTTAAATTCAAATGGCCCTCTCCGGAGAAAAAACAATAGAAAACGGCTTCTTTAGTGTATTAGGAGTGACGGCTCCTATTATTTGTCAGATACGCTGTTCAAAACCATATTAATTTGAATTTCCAAAACCAACATAATAAGCATGAAATAAAAAGTTATGTAATATTGTTCGTTAACTTTTTTTTTGTGTTTTTTTTTTTTTTTTTCATTTTGTATTTTGTAATCCATCGGTATGTGTTTCGCGCTCCACCCTGTACTAGTAAATTGAGGAAGTGCGACTCATGCGTTTGCGTCACTCGGATTGATTATCTCGAGATCATTCTTCACGCCGCGGGCATTCCCATCAAGTTTTTTTTTTTTCCTTTAATACTTTCGGTTGATAAAAAAAAAAAAAGATTTTTGTGGTTAGCTTGAGCCACGAATACCCTCTTGAAAGCACGTCAGGTCTTGTTTTTGAGCCGAGGGATTTGTTCTTCTACATTTTTAGCCCGAGCGTAGACCACGGACCGAGGCACGTGTCAAATCGTACTTTCCCTCATTTGAAGGTTTGTTTACTCCGACAACCCACATCAAGAGGAGCTTACAGTCCTCTAATGACCGGCTGCATTTATTTTTTTCTTTATTCTTCCAATAAATAAAAGTTGAATGCTTTAAACTTTTACGGAGAAGTTGTTCTCGATAAAACGCATTGTTTCTGAGGAAAAAGGGGCGACGACGAGGTGAGAAACTTGGAGATTTCCCAGCTCCGACCTACTGAATCAATTGCATGAACCCGACTTTTCCCTTTAGAATCCCTTTTTCGGTTGGTGACCAATTATTGATTTTATCTGCGACAAAAAAACGTATTATCTAAATTTTACGGCGCAAAAACTACTCCTAGTATGTAAATATAACTATTAGAGTTCTCCTCAAAGGGGCAAGCTCATTACATTGTCGAAGCTTCAACATGAAGACTACATTTTGCCGCCACATTGCTGCACAATGAAAGAGGAAGAAAAGACTCTTCACTCCTTCAGTTCCTTGGAGGGTTGCATTCCAGGGTACTATCTATCTATGGTAAGGCCTAGAGACAATTGGGAAAAGCGGGATTAGCCTAATGAATCCAAACCGTTACCCTCTTGAAATACTGTCCTCATCAGCTCTCTGATTGACTCAAAACTCGTATTTACTGGATGGTCGTTATGACCTGTGCGAACTGAGAAATGTGTACGTGACCTGGGTCCAGTCAAAGTCATATTCGGCAGCAGTCATAAAGGCGACTGACACTAGTGATTGATGACTATCGTGTTCAGAAGGATCTTCAACATGCTCATCTCCATATTTTGTTACAGAAAAACATCGTAAACTGCCAAAAAAAGACTCGTCTTCTGGCCTGAACTATTGTTAGAACATCTTCAATCTCTTTTCGGCACCGACTGTGCTTTTATCCCTGAAGCTTTGCTCGGTCATGCTAGTCCAATTATACGTAGTTATACAGTTCGAATAACACGGCTCATCCCTTCAGGCGCCGGCACCGTACACGTGACACGATTCCTTGCCCTTCTCAAACCTTGAACTCGTGTATTTTGTCACGTAGTCTCGAAATTAGGACCACGTTGTTATATTAACGACCTCCCAACGAACTGTGGTGACAACTAATAAATGACGCCCTTTTCATCGTATAGCAAGAAATCGATGGAAATACCGGTTCCGCTGGTCTATTTTCGTAGCCTGTTTCTTTTCTGGGGTTTCAATATGGTTCGAATTGACAATTTCACTACAAGTCGACTTTCACGGGAGTGACTGGGCTACGACTCGAAGGACTGGGGTACTGGTGATGGTCTAATTTTATCGGGGCAATGAAGAAGTTAACTGTCGAACGTGTAACCTTTGAAGTTACACTAGGAAAGTTATCTTTCATGAAGATTCGGCCCGTACCCCGTTCAGGACGGTTCTCGTGGAGTTCAGGGTCACTAAAACTCGCCCAATCTGGCTGACAGGCAACACTCCGTGGAATCTGATATAACTCCTGGATGTCTGGCCGCGAATGGCCGATCAAAAATGCACCAGGAGGGCTTTATTTAATTCTTCTGCTCCCTTGCACTTGCTGAAAAAAGATCAAAAGAGCCGAGGATTTGTCAACTACCCTGCCACCAAAAACCGCTTCTCTTTTTTTCTTTGTCACACACCCCCAAGTAATAGAGTTACCCCGAAGAAGTAAGAAGACAGCAGGAAAGAAGATAGCGTGGATGAAGAATCCATGGGTCAAGGGCAAATCCTCACCTTTTTGAATCGGAGGATGAGAATTCGAATGGGCGATCAAGATCGCAAGTGGCACTCGCGACGCCGTTCTTTACATATTAATCGATATCAAGATGCCAATACGCCATTGGTGAAGTTCATTAACCAGAGCGGGTCAGGGTCTCAGTAAGCTTTTGTTGAAAATTGTCATTTCATTCTAATGGCTGCTTCGTAATAATATTAATCTGCCCAGATACTAAATAAACGATACTTGCTTCTGATATTGATGAAATTTGTGTACCTACCTTAGGTCCTTTTTGACGTCTTGTGTTTAGTAATTCAGAGCTGGTACCGTAAATTCGTGGTTTTGGCTTGCAAGTAGCGCTCCAAAAACATACATCAACTTTCATTTTCACGCCTTGATCGGCCTTTTCATTTTGCCTTATTTCTGTGTCTGGTCACCAACGCTAGGGTGTCGGAGTTGATGAAGTGAAAGTTCCTTTTCCGAGTTACGAAAATACGCTCAAGGGATAGACGGATTTGAGAACTTCGGTTATCGAAGATGTGAGAAATGAAGCCATGGACAATTCAATATTCACTAGCTTGATTCTGAAAACTGGGCCAAAAACCTATTGAAGACTAATTATCACACAAACAATATCAGGCGCTAATTTACACCTTACACATAGTTTAGATACAAATTTACCTTTTCTCGACCCCGAAATTGTCAGACGACAAATAGTAGAATTAGAGGAGGTGTCTCTATTTTTCATCTTATAGAAGACCCGGATGGATTGTATGCTCAGTGGTTTGCGGATTTTCAAATCCCGATCGCCTTAAACAAAGGATCAACGTGATTATTTGCAATTTGTGGGAACCCAGGCGCGCGTAGTATCATTTTCCAGTACATTTTCGACGCTAAATCGATTGAGATGGGAGATGGGATTGGATTGATTGCTGCAATAGGTGGCAGGGTAAAAACGGGAATTCAAAAATGGTTTTTCATGATTTAGGGAAACATTGGTTTCTGGGGTATCCTTTTCCGTTTAATTTTCGGGCGCTGAATCGGTTGGGATGAGTCCACCTAGAATAATAATAAGTTGTGGAATAATTTCCAGAGCCTTTAGACTTGTGGCTATGCGAATTTGAGCGCTGTACCCACTTCAATCTACTGATTCGTGGCGTCAAGGTTTTGATTCAAGGCCGAACACCGATGCGGTATTTACGCATAAAAACATGCCCTGCTACAACCGGTCAGTCTCTTCACCTCACGTGGCTTCGTGCGAAGCCACCAGAGATCATGGGGCTCTAGCTCCAGCGTTCTATCTTGGCAGTAATCATTATTTTATACTGTCTGGGCCTTGCGGCAAGATGAGAGAGTCGAACATAATGACAGTATTATTTTACGGATGACTCGAGCATTCAGGCGTGACGTGCATAGTTGAGTCGCCATTTTTCTTGTACGCGGCTGGTTTGAACTTGAAATGTTCTTCAAAAAACTGCTCAAACCTTTTTTTTTTTTTTTTTAACCAAAATAAGCACAAATGATGAATGTTCAACAATGGTGAATATTACCTAGTTTCCTATTTAACATTTGTGCTGCCAAATTCCCATAAAGCATTCATTTTGCCTTGGTATGTGGCAATCTATATAATCAATTTGCGTCCAATATTTGCGTCCGATAGACTGGTCGGTGGACGGATATTTGCATTATTGGGGTTAAATTGATATACCTAGTAAAAGATACGTAAAAGAAGAATGTTAGTGGAAAGGGCGGTTGAAGTTTAAGATGAGATTTTTTTTAATTTTTTTTTTTTTTTTTTGCTTCCGGTCATAGCGTATTATTTTAGTGCGGTGAAATTTCGTGCACAACGCCACGAGACCACAAGACAGTGATTGTGGGAGATTAATATATCGAAGAACCATCATATTATAGCCCGTGCAACGCACTGGTGAGAGGATAGTTGTTTAATTAAGTAGTTTTTAAATTCTAGGAAAATATCGAATCAATATTCTCTGGTATTGGATTATAAAATACCGATTCATTTATGTTTCAGGTCAATTTTCCAAGACATGGTCTCAATGGATTCGCTCGTCACGAAAATTATGAATTTCGCCCAAAGGCTAGTTGACGCCGACAGAGCCTCGTTATTTCTTCTCGATTCAAAAAACAAGGAGCTCTACGCCAGGATTTTCGACGTCGGTGGAAATGAATCTGAAGTCGACAGTGACAGCGGTAACAAGTCACAACCTGACAAAGAAATTCGGTGAGTCAATAGCTGGGGTATCATGATCAACAGTAAGAATATTCAGCCTCGAAGATGAGTCTTCGTGGGCATATACTTACCATTCTTGAGTGGCGTAATACGGTGGGATTATACCAAGTTCGAATTGATAAAATTCAATAAAAACCGGTTGTGTAAATCTCATCTTTTGGTTCAACGGGACTCATAAAATGTTCGCAAATTCTCCCCAACAAGGACTCGCCTCTAGTCTTTAATACTGAGTTTCCCGAAAAGTTTCCTTCCTTTTAAGCTCGCTCTTGATTTCCAGGGGAGCGGAATGTAGCTTGAGAGTGCCCCAGGACACGATGAAAACTCCACACAAGGATATAAAGTACTTATCTGATTTCAGCCCCTTTGAGTCGTAGTCACAATGTCTTTCTCCAAAATCGAGCTATTTAAACATTTACAGAAGGCACGCGATAGATTTTGCTCATTAATAGTACGAATATTTGGCTTACCTATACCTACTAAAACGTAACGTTCATCCAGAGCATGGTTTTTCCAGCAGCTGTGATTACACGAAACCCTTATTAACACGATAGCGCTTTTTTGGCAACTTATATTCACGATATTCACTCTTCCAAGGTCGAATTTATACACGACACTTGAGTGCAGCCTCTTACAACCACCTAAATCACCTTTGAGGGCCTTCTCGTCCATTTAATGTATGTTTTAGGAACAATTATGGTATCCAAATAGGTATATCAGGTCAAAATTCTGAAACAATGTAGCTTGATAATGCATTATATAGGTACATTTTCAAGACAAATGAAAAATTTATAATCACGCTGATTAGGTATTTACTCAGATACCTAAGATAATAGCTAGTGGGTCTCGTTCACAACCTATTTTTTCACAGTTTCGGTCATTCCCTTCTCTCTACGGCTTAGCCAGTAGATACCTTACATGGAAACCTTGTGAAACGCACGTCTTATTTCATTTGCTTTCAAACTACACTACATAGTTCAATTTGAAATTTTCCTATAGACGTTAGTAGACGTAGTGAGCTAGCGTTGCATCTATCATTTAGATAGTACTCACCCATTTTCCTTCTAATGACTTTTCCTCAATTTCAATGAACTCCTTTTCCTTGCACGCGGTATCAATATTTGGCATTTGCTCTCGAAAGGTTGCTAGTATATGACGATATTTTTTTCATTCAAGTACATAGATGGTATTCTGATCATGTTTTCCTTATAAGAATTATGACTGTGATAACAATATCAGATGAAGTGTTACGTATTCGTCCAGAGGATTCAGAATCTATTGAGTACATTTGACTCAATATCTCTTGTCTGTATTCATCGCGCTAGGCTCTTAGGTAAACTTTCGGTTTTCGAAAAAATCTGCGGAGAATGTAAAATTCAATCTCTCTCAACAGCAGAAAAAAATGCATGTGATCCGGAAATTGCTGACATCAGTTTTCAGAGGATGTTTGTCTTGTGAGAGCTGAATAACTGGAATCAATGATGGTAGGTGATATCCATTGAAGGGTGTGCAGTGTGGACTGTTGCCCCGTCTGGCACCAAACACGCCGAATTGGTTGCGTTTCTGTAATAACTCAGGCCCAAGACGCCGTTCTGTTCGGTTGTACCTTCAATACTTTTATTTTCTTCTTCTACTGCAAGGAAAAGTAGAGGGTAAGTTATGATGGCTTAGGTACTCTAGATTTGCGCCAAAAAATGAGACTAAACCGCTGAGTTGAGCACCTTTGAAACTCAAGCCAGCAATATCCGGGTCTCAACGGCTAGTAAACTTAGGATTCAATGCCATTTTACCCTAACCCGGTCGGTTGGAATGTTATATTTTGACTTATTCGTCATTTCAAGTTTCAGCGTCGGGAAAGGGATCGCTGGTCAGGTCGCTCGGACTGGTGAAGTGCTCAACATTGCTGACGCCTACTCAGATCCAAGATTCAACCGAACGGTCGACCAGCTCACCGGCTACCAGACCAAGACCATCCTCTGCATGCCCATTTTCATCCGAGGGGTCGTCATAGGGGTCATGCAGATGGTCAACAAACATAATGGACCTTTCAATAAGGTAAGTGTAAGCTCAAAAAATTAATGGGGTATGTTGGTTGGCATGAAGCCCTGCGAGGTAAAAGGCACTTCGTTAGTCAATTTAAAATAAAATTCCTCGAACTTATATCAGGGGAATCATTCACCACCTTCCCCATCTTACCAGAAAATCTTCTCTCTGGGAAAACCAAATTTTACAGAGCTTGTCTCAACTTAGCCTACAGTCGTATTTGATTTCTGTTTTGTTACACTAGTTGATATAAATTCCAATAGGGGCGCGTATTTGCGCTTGCCCGCCCATTTATAACGCAGGACCATTCATACTTATTACACAATCGAACAAAAACTGGAACCCACCTTCTTGAAAAAATGCTTACGCGCAAAAGATATTTAACGCCTAAAAACGACATCCCTTTGATAAATACGTAATTTGTCTTTCATTTCCATCCAAAATCCTTTATTTCTCTCATATAACATGAACAAAAACCAACCTCACCTACTCAGTTTGTAATTAAATAACGTAAAGCAATGATCACGAACACATCGTTTGAGGATAAACGACCGAGAAATGTTAGAGCAGCTCGTAACTTTCCGCATACCTGCATCACCTAATTAGTACATATCTCGGCACATTTTACGCCGTACCAGGGATTTTCAGGTTCTAAAAATTATCTGATGCCAACTCGAATAGGCGTTGAGGCAATTAAGATCTATATATATTTTATCTAAGATTTTTACAGTAAAAAATATAAATCATTTCACGACGAAGTTTTACTCGTATCTGGTTGTTATATAAAGCTTGCTCTGAATTGTCTCGAATTTCATCGCAATTCAACTTGAAACGCCTATTAAGAAGTCATTACCAAAAGACAGTTCTTCATTCACTGTTTTTATAAAGTTATAAACTGAAAGAAACAGTGATTTTCAGATTAGATAAAACTTTCATGGTTTCCAGCTTACACGTGCGTCGGTAGAACGTTTTCATGGTCGAATGTTAGCTTGTGTCCGAACAATATAATTAATGTATATTTATGTTTTGTTATCAAAAAAGCCTAAATTTAGCTTAAGAACAAGTCCATTTTCCAGAAGATAGATATCGCAAAGGTATAACTTGACCAGACTGGATTAGGTATTCAGGATTATTTTGTCGATTTTTTAGGACTGTGGTGAGTATCACAGCCATGATCCGTAGAAAAGGCCCTCACTGCAGCCCTACAAGTAATAAAAATGAAATGGTGTAAATCAGAGGAGAGAACGAATGAAATTGTGATTCCTACTAGTTGTTGTCGTGAATAGTCTAATTACTTCCAATGATCCCTAACGTAGAGTTTTATAAAGCGCTTAGGCGCCCATTAGTTCTTCTTCTCGATGGGGGTTGACCTCCTCGCATTCCTCGAGTAGCACCAAAAATAGCCGTGGCGACACGGGAAAGTTCTTATGAATGGGTGAGCTCGATGCGTACCGTATAATAGCCTCGTTACGTTCCTAATAACGCAAAGACAGTGCTGGCGAATGGACCCTTGAAAAGAAAGAACTGGACACTTGGAGTCCGGATTTAAGGATATTATTTGGTACCATCACGTCGAATTCGAGGTTTTCCATTTCAAATGGAGGTTGTACACATCAAATTGGAGGTTTTCCATTTCACATTGGAGGTTGACGGAAATTGTTCGTTTCTCAGCAGTTCGTTCCAGTTCGGTTTTAAACGCCGCAACGCTGGCCTGCATAGGTCCTCACAATACCTACTCCGTGCAACACAACATGAGGAAGACATTCCATCAATCCCTTCATAATGCCATTCCTTTGGAGGTGCCGGATTCGCCTGTTTCTATTACCTGACGGCCGCTATGCAGTCTTACATGGAAAAATTTGTTCGTTCTTTTTTTAAATTATGTTCATTATTGTTTCTTGTTGAATGTTACGTTTCAGTCGCTGACTTGTTATTGCTTTCTCAGATTTCTGTCACCTTCCAAATGGATTTGTTAAACCCCAACTTAATGTGTAAAACCTTCAAATTGATGTATAGAACCTCCAATTCGAAATGAAAACCTCCAATTTTAAGTGAAAATGTCATAACTAACATGAGTTGATAACAGATTTTTTCACTCATTTAGTATTTATTTTTAATGTTGATTTTAATCTCTCATTTAAATTTGTCAGTTTCAAAGAATCTTTCGAGAAATAATTCCATTTTCGAAGTCTTTGATATTATCGTTTAGTTGGAACCTGCATGCCCCTGGCTTTCAATTTAAAAAGACTGGGATGATATTTTCTCAACAGATGAATGGAAATCAGTGTGGGTGCCGAACGCTCGGTAACATTTTGTAATAATTAATCATAATAAGACAATAAACTTTGAATCTCTTGAATCCCGGTCTATAAAAACGTCAAGTAATCAAGAGTTAGAGATTGTACCTGACGATGGTGTAACAAGAAAAACTGATGTATCGTCAAACCCCCTATACCATGTTTTCTTCTATAGCCATTCTCTCCTTCTCTTTCCTCCTCGTATCATTTAAAGTTCTTTCATGTTTGCATTTCTCGCAGGAAGATGAAGAAGCCTTCGAAACATTCGCCGTCTACTGCGGCTTGGCTCTCCACCACGCGAAATTGTACGACAAAATACGTCGGTCCGAACAGAAGTACAGAGTCGCGTTAGAAGTCCTCGGTTACCACAATTCCTGCACGGAGGCTGAAGTTGAAAAGACCAAGTTGGCACTGACCAACGAAAAATTGGGTCCTCTCCACGAGTGAGTGATTAGTAATACTTCTGTAATGAGTGCGGAGGAATAGAATACCAACCATACCAATGCTATAGTTTGGTGCACATGGAGATTTATATATTTCTGTTTGCTCTTGTCTCAACCCCTTCATGATTCTGAAATCAATTAATATCACCGTTATTTGGTTTGCAGTTTCCACTTCAACGTTTTCGAGCTCGATGACGACTCCAAAGTCCGCCAAGCTATCCTCATGTTCCGAGACCTCTTCGGGTTAGCTAGGTTTGAACGGGACTCACTCATCAGGTAATATTTCCTCCTTCAAAGAATTCACGATTATGATAATTCACGATTTGCTTCTTCAATGTATGCTCTATATGACCCCTTAATTTGTATTATAAAGTACCAACTAGTATTCTAAAAACCAAAAGTATCAGAAGGCTTCAATTTTGATGGACTGACATCACTCCTGCTGATTTGATGTGATGATCATGTTACCACAGAACCATGTCCCCTCGTAGGGCTTCAGGTTTCTTAATCAAAACCGTGAGCAGTTTAATTGGAAAGGGGGGTGGGGGCGTAAACTTCTTGAGCCATCTTTGATCTGCCTTCCTATATACTCCTCTCTATTGGGTGCTGCAGCTTTGCATTATGAGAACTTGGTAGCCATACATTGCCCCCTGCGCTGCATTATGATTTGCGCATTGATTTAAAAACCGCTAAAATCTGCAAAATCAAGTTTGCGTAACGATTGATACGAGGGGACACTGGACATTTCATTGTATTCCGTTCAACGTAGTGCAATTATGTCAACGGATTTATGGATTGACAGAGGAACACAATATTACTGGATCCGTCCAGGAGGCTTTCATAAAGTTGGTATTTTACTATCTGAATTTTTTGCTTCAGTGCAAGAATTTTTCTTTTTTTTTCACTTCGAAAGTATAAAAAAGTATCTGCAGCCTGGCAAATTGGATATATTGATCCTCATCCTGCAGACTCCTTGGAAACTATATAAAAACCTATGGGACATAATATTGTGGTTTTGCTGAGTCTGAGTAGGCGTTTATCACAAAGCCGATCTCCCCTTTGATTAGCATTGTTAATTATTCTGCGAGCGTTGAGGGTTTGAACGTCGCGACATCCCCGCCTCAAATCCTGTTATTTGAACGATAGGATGAACCAGACACTTGTGATTTTACAACGACAGTTTTCCTCGTTCGACAGGTTCATCCTGACGGTGAAGAAGAACTACAGGCGAGTCCCATACCACAACTGGTCTCACGGATTCTCCGTCGCCAACTCCATGTACGCCATCATCAAACATTCCAACGGCACTTTCAGCTCGAATGAGGTGAATGAATAGATTTGTCTTCGCTTCAAATTTTCGCCTTCTACTTTCTAAACGTGGGGATTCTAAATACCAATTGGCCGCTCAAAAATGAGAAATTTTGCACTAAGACTCTATGTGGATCCTAGTTGTGACATGGTTATTTTCGTTATCAAGTTTTCGTTATTTTAGTTAATAATATCGCCATACAGGGTATGATGAAAATGGGTTATCGACATTTCACTTACTATGAATACCTATTCAATATAAATATCCTGTTATTTTGACCCTGCTTCCATCAGGCTCTGTTATGTAACACCACAACTGTGAAACATTGAGGTAATAATGATTCCCAAACCAGGGAAGCCCTTGAAAATACCTGCGTCGTACAGGCCCATCTCTTTCTTGTCTGTATTATCAAAATTATTCAAAAGGCTCCTTTATGTGAGCCTAGTTCAGGTTGTCCCTGGACCTAACCTGATACCAAAACACCAATTTGGTTCCAGAAGTAAACATTTGACATTTCATCTAGTGCATCAAATAACCACTATCATTGAAAGTGCTAATGAAGATCAGAAAGTATGCTCTGCCATCTTCCTCGTCGTCACCCAAGTTTGACAAAATCTGCGCGTCTTGTTTTTGGAGTCTGCAATAGATGCTCCCGCAATAGTATGCACAGCTCCTAAGATCCTACTTCTTATCAGACCGCGTAAAACATGAAGATGCTTATTCGAAACCCGAAATGATCAATGCTGGAGTGCCAGAGGTGATTGCCATTGGCACACTCTTGTATCTCCATTACACCAGCTATCTACCTGAAAATGACGATAGAAAGACAGCGACCTTCACCGTAAATACGAAAATCGTGGCTGTGAGGGGCACTCAAATTCAAAAAACTACTGGATTATGAATTGGCATTCAATTTCAACGTTTAAATAGGCCTTCTTCAACAATATAATCCTTGAAAGCAAGTCCTAAAGCCGGACCTGGACTTTGAGTGCTGTTTTGGGGCTGCACTGCTCAAACGAATCGAGACATGATACAGAGATTTCCAAATACGGTACTCAGGTGCATCACCAACGCTCTAAGGTACTTCGGAAATGACAAGCTACATCATGACCTACAAGTCGAGACATAAACGAAACCATCAGGCTTTAAGCTGCCCATCTCTGCTGGCTACTGGATTTCAACAAAGAGACTGTTCGACTTCATAGCGTCAATGAGCTCTTCAAAAGGCAAAACCGCATAAAATTAGATAAATTAGGTCGCTAATGCAGAAAAGAAAATCAGTTAACAGAATAATAATTATTAAAAAACACAATCATTGTGTTGCTGTTTTGAGTTTCTTTCATTAGACAGCAACACGAAAACGAATTCCCAACGAGTATTTTTAATTGTGTTGCTGTTTTGAGTTTCTTTTATTAGACAGCAACACGAAAACAAATTACTCACGAGTATTTTTAATTGTGTTGCTGCTTTGGGTTCCTTTTATTAGACAGCAACACGAAAACAAATTCCTAAAGACTATTCTTAAATTACAAGCTCTGCAATGTACCTTAGAGGAACTATACAACCTCGATAACTTAAGTCACAGCTGAAATATTTTAACTTGGAGCAATTTGATTAAATACAGAGAAAAATATTTGACTAAAAAGTCATCTTTAAATCACCGGAGCATTGGACTACTCTGGTTGATACATCGTCGAGTGAAATCGCTACCGTTTCGAGGTCAGAGTCAATCATAGTGAATTTTAAACCAGTCCCGAAGCGCACGTCATCGCATCAAAACTCGACCGAGACACCTCCTCCCTACTGAGCTTAATCACGTCGCTGGCCCCTTCAGTGCATTCAAATGGTGTTTGTTGAAGTAATTTTCTCGATCAATAGTCGATTTGCGCTCCTCTATTGGCTCATGATGAGCAACAAACGTGGTAACTTTGTGCCTGACTGAGGAGGAAGTTCTGAATTTCCCAGAAACCGGTGTATTTGCATATAGTGCGCGACTTTTACTTCAAATATGTGCTACTTTTATCTCTGGTGTGCTCATCCCACGAATTTTAGAATTTGAGTTTAAAATAGAAAAAACTGTAACGTTCGCCCGTCGTCTGAGTGCCATTAAATTACCCTCAAAACCTTCAATTTTGCTAATAGGCGAAATCGTGCTTGATTTTTGTGCCTAAAACTCTTTCTCAGCTGGATCACTGCATTCTAGGAAAGGTGAGATTCAGAGATAGTACCAACTTTTGAGAATAAATGTTTAAAATCCTAGAAAAGCATCTAGTCATAATTTAATCTTCATCTTCGACTCTATTTTGTTATTTCTCTTTTTTTGTATTGGGCCCACTCAAAGTTTCCCATGGTCCAGTGATGACCCATTTTTACCTTCTAGACCCGGCCTGGATTTTAGGAAATTGTGTTGAAGTCGAGTTTGACTCAATTAGAACCCAAACGGAGTCTATGTTCTAATTTCAGATTTCTTAAAGCATTTGAAAGGTATTCTTCAGACCGGGATTTTCCGAATTTTAATAATAAACTTTTTTTTTATTCCTCAGTGGTCTTATGTCGTTCCCTAACTTTCTATCACTCTAGACTGTATCCTTGAAGTCAGCCCTTGCAGCGAGTGGCCAGTGGCTCGTTCCTTTTAAAATTCAAAACGCTCGACTTTGAAAAATGCTCTGAATTTAATGAATTTAGTTCCTTATTAATCTTCTTTTAAGAAATGTTTTTCTTCAACGATTCTAAAAACTTGAAAAAGTTGATCGAACTATATCAATTATTCTTTTCCAGTGTTTGGCTTTGTATGTAGCTGCCCTCTGTCACGATCTCGATCATCGGGGTAAGAATAACAAGTTTATGCTGGAAACTGAATCCCCGCTGGCTGCGATTTACAGCACCTCGACTATGGAGCACCACCATTTCAATCAAACTATTACCATCCTTCAACAAGTGAGAAGCTCAGTGCCGTCTTGTGCCACAAATCATTGTTAGAGGTGGATTGCTAATCTAAATAATCTACTTACGTTCGTAATTGTTCTTTCTTTTTCGATCGCAGCATGGCCATAATATCTTCAGCCAGCTGACGAACAGCGAGTACAAACAAGTCCTGGGCTGCGTGAAGCACTGTATCCTCGCCACAGACCTTGCGAGGTTCTTTCCTTACAAGTCCAGATTACAGCAGATCGTTCAGAATAATACGTTCTCATGGGGGAACCCGGAGCACAGGTCAGTTGGTCAAAATCCAATTTTCTCGAGTATGGCGATTGTTTTACGCACAAAACCTACTCTTCTCAAAATAATTCTTTTTTACCATAAATTTAATTGGTCGAAGTTTATTCATTCCATTGCTGTAGTCTGAAGGATTTTCGGTGGGTACTTTTCTAGCAATCAATTGTATGAGCTGTGATTTTTCAGGTCTCTCATACAAGCTATTGCAATGACTGCCAGTGACCTGTCTGCGAGTGCTAAGCCATGGGAGCTCCAAGCGAGGACGGCTGAGGTCATCTTTCAAGAGTTTTACGAACAAGTAGGTGATGAATGGTACCGCTGTTTTTGTACCTGTGTCTTCACAATACGAGCATTAAAGAAATTAATAGGCTTAACAACATTCGTGTACATTGTACTCGCTACATTCATGTCAATCGTTGGTGTTTTCCCTTTGTTGCAAACAAGTCACTTTATCAAGTAGTAAAATCAATCGTTCTGCAAGATAATGGAGGGAACGAAGGCGCTAAATTATTCAAACATTTCAATGGCATATGACAATATTTTATGCTCTGTTAGAGCAAGAGATATGAAGGAAACATTCGCCAGAAACTCCACTTTTCTTGACGTCAAACTGGAGACATGTCTTTGCGACTGGTGCTAGCCTCTGAAATATACTAAGTGGATCTTACTTTTTACTCTTGTAGTTTCTCATACTTCTCCGGAGGATAGAAAAATGGAGCTGATGGTTTACCTTGCTCACGAGCTTTACAAATACAAACTGCAAACGTAGGCTTTAAAGTAAAATGATTGATAGTTTCTCGCAAATACTGAGTAATATTAATTACATTGAAAATTATCCACTGCGCAAAATCTAGAAAGTACCCCAGGTTAACACCTTATCGAATATCCCTATACCATAGCTACAGTAGTATTTATATTTTCAGGGAGACGCAGAAAGAGCAGCCGGTATCATCCCTATTGCCATGATGGACAGGAATCAGCCAGATCAGCAAGCAGCTTCCCAAGTGAGTTTCAACGTTTCAATTGTCCTGAGGGCACCTAAAACGGATAGAATATTGCTCTTCCCCCTGTGGAATCCAACCATTCCCGCGAACACTCCCTACAACCTTCCACAGAATGAAAGAGAAAAGTGAAAATTAAAGAGTACAGACTGAATCGAGGAAACGCTCTTTATGTTACCATCTGGAATGAGACATTTGCAGAAAAATAGTTTAAAAAATAGGGTTTAAACGTATTTAGCGTATTTTGTATTCACCAAGGTTCTATAACTGCCTAGTTAGGTTCAGGAAAACATAGATGCGGGTATTGGCTCTGTATTCATCACCTGCAGGGCCTAATCCTGATCAAATCGTCTCGGGAAATCATCAATCTGACCAATTTTCTCCTCCCTTTAAGCCCAACAACCCGACTCATCCCCTACGACTGTTTCCAGGTCGGTTTCCTCACGGGAATCTGCGTCCCGTGTTACGGTCTTCTCACGGAGCTCATCCCTGAAACCAAACCCCTTCTCGACACTTGTAAAGGCAATTTGGAACGGTGGAAGCAGAAAAACCAACTCGTCGTCGAAGCGAAACAAACTCAAGACGAAACTGAGGCTGACTCCAAACTCCAAAACGACTAGCCTTCGAGGAAATCCGACATTTTCACAACGTAGAGGCAGAATTGAATATTTCGCCTGCCCTGCAGTTTTATTTAAGCCCGAAAACTTCTGACTGTGATATCTCTGTACCTATGTAATTAATTTATACGTCTATTTTTCGTCGTGCAACTTCTCCCACTTGTTTCCTAATAAAAATGTTTGATCATTACCTTAAGCCAGTATTATCATATCAATTTGTGGGAGTTTATTTATTACGGAAAAATTGAAATGCCTAAATAGAATGAATAAAAAGCTGTTCTATATTTATCTAGTGCTATTCAAGTCTGTTTTAATATTCACATAAATTATTTTCTTCGAATTCATCACTGAGTTGTTTTGTCATCCGTTTGAATACCATAGTGAAGTGGGAAAAGGGTGAATAATCTAGAATTGATACGTTGAGTACAAAAGGTATTTTGGTTGAGATGTTTGTTACTTTCTCGGAACGATATCGATGAATCATGTGTTGTAACGTGATTGTTTTTCTGGAGATCTCGAAGCCATTCAGGATCCAACATTAAGACAAAAGAACACTTCAAGAGACTTAACCGTCTCATCTATGGCGCATAAGGTTATAATTAAGAAGTCACAAAATTCCCAAAACTTTTTTATTTAAAATACTTCTTTCGACGCTTTACAACGAAATTTGTCTAGAAGCATAGGTACGAACAAAAACAATAGTCTTTTTTCACAGATCTTTACACGTTAGTTCAATAATTTACTCATTTGAGCGCCAAAACGCGCTCTTCGGCGAACCCAACGAAACATCAAGTCGTTTTCATACACCACAACAGCAATAAAATACAATTTTTCAATGAATACGCGTTTATAGTCAACAACAATTTTAAGTAACAACAAAATTTCAAGATCTATTCATTTACGTATTTACATCAATTTATTTATCATTCAACTATTTATATAATATAATATTGTGAGTTCTATTCATGTAGTACAACATTCATAAATAGGTAGAGGAAGAACGTCGAACACTTAAGGGTTGTGCAGCATGGAATGTCAGTGAGGTGGAAAGTAGTTACACATTGTAGCATGATTCATGCTTGCCCTGACGTTGGACAAAGTCATTTTGGTTGTTATAAAATTCCTAAATTAGCCACCTAGTACGAGCTTGTTACAGATTCGAAATGTTGTCACTAAGACAGTGGATATAGGAGGAGAATGAGGAGGGGGGATAAGTCTTTCCCTGCAACCAGAGACTCCGAAATAGGAACTTCCAAGCATAGCACAGGCCAAACCAACCCTAAGTATTCTGTGAGCCATTAAAGGAGTTTGTTCAAGACGTTGGTACGTTTGAACTTTACATCAGAGAGAAGGAATGCTTCCATGCTGCACAGCCAACATACAAACATTATTCAAACTGGTTACAACATTCAACGATGGGAGTGAGCAGTTTAACAAACACGACACGATCATTATTCCGTTTGGTTCAACAATCGATGCACGGATATGAGCAGTCACCGACATTGGCGACAGATGAACTTGAAAACGTTCATTTGATTTTGGTCAACTATTAACTTGTAAAAGCAGAAACAAACAGTTCATACACTCGTTCATACAACGCGATTATTTTTGCACGGAATGCTACAGCAGATTCAAATATAAATCGCTCAGTTCGTGAAAATTAGAAGAACATTTTCTTCGATAAAAAGGAACGAGACTCGAATCACTTAGACACTTTAGTAGGAAAAGATGGTACGACTAGTAAAACAAGCACATAATATCATGTAGGTAAGTCGAGTTTCTTGAGTATCTTAGAAGGTATTAAAATAATTTAGATCGCGTAAAGCGGCACACATTTGAGCTTGGCGTCCAGGGGCAAACGTAGCCCTTTAGTGGCGGGGATCCGGGTAGGCTTTGACGCACATTGGTCTCAAAGATAAGGTGATTTTTTTCAGATTAAAATAATAAGATTCGTTTAGCAAAGGTCGAAGTTACGAAGAAATTAAGCGGTAGTTCACATGAATGTGGAACACGTCATCCACTGCTGCCCCCTAAGTTTTACTAAATGCGTGTCACATGAAAAATGTTTTTAGAACAGCCGTTACCTTTATTGCATTAAGGAAGGCGATTTTGGGACAATTATCTTGACCCAGAGGAGTTTGATGTGAAATCTTCCAGTTGTCTTGGCGTATGGCCCTTACAGACAAAAAAGGGGTAATCAATTTTAGTCTGTCCCAGTGAAATTTAGAGCTTTTTTTTTAAATGAAAAATATGCATATAGTAAGTTTTGCATTAAAAATCTGACAAATTCACCCACTTTTCTCAAATTGAAGTCTGACGAGAGACTGGTTGATACTAAATAAGGTGACGCAAGGAGCCAAGTGAACAAAAATGCCAATATAAGCGACCCACTCTAGTCACCATCTTGAGCAACTTGAAGGAAGCACTGGTCGCACTAACCACAATAGCTGACCTCATTTTGTTCGCTCACTTCTTTTTCAAAACCCCCTTACTGGTGTAATGGACCACCAACCGGAGACTTCTTCAATTACCTATCGTCCCGTTAATCTAAATACTATCTCGAATTTAAAGCACCAACAAACATCTGTTCTTCATGGCTGTTGGTACATGGCTGACGCTACACTGACAATAATTTGAGGTGAATGGCACGATGGAACTATCAACGGTTCAATGAGGACATGAACCAAGTAAGAAAAATGCAGAATTTCCACTAGATGACCTGCTGCGCTGTTTTCTGGTCAAACATTCCGCATTCATGTGAACGGCTTGCTACACGGCACGATTCCACATTACCGCACACATGTGAACCCGCAGTATAACTTCAAATTATAACGTTAACCAGCACCTTCTTTATGAGCCCTTGGCTTTGCTGCGGTCGTAAACTATTGCACATTAAAACGCTTCATTCGGGCTTAGTGTACAGCGAACAAAACGATCCACAGAAGTCACGTTGACCACAACAAGAACATGCATCCTAATAATATATGATTTGACTCTCATTTAGAATGCCCATAGCACCCTAGCCCGCCCTTGTGATCAGTGTAAAGTTCTGTCCGTTATTCACAGGCGCCCATGAAGACACGATGCCCTAAGTAACATTTCATCTCATAATTGAGGGAACATGAAATCCCAACAACTAGGGGTTCATTTTAATGTTAGGCGACATTTCACTTATACGTTTTAAGTACGACATTTTTTGCTCAACGAGCTTCTAAATTCGTCCTGAGGGAATAACTTATGGGTTGAGTGGACCTGTTTGGACTTCAATTTGGCCCCAATTTATGCCCAATATTTTCTATTTAGGATAACTAAATTTGGGACTAGGATTAACTTAAAATGCGACTAAACACTACTTTTACCTTAACCTAGGACCCAACTAACTCATTAGCTAGGTAGATGACTTGCCAAGCTGCTTCAAATGTTGCCAAATAAAGGATCTCATCCGCAGCCGCTCCCTACCGGCAACCTGAAGAACTTCCTATGGCCTTTTCCTGATCGAAATCTCTTGACACCCACTCACGCTAAAAGACTTCTTATTGCCTGGGAGCAGTCCATTCTGTGAAATTCGTCCTTCCATCCATTCTCATACAGTTATCTTCTTGCTCAGAAGTCGATTTGTTGCAATATTAAAATAGATCTGATTATCTCATAAACAAAGTACACTTATAACAATAAACTTTGAAAATCATAAGCGGCTAGTCGGATTCAGTGAGAATCCTCGCGTTTTAATTAGAGTTCGCGAGTTCATTGGAGCTATTTTTCCGAAAAAATGTTTTCCTTTCAAAAAATTATGATTACTGTATCTTTTGATGATTCCACGGAACTACGCTCAAAAACAGCACCAATGAACTCATTTTGTTGAAGTGACCAACATGCATTGGTAACGAGAGGCCCGAAATTTATTGCGCGACCGCTGAAAACTGGAAGAATCAATTCAAGTAGACAGGAAGAGGGTGGCCTTCTGAATTAACGACGTATTTCTGAATGTCGAGAAGTTTTCTGTCGTCGGAAAATAACAGGTAAAGGTACTTGAGAGTTTCACTGAGAAAGAACGACTCCATCATGTCACGGGGCTTGACGTCTTCAGGGTTGTTCACATTCCCAATAGACGTGTATCCGTGCTCCACTTTGCAGTATTTTTCGATGCTCTGTAAAGGGACAATGATCGTAAAAGAAATGAAGAAAATAAGGTTCTTACGTAAGGGAGTTTCATCAGCCACACACATCTTATCCACGGATTGCCGCGCCGTGAATTCTTTTTCGGGCTACCATAGGCAGGCAAAGACCGATCCTGTTATACAGGAAAGCCAGTTTTTATTCTGGTCGATAGACAAATACGACCAGGAAGGTATTCTTCGGTAGCCTAGTGAGTTATTTCTAACTACGGAATGGCCACTAGTTTTGTAATCCCGAGCAACGCTTCTCACTCAAACGAAGGTCTTCCCACCGCGTGGTGATGACCAGTAGGATATCATGTGAGTGCTGCATTATTTAATTTCCATCTCTTTAAACACGGGGACGCTACTGCAGGAGCAGCAAAGCGGGCCTCAACTGATCAGCGAAGTGGGGCAGACAAGGATATCCACACACGCTCGGATACACTAGAGCTTATATTCTTTGTTCGAGGAAAGGAACACCGCGACCTCAAACATGGTCTGTACGTGGAAGGGGCACCGCTATACAACTGCACCACAACGGACTCAACAGCTAAATAATATGACGTCATTCTGAGGTCGACAGTGTTCATGGAGAACAGTTGGAACGGCACGACGTATAAAACGTTTTCACACGCTTCGATGTGGCTCCATCAAACAATTAAATTGAATGAAAAGTCACCATTGACGAATACTTTTCCTAGACACAAGAGGTTGTCTTACCTGGAATATCCGCCAGCCCCAATCCTGGTAAGTCTTGTTTCCAGTGACTTGGTACATGTACCACAAGCTCTCGATGAATTCAGGACGAAGAAGATTGTGAGCGTCGTTGGTTTTCACGTACATGTCACTCCTTCCGTCCTTCTGCAAGTCGATCATGGTAATATCAAGTAACATCAACTTGTTAAATCATTCTCGCACACAACACACTCAACACTGTTTTATTTGTTGATGTAGGGAGCACTAATCTATACAACAAAGAAGTTCGTATCGAGAATTAAAAAAAAAAAAAAGTTATATGGATAATACATGCTTAAATTAAACTTGGGTCCTTCTAAAATAACTTTTATACAGCTCATTTGCTATGGATTTTGAAAAATAAAAAACATGTTGGCACACAGTCAATGTCGTAGTCCGACATCTATCGACAAATCTTCTAGGAACCGTCTCCTCTTTAGGTATACCATTGTAAAATTAAAAATTTTTCAAATCAAATCCTCGTTCAGACAAGCCAGTAAACACTTCAAAATATACTCGTTATTTGGCCCTGCTGAACCGATATACCTTCTTACATCGTTTTCCAGCTGTGAGCCACACAACATACTCTTCACAATAGCATGAGAGCGGTGAGACGTTTCTACTCATTCCATAATTTATCACCTCAAAATAAATTCTTCCAAAATCTTACCTGTAGGTTGAAAAAAGTTATTTCGGGCGCTAAAAAAGTAGGACGCTCAGCGTAAGTACGATAACAAGTGTAGAGTAAGTCCTCGGCCAAGTCCAAGTGTTCTTTAGGTAGGCCATGGGCATACCCCAGGGCCAATGTCCCCGGTAAGTAACACACCAGGTGATCCTGAGGAAGGGGAAGAAATTACCGTTACATCTAACTGGGAATAACTGGCATGAGGAAATCTCAAGATAATATATGAGAGCAGATCTTTGTAAGAACGCGATCTTCAGGCGTCCTTCGTGCTCTATATACGGGAAAAATTACCATTTTTGGAACAAAGTCTCTCGTTCCACCCTTTAATTCTCCGATGAAAAGTAAATTATTGTTCGGCGTCCGTCTTATCAGATGCTTCTTGATACCCGCAACTGCTTCAAGGTAGTCGTTTTTAAGACTGAAACATTCGAAATTCGTTTGAATTTCAAGAACTGGAAGTATCGATATAACCATTTTTTTGGATAGAAAAATCGAAAAGGGAAACGATTTAGAGGTACATTTACTGTTTGCAGTCGTTTAGCCCTACGAGTTAGCAACAAGTTCACTCAGTACTACATTCACGAAAAATATGTCCTACAAAGTGAGCAAGACAAACAGCTATTTTGCTAGAAGGGGGATACAAAGTTCGAAAACCTCCATCACCCACTAAGACTTATTTGGGTTCGATTTCTGTGAGGTAAAGGCAAGTAGTACGGGATGACAGGGTGAACAGCCAACCTGATCAGCTGAGAACGCTCTGGAGTAGCTCTCGCTTACCTCTAGGAGCACGGATTTTGGAGCGGAGTTTTACCGTAGATATACATGACAACCGTCCGGAACTTACTAGTCGATGGTATGCCCAGTTTGTATCCACTGTTTGACGAGATATTCATAATAAGAGTCTCCTCTGGCGCCTAACTTGATGTCTGTGTAGCTTTGGAACTGCCCAGTTCGAGGGTTAATGAAGATAGGAACAAGACCGTCCGTCTTGGCTAGATCGTGGACGTGAAGCGACACTTTGGCAGCTGCGGTCTAATAAAAATTTGTTATGTTTTAGAAATTAGGTCCTTAGGTTGCAAATTGAGATGCATTGCAGGCAAAGCAACAACAAATTTAAAGATAAAATGTAACCAACAAACGCGAGTTGTTTGTCAATGCCATGTTTTTATGAGGAAAGCACCTACCTCGTACTTAGGATCGTCGGTGGCCCTGCTGAGGTCACGGAATTCCAGCTGAAGTGTCGTAACTTCCGACGTCGAACTGTCTGGACCCCACCGGGGCGAATGAACGGTGTGCGAGGCCAAATTTACGTCCGAAAACGGTATTGGGGACGGCGACCGAGTGAAACAAGGCAAAAGTCGCTCTCCAAGGTCTTTCTACAACGAACAGTCGAAGCCAAATATCACACATGTTCAAGCAGCGAGACATTTGAGAGTCGAAATCATTCGCACCCTAGGCGTCCAAACGTCTCTTCTGAGACCAGTCTTTTCTTCCACTCCGGAAGAATCTGTCTTAGTCATTATCGGGGAGAATTTTCTTTTTTTGGGAATCGAATCGTGTTCTCATGAGAAAATCTTAACCCAAATAGAATCCACAAAACGGATAATAAATAATGACGCCTTTTGTCAGCCACGATCATTCTCCAGAACATTTGATAGTCTTGAATAAATACTCACGGCTTTTTCCAAATACAGATCGTCATTCGTGAGATGGTAAGCACTCAGGAGCCCGCCGAGAACTCTAATGGTGACTTCGAACAGATTCACATCGTTGTACTTGTTGAGATTCAGCCCATTGGCGATCCACTCTCTCGCGTCGGCTAGTTCTGAAAACGAACAGCTGGACATCAATAAGGGAATATATCATAATTATGTAAGGTTTCCTACTTGGGCAGTTTTTCTAGACTACCAAGTCTACCGACTTGGTCCTCAAGTTGGATTGCAGTATAAATATACTACATTACGAAAAGCGTTGATTAGAGGTGACTCAATTTACCTTTCATCAAGAGCCAACCGTCAAGGTGGCGCCTGCTAAGGCAGCGGAAGGAATTGGAACTAGATAAGGAAATTTTGGATGAGGGAACCTTAATTGACCCAAAATTTGTAGATTTTTTTTTTTGTTCCAGTTAATTTTCATAACAAACTGAAAACACCCCTTTATAGCCAGTTTTGGTGAAATACCATTTTTGAAAGTGTTACCTACGATGTAAAAAATGGGTCCAATTGCAAATTTGGAAGCTATGGACTCTCATTGATGCCTGTTGACCTGCTTTATGATGAATTGTCAAGAGGCAACACTAAGAATGATTCATCTCAAGAAATAAATGCCAATCCGTCCTCCATTTTCTACTACAAAATGCAATGGAACTGTAGATTAGTTTAGTTGACATATACCACAGCCAAACCTTTCTAGAGCGTAACAGCAATGACACTAGTTGTTGGCATTCATCTTATGTCAACGCTCCATGACGTTGAAAAGTGGTAGTTCTTCTACATCCATGACCTTTCCAGTTCAAGTCACACCCTTTATTCAAACCCAGCCACTTTCTATGAACCTCCAAGATTCTTATCTAAAAAAAAGTTATAATACATTTTACCAGGATTATGAGAAGACAGTACTCACCATCACGAAGACCCATTATGTACATCGTGTCCAAAGAGTCAACTATCGTCAAACCAAGTCGAAACCAATCGTGGGGTTTCATCGAAATTGGTTTTAAATGGTCAAATCCCCAGGCAAACTCTCGGTAGCCCGACCACGCGTGTTTGAAAGCGTCTCTCACAGCCTTTTGCCTGTCGTTGACAAAAACGCTGAAATTGGAACGCGGCGCTTCCTCAACTTCGGGAGGAAGAATCTGGTCAACTCTGGGCTTGTCTATGGGGTCGGCCCGTTTTCTGAAGTGGTCTTCCGGCTCTGGGGGCTCTTCGACGACGTTGCTTTCGACGATATGAGCTTTCGGATCACCTTTGGGTTCCTGCAAAAGTTAAAACGAAACTCATAACGCTCTTCAAATCTTAGTATTCAGTGATGCAATGATTTAATTTGATTTATTATTTATTAATCTGCTCTGCATAAGGTACAAGCTCACTCTTCCTGCTGAACAAATGCCATTTTACAGTTCTTCTTAACAGTGTGGTGAATCGTAGTAAACTCACCCATCTGTCGAACAGGCCGACTTGTCTGGGCGTGGGAATAGGCATAATATTCATGCCTGCCCTCACAGGCGGTTGACTCCAATGGTAAAATATTAGAAAACCTCCAATTAGACCAGCCACGCCGCAAATCAGATTCTTCTGGAGACGCGACAGTTGGTTCCATGACTACAACAAAATTGATTAAAAAGCCAATAAGTAAATGTAATTTCAGTATTCAGTTGAGTAATAATAGGTTATATCAGGTGAAGAAACTTTACGGGTGCCTTCAGCGCTCCGAATGAAGAAAGTACATAAACATTATAATCTTTATGAGCCAACCAGCGGTGTAGCAGGGGAGATTGTATCGTGATTTCTGAATCGAGTGGTGAAATGAATGTTGGAGTGACTAAATTCCTCACTACTGTAGGGATCGACCGGGATTCGTATTCATTTCAGGATTCATTCCTAACCAGGATGCACCTTTGTTTTTACAGGCGATTGAGAAGAACGGAATACGCTTGAAAAGCGGATAAAATATTCTAGGTCAGCGAAAAGCGAGATGTCGAAATAGGATGTGACGCGAACACAATTCAATCTAATCGTACCTCCAACTCTTCTTCTACACAGAATAGAGTCTCCATGTGGGCGTTCACTCGATTGAGGTTCAATTTAAATTAGATGAACCACTTGTCGATACACTCATTGAGCTGCCCTTGTTCAGGTGTGGCCTTATCAAGAGGTGAACTACAGAAGTAGAAGCAGCGAGCGCGGGGAGCAATTCAAAAGATAAAATACCTATTCAACCCGTGCATGGCTTGAGGTCCAAATTTAAATATGCAATTCGATGGTAAACTCCGGGTGGTCCGTAAATTTTAATTTTCCAGTTTGCATTAAGATGTGTCATTTTAAGGAAGCATACTTATGGTTCATTTTAATTAAGAGTAAAATATCTTAAGAATCAATCAAGAATAAAAATATAGTTACGGTCACAACAATAAAACATTTTTTGACATTCTTCAATTCAGTTCAATTTATCAATTTCTTGCACGTTCACAGGAAATTGTTCATAGATTGTTGATGTTGTTAATTTCCACTCTTGATGGACCGGGCCTAAAAGTCAAAACGCTGCATTTTTATTATTCCATATCATTTCTTCGAGCAAGAGTACCTATGGAGAAAACTGAATGAGGGGTGTCCAGGTAGGTAAGTACCTATTTTACCCATACCCACCTCTAGAGAGCGTCATTGCTCCGGTACTCATTTCAAGCGTTTGAAATATAGTAGAAAATGATACTCCTCCACATGCCTAGCTCCAAAAGCCCAAAAATTGGGCTCCGCCAAGTTAAGGCGATCGGTCTGAAACGTTTTAAGGATCAACCATAGCTCCATCAGTAATAGTATCAGAGCAAAGCAACCAGATTACCCACTTTTATATAATATGTCATGTACCAGAAACAACAGTGAATCGACTACTGGGTACTGGCCCTTGAGGAGCTCCATAGTTTATCTAGTCTGGCTTATTTAATCCACCTTTGAAAGACACAAATTTCTGCCTATTTGAGAGGTATGAGGGCCATTTTGCCCGTTATTTTCTTTACATTACATTGACGATGTCCAGCTGTGAGCAAGTCTTGATAGTTTAATTTAGTCAAATGATTTTGTAAGAGCCATAAAATACACCTATTACTTTCCGGTTTCCATGGCACGTTTGCGCACACGTCTGTAATTCATGCGTGCGCAATTTCTTCCTGAATCCATATTGGGAAGTTGATACAATATTTTTTCGAAAACCTTAGCAAAATTGAAGAGTAGAAACATTAGTTAGTAGTTGCAGGCGGACGCAGATTCCCCCTTCTTGATTAATGGCCAAACTATGGCTGCTGCAGCCAATGGCCAATGGGTAGGTAGGCCATGTATATGGGTTTTCTCTGGGGTAGGCTAAGATCTGGATAGTTATATTTCCCAATGATCGCATTGTGCTATGTGGCTCTTTTTCGACCTCGCCTTCATCTAACACGTCAGTGATAGCCTCTTTACCCGCACACTTGCTCGAAGGTGTCCTTAATTTACTAGTAGCTGAATTCCTGCAAAACTGACGCATTCTCTGAACATTTGTGGCCCAAGACATCGGAAATACCTGATAGAACCGAAAATTACCAACCCACAGGAACTCGTCACAACACGCCGAAGTTACGCTATTTTCTTCATAAGGGAGCGACGTGCTCAAAATGGAAATAAGGAAATAAATTCAAGGAAAATCTTGATCATGATGAACGTACCCTCCAGAGACTCCTCCTGCTGTTGGTAACGAATGGTTGAGAATCTTGATAGATATTCAGAAGAACATGACCTTCTTTCTTCATATTGAACTAAACACGCGAGACAAATTGTCGCACGTTACGACCACTGTCTAAACAACACGGCAAAGGCAAATACCGGAACCACCTTGTTTCTTACGTGGAAAGCGATACTTCATTTTACAACAGGCAGTTGCGCCCCTGACAACTCATCAACGTCATTCCTACAACACGGATGAAACACTACAGAAAGGGTAAATTCGAGGTATTAAGAAGAGATTGAGTCTATATTTACTGGAATAAGTAATTTATAAATTAAACGAAATCACAACCGCCTAGAAATTTACATAAATTCTACCTAAAAATGTTGACTGGCTCATATCATCATCATCATTATCAAAAGGTCTACACCTACACGGTACAGCGGTGGTTGTGTTACGATGGCTAACACACTCAGCACGATGATCCGAATTGTCCAAGCTTGTTGAGGGATTTACTTAGAATCATGAGGAAGTAAGATTTATCTTGAGGAAGCATGCGGTCGTCTTCAGTTAGCCAAATTTTTGAGTTGGCGAAGAGAGAACTTCAATGAAAGTTTGCCATTCCAGGAATAGAACCATGGAATAAGTAATAATTTAATACTTATTCCATGGAATAGAACAAGACAAGTTTCTAGCTTTCACAACAACAACAACCAGTCCTTGGCTCCGCCCAGAGAAAAACGGCTCCGCTTATTCCACCAATTACACGGAACGGTTCGTATCGATCTAGGGATGATCGATACCTGGGGAGGATCGATATGAGTTCTTGTATCGGTATCAAAAGAATGGTGTCGATACCAACCAGTATCGGTATTCAATCATAACTCGGCGCTCTGCGTCTTGCCAGGTACGCCATTTACATAATTCAGACGAAATTATTGAAACACAGAATGTGTTTTACTGACGCTTTTCACGCTATTACTCCCACCTGGTACTTTACTCCCACTAAATCAGATCCTTATATAATCTCCGCCTCACATTCTTAAGAAAACCACTTTACCAATGAATACACGCAACTAACAATGAAGTGACCACGGGACAAAATAATGTAACACATTTACTGCTGTCTTATCACTGATATGATAGCAAGGCATTCTTCTTCTTCACAAGACAACCACTAGCCTAGAAGAGGGATCTCTCTCCCAAGCTTCTGGCCCTTCAAGTATATACCTTAGTCTATGGTATAATATACCATCGGGTATATTATACCCGAAGTATTTGCTCAAAATTCTGGCCGAAACAAGTGTAGCAACCTTTAGGAGAGGGCCTTCTTGATTCTCTTAATTGGTAATTTTTAACGAAAATATTATTATATTAATATGTATAGTGTAAATATTATGAAAATACTGTTATTGTTCGATACTGTTTTCGATCCCGATTATTTTTACCGATACCAGTATCGGTATCAAAAGGAGAGTATCGATACCAAAATGATTGGTATCGGAAGTATCGATACCATCTGGATATCGATCAGTATCGTTCATCCCTACGCCCGGAACGGTCCACCTCTATTCACATTCACATCATATTCACAAACTTGTTGCCTCGTTTCCTTGGTCCTTGTGATACAGGTTTTATTTTTCTCCTTGCTTTTAACTTATAGATCTCTCAGACAAAAGGTGTCACTATTTTTCTTACAGACTGTTGATGTTGACATCCTGTTGCTCGTCACGCACTGTCCCAATCTCATGTCCCTGAGCCCTTGTACATGTGGGCCAGTAAAAGGTTTCCAGGTTACTCCGAGTTGATGGCCGATTATTGGTCCTAAGGTAAGTTTTCCATGAACTTAATATTGATAATAGATTTAAAGTCGACTGAATTAATCTGACTTCAAAATCCGTTTATTTTTCTTTGAGAAACACTGTTGAGAACGTTACAGGTAACGGGGAAGTTTGAGGTTGCATCTTGCATTGAACTTTATGTAGTTTGCTTTTCCTATACCTTTTGAGCCTTGTTCGTTAGATTGGCTTATGAAGTGGGTAAGTAGAAACTATGGTACCGTTTCCGTATGCTATGTACACCGACACGGGTATTTGCCAGAGCCGTGTTATTTTCTACGCGTGGGTTCGAGCGTTTTGGTATGCGGTAAAACCCAAGAACATTCAATCAATCAAGCGAGTCAATTTCAAGTTGCCCCAGGTACAACCAATTACCTTCTCCGTTCCCCTTTAAATCGCTGCCAGGATGAGTGGAACCGCCTCAATTTGGACATTTTCAATACCTCTTTGGCAAAATTGAAACGAGTTATGGCTGAGCCTCTTGGTCAATGAGATTGTTGTGTTATTATTTACTGCGTTTTCTGTCTGTTGTTGCTATCACGAGCTACTTGTTAAATATCTTTATTATTATATTGGGCTGTCAAGGTCCGTGTTACTTAAATAAATAAATTCGTGATTCAAAGCTCCAGACTAGATAATTTTACGCCGTGGTGAACTGGTAAAAACCGAGTAATTGAGGTTGCCAGAAACGAGGATGTCAAAATTTTTCGGTATTGGGTTGGGCTAATTTGTGCAGTTAGTGGACAACAAAGGTAGGGTGTTGGCGAGAGATCGTCAGCCCACTTCCCGTCTACCTTAATTCGCAGATTAATATGATGGTGAAACCAATGACGACACTTCTGCCGACGATAATCGGGTTACCAAAAGTAAAAATTATGGGTCCAAGGATCTAGGGTTGCCCTTTGTTGCCGGCATAGTGGTGTGTTGGAAGGACGATCGAGAGTTCATCGTTGATAAACGTGATAGGGCGACCATGCTCCCCATCTTGCAAAGAGAAATTGCACCGGGGCCCAAAATCGTCTCAGATGAATGGACAAGAAATTTGACGTAGATACTAGATAGCATACTTGACACTGCAGCAAGTACGGAAGATAGCGTACCGAAACAGTGGAGGGTTTGTAGATAGCATACGGAAATATTACCAAAACTATGTCTCAAGGGCCGTCATGGTTTTGATGAGGTACTTACCAGTTTCCTTATTCGACGTCTCGTTTACCGAGTCGACTCGTTGTTAATAATCCTGATTGTATCAATCATGATTGTTAATAATCATCAGCATTGAAGATGTACACGCCGCCCGCCTTAAAAGGCCCTTTTCAGGGCTATCGAATCCTAATTTCATTGTTTACTGATGCATTCTAAAATTCACCTCGATATGTGCCTTTTTTCCTGAGGAAAAGATGTCTAATCGTTTGAATCAATATAATCAAAATTTAAATTGTAAATATAGATATGAATACCTACCATAAAACCTCTTTTCTGAGCATTTAAGTTCAATCACTGTTGCATTCTGTCTGAGACAAACTAGAGCTTAGAATTGCCCTTCTGCAGTGCTAGCTGTGAAGGCGTCTGTAAATTTTAGGATGTGATGTTGCAAGGCGAGGCAGTTGATGGCTATCATGCTATAAATTGATTTACTTAACCAGGAGAGTGATTTCATAATGGTCCTTTTGGGTCTAGATGGAGTCGCTCAACAATGTTCGAAAGATGAATGAGGGGCACACTTGAGTGGGATTCAAGTACTCCGTTTCTAATTTCCTTGAAGTATTTATAAATTCATAGGTTCTCTTCTCAAGGCGATGCATTCTTCAAGGCGAGAAATCGTGCCCCATTAAAAGGAACGCTTCATCCAAGGTTTTGAATGTAGCATTTTCACGTCAAATTGGAGGCTTTACACAAAAATTTGGTGGTTCTACACATTAAATTCGGGGTTGTGGGAAGTATTCGTTTTACAATATTTATAAACCCCGCAACGCTAACCCGCGTAGATTCTGAAACATACATAAACATACTCAGTGCAACATAACGTAAGACATTCCATCTGTCCCTTCCAAATGCCATTCTTTTTATGGTGCCTGTTGATTCGCCGTTCATTAAGCGGCTCATAGGCGATCGACTTGGACTGGACAAGAAGACCTATGATGAATTGATCGGTAATGTGCGACCTTACATTGGGAAGACTTTATAAGCCTGCAACACTGCCAATGATCGGCTTTCGGCTCCTGGACCGATTGGCGCCCACTGTAAGGGGGTACGGATCCAATGGGTACCCACTTACCTCTTTTGAAAGTGGGTTTTCGAGATTTTTGGGTACATAGCAAAGCACTACAGAATAATGCGTTCAGAGCTCGAAAAACCACTGATGTTGTCAACCTGCCCACAGATACTACAACACATTTGCCAACAAGAGGTTCAGCTTGAGCCTCACCCCTAAAGCCACCACTGCCATCCATCGTTTTTGTAGTACGTGCTCAGAAACGTTTTTGGCAAGCCGCCGATAGCCAAGATAATGGGCTCTCGAATCTTCTCGCCATTGGCTACTTCCTCGATTTCCTAACTACTTTAGCTCGGTAGCACGATTCAATCCGCATATGGAAGAAGAGTGCAGTACGGCTAGACTAACACAGCCTCCGAATCTTTGAAAATTCAGTGATGCGCAATACACAGATTTGTCTGTGCTTTTCTTCATATTACTGACCACCCTGCGCTTGAAACATTGAAAACTCAACTGTAGATGAATGTACATATGAAACGAGCTCAGTTCAATGAGTTTTATCTGATATTTCATCAAATCCCGACGTATCAGAAAGTCGTTTTCGATAGGCCTTTGAATGAATTCATCGCTTGATAAGACAATCTATTTGCAATATTAAAAAGAACCTTTTTGGGCGATTTCCATAACAAGGTAAGTATGCGGTCATCATTCATGCCTAACTCTCGTATTTTCACCTTAATCGCATGAGTACACAGCTGGTTTCAGCAGAACTCTTGACTGCTACTCGGCTTCTGGTTTTATATGACTTTTTAAAATTTAAAAAAAAGTACGCTCTAGCAGTGGACATTGGTAGTTTTTGCTTGTTGGAATTAGGTATCATTCAGCTTTATATGTACATACTTTGAATCATGTGACACTCTGTGATAGTCTGCATGTAGGAGAGATGATAAAGTCATACGAATTCTTGGGAAATTAGAGGATTGATACCCAACTTTTTGCCTAACGACTCAGCGCGGATTTCCTTCTGAAAATGAATGGCGATTTTTAGTTTGAAAATTGAGGGAGTTGAGAGCAGTTTAGTGTGATGAATAACAACATTTTACATTTGAATAAAAATATAAAACAGTGCTCCTAATAAAAGATACAGACACATTCGCCATCTCTTTGCCTGTGACCATCACGGAGTAGTCAAGTCCAGTTTTGAAAGAGTCTTGCCTAACATTTCCTTTTCACGCTGCATCAACTAATTCCTCGCTTGCTTCTGCTTGACACGTTGGTTAGATTAAAGCGAATGTTCCTTGATTTGTGTTGACTTGTGTTGTTTTAGTAGTATATATGGTAGCCATGTCAGCTGCCGAGGACTCCGTAGATTCATCTTCCTTCATCATTTTGGACGAAACAGGAGACTCGACGCTCATTGGTCTTCAATCTCAAGAGGATTCAAAAGAAAATAAGATGAAGACGCCGAATGTGCAAGCTGTGGCAGGTGGTTCGCCCGCAAAAAGAGGCAGCGGCCGGAAAAGGAAACGCGTCTCAAGGCGTACACCTGTACATTCTGCTAAGAAGAGTGTCCTCATGCCTCTATCCACACCCTGCGGTACCCAAGGTGGCCCAGGAAGCAGCAAAAAGATGAGAAAAAAGAAAAGTAATAGGTTGAGACCAAAGAGTTCACCAATTGTTATTGTTTCGGACTCAGAATCTGAAACATCTCCCGAGGAAGGCCAATCCAATCCTGATGTCTCTATTGTGGAAATAGACGATGATTCTCACTCGGTGATTGTTCTCTCAGACGATGAAGTTGGAGTATGTTCGGGCTTAGTGTCCTCTCACGAACCTAGGATCGACCGCCAGCCTTTTGTCTCTAGGATTCATTCCAAACTTAAAGTCCTTCCTCAGGCTCCGCACAGACGTCGGGCCCCTCCGACTTCAAGTTCTTCAGGTCAGTCTACGTCTAAAACTGTACCTGTAGTTGAAGACCTTACCGGGAATTACATCTCCAACAAGAATGCCGAGTTGTATCAACCTTTGGCCGACAAGAACGAGCGGCGGCCGGGTTCTCTCCGTCCCATTGTCATAGATGGGAGCAACGTTGCTTTTGGGTAAGATAACACGGTTTTGGTTAGTTAATTACCGTTTATTCGAGCAAAAATTGTTTCTACCGTCTAAACACATGTCTTTCAACGTAAGGAGATGATCTAGTGAGAAGCCTCAAACCTGCACCGTAGAAAATCGTGTCCTCATTTTTGATGTGCTTCAATTAGAAATAGACCCACCATCAGGGTTTGAAATTCATTCACCCATTTGAGTTTATAGATACAAGCAATTACTAACAACATTTTAGGGCAACAATTGATTTCTGGTCGAATTTTCAGTGTGTTCATCATGCTGTCATTACTTTCATCTATTCTCCGCAGAACACCCTCCGAAGCCATCAGCAACCAAATATCACCTATGCAGATGCTCATTCCTCACGGGACATCGCTAATTAATTTTCTGAATGCCCATTCTACACAGGTTCAGTCGGAGCAGATGTTTCTCATCGTTGGGATTGAAAATCTGCGTGGATTACTTCAAACAAAAAGGCCACGAAGTCGTGGCATTGGTGCCACAGTTCAGAAAAAGCCACTCGTCAACGATGGATCCTCAGCTGCTTGACGCAATGGAGAAAGAAGGCACCCTCGCGTTCACCCCCAGTCGGAGAGTAGATAATAAAATGATCGTGTCCTACGACGACAGGTAAATATATATTATTTGCTACCAACGCGTTTGTAGGTCTATCAGAGCGGATTTCAGGATGTTGAAGGCCTGGGGTGCTCTGTAGCCAATTTCAAGCTCAAATTGAAATGAGCGCTACCTCAAGGCTATTTTGAAGTAGGTAACTAGCAACCAGCAGTAGTACGAGGGTGGATCGATAAGTTTCCGGCCTGACCAAGAAGAATCAACGTTTTTAAGATTTTTTTTTTTAAATTATTTCTCAACATAATCTCCTTCAAGGCTGATACATTTCTCATAGCGGTGTTCTAGTCTAGTTATGCCATCTCTATAGACTGATTCGTCATGATCCTCATCTGGCGAAGAAAAAAATCTTGTTCCATCACGATAACGCACCATCGCACACGTCAATCGTTGCGATGGCTAAAACAAACGATCTGAAGTTTGAATTGATGCCGCACCCTGCCTATTACCAGACCTAGCCCCGAGTGACTATTTTCTGTTTCCTAACCTCAAAAAATGGCTTGGCGGTAAGAGATTTGCCGACAATGAAGAAGTAATCGAAGCTGTAAATGGGTATTTTGAGGAGCTTGACGAATCAGTCTATAGAGATGGCATTACTAGACTAGAACACCGCTATGGGAAATGTATCAGCCTTGAAGAAGATTATGTTGAGAAATGAAAAATAATCTTAAAAACGTTGTTTTTCTTGGTCAGGCCGGAAACTTATCGATCCGCCCTCGTAGCAGCTTACGAATTCTTGAACCTTTTCCTCCGGTTTGTGATCTAAGAAGAGCGTTTAGCCGAAGAAGCCAGTACTAACGATTGAAGTAAATAAAAATATTATCAAACATCAAAATGGCCCCTGCTCTTAATCCCTCTGACTAGTGGTATCAAATTTCCCGTAGAACAACAATAAGCAGCGTACTGGATATATAGTTTTCACCAAATTGCTTCATTGAGTTGCTTTCATTTACCCAGATTTATCGTGCAGTACGCCGACGCCAATGGTGGGGTGATAGTTTCGCGGGACAATTACAGGGACGTCATCGCAGCAACCCCCGAGTGGACAGAAACCGTTCAAAAAAGGTGAGTCAAGTTCTTGCGGGGATGCGACAGTTTATACTGTAGGCCTTTAGGATCTGAAGATTTACTTTTGTGAATTTAAATTTCGGCGGCTAAATTATATCGAGAGAACTACGGCTGACGAGAGAAGGATGCCAACTGATTTATGACAACAACGATAATCGTAGCTATTGCGTATTGCTCAAAAAAGGTTGGAAGAACAAATCAACAAATTTGGGGCGACTTGTGTGCTGACGTTGTCTTCTTTTCCTCTGCAATCGAGGGAAGGACTCTTGTGCCACATCATAGCGGGTACTTCTTTTGGACTTGAGGGTGATTACGCACGAGGTTGCTCTGTAACTCATAACGTGCATAGAGGTCACTGATGAATCGTTGAAATCTATTAAACCGTTTAGGGGTCTACGGGCATAATAGCCTGACATCAGCCAGAAGCTATTAGATATTGCTAATATAATCCATCTACAAAAAAGTGTCTGTTCGTCTGTCATGCCTTTTATTTTTTTCTTGAATCATCATTGAGCACTTCATCACATTCACTACATCCTAAAAAGTCCGACAGAGAGGTCCATTACAGGGTTGATGAAGAGGTGGATCAGGCGGCAAATTTCCGTTTGCCATGGAAGAACCTTCTCTCAGGTCAACTAAAAGCCTGAGAGAAGGAAGGCAATGCCATCAGACTAACGAGCTAAGATGCTAGAGAAAGCAGGCAAAAAGTAAAAAGAGCACGATTTTCCGTGCTCTCTGCCGTCACAACTCCATCTGAGTTACACTTTTCTTGAATTTAGCTTCTTTTTTTATTCACGCTCTCTCAATATCAAATGATTATTAATATAAACCATTCTTACTAGTCCCCAATCCTCGCTCCGTTTTTCAGGCTCCTAATGTTCACCTGGATCAACGGCACGCTGATATTCCCGAGCGATCCTCTCGGACGAAACGGTCCGACCCTTGACGAGTTCCTGAGATTTTGAGTCGACTAGGGTTATGTCAACCAGATTTGTCTTGTCAAGCAAACACATTTGTTTTTTATTTAGTCCACGTACAAGCCATAAAATGCCTTTAAACAAAATGGAATTTTCTTTTTGGTACAGAACGATTAATGTTTGTAGACTAGTTTGCTTCATTTGTCATGGACTCTTCTTATCACACGGAATTGAAAACGTTGACGTCTTGATTAGTTACGCAACTATTTTTGTGAGAATAATATTTTTTCCTTTTTGAATCATTTATTTGTAAGAATAAATACAACTAAATTATATTCCATAGACCGGCGTAATACCTTACCTTTCATTTTTATGTCAGTTCATGATCCATTATTGCAAAAGTTGGTATGCATAGGACCTTGCGTTCTGACAAAGGGAAATTTCACGAATGACAGAGTACAACAGAGAAGGAAGACAGCAGAAAGCCTGTAAAAGTTGACATTTTCCATAAAATCGCTGATAACTCAGCAACTGGGAATGTATCCTCGAGGAGTGCCCTCCACAATAATTACGGAGATAGGAGGATTTGAGCTATTTCTAACTTTTTTATTGTATCCACCTTTTCGGCGCGTAATAGTTGGGGGATTTAAAGCCGATGTACTGAGACATTGGCAAAAACCTTCATAAGTGGGGTCTGCTATGTATGCAGGTAAACTTAGCTTATAACTAGGCGGACACCTTTAGCGGAATGACGACAGCATTGGCGACGAATCCATCATCCCATGATAAGGAAACTGAGGTACCCTACACCGACACGGGTATCTACTGGACCCGCGTGGTTTCGAGTGTTTTGCTCTGCTATAAGTTGGAATGAATGGCAGCAAAGGATCATGTTCAGGAGTAATGGTTCAAGTGGATCAGCGGTTCAGTGTTCGCTAATATTTTTGCGATATGTGCTATGACAACGAGTCATTTATACCGGAAAATTATTTACAACGACGAAACGTGTGTTGAGTTTTGTAATTGTAATTTCTAGTTTCTGCATATATCTGCAATACCTAGTTGTTTTGATATTTTTCTGAAGAGACTAGAAAGTGATTTTTATACTAATTATGGCAACGTTGATATACTTGCTTTCATATTCTTATTCAAAATTGAGTATAAAATGTGATTTGACTACAAGGGATAAAATCTCGCCTTACCCCGTCGGCGGCAAAGTTACCATCATTAAATGCCTTGGGCGCTTGGGGCAGCTACCCTCGAAAGGTAAATATCAGCGTTACCTTCCACTAATGCCCATTCTGCAGAATCATCTAATAATATAGTTGTCATGGTGATACTGATAAGGTCGAGCTACATTGACTCCTCATTATCTCAGATTTTTCAAAATTTGGTGATAATTGCTGCGGCTCTTCACCATCATAACGGATGAATGAGAGATCAATCAAGTATGAGCGAAAATAATGTACTTTGTCCGCGAGGTATTTAGCAAACATAAGGTAACACAAGGCAAGACAAATATTGATGATAATATAGTCTGAGACTAGACTAGCAAATTAGAGACCTTGTCGTGCCTGGCATCCATGATGGGTTAGGAGTTACCCCCCTGTAGAATTTGGCAGTTCAAATACCCCAACTATTCGTGGCCACGATCATCGAGATTCTTCTTATTTGAAGGCATAGGACATTTTGAGCAATATTGCAGTTTAATCTTCTCTAAATTTCAAGGTTGAAGGCAACCACTTGAAAACTATTCCGGGTGAAGGGTCATACGCAGTGCGATGTTTGTACCAGAGCTAAGCAGAGTAAGGCATAACGAACCTTATCTTCGAACGTGGAATCTCCAATAGATGGAAACTGCATTTATTATCCTAGAATCTTCATTAACCGTGGACTCCAAACATTGCCTATGTGGCAACTAACTGTCACACAAGATCGTAGGTAGTTTCAAACTTCAAGCGTAACCCGCTTTGAATCATAGTTGAAATTCAGCCTGGAGAAGTACGTCAAAACATCGGTCTCGGAGAATTGTTTATTTGAATAACAATCCACAAAGGTTTATCCTGCGGACGATTAGATTTATTCAAGTCTTAGGCGCCCACGATTATAAATTAATAAACATAATATCGATATCACACGAATCAAGTAGAATAGGATGATGAGTAGGTCAAGAATCACTGTCGGTTGTCGTTATTATAAGCAGTGCCTACTAGGTAGCTGAATCGTTCATTTTCGAGTCAATCCCGCGATGCTCAATTGATACTGCCCTCGCATTATGCATTCTCGCAGCAATTAGAAAAATATATTGCTGTAGCATTAGACTGAAGAGAAATCGTGCCTCAAGCAGAAGTGCGAATTATGAGTCGATTCGGAAGAATTTTAATGTTCACTTGAAATTGAGAGGCCTAGGAGTCATAAATTGTTTGACGGTGTCATCCGTGACTTTAGCTCGTCGTTCCTGATGTGCTGCTACGATTGGTTGAAGTGTTTCGATCAAAATCTTTTTCAGCTCGCCAGTCAACAAAACTCCACTCGTGTAATCCTGCAAGTACAAAATTACAGGTTTGGTATCAGCTGTTTAAACAGGTAGGTAACAATGGAAGAGCGCCATTTTCTGCATACCTGACTGATCTGTTCAAGTCGATCATCGTCTTCGAGGAAATATCTGAGGTACTGAAATGACGTGTCCACTTTGCAGTTGCCTCCCAGCTTTCGGTGTTCTTCAACACTCGCTTGACCACCGGAGAAAGCGTATTTATTCACCTAAGGAACACCCATGAATAGCTTTAGCAAGCACAACATCCGGAAAAATCCACCATTTTGATGGGTGGTCGTCTATTTTTATTTACCTTGGTTTTGATTTGTTTTGCAGTGTCAGTTAAAAATATGGCTGTGTTGTTGTCACTCGCGGACATTTTCGTGTTGGCCCCTTGCAGTGCCGGAATGAACGTCGAGTGGAGGAGAGCTGGTTTGGGGAACCCCAGTCGAGGAGCGACGTCTCTTGTCATCCTGAAGTAGGGGTCCTGAAGGGAGGAAAACGTCGAGGGTTAACATGGGCCACTCATGGCACTAGAATGATTGGATCAGGTTTTACAGTGACTCGAACAAAATATTCAAACAGGTAGTTTCTAACCTAAGGTACCCGAGAAAAATTTGCAGGAGAAAATGTAACAACTTTAGTATTGTCCCATAATCATGAAGGAGAGATTTATTTTTAGAATGGCATTTTTTTATCATTCCTTAGATGACAAGACTCTAAGAGGGGGCAGGGAGTTTTCTAGCCCTCCTGAAATCTACTCAGTACGATTCACCTGATCTATAGCGCAGGGGATAAGAACGTTGACTTTGGCTGAGCCGAAGATTTGCGGGAAAGACGTCGACAAGGCTGGCGCTGCTTGGACGGCTGGAAAAGCTATTTTACCAATGACGTCGCTGTCCCCAAATCCGAAAATGCCCTTAACTTGGTTAAACGTGACGCATTTTTGAATCCGGGATACGTTTCTATAGAACTCTGGGCTTTGCCTGTAAAAATTACAGCAGCGTTACAGTACCGAGGATCAGAAATGCCACCACAAAGCGGCTCTGACACAATGGTAGATAGTCAGATAATACACTGTCCAGTACAAACATTGCCCTAATTTAAAAAGGACAGGCAAGTAGAAGTTGCTTAAATATTTAAGTATAATCGGAGGACAAAACTGCGTACCCCATATAGTGATAATTGGAGAATATAAAGGTCTTGTCAGGGTCGAAACCAAATGCGATGATATCTTTGGCGTTTTCATGCGCTAGTTTAATCGATTCTTCTACTGTGAGGTCCTTCCAGAGGAACTTCTCGTCGTCGGTCAATTGAATGACAAGAGGCACGTCGAAAACATCCTGCAACCACCTTGAAATTCCAGAAGAGGTTGTGAGTTGATAAAGGCACACATCGCCAATGGAGGGTAAACGAGATAGCCTGTTATGGGGGTCTTTGTAACAACAAATAGGCATTTAAGGTAAATTCGATTGCAGATACGAAACGAAACGAATTGTGAAGACGTTTTCAGATGGTGTCCTGTGATTGGCTGATCCTATTCCAGCTATTTCTATTCCACCCAATATAGTTGGGTGTACAACAAACCTAGTTTCGAATGTGTCATACGTCCAGTGACGTAGGTAAACAATCAGGAAAATCTGAGTTTTTTAAGAAGCTGTGAATCCCCATTGAGCGAATTTCTACCAAGCAACACTCGATACAGCAACAGCATCGAATATATAGACTAGAAACGTTTTTCTAACTCACTTGGTGAACATAAACGGAATCAAATGCCCAATGTGCATCGATCCCGATGAAGGACCACGACCGGTGTAAAGGTAAAAAGGCTTCCCCTGCTCGTAATTGGTAAGAATAGTGTGCACATCCCTGTGCGAGAAAAACAGCCCTCGTCTAAGAAGGTGGTGCAATGGTTTGCCCGTCGCTTGCGCAAATCTATCGAGCAACTCCTTGTCAATTTTCGAGCTCCCGAATCTCTCTGAAAACAGTAATTTTATGTAAATTTTCATCCACATTGGAAGAGCATGATGTACTACCCGCATGTACGATGCCAACGTGTCCAACTTACTAATAAGTTTGTCGTAGTCGACACCATCCTGCGACGAACTGGACACGTTCCATGGATTCACAACGTCTTCCTCGTTGTTCTCGATTTTCAAATCCTCTACCTTCGGTTCCCCATTGGCTGTCATTTCTACACCAACCAACCCGGAAGGGTTTGATAAGTAAATACTTCCAAATTACACCAAATTGTTCTAAACACGATGTATTACGGGTGTATTGGGGTTCGAAATCGAAATAAGGAAGGAGAACAAGAACAACACACGTACACACACAAGGAAAGGGAGTGCAGAGAAGGTTACGAAGGACGGGAAGGGCCAGAAATCGATTCATGACAATGTAATCGATTCTTGTATCGGCAGCTCTGCAACGGCAGGGTACTACTGATGTTTCCACAAAAGTTGGAATACAATAGTTTATTAATCTCTAGATTCATATCGTGCGAATCTAACAGGTTATTGTGTCTTCTGAGGGTTTGTGCACAATTAATTCCATCCATCCACCATCGACCAACCATCTGATTAATCGACTCGGCACTGGAAGAGCTACAATCGACTCGCTACTGCTGTTGTTGTTTCCTCCATATTTGGTGAAACTTCTTCTCTCATAACCGAAATGTGAAGAACATTCAGAGTATAATATATATAGAGAGTTATATAGTACAGACGGAGGCTTGCCTTAATATGCGTTCAGAAGTAAACAAAAGTATGACAATTTTATACAGCAGTGAAACGTACGGTTCAAAAAAAGTTGCAACTTTTATTTCATGGTTTTATTTCCCTGTTTCAGAAAATGTTAAACACTTTAAATTGTTATTCGCCGAGTTCTGGTGTGGATCATCCTGCCGAAGAAGGTCGGAGTTATGTTAGCGCGCAGTGATGGTTGTCAAATACAAATAGGCCGAGACGATTGGGTGGGCCGTTCTGATCAGTACGTACAGGGACGACTGTTGGACGATTTTATAAGAATTTGACTCTCTATCAGGTGGTGGGACGACGTAACATCTCTAAAAAACGCGCATTTTTAGACGAAACATTTCGCTGTTGCAAACAGTTTTTCAGTGTTTGCAACAGAAATTTTTGTTACCACCTGAAGCTCGGTACAGATCAAAGGGAGTTGCAAACTTTTGTTTTGCAACACTCAGTTTCGGTCACTATGTGCCGTTGAAACACCGAAACAGAAACATTTCCCCGCCATCCCTACGCTGCCACCATCCACTCTCACTCACGTGATCACTCAGGTGATGTAACCTGTAACGTATTAAATAAATGTTAACGATAATAAAGATATTTCAGTGATGAGTTCTCAAAATATGAGTTATTTAAAAACTAAATATCCCTAATTCACCTTTATGTTATCTCCCAACAAATCTATCAGAGCAGCACACACTTCTGGTACAAATAAAGCGAAACATACCAGTAGTAGATTTATTGCTTAAAATTATAAAAAATATATTTGCCATAAAATTAACCCTAGGGCGAGAGCGGGGGATTCTAACAGGTTATGAGTGTTAACACAATATTTTATATTATATTATTTAAAAATGGCTGTCAAAAACAAATATAGACTGTGTATAGTCTACTTATAACGTCTTACCTTTATGTTATCCTTCAGAGATCTATAAAGCCTCGCACACCTCAGGTACAAACAAAGATATGGTTGATTTTGATATCTTGAACAGGTAACTCAAGCTTGTGTATGAATCTCCGGTAGCGTTTTTCCGTACAGTAATAGCCTTCGGTAATTCGTATCCATTTTAGAAATTTTGTGACCAATCATTAAAGTTATATATTCAAAATCCTCACTGGTCATTCTTACAAAGTTTTTAAAACTTCCGTCCGTTCTCAGTTCACCTGATAGAGGGTCACATCATCTCTATATAAATCGTCCAACAGGTCGTTTCCACTGTACGTAGCTCTGGAATCAGAGACGGCCTCACCCAGTATCGTCTCGGCCTACGTTGCTTTGACAACATGACACACGCCGCCGCGGTAAAATGACATCTCGACACTTGACTTTTAAGAATTACAGTGAGGATTTTGAATATATAACTTTAATGCTTGGTCACAAATTCATAAAAAGGATTACGAATACCGAGGCTTTACTGTAACGGAAAACGCTACCGGAGTCATACACATAGCTTGAGTTACTTTTCAGGATATCAAATCAACCATATCTTGTTTGTACCTGAGGTTTGCGCAGGGCCTTTAATAGATCTTCTGAAGGATACACATAAAGGTAAGACGTTATAAGTAGACTATACATAGTCTATATTTGTTATTTTGACAGCCATTTTAAAATATATAATATAAAATATTGTTGTTAACACTCAGAACCTGTTTAAGAATCCCCCGCTCTCGCCCCTAAAAGGTCCTAGGGTATTTTATGGCAAATATATTTTTATAATTTTAAGCAATAAATCTACTACTGGTATTTCGCTTATTTTGTACCAGAAGTGTGTGCTGCTCTGATAGATTTGTTGGGAGATAACGTAAAGGTAATTAGGGATATTTACTCATATTTTAAGAACTAATCACTGAAAATATCTTTATTATCGTTAACATTTATTTAATATGTTACAGGTTACATCACCTGAGTGATCACGTGAGTGAGAGTGGAGGTGGCAGCGTAGGGGATGGCGGGGAAATGTTTCTGTTTCGTGTTTCAACGGCACATAGTGACCGAAACTAGTGTTGCAAACAAAAGTTTGCAACTCCCTTTGATCTTTACCGACTTCAGGTGGAAACAAAAATTTCTGTTGCAAACACTGAAAAACTGTTTGCAACAGCGAAATGTTTCGTCTAAAAATGCGCGTTTTTAGATTTCGTTTAATCCGTAACGGGGTGTATGAAGTTTGTTGCAGTGCAGTTCAGAGGTGTCGAAATATATTGTATGCACATGTACGATTATAGGGTATTATGTGATCGCCGCAGAGTACCCATTCTGTACTCTGCGTACTGTAGTGGCCTCCTTGTTTTGTGTTTGTCTCAAGTTTTTGGTATAATCCAAGGCAATCCTTGACTTTGAAAACTGCCGGAAAACTTCCTCGTTCGTAGTCTTGTGTGTAGCTTTGCAGTGGTTAATGTGTAACTTTTCGAAACTGGAGTGCTGTGAATAATCACTCCATGCTTTGGTTATGAGAAGTCGGAGCTGAATAATGATTGGCTTGGCCAAAAATAACAACGCAGTGATAGGGATAGCACAAGTCCGAATCCGGAGAATACCAATATTCTGATTCCGTGATTCTCCTTTCTGATTTTGTTGGAGTCATTATTTTTTGCTATATTAAGATGGGAATCATTCAGCATCGGCTCCGGATAGCAGGTCGTCTCGTGGAATGATACTGTGTATAGTACAAGAGAATCCTTATTTTGGTGGGCAAGACGTCATAAGTTCAGTGTTTTGAAAACAGTTCATTCGCAGATCGTACCGGGAAGGTCCACATACCCTGCTGACGTTACATTGTGGCATTTACCAATATGCTGACTCCTCCGTCGTTCGTGCTGGAGGAGTCTCTCCACCCGGCGAATCACAAGACGATTTTCGTATTGGACCACACCCCAGAGTTTGGCACACAGCGAGAGAGTTTGATAGAATTTGACTTCAACAAAGCTAGAGCTCCCGGCTTCATACCATTAGCCCCGGTTTCCAAATCTCTATGGACCTGCAGTGTCGAATGTGCCGTGGAATATTGTCGAATCGCCTGGGATCTGTTTCCTACGGGGAAGTTGGTATGTTGTGGCTCCTATTATAATTTTCGATTAAGGCGAAAGAGTGTTCCTACTTTACTTAGCTACTTTCTTTTGCCCCTCAGATACGGTTCATCATCAGTGACTGGAAATCCCACGTACTGAACTCATGGAACTCGTCCCAACAAAATCTGTCCCACTTGTTGAACGGGCTGGCGCTGGTGGGCGTCCCGCCACCGCCAACTGCAGATTCAGACCCTTCGAAATCCTACAGCATCACCCACGGGCTCCAAGCCGCCGTCAACATAATGTGCGAATGTACTGACCAACAGCACGAAAAGAGGACGTCCTTAAACGACAATACCGTGCCGGCATGTCTTCATTGTACTAGAGTTAAACCGAAATTTCGTTCTAGTCACTGGCCGATTTGCTGATTCTAAAAATGAAGTCATGGTGATACGTACCCAAGATGTAAGATGTGCTTGACCTTGTTCCTTTCTCTTTTCAGGTCGTAAATAGATGTCGGGTGATTTGTATCACTTCGGCAAGTAACCGAGAGAAAATCATTGAGCTAGAGAGTAAAATGCAGAAGTTACTGTGTGATGGCAACAAATTCGCTGCTTCATCAGACATGTAAGCCACGACTGAATGTTAACCTTGCATTTTTTTTTATTGAATGGCGGAAACATGACTTTCTCTACCATCACACTGTAATGGTTCTATGTTTTCAGACTCATTCCAGTTGACCATTGTGAGTTGGTCATCCTCAACGTCGGACCCACTTTGTATGAAAATATTCAGAGACATAAGGTTAGAAAAATGAAAATTTTCCTCTTTCTCGCCAATCGAATTATTCCTATCGGGTTGGGTTAACGCTAACAGTTTGGTTTTACCCCTAGGTGTCGAATATCCTCGACGCTGAAATGCACAGCGTCAAAACTAACGGAGGCCTTGCTAACAAATTGACGTCTCTCATCCTGAAGCATTACAACCTGGCCAGCACGACTGTAACAGGCATTCCAATGAAAGAAGAACAAAACGCTAGCTCCTCCGCCAATTACGACGTGGAGATTTTCCACCCGGCTAAGGCTCACGAGACTCTGTTCAAAGGTCAGTGGCGTCCAATATCCAGCGACATGATTCGTGGTAACGCATATTTATCCTCAATATTAATTTGCGCGGGTAAACATTTTTCCAGGTAGTTCAGTCGATGTTGATCAAATCAAAACCCAGAAGGAAGGCTTCGAATACTACACTGTCACGTTAAAATGGAGCACGCCTCGAGGTTGTACTGCGTCAGAGATGCACAACTGCACCGCCATGCACAGGATCACCCCCGTCGACGTCAACAGGTTTGATAGCTATATTTAATATTTCTAATGGTTGTTTTATTCATGTTGATAACATCGGTAATTGTCTGATCACAGATTGCTGATGCTGCTACTTTGTTCCTCTCCCTCTTAATGATGTCTGTGAACCTACCAAATGTTGCAAATTTACTAAAAGATACTCCGTACAATTGTCTGTTCTAGCCGCCCAAGTTCTTGTTTGATAAATTTCCTCATCGGCGGACGGTCCGTGATGTTGGAAGTTGTGAGACGAGGAGGAGTCAAGTCTTTGTCACACCTCCTGGCTTCCCATTCTGGACAAATTTACATGCACAGTTTAGCTATAGGACGTTCTCCCCACGAAGATCCCCCTTCTATCAGTGAGGGAACTGGCGGGCGAGTCACGGACTATCGTATTACTGTAAGTGAGCTCGTAAAATCCACATGACTATCTGGATGACGTTATTACTGTTTACGTAGTGTCATTCGGTTTGTTGATTCCAGGACTTTGGAAACTTCATGATGCAGAATAGGCTTTTTCCGATTAAAGGGAGCCGAGTTCAAGGGACTACTCTGAAAAGGGTGAAAACCAGACTGGATCGACATACAAAATTTTGGCCTATGACCATTTCTTCGACCGTAATTTTCAATTATAAGCAAGTGAGTGTTTGGAGTGTCGCATGTGAGTTCATCAACATAAGATCCGTATATTGCTTTCCAATTAGCCAAGAAAGCTTTTGTGATAACTTGGAATATGTCTTATTTCGTCCATTGTACAGTATCTAGAACCAATTCTTACCATAATGCTTCAACCCGAGCTGCGAGAGGCTGACGTCGTTCAATGCAAGCAGTGTATATTCTCCTTGATCGGTAATGAAGCTAAGCATGAGCCTCTACATATCATGAACACCGGGCAACGAGGGAAGGGAATCAAAACGTGAGTATAAACGTTTTTCTGTGTAAAATGCCCACTCAACAAGCCATCTTTAATTCAACAGCTCATTTCTTCATTGCTCCACGTGCAGTTCCAGAGAGGAGCAGTACAAGCAGTTGTGGTCTGAACTGGAAGCGTTCCTTCGAGCTCATTGCGTCACCGATAAACACATCAACGTGCTCAATTTTCTCCTCGAAGTGAGAAATCGCGACGCTTCCGACAGCTTCGAAAAAGTGGACGTTGACTTAGCTTTGAAAGAGCTCGACCAGTGAGTTATCAATTTAGCAGTCGTTCACTTATCGGGTAAAAAACACTTCGATGCGGGAACCCTTACTCGTTATTGGAAGAGCACCTAAGGACTCAGTTTGATGGAGGACAACCTCCTTTGGTACTCACCTTGTACCAGAATATCACAATATTTGTGTAGATTTGTAAGGCTAGCTTGGCCGTTGGCCGCGTTAGTTCTGACAAGCCCTATGAAAATCAAAACCATGTGGTGTTACAAAGCCGGAGGAGACATAACCTGAGCCTGAGCCTAGGCGTTGAAGGCGTGGGCATTACAATGAAGACTTCTGTTTGAAACCAATTTTCACAGATACCAATAAGGTTTTAAACTTATTATTTCATAAATCTCTACTTTTCCTGAATATTGAATTCAATTCAAACAAAAAGCTAAGAAACGGGCGTTGAGAAAAACTGTTAGATATAGGTTTTGTAGATTTTCGGTCACTGATGTGGTTCATGACAATTACTAACTCGTATTAATTTACTAACAAGGGTCTAAAACTCGTCAGATTTTAATTCTCGGTAATTTGAATATAACAATAAATGTTAATTAATTCACGTGCGTGACTTTAAGTTGTCATCTTTTGGTTTCAGGCTGAGCGCTAAGGTTGAAAGAGCGAGCGTCATCCGAGCAACCACAGACTCGCCGCTGTCTCCCGATGCTGCCTACCATCCAACGCACTGCAAGTCTGTCCTCGAGCTGTACGTGTCGCGATTCTGCAAGCTAAAGCCTCGGCCTGATTTTGTTGGCCTGGCGACTGCAGCGCCTCTGCCGGGAGGCCGGTTGAAAGCCAAGTTGTACCCTCAGCTGAAAGAGCGACCTCCGCCGCCGGGTAAAGGTGGCAAACCTTCGGGTCCTCGGCCCACCATTATAGACTGAAATCGCCTTTGTCTAAACAAGAGTCGATGCGACTGTACTCGCCAGCGCTCGTAATTTCGAGTCCCCCCACTCTTCTTACTCCTCCAAAGCTGGCAGCTCTGTCCCCCATATAGAATAAGAGAACACATTTATTTCTGACTGCGAGAACTAGTTGTATTATGAGAATAAAACACGGATTTCCGATGTTGCCAACATCCAGGACAAATTCACAGCACCTTAATATTCATCAGTCGTGAGCTCTGCATCAGTCACCGTGTCTGATACATGAGAAGGATTACACTGGAGCCTCTTATTGGTCAAATACGTGTCGCTAAGCACCAAGAAGGCCGGGTAAGAATATTGAAACCAAAGTGTGAACTCCCGTTACAAAGATGTAATTGGCAAGAGATATAATACGTAACACTTATCGACTTCTTTCCAGATTAAGGTGCAACATCAGGTAACACTAATCAGGTAAACGTGTACAGATTTAGATGTTTTATTCGTTCGCAACAACGAAATCTTTGGATACGTTCGAAATGGTTCAAAACATGAAGGAAAGGGAGGGTAGGGTCGCTATACTAGGCCTAAACGACAGTCGAAATGCCGCGACGTCGTGTGGCGTTTTCTGATTATCGTGTTTGTGTTTCATCCAAGCTATTTGCCAGATTATTCAGGACACAAAAAAGGAAAGCCAAACTGAAAGCAGGCGGTCCACAATGGATCTTCTTGGGGGGTTTGGCTTGAGCCACCCGAATCGTGTCCTTCCGTGCTCAAGTCTCAAAACTCGTCACACCAATTTTCCAGTAACAATAATCAGTTAACGCCACTCTAAATACATTTTTATTGTATTTACAGCGTTCAAATGTTGAGTGCCCTTAATAAAACTAAGTACAACACTTCGCTACACGTTTAGAAAACGATGGTACAAATATACAAATTGAATCTCTCGTTTACGAATAAATAGATAAGGGTTTCGAAAATATATAATTCAAATAATATTTTGGTGAAAATCAGATTATAAACTAAAAACGGACGGAAAAATAAAATACTTGTTTCCAATAAGTAGGATTAAATGACGTTAAACAGCTATACAAGTAACAAATAATATAAATCTTTATAGAAGCGATAAAAATGATTTAAAACAAAAATAGTAACACTGAGTTACAACATGAAGGCGCCCAAATAATAGTTACCTACAAAATATTGCGTTAGGAAATAAATTAAGTGCGAATCTATTACGAGCTGGAAGTCAAATCTCAGAGATACAATGAGTAATCAAACGGGGAAACGCATTGGTCGACAGGAAAGGGGAAAATTTACTACTCACCGAGCAGAGGAATGTGTTTCGAATCGTATAATTAGTTATTCGAATGAGAGGAAGTGTTGAGCTTGATTCGAAGTCGGTACGAAATGTGGAATTGCCTTGTTAACTAAAGGAAAGGAAACTAAAGAAAAACATTAAATCACAGTCGCCACAAAAAGGAGTAAAATATAAAAAAATACACAGACGATAAATAAATAAATAATGAAGAATTAGAGGACTTGAAACTAATGGAATCAGGAAATATTAGCACACTGATAAAGAAGACAACGATCTACACATTAACTTCCAGTAGAATTGATTAGAGGATTCTCGACCAAGAGCGCAGCTTTGTAAGAGGAACATCATTAGAAATGTAGATAGAGGTTTTCGAAGGAGGCACTGTTGAAATGTCCAACTGCCAGAGAACAGTAAGTAGTTTGGTAGAAAGTTGCATGTGAAACAACATAGAACCTGTTTCAGGAGACAAGGGGTTCTTGTGGCGCAGATCAGAGTATGAAACTAAAATTGCCACTCAGGCAGTCTTAAAATAATGAGAACTTGATTGGCCTGATTAAAACAATTGAGGATCGGTTAGTTTTTGAAGAAAAAAAAAAAACAGTTGAGGGAGATCTTCTCACCAACAGACCAAGGGAGGCCTGTCTTTAGCCTACTGTTTGCCTTAAACTTTGGCCAGACCTGTAGCTGAAGCTGGCAACACTCGACGCTATCGGCCGGTTTTCTGTTTCTGCTAGGAGCACTAACTGCATGACTTTCTCTACAATCTCACCGCAGCACTCATGTTAAGTCAGTTGACCTTAACTAAAATGAGTAATATGATATACTGAGATCCGAAATATGTCTTCTTCCACCCAACCGCAAGCCTGTACTACACAAGAAATATTAGAGAGGTTGGGACACATTTCTCACAATTCCCGTATTTGATCTCTCTTTTGGTTAAGTACCTTTATTAGGTTTCCAGGAAAGTCTCGGGTTTCCCTAAAACAATCGGAAAATATAAGCCCAAATCTGATACTGGTTAAAAATTATTGAGCTAATACGATGAAGAGATGAATGCTGAGGTACAGGAAGAGATTGGGCGAAGTCAGGGGATTCTGGTAAGAACCCTTCATGCTGCAGTAGCCGAATAGTTGTAGCACATGCAACTTTCGTTTACACAAGAACTACCAATCAACACAATAGTTGATGGAGTCAGTCATGGAATAGCGACTTACAACCTATCCGCAATCAAACAGTCAGATAAAAGTCAACGTCCCTCGAGATTCGCATCGAGGAACATATTGAAAATGCACCAAAACGTTTGGGCCCCAACGATAATCAAACTGGTTAGAGGGAGGGGGGGGGGGGATCTACCAGGGTTAAGAGTCTATCTTAAGATGGAGGTCGGTGTCGTTGTCGTGTTCGCTTTCTGTATCGGCTGAGGGATCTCGGCTCAATTTGTATCGACGGTTCACCGCTTCCAGCCTCAAAATCTGCAATCGAGAGAGAACGTGTTCACATCAAAGAGGGCCGTGATTAGAAAGAAGGGCGCACAAACGGAAGAAAAAGACAGGTTGTAGGATGTAAGCGTGGACCGAAATTGGAGTGATCGTTTATAGGACATCAACTAAAATTAGAAATGAAAGGTGGACTAGACATCATTCATTCCTTTCTGGCAAGGGGAAAAAAGTTTAAGTCACAGATGTAAAAGTGAAACTTTGATCTTATTGGAATACAAGCTCGAGTGGCAAGGAATTAGCCAAGATTCAGTCACTCAATGGCAAAAAGATGCAACTGTCGTTAGGACAAAAAAAAAAATTTATCTTCAGTAATATCCTGACAGAGAATGTCAGTAAAAGAGAGGTCCAAACAACATACAAAATACCTTATTACTTATTTCACAGATAGAAGAGATGAAAACAAAATGGCAAGGAGTTATGCTACGGGTAAGGTAAGGATCGGCGATGTGTTAGGATTGTACATGAAAGGTAACCACGGTGAGGAGAGGAAGCATCAGAGCTTCAGTAGCAAGCTGCAAATGACTGCAGTAACTCAAAAAGTAGAACCCCCTCCCCGAGAATCAAGAGCAATGAGGCTTTCGAGATTAAGTAGCTGACACTCCTAGGGCAAGCTCTCATCCTCGCCCCAGCGTGTAACTGCTATACTAAGCAGCATGAACATTGTGAAATGAATTATGAGTTGAATCGAGGAAAAGTCCAGTTCTACTCACATGCATCGGGAGAAATAAAATTACTTTTTACAAAAACAATTGATAAATTGAGGAAAGAAGCAGGAGGCGCGGAAAACTTGATTCACTTTAGCAATCGTGTTGCTGCCTAAAATGTCCACAATTAATTTTATTAATAAAAAATATGTAAAACAATCTTTGAGCACAAATGCTGGGACTATTAAATCCTAGCATTAAAGCATGGCTTGTAAGTAGAGGCTCAGAGCATTACAGCCAGATAGCAGAAAAATCGCCATTGAGAGATATAGATCGATCCATAGGGATTATAGCAACTTTTTGTATGAACCTAAAAATTGGAGGTTATTCATTTCGAATGGGAGGTTGACGGAAATGAATGGTTCGTTTCACATGAGTTTTAAACTCTGCAGCGCTAGTCCGCGTAGATTCAGAAAATACCTACTCCAAAGACCGCTCCATTCGCAAGTCTTAGCTAACCTAACTTTAGAATGAAGCCAACTAACAGCAATTTAAAACGGCGTTTAAAACTAATGTGAAACGAACCCGCCCAACCCCCCCATTTGAAATTGAAAACCTCCAATTTGACGTGAAACAGCTATATTTCCTCTCCCTCATTAAAATTACAACAATTCCACTTGAAAAATTGTTTCTTAATGGATACAATCCAGAAGCCACTAGTTTACACTGAAAACCTATTCCTAAAAGGCGTCCAGTGAATAATCTATTTCGTCTCCGTAGGATGATCGAATTTTATACTTTCCTCTCAATATACTCAAAGTATGACGCTTATAAAAAAACAACTTGCGTCAGTAAACTGTATCATCACCATTTCAATCCTTAACGCACGTAAATTTGTTGAACAGAAGAGGTGTGATCGTAGTGAACAGGCCACCGAAGAGCCTTATTTCAAGGGTCCGTGGAAGGAAGGGGGGAGGGGGTCTTAATCTGATTGTTCCGGCAGTTGTTCCTAACTTTTGCAGGAAGCTTTTGTCATGCCAACGTTTGCGGTTGTTCATAATATCTGTGAGCTAAACACAAGCAAGAAGCGTTTAGAATTCAAAGTAGTATTATAAGAGTAGTTTTCAGTTGGGGATGAAAATGAGTGGTTATAAGCTCAAAACAAACATGCCCAAACTCTTGAAAGGGTATTTTTGAGACTGGTATCACTGAGCACTTTCGCATTCCCCAATTGTAAATAGTATGGGGAACCAAATAATCAAAAATTCTGTTATCAAGAAAAATAGAAGGATCATACCCTTCTATGTCTATCTCTATTATATTTGCTCTATTATATTGTCTAGCATGAAACTGCATAGCTTTTTGGAAACATAATGAAGCGTCCGTCAATTTGATGCAAGCAGTTTTAAAAGGGAAAACATTAAAATTAAAATCCAAAAATTTTCTTGGAGAAGTTCGAGGCGAGTGTAAATAAAAAATAATCAGCCAAACAATAAAAGCCAAACAACGAACAAAACGCTAACAGACAACATGCAAAAGTGCTAATTTGTTCAAAATTTTCGTCACAAAAGCGTGTCAGGCCGCCACTTACTCAAACAATTAATTTCCAGGCCTCAATGTCCGGTGTAGAAGGTGTCATAAGCTAAACAAAAATCACCGAAATTACACGCCCGGAACTACCAATACCCGCACTATTTCGAAATGTACAGCGTTGCCTAGCTGTTGAGTGAAGACGCAAAACACTACGAATGAAGGAAGAAATAATACAGGGTTGATGGTGACTGTTCGGGCTCAAATTACTGAGATGGCCTCAAGGCTTGTTTCAATTCAAATAGGATTAGTCAAGAAGAATCAAATCCAAGGTTAAACGTCACTACTACTCATCGCTGTACTGCGTGTTGAGCCAAATTGGGAGTTCCAATACCCTTAAGGAAAATTTGATCAACACGAAATCCCATGCACAATTAATTTGCCTTACAGAATATAAATCTTCATTCCGTTAGCCAAATAAGAGGCTTTGTTTTTTGAGTTCGAATATATCGACATTTTGTCTTCCAACATCCTGATTTCGAAGATGCAGACGACCACATTTGCTATGATTTAGATCCTGAAAGAAATTACACCAACCTTGTCTGATGTATTTAAAGGTTTTTGAACATACAAACCTAACGAATTTGGAGAATCAATAATTCAATTTTTTAAAAACCCAACCAATCCAATATATAAACTTTGTTAAACAAATTCGCTTAAATATAATTAAGTCAATCTCCTGAATTTCTTTGACATGGGGCAATGGTTCCCTTAATTTTCTAATGGTGGGGTCTTTCTTAAGCTCAATAATTCAATACCGATTACCTTTACCAGAGATATGTACGAGTACAATGCGTGACAACTTTACGAAATTTGGAATTTGATGAAGAAGAAGCACATCTTCAGGGACTGGGGAACAGTATTCAACCGAAGGAGCCTTCAATGATAATAGGCATAATCAGGTACAGTTAAGGATCAAATAGGGAGAGGTTGATGAAAAGAGAAGCCACTACAATGACGCATGATGAATGTGTCTGCAGCGGAACGAGTGACAAGACTTGCAGAGCGATTTCTCTCAAAGTGGAATCAGTTTTAGGGGCATCATGGTTGCTGCTGTCATCGTCTCACCCGAATCCTACTGTACACCCTCTAAAGAGCCTCAAGGATGCCTGAGGCCAGCGAGATTTACCATTAGGTAGCAAGAGATTTCAGCTCAATCTAAACTTCGGTACACATAAGTAGACTGGATGTCAACGCGCAACGACATCCAGACGCTCTTCACTTGAACTGGGCCTATTCTTACTAACTCGTGATGAACCTGCTCCTAAGATGATGCAGTCACCATCATAGGCGGGTGAAGGAGGCATTGAAGGAAGAGAGTCAAGAGCTGAAATAGTTCAGCTGATGCATTGTCGCTGGTATTTTTCACTTGACAATGCTATCCCACCCATACTCCTATGCAAAAGGTTTATAGGAGTTAAAAATATCTCCTACGAGTAGATACATGAAACTTGGTAACCGGTATCACTCCAGCGGGTAACGAAATGGTTCAATGAGACAAAAAGCGTGCGTATACGCGGTGAACCTGTCATTTTCAAAGTGCAAGAGCCCCTGGCCACATAGTGATAAAGCCTTCACAAAAATATGACAGCTGGTGAGTTGAGACCACAATGGAACGCTCAAACTGCTAAATACTTACTTCAGCCTTCATGTCTCCGAGTTTTTCTTGGAGTTCTCTAACTTTTTCACTGTCGTCAATGTGACTTCGGAGCTCGCCTTCAGCCGCCATTTCGGAGTTCTGAAAGAGAGCATTCGATTTTCAAAAATGTTGCTGGAGATGGGCACGGTGAAATACAAGTGACTGATTCAAGTTAGGCCTTCATCAGAATCAGAAACAATGATCACACTAGACTAGGAGGCAAAATCTCTTCAATTAGCATCGACCGGTGACTCTTTGAAGCTTGGTACTTTTTCGAATTTGATCAAAAGTGTTTCATTTCAGTATTAAGATTAAGATTGCACTACGCTGCAGCTCGAGTCTCAACGGCAATTATACGACTCCCTGACTTATCATATTTCGCCTTAGCAGGAACGAATTTTCAAGTACTTCTCGAATTCCTTCTACTGGCCTTCACTGTTAAATTCCACAAAATAAATTCCACTAATCAACAATTTCTCCCCAATAACACACCTTAGTTTCCAAACGAGAAATCTTTTGAGTAAGTTCTGCAATTAACTGAGAACTTTCAGCATCTCGTATCCTCGCCATCATCAGTTCGTCTTTCATCTGAAAAGTAAATTAATGAAATTAAATACAATAATACTGCGCCTACTGTAGCGAAAACATGAGGAATGTTCACTTTAATTATGTATAGGACAATAATACATCATCATAAATACCTTAGACTCCAGATCTGTGTACTTGTTCATGTGGTCGCGACATTTGGCGGACATTTCTTTAATTTTCATCCCCTCAACTTCAAATCGCTCAGTCAGTCTCTTGATCTCCTCCTCTTGTCGTTTCAACTGATTACCACTCACTTGGTTTTGAGTTTCCAACTCCATCACCTGGAGGACAAAAGTGAGATTGACAGTTTACAAGGGAATCTGAAGGTGTTTCACGTAAACTGGCGTAAAATTATTTGTCCCGTACTTTGAGCTTGGCTTCTTTGAGTTCCATGACGGCCTCCATTTCTTTGAGCCGGGACGCCATGAGTTCCTCTTCGAGCCTTTGAATTTCCCCACTGCCTCTGAAAAGGCCGCCGACGAGTTTCTTAGGAGTCGACTCTGGCGCGGGAGGTGGGTCGGGTTTGTGGTCCTGGAAATCGCCAAAGTCCATCAACAAAATGTCAAAAATATTCAATTTTTTGGGGTTTTATTAGTTTTGAACCAAAGAATGAGTCTAAACGCGTTACCCTTCCTACAAATAATGAAATTAAATTTGCAAACTTTCACTCGTATCAAATTTTTATTGACCTAAGTGCTCAAACTTTTCAGAAAAATTCGGTAATTTTTGCAAAACTGTAGAAATGTGCTGAACCTATGTGCTACTGTACACTCAAACATGTCTTCTTAAGAGAGAAAAACAACAAAATATAAATTACACAATTTTATTATTTACAAAACTAGTCATTGAATGAAGATCACAGATATCCTCGTTTTTAGGGTTGCAAATTCAGATACACATAATAATATCTAGATAAAACTCAACAATATTTAAGAAAGAAACGTTCCCTACTTAATGTACCTACTACCATTGTATGACCACTAAGTCCTGTCCTTAAAAAGGACGGCCATTCAGACCGTTTTACCTCATGCCGGTAAATGGAAATGTTTAGAATGGAAGCCCTACCTGTAAATGTTTTTGCCACTGAGCGCTCAATTCGGTCACTCGTTGACGCAAATCTTTCAAACTGAGATTCGCTTCCGCTTCTCGCAGTTTCACCGCAGCCAGTTCTTCTTGCAGATGAGCTGTAGAATCGTCGACCGAAATCTCCCTGAGAGTTTTTTGGTCCTATTGAATGAAGAGAGTACAGACGTTCAGCCAACCTCAATAACAACAGAAAGATTGATCGGTCAATGGAAAAAAGAGGCACCTGTTCGAGGTCCTGTATTTTGGATCTGAGGTCACGAATGGTAGCATCGTTTTCCGCCTCCCGCAGTCGGACTTTGAACAGTTCTTCTTGAAGACATTTGACCATCTCTTCTTTCTGACAGAGCTGCTCTTTCTTAGCGGTAATCTCTTCGAGAGAATTTTGACTTGAGCTATGCTGAAAAGGCGAGACAATTCATATAGGTGTCAGGGCATCTCAAGACAAGAAAACGTTCACGCTCTTCAGTAAACTCACGTTCTGTTCAATGATCACAGACAGGTTCCGGATTTCCTCTTGGGCCACTTCCAACTGGTGATTTGTTTGAAGGTGAACCATCCGAAGAGCTTGAAGTTCTCGCTGTACAACGAAAGTCGTCTCTTCTTCCTCAGCTCGCGACACTTGTCCACGGACCAGCCGCTGCGCCAATTCGGAAGATTCGGCTTCTAACAGCTCAACTCGCTGCTTCAGGAGCCTGTTTTCTTGCCTTAACCTCTGCAAAAGACAAATATCGTTGAAACAAAGACGGTCAATTCAAAACCATTTGAAAGTTCGGATTGGAAAATAGTTTTGGAGCACACTGAGCATAGTATTGTTTTCTCCAAGAAAAAATGACTAGAAGAAAAATATACCTACTTCTAAATATACAGTATGTCTTAAATGCGTTAATTTTGGAGCTACAAGATAAATTTTAACTTAAAACATGTTTTACTGGGGCTCTAAAACGATTCTATGATGTCCCACGGTCCTCGCCAGAACATGCGTGTCAACTTTGCCTTAGAAACACCGATTTCATCGACTGCGTAAAAAATTGTGTATTTAGAAAGAAAAAGAAAAAAACAATTTTTTTTTAAATTGAATTTTTGTTGAAACCAATAAGATTGGCGTTGAAAAACAATTTTATTTCAAGAAACTCCGGATACACCTTTTGTATTATGCACGATTGAAATAATAGGCAAAATTAATGAGTTTGAAATGATGAACCTCATCCTGATACTGGAACCTATGTGTCAGGTGAATCTTGAATAGACTGGTCGTCATACCCGTATACGAGATTTCAATAATGTTACTCTGGGGCTACCATTATGCTGACTTCAGATTGATGCTAACAACGTTGTCTACCAAGAAATCCATTTGAAACTACTCACTGAATGCTTGCTACCGAGCAAGTGACGCTTCCATTTGAAAAAGCCGGTGGTCTTGAAATCTCCTAAACCTCGAGAATCTATCATAATGAATGATTGATGGAAACTCGCGAGACCGTACGACAGAGCAGGTGAACACCCAACACAAATAATTGTCAATAGACTAAAATAAGCTGAGTCAAGGTCAAACGCTCACTTTTCGTTCAGTAACAGAGTTGCGCGATACAAAGATACCTGTCGATTGGTTTATACCCACTAAGGCAATACCGACGCGGACGGAACGATAAAATACGATACTTTGTCGAACGAGAGATAAAAAAAAGAAAAATGAAAGAAACAGTTTTTCGTGTTTGTCGTTTTACTGCTGAGGAGAGAAATAATTTGACACGAACGTGCTTGATCTTCTATAGAATTCAAAATAAGGTCGCGAAACTGGCAGGGAAGTGAGGACAGCCCAAACAGGAAACAGTTCGGATAGGAGTTTTTGAACGCCACTGATTTTAATCGGATTTCAACGAGAGTAACCTTTTAAAGATTCTATCATTAAAGCTAGCTGTTACGCTGAAAGTTTTAAGAAGGAAGTAGACAATATATCAAGGATGGTTCCTGATGATGCTCAGCTCTGACGATTGGTTCCAGCCAATCCCCCAAAGCTCCAGCAACCCCCCCCCCCCCCCACCTTGTCAAGGAGATATTGTGGATAAAGTTGAATGTAATACCAAGTTTTGGGGTAGCAGAAATTTAATATGCAGAGGAGTGGGGTGTTTGTAGACAATCAGACCATGAACACTGACAATAAGATGGCAAAATATGCTCACCCTCAGTTCAACCATGTCTTCCTGCTCCTTAGTTTTCATGACGGTGTATTCTTTTTTGAGCTTTTGCATTCGCTTTGCGTTGAATTTGACATTATACGCCAAGTTCATGACACCTTCCGGATCACTATCAGCTCTGACAGGAAGCTCCTTTTGAAAGTACTGAAACGAAAACAGTTCACCAATCAGAAACGAACCATAGAAACCTACAAAACAAGGTTAAATGTCGTCAGAAAGTTCTGAGCATGATTGAGCTTGGAGTTTTTCACGTATCAAGTGACAATTATTAGCTGAATATCACACTTTTGAAGTCGAGACAAATAACTAAAAAAAACTCTTAAATCATATTATACCTTGAGCATGCCTTCCATGTCAAGGCAAAGGAGGTCCTCTTTTCCCATTTGTAGGAGAGCGAGTGCAACCTACAAGAAGCAAGACCCAAGTTAAGAGGACAACGAGTAAGAAGATAAATGTGGAACTTACAACAACATAATTCAAATTTATTCTGTTCTTATTTCAAGTTTTGAAAGTTTACGCATAAATATCGACAATTAAAATATGCCTTACATTTACGTATTACTTGAAATTGCTGATAAATATGGTAATATTGAATTACCTTGAAGATTATGTCCATGCCTTCCGAAAGGAAAACATCGATAATCCGGCAAGCCGTCGGTAGAGCGAGCGCCGTCGTGAAGAGGGTAAGAAACCACGAGCTCGCATACATTGATGTGTGAAAACTTTGAGAATTGAAGTGGTTGTGCAAGTCCGGCATGAGTTCCTGTAATTTAATGAGGACACTAGAATACCAAGTGTGCCACGGGAGTGCTGTTATTGAATTTAAACAAAACTTCTTTGAACATTTTTTAAAACGAGGACTTCTCTAAATTACAAAAGAAAACTAAGGAAACCTAAGGGGAAAGGAGGATTTTACTAAAAAACAAAGAAGTGTTCTATGGATAACAGACTAAAATGAAATGCTACAAATGATAGATCGATGCCATGTGTTGGGTTTTGATTCTAAATACAAATGCATTCAGGGAAGTACCTAAGTAGAATTCACAAACCTGAACTAAGTTTTCAAGCTGATACATGCACAGGCCGAGTTCCGCCATGCTCGGTTTGAACATGTCCCTCATCCTGTAGTCTTTCATCAGCTTCACGAATACTGCAAACGCCTCTTCCTCGGGCATCTGTGGGCAAGAAATCAATTTATCACATCTTTAATTATCTCTTATTAGATACGTGCGCCCACTTTGCAACTGGACTAAGGTACTCGAAAAATTAAACAATGAGGGTCTGGATTAATTTAAGAACACCAGTAAACCCGAAGGATGAATCCTGAGTTACAGTGAGTAACTGTCGTTCTGTAGCAACCAAAGAGGGTTGTACGATGGAATGTGGCGGTTGTTGATTAACAGTTCCGAACTGCCAAATTTACTAGGAGTAAGGAATGAACAAAGTGCAAACCTTCCTTACCTCATATGTAAGCAGAAGCATGAAATTGTGAAAGGCAGGAACTGATCAAGAGGAAGGGAGCTTCATATTTTACTCTTGAAAGTTAACTACTAATTAAACAGTTATTCAGAAAATTGCTTTATTGGAATTTTTCTAACTTAATTAAAAAAATCATAGGGATACAAGAGAATAAGCTCAATGTTTCAATTTTCTCATTAAATAATTGCATCATGGGGATGACGAAGAAAGCTTACCAGCATCAGGAGGAGACCAACGATGAACCCGGAGCCCTGACAGTAGCCCACTTCACGATCGTGGAGGCTGTAGGCTTTCATAACGTTGAATAAACTCTCTTGGCCGACACCATCCTTCTCTTTGAACAAGTCGTGTTCCGGGTATGTCCTTGCAATGTCTCTCCTTATCACCTAAGAAGAGGAAATTTATTTAAACGTACAAATCGGTAAATATGAGATCTTGCAGAAGCTATAAGTTAATTGCCGTCTGACAGGATGTTTATGATCACGGAGCTTTGGATGCACGAACCGTCGATCTAGAAGTAAAACGTAAATCTAGGTTCATGCAAATATAACGTACCGCTATTCTCAATTAAAAATTTAACAGAACAAAAAATTTAAAAATGGTTTTGATGACAACCTAGGAGTTACTGGATGTAATTTGAATTCGTGCCAAGCCTAGGCAAAAGTAACTAGTGATGTACGAAGGTCGGCGAAAGGATTTTTTCAGTTCGAGTCCTCAGTTTGTACCTGTATGATGAACAAGGCTTCCTACGTACATATCCATATCTAAGTCATGCAGTGAGAAATATTGAACATGAATTGTCGCTGAATGAGCAACACGCATTGGACTAAAACAGCTATGAAATTAAAGATGTTTGGGGTTTATAGTGTGGACACACTTTTGAAAATTTCAAATTGTGTCTCGGGCTTTGAACAGAAATATTGATTTTGGGATCCTAATACGTCTGTAACGGTCAATATGGATATGTAAGTACCAATCATTTCCCAAGTAACGATAAAACCGTTCAGGCCCGTGAATGAATTGTAAGAAGTAGATGCACTAACTGGATGGGCAATCGAGCATTTCCGTTGTTGCATGCCATGTTTTAATAATCTTTTAATATATTCCTTCATTTTATACCATCGCGAAAAAGTTGTCATATAAAAGCACTACTGGTTTGCATAATCGAAATACTGTATGACATAGTTACTACAAAAATAACGGAGGTATGATACATGATGGATGAAAAAAGTTGGTATGCCGAAGGGATGCGTGACAAGCAAGCGCTGGAGCAAGGCAAGAAGGCATCCTCTCGGCAAGTCACATTCTTGAGGGATGCCCGGTGAAGAGAAGGGCCAATTTAAGCATCCCAAATGACAATGAACTCAGTACCTCAGTTACCTTTTCACAGGCGGAAGTCGCCTTGATGTATTCGGCAAATTGATCTTTTTCCGGCGAATTGTGAGCGTCGCATAGAAGCTGCCAGACGATTCCTCGGAAATGGTGAGGGATGCCCTTGCGGACCATGTCCTGCAAAAGGGAACAAAATTATCAACCCGCCCGCACGTGTTTGTTATAGAAGGGACATTGTTTAAGAGCGGTTATTACCTTGATATAGGTCGATTTCTTCTTGTAGGCATCCCAATCGTTGGCTATCCGACCCCAGACCGTCCAGTTATCCTCTTCGCCGTCTTCGCAACGCTCCCTCTCCTGGAGAGAACTAGTTCCTGCAACACATAAAGTGGGGTAAGACAAATCTGTAAAAGCTGGTAAGTTGGGGAGATTAGCAAAGGGAATTAAAGCGCGGTGTAGAGCAGAAGGAACCGGACACAAAAGGTAAGAATAGAACGGAGGGGCCTCAATGGCCAGTATAGAGATGGTATCCAGGCCAGAAGAGGCGTCATGCAGACAAGTCTTTATGAAACCTAACATAGAGCCAAGATGACCGTGGAATGTCAGCAAAGCAACAGCAGAAGCACCCCGAAGCTTAGCTTGATGAATCCTCGGCTTAACGGCGACCGAGGCGAAGACTTCAAGTTCAAGCAACGTTTTGAGAGCCCAGAGGGCAGGTGTTTTCGGCATCCTCTTTTCCGGCCTTTTTTAACACCCAGGAATGCTTCAAACGTTTGGAAAACAGCTTGGACGCCAGATTAAACTTTCTGTATCATCTCCGTGCTCCAAGAAACGAAAAAAAAGTATTCATATTCCCCACTGATTAGTAAAGATTCTCACCGCCAAATCCAATTCCTTGTTTATAGAAACATTTTCGTTCCGAAGCCTTGTCCTTGGTTGGACAGAAAATTGCAGTTAATTGTCGTAAATGTGTGCATAATTAGTGGGTGTAATTCCTATCAGCAGGGACTAAGACCTCAAGAAAAACACTCAACAGACGACGGTCTTCATTCCAAGCGAGCTTATTGAAGTGTGCCTTATCTATGTATGTCGTGCTCATCACTCTTTTATGGTAACGTGAAAGAAAATGTAAACTTACGATAATGACACCTTAATCTTGGCACTTGAATGAACAAATTGTTCGATTAGACAACTGGTAGAAGACTACAGCACGACTCACTATTTACGGCTACGAAACTCATATTTTTACAGACTCGCTTTATTGCTTTATAGAAACGAAAGAGATGGCGGACGAAGTGGTTCTGGTGAAAGACATCATTTGATTTAAATGAAATTCTGTACCTCAGCAGAAACTGTTAGCAGAACAAGCCATGATTATTCTTCAGAAATAATTTTTCAGCCTGTAATATCGATTGGAAGTTTGAGCCACATCTAGCTGTATCTTGGGCATTCGATGAAAGGTAGAGGACTCGGGAGAAATTCAATCATGCCTTATTTTCCCATCCATCTTCAAGAGAGGTTATGGTATCAAATGGATGGTAAAAGCCTAGGCGGAGACGCACAATGAAGTTTTGACATCTTTCACCGGAGATATTTTGACCCACAACATGTGCCCCCTTTGGCCAATCAATAATCAATCCCCAATGAAATCAGTTCAGCGTTGGAAACATAGTGAAAAATCACTCCCCACACGTCTAGGTCCCCAAAAATCTCGAAAACCCGTTTTCAAAATACCAATTTCACCCATACTTTAACTCAATTTGCGGTAATCGAACCGAAAATGAATAATGTGACCATATTGAGCCCAAATGGAGTCAACATGCAAGTTTTCCGAGTATTTTAAAAGCAATTTTAGTTTGGAAAGCCGTCGGGAACTTAGGATTTCAATCCACACACTTTGAAACATGAAACGGGACAGTTTTGGGAGGAATTGTATTTTGATCAATACCAATACGGAGGTGTAATATTCTAACAAGAGGAGTAGGTCGAAATGTTCCATTTGAAACGAAATGTACACCGCATCATTTTGACCAATTCCCATTAATTTCTTTTATCTTTAACTACGTAACCATGAGGTGACCCTAAACACTGAATTTTCCTCACTAGGATGATAAGAGATATTGTATAAAAGTTTGAAGCGTTCTGCTGTTACTGACACAAGCTCAAGAATAGTTCGAAGAATGTTGTACAAATATGATGAAATCCAGCCAGCAATAGAATTTGAAACAATTATTAAACAAGAGTGCTGTTCACGTGTGTTCAGTGTGTTACGACCAAAATGTACTCTCCTAGCCGAATGGTTGACTCATTATTAACTTGATCGGCGATTTGAGGCCTTTAAAACCTCATGGAGAAAACTAGGTATGGATTCTTCTAAACCAACCCAGATGAGTCTTCACAAAATTCTAAATTTTAGCTTCGACCCATGATTTAGGGCATTTTTAAACCATAAATGATCAAATCGCAGCCCACTATGTAATGCCCTAATTTTTGAGAATGGGCTTGAGAAACCCGCTATCCAGCGGGAGATGAATACAATGGAAAAGGTAAGTTTGTGAAATATCTATGGTTAGTTTGAGACAAGAAGGCGTGGCAAGAAAAGCTTTAGTTCCTAGCGCAAGATCTCAGCAAAATTGAATCTCTCAGTGTGGTCAGATGAAAATGGTTGGGACATTTGTGTTTCGATGTTGGCGCGACCGCATGGAATGTCTGAGGAGACGTGAGATAAGAAATACCTGCAGATAAAAAGACGTTTGCAGACCGTTCGTGGTAGACCCAGGCGATTTCGTATTCAGGACTCCGCGCCTCGACCGTGTTGATTGCACTGGGACCGTTCATGTCTGGTGATTTTCACGTATCACAACATATTAGAAGAAAATCACGGCTTTACGCGCCAAATCGAAATGAACCACCTGAAATTCGAACGAAAACTGTGGAGTTCGACTGATAAAAGGTTCGTGTGACACAAGAAGCAAGGTCGTTCCCTCTCCACGGCTTCAGACACGACACGAGATCCCACGGCGGGAGGCGGCACACCTCTTCAGAGAAGATAGAACGAGTTAGTAAACACAATGATGAGACTCAAATCAAGGGGGAAGGAAAATGATGTTCAGCCGAATGGAAATCCGCACTAAGAATCATCAGTGGCAACACGACGATGACGACAGGTGACAGGACGATGAAGATCAGGAATTCAACTGGGAAGCTAATGACCCCGCAACTGACACACTTTCACTGTGGAGGCCACTTCCAACAGGCAGAACGGGCCGAGTGACCATCGGGCGATTTCGAGCACAACAAAAAGAGCAGTCCGGTGAATGGGAAGGAAGTATGATCCTCGGAACAGAGGGACTACCTTGTTGCCAGCCTTTTGTGAGCTCAAAAACAAAAGCTGAGCAATTGAACGTCCCACAGATGCGTGTAGACGAAGTTGAAAGGTTGTAAAATACATTGCATGATGTCCATAAAGTAGAAAATATATTCCACATCGTGATTGCAAAACTTAAAAGTAAATACCAACCTCAACACAAGACAATCTTTTCATAAAAACCAAAATGCTGAACAATAGTGTTGAGCGACTATGCGCCGCTTTACAGAGAGAGAGGTAATTTTATTTTCGAAAGAGAAAAATAATGGAGAGGTAAACAAACTGAAAACCTGAAAAAAAAAGTTGTTGAGCTTGAAATTTTCGTATTTGAGGGCTCTGGCCAATCCTACAAGAAAAAATGCAATTTCGCCCCCTTTTTAATTTTTATTAAGTCGGAATTTCAAGTTTTTCCAGGCGGAATAATCTCATTGGAGTTCGGCAAAAAGTAAAAGGGTAGAAACTTACCAGAGGTTAGAGATATCTGAGACGTGTCCGAGCTCTTCCTTGAGTGCCCGCTGTTATTTGAAATGGAATTGAGACTCTTCGCATCTGTCTCAATCAGCCTGTAACAAAAAAAAAAAAAGGTAAGTATTTGACACATATAGGTCGAATAAACATTTCGAAACTGTCTTCAGTTTTCGAAGGATTCGAAAAAAGAGAGAATAACAATAATTGGACCCATTAGTTCCTCACATCTGTCTCAATTTGGAAAACTTTGTACTACCTACCTAACAAAAGACTACTTCAATTATAGAAAAACCATCGGCTTTCTCCATGAGAAATCATTTTCCGCAGATGCTGTACAGAATTTTTCACAGCGTCTTCTGGAATTGAGGCCATTTCAAGTCAGCAGTAGGCGTCATATCATTCGAGCAGGTAGGAATAGGGAGGACACAACTCTGACCATATCACAGAGAAATAAATTCAACATTGGGAAATCACGATAATTCAACAGACGGAAATCCAGGGAACGTGGCCATATTTATTGCCACTCTTTCGGATAAGGCTGAACTTATGAAGGGAGACGCGAAAATGAATGTACTCAATATCCTGTGGGTCGACGTAATGATTTACCCTCCGCAGGTGCTCGCTATAAAATCCCGAAACCCCGCAGTTCTGGTTATTACTTTAATGCTTTAGACTGCCGCGACATTCCCAATATCTTTGAGTAACAGTATTCCTCGCCGGAGATAGGATTCGTCCATTTTCCGTTCTGTTCAGATTTTTGGAAGAATTTAAGACGCTTGTACTCAGTTGAGATTCTGTAGAAAGGTTTATGGTGTTTTACAGAGTCTTTTGAAATTAGTCAGTCTACCTTCGTAATGAATGTAAAAGTCATTTTTTATTCAGAAAATGAGAGACAACTAACGACATGGAGTCAGCTTGAATCCTCATTGGGCCCAAGTAGGTAGTATCTCTTCACATTTGATCGGGAAGTGAGACCTCTCGATTCCGAGTGACCAGAAAAAGCAGTTCAAATCCTAATGATTACGTTGACACTAAAATATGTCAATTATGAGTGCTTCATCTGAATAGGCGTCGTTGACGGGTTATACAACCGTCTGGAGGGTCGCTCAGGCCTCTGGGACTTAATAATCAGAGAGGGCGTACCCTTTATCTTAGTGGACCGATAGTAATTTAACGACCACTTCCTCATATGAGATGTCCCCTATTCAGTCTAATTCATGCGGAGGCCATCTATAAAGTGACTGATACAAATCAGCAATTCTTCTTTTCACTCGGACGTTGACTTCTTCTGCACGAGAAGATTGTCTAATTTGACCCAAAATCTGAATCTCTACCATTCTGCTCAGTGAAATTTGGACCCAAAATATTCCATGAACGAATTTTGGTTTTGACTCCTTAACCTTCAACTTTTTAAAACGTTTCAATCGAATCGGGTAATAATCGTCCAATAGGCATCTTTTGGCTAGCATTGATTAATTTCCAAATTATTTTGTGAATTCTCGTCGGTTCCGATTGAAAATCTCCCAATGCGGGCCCACGTGAACCTGATATCAACAATAGATGACGGAGATTGATGATTTCCGCTTCCTCCACGAGCAGACGACCTAGCTAAAGTAATTTTTCAATTATAGTCCGCAAAGATGTTCATTGTTCCTCGCGATATTTCCAACTCTTCATGAGGCCTACGCTAGGGCTTCACGTCAGGCTTAAACTGCCATTTCACGTACCTAACACAATGCAAATTGGAGCATTGGTATTTAAACACTATTTGCGCTGTCTAGCTACCATTACAGAAAACAACCATGTACAGTTGAAAAGTGATTGGTTTAACGTATAAATTTCAGGAAATTGTTAGCCTCGCCGAATATGTAGATTAGTACAAAATGCCAAAAAACGGCGTAAACGGACATGTATGGATAATTCGGCTGATGTTTTCCGACGGATGTTTGATACGAAATCTTGAAAAGCGTAAAGTTTTCGAGTTTATAGGGAAGATTGACAAGTTCAATCAAAATATAGGTTCATTATTTATGGAATGATAAAACCAAAATGGAATTTTCAGCCCTTTTTGCGATACAGCGAACACCGATCTTCTTTTCAAAAATTTGGGTGCGGTTTTGACTGACTTGAATGAAGTTACCCGAGAGAACCAATATTGAATAGGATTCAATAATTAAAATAGTTTCATGTTTTTTAATGATTTGAGTTATACCCCTCATAATATTCACGTCGACGACGACATTACCCAGAAGGTGATTTTCGAAAGAAGAGAGGGTTCGTCGAACTCCTGCGTTAAAGTAATGCGATCCTTCGAAAGAAAGGCTGATGGGCTCTTAGTGGCCGAGGCCGTGAGCGACCGTCATCAAACATCCGATAAATCAACGACAACCTCGATAGATCGATCTTACCTATTGGCTTCCTCCAATTTGGCCAAGAGAGCCAGCTCTTCGGCGGAGACTTGACTGGGGGCGGCAAACGGCGTAGGGGCGGCGGGATCGCTGCCGGGGGCGGGGGCTGGAGGGCTGCACGCGCTGCTCGTGTTATTGTTGCACTCGCTCGAACCCGATGCCACCATAGCGGACTTCACCCCGCCACCTTCATTCCCCTCCCACTCCCGATCCCCTCTGAAACAAAGAAACAAGAATGTAAGATTGATTCGAACACAACCATGTAGGATATCGTTTATCGAGTAATTTTGGATAGGTTGAATCGGTCGAAACTGGTCACATGGGTAAGCATATTCCTCCACAGCACGAAAATTGTGTTTGTTTTAGTCGTGCTAGTTAGATAACAAAAATACCAAGTCGGAAATAAAGTACACCAGACACTCATCACAGTAAACGCTGCGATTTCTTCTACAATGGTACATTATTCCTTAGAGCAGGGGTATGGGGAAACAGTGAGTGTCTTGAATCGAAAAATTCAGGGGAATGGAGAGATCGACCTCCAGGATGAAAACATCAATTTCTAAAAACATAAATAGATACCCATTTTGACCCATAACCTCTTCCGGCGGGCGCCAATCTTTCTGGGACCCGTCCTATTAGATTCAGCGTCTAAAATTTAGCAGAAAATGATATCCAACACGCCTAAATCACCAGAAATCTCGAAAATACATTTTTTTTTTTTCAAAAAAACATTCTAACCCCTACCTCCACCCCTCCCTATTCGGTACGATATCAGATTTTTTTCAGATATTTTCTCATTTTGTTCTAGACGCTTTAAAACGCTCAGAAAAAAAAATTGGGCAAATCGGAGAGGTTGACTTATGAAAACAAAGGTTATTCAAAGAATAACCAACTAGCTCAGCCCATTGCGGATTCCGAGCCTCACTTCTCAACCAGCCTGCCTTTCTGCTCGCATATCCTTAATATTATAACAGTCATTTTTGTTACCGGTAAAATATCACTGTGATAACCATTGCCTGGAGATAGTTCTAGTTTTAACGTAATTTCACTTTTTCCTGTCCTTCGGGTACACTTCGTCTGATCAAGCCTTGTTTTAATCAGCCCCGTTTGAAGCTAGCGAGTCCCTACCATCCTCTACAGTTTGCTGACTACCCTCGACACATACATGTTCAACATGAGATCGTTTGAGACGAGAGTCGGACCAATGATGCCTTGACCATAAAAACTATTAAAACTATTAAAAAACTAGAAAAAATATTTTTCAATTGACAGAAATCGTTAAATTAGGATTCCCATCGTTCTATCTAATTACGTTCGTATGCCGACCAAGATGCCGAATCGCTTATAATTACGATGCGTGTTCCTCGCCTAACTGTATCCTTGAAGCTCAGAGAAGGTAGGTGAGGCTACACATGTAGGTGGAAATTACTGCGCCCATACCGGCCATTACAAAGGTACGAGAGATGAGGATGGAGAACTGGGGTAGAGGATGGTTGTGGCCTGCAAGATAGATGCGGTCAAGAGGATCAATTTATGGGAACGGATAAGCAAAAGGGCGCATCTGGAATACGCACGTGGCCACATCCCAGCGGTGATATGTGATTGATGATGCTTACTCAGGGGAAGTATCGGCCAGGGGGTAGATGATTATTATCATTGGAGACCTGTATAACTATTTTTAAAAACCTGGAGAATGAATAATCGTAGTGCACTACCATGTCGTGAAACAAATATAACTTCGTAATGACCTGTCCACATTGAACGGGCCACCTGGAATAGACCTTTTTTTTATTAATCGTTCTCGGTTTCGCATAGAACACATCTAAAGACGGATAAACGGAATTGATAGATGAAATAGTCGGGCGCATTGGATTGTTTAGTCATAACCAGATTTGGGAAAACCAGAAGAATCGACCTAAGGCACGGAAACAACTAAATCGTTTCAGCATCCGAAATGTAGTCGAAAATGATACCCTGCACCCCTAGATCACGGAAAAATTCAAAAATTTACATTTCAATACATCCATTTTTACCCTCATCTAACACTAGTTTGTAGTAATCGTATTGGGTCCTTTTTGAATCGATTCGGGGTTAAAAATTTATGGGAAAATGATACCGCCACACATTGGCCAAAATGACAATTTTTACCCATACTCGTTTGGTCTGAATGGTTTAAAGAACCAACTAGAGCTGCAAGGGAGTCATGATCACAATGTCAGATTTTTACGAGAATTATTACGACTCAAACGGTGTGGACGGTGGTCTATTCATAATATAATAGTACTTTACGATTACGAGACGAATATTTAAATAAAATTGAACCTTGTGAAGATCAAAGGTGTCTAATTAGAGTAATTAGATCAAAATCTTATCGCGGCAAAAGGAAATGCAATTAGCACCCGCTGAATATAAGTTTCCGCCAAGTCCTTGAAATCAACACTTCGTCAAGAAGCGAAAAACTGCACTACTTTTTCGAGGGTTAAGAGTTTACAAGCCAAATGCTTTGATAAATGAAGATGAATGGGTTTACTACGCGCTTTTCTTCCAATTCCGCAGTTATTCAAACTCCGCTCGCCATGTGAACAAGTGCTGACCTCCAGGATTGGGGGTTGTATTCACAAGAAGGGTTTCACTGGAAAATGAATGAGGCACCGGCCGCTTTACAATTTGCATGAGAGCCCTAACAAAAACTACCGGTCGAAAGGCCAACAATACTAATAACGTTGGCTGAAGGGACTAGGGGTGAGTTATGGCGAACCGTAGGAAGGAATAAAGGTTGATGGTGTGTCGCCAGGATCAGAAGAAGGGACTCTGCATAATATTCGTCGTCCTGAGAGGAAACTAATTAAGGAGATTATTCTTTTTATGCAATTAGCTCCGACTTTATAGGACAGTTAGGGTGGCCGTTAAAACATTAGCCCTTCGCCAAACGAGGTCCACTACGACGAAGGAACACAACAGAAGGAAATCCTTAAAGAATGAAAGAAAAATATTGCTGCAGCGACTGTATAAAAAAGACGTCCATGGAAAGTATCATTGCTTCACGAAAAAGAACATTAATTATTAATTTCAAGCGATGGAATTCTATAATATTCTCTGAATTATTCAGATATCGATCAGGACATCCTTTGATACGCATATATCCGCTAGGGACCCTTCTTGATCAAATCGGCGTCCTAATAGGAAACGCGCACGAAATGGTCCAATAGTTATCTGGATTACAAAACTAAAATCACGGATTATACTCCGTTGTACCTGCTCCTGTAATACGTAATTTTGACCACACGAAAACTAAAATACTTTCGCAATGATTTGTTAGTCCTCAAAGGTTATTTCATGCTCATGGAGGAAATCGAGTCTTTAATCGGTGAGCACCAAATTGTCACAGGCCCTCTGAATGGTTTTAGTGCCCATAATCAGACAAAGTATTACTCAATTTTTTTCAAAATACGCTGCAACCGTGGGTAGCGGTGGGGCTAAAATAAGTTCTATGAAAGGCCATTTTCTGCTCGGACAGCGGACAACGGACGGACATTCTCGAATTCTTTCAAAACGTAAAACGCCGCTAATTATTCGGCCACAAATATTATTCATAGTGGATGGTGAAAAATCGGACTTTTAATGTGACTACAGAAGGTAATTAGAAGGGGTAATTCATCGGAATCACGCGCCCAAAACGAAGTAGAAAATGATTTCACACAACCTACATCTCTTAAGGCCAATAATCCAATAAGCCAATTATCCTCCAATAATCTCCAATTATCTACCAATAATCCTCAAAACCCCCTTTTTCTCCCGCGGGAGCAGTGTAAAATATGAGTAAAGAAGATAAATAAATAATACTTTACCACTCGCATGATAGGGTAAGATATATATGAGAAACATGGAGTATGCTAGCCATGAATGTCTATTGTGCGTTGTAATTGCTAATAGCCCGATACTCCCGTGAGTCTTTCAATATTATTTTTTACAGATAAATAGTTCAAATATCAAAAGCATGTCTACGATACCTGACAGCATGAAAGGAAATAGGATATGCACTCATACCCCTAAATTCTGCATAGTTACACGAGAAAAATCATTGATTATAAAAATATAAAGTACGATAGTCATGAATATTAATAAGGAATGTTACATGAAAAACGGGAAAAAGAAATAAAATTCAGTGCGCTCTTCCGTCCAAGGTTAGCACATTATTTATACTTTTCAACTATATTAATTTTGTATAAAATGTATCGCGTTACACAAAGGTGATGAAGAAACACGACCAAACCTGGAAGTTTTACAAAATCTTTCACAATTCTAGGAAAGTGTTTATTCAGTGCATCTAACTATTCGTGGTAGAAACAAAGTAAAATTGAAGATATCATTTTATTTAGAGTAAATTAAGTTGGATTTTGATCGTGTTAACAAAGCAGCAAGGCAGACAAGATCAATATGGGTTGTGTTTACGGGGTGGGATTGACCGGGTAGGGCAGGACAAAAACGGCGTGCTATTGAACTGGATAAGTCTAACAAGATACACCTGATCAAATAAAAGGGAGGGGAGTGTTATATTCTAATGAAATTAGGCAAAGAGGTACCTGCATTTGAACCTACTCCAACGCAAAGTGATGCCACCGAAGACCATAATCTTCGGTCCAGCTACATAATGGAGGGGAGGACGTTGCCGGGGAAGAGACGGATCACGACACCAGAGCGCGCAGATGTGAACTGAAGGGGGCGGAGAGGTTGTCACGGAGGCGGAGGCTGGGAAACAGGACCGGGAAACCCGTTCGTGGGGAGCAGTTCCAACGGAACAGTTTGATTGAAGCGCCGCTAACAGCATAATTACACATTATCTGGTGCATTCCGTAAATAGGGTGTATGATAAAACTATGCTGAAGAGGTTCTTGCCTCTATTTTCGTGCTCCGAATGCGATTGTTTCCATTTCATACTCATCAACGTTCACAGAATTATTAGTTGTTCACAAACCATATAAATAAGGGATACATTCATTAAAACTACTCAGTTCTGTAACTTAACTGTTCCTACTAAAGGTGAGCAAAGCAGCCTCTGAAGGAAACATTAAAGAACGGGAATGAAAAACGAAATCTAAACGCAATCATTTGTGGTGTGCAGTGTGTAAAGCATAGGAACAATACCATTCTAACGTAACGAACATATCCGAAATTCCTGTTCACCGGTAACGGTTGGTGAGGCGCACCGAGCAGAACCCGCTCATCATTCTCCGCCTCCAGACCACAACCCCTAATCAAAAGGCCTCGACCAGTGCAGCCAACTGAACCGCACCCTATTCCCTGTCCTTGCATAAAAACCGGGTTGAGGAGGGCGAATGGGAGCAGTTACAGTTTGCCGAGCGATTTCCCCGAGGTGCCGTGGATGTGGATTTGCGCACACCAATAGGGAAACCGCACCTTCATTTCGCACCTTTGTTGCCAAGTTCAAAAGCACCCAGCCGACCCATTGTCCCTCTTCACCAATTCAAAAAGTTTCTACAGAGGGCTGGCAAATTGATTCAGACCACGCTCTGTGAGCCCTTTGTAAGCAACTGACACCGAGGGAAAAATCTGAGTTTGAAATCCGTACGCATATACACACGGTGGAAGCGAGTCAACACTTTTCTGCCTTAGATTTGGGATGAAAATAGCTCTAACATCGTCCGTGATCCTTGATTCGGGAAAAGGAGGGAGACCAGAAATAATACCTATTTATTAGATTGTTTAACGTTCATTAAGGTTTGCATTTTTATTTTTGCTTATTCTATTGTCAAAGCTCAGTCACATTGAAAGAACATCATTCTTTGATATTTCACCAGAACTCGAGGTAGCATCACGATCGCAGATTACTTGTCGAGTTTCTGTAATCGTGTTATTGACTAAAGTATGAATTGAAGGTAGTAACTACGCTTGAAAACCACCCTTAATTTTTGTCACAAAAACGACTCCTCTAGTAGGTACTGTTTGAAGGCCGCACCCCGTTCCATGGCTGCAAATTCATAACAACGCCTGCACACTATAACTCGAGGTAGTCTAAAACTAAATTTGGGCTCTAGTCTTACGTCGCGGACGAATAGGGACGAAATGATATTTGGGATTTCCGTGGGCGTCACCGAATATTTTTACAAAAAAAAAAAGTCGAACCGATTGTCGCGAACTCTCGCGGTCTTTCAGAACTCTAAAAAAGCAGATCATCACAAGATCCGCCGAATACTGAAACACATTCTGCACTCCTCATTATACGATCCGTTCGAAATAAAGGAAGATTTGATTAGGTTGTCCCATAACTTACTCGTTGTAAGGGACCCACTGACAGAGCCAATCACTTCACGGCTTACCTGAAAAAGAGAAAAAAACATTGAAAGTCTCCAGTATGTTGAAAAGATGGTAGAAAAAAAGATTGTTATAAATAGTAATTCCAAATAAAATATCGAGGACCGCAAACGTAACACAAATCACACGAAACTAGTAGAAGCTCTTGGAACTAAACCAGACAAGGTATACCTGACCCGCATGACCCACAAGTCCTTCAGTTTCTGGCATACTTGAAAATGAAACATCTTATCAAGATATTTCCCCGTTTCAAAATGAAAGGGATGAAATTGTATGTCAAACGTGTATCGGAAAGTTCATTTTCCATTTGTAGGTACATGGGCGGAGTGGGGAATGGAGAAATCTCGTATGTGCATACTTTCACATAAACCTAATAATTTAACATGGACCTTCTCTGCTATATGTAAAAGCTTCTGCCTCATTAAACTAATCTATTTCTCATTTTTTCTACTGACATATAATGGTAGAATAACCGGGTGTTGCAGAAAATGTTTCCTAGGCCCAAAAACGGTAAGAAATCTAGTAGCAGTAGTCGGTAGTAGGGTTGACATTTCTAGGGCATCAATATCTTCAAAGCGAGAGGTGTAACGTCAAAATCCTACTTCAGGAATAGAAAAATTCACGGTTCCTCTAAAATAATTAACCCGGGGAAGTAAAAAGGGGTCGCTCTATTATTTCTGAAGCAATCCCAAAGTACGGATTAAGTCTGGCCCTGAGGGCGGCATCCGTCTTAATTAAGGGAAAACTTTCCGACCGCCGGCGAAAACCCTGTTTCCCAGACGACCTCCGCGGTTTCGGTGTTGTGTCTACGTGTTCATAATGGATTGCTCAGGTCCACCCGCCGAAAGACTCCCCCCTGGAGTCGGCCAAAGGAAGATGACTGATTGCTCGAGATACATCGACTGGGTTGGGATGGATTCGATGCATCGAACACGAGTCCGACGTCCACCCTCTCGTCACCCCCGTGCCATCTCTTCTATTGATCTGCCACCAGGATGTGCCGAGACAAGGGAAGCTGCTACATTCCCCACTCATTTTCTTGGTGCCCTATTTACCTTCTTTACTGAGCGACTTCTCAGACGGAAATGTCGATTTCCCGTCAGACCTAATGGCATACAACCTCTCTCGTTTGGAGTAAAAATTAAGGGCCCCGGTATAACCGGTTTCGGGTCTAAACGATCAAATTACATTGTTTAGCTATCAAACAAACAATGTAAATTATGTTTGTACTGAGATTGCAATTTTCTATAGTCAGCATCATAGCATTAATACATCATTGCATTCGAATGGAGAACGAGCCTTCGCATAGCAACATAAATGATCACACATTGCAAAGGCTCGATCGAAGGACTCCTAGATAGGAGGTGAAGGATGTGAACACACAAGAAATAAATATTAAAAAAATATAGGTTGATTAATCAAGGAATGACCAACCAATACCTAACGTTGATTGATTCAAAAATTATAAATACAATTTTGCGTAAAATTAGGCTTATCAGAACATTCTCTTGCTACAGAGGATTTACGTATGATATCAGATTTACATTAATGGAGATGTACGTTCAGTTTTTTGTCTTTCTCCATAGTGCGGTAGTATGAACACGCAGGCGGAAAGGGTGTTGATTACTATACGAATTTGGTCAACTGAATCGATTAGAACGGTCCCTCGGCTAATCTTTATACACTTATTGTCTCCCAGTGCTGGAGTTGATATCAAAATCAATATCCTTGACGAACAAAATTTAAACCGCAGTGGACAAGGAGTCCTTCCTTTGATTAGAATATTCGAGCTTAGAATAGAGCTACCGAGGCTCAAATACGACGGATTTGTGATAATATATGTATCTAATGGTGAACAAAAGCACTATGAATGCTTCGATCGAACAGGCGAAAATAAACTCTGCGGTCATGAGAAACCAGTTCCTGAGTTGGCATTGGTTGGATGAATCATCACAGGATACGGCAGAACAGCTAAATGTGGGATGAAGGTTTTACTCAAAGGTTTAGGGGTCTCATAGATCGATTAGAACTTACGTGATGTATTTTTCAAAGCATGTCATGTTTTGATGTCAGATATTTAAAAGAATTTAGAGAATTCCATTATTTATTTTTTGAGGGAACAGGATGATCAGTGATCTGCTACCTGCTCTTGCCTCAAAACTACATAGGCACTTCAGAACATGGCGAGAATAACAACTGAAAACATCCCTCGATCTTGCCCTTTTGTAACCTAAAAAAATCTTCCACTAATATAAAAAAACATCAACGCCTAAAGGCGTTTTTGTGGTCGCACAGAAATAGAACGCCCAGAGGAAACTGTCTTAAGCCTCGGGAAATTCAGATCCGTACGTGGGCCAGGTCTCAGAGGCACCAGTTGCCCGTAAAACTTGGTCCTTAGCCGGTGGTAAAGGATGGCCGACCTAGTTGAAATGTGTCGCCTCCAAGATCCTGCTTCCAAGCCGAGATTCACTATTCCGAGGAAATGAGAATTGTAGCATGGACTACATTAGGTATCTACTACACTTTTTTTTTCTCAATTAGGTCTATATTTTTAGGTTTTAGTGAATCGTACAGTCAATGTACTCAATGTAAATTATTGTAATGCCTCGTTTCCATATACAGTCTTTCTAATACCGAGGCCCAAATGCGTACAATGCTTCCTCATACCTACTAATAGTCGGTAGAGATGAGGCATTTCAATTTTTTTCACCCAAAAGTATCGGTGCACGCTTGAATATATTTGATCATTCCATGAAGCACTAATGGTGCAATTGGGCAAGGGTTATCAGCAAAAGACTCGGTGAATTACTAAGGGTCAGGGTATCAGCGTATCCAGAAATCAAGCAAATCCGTGTGGACGAGTCGGAGCAAGTAAGAGGACGACTGTTATCACAGTGCAGCAAAGCCCCAACTGTTCTGGGTAGTTCCAGATCAGAAGAAACACGCACTGATAGAAAAATCAATATCATGATTAGCCACTTCAGTTTGTCCGTATAATCAAACCTCCTCGGGCTCCTTTCATGTTTTAAAGCAGTTGAGTGGTTTCGATGTTTCTGAACTCAAGATCTCTCAAGAGCCACATATCGATAAGGAACTTCTCTTACCCTTTTCAGCTACACAAGCTCGATCCACAAAACCATTCTCCTCGCATCCACTACTTTATACGGGATACAATTTAAATAAAACCCAAAGAAAACCTTTAACAGCGTCGTTTTTAGAGTCCATCGCCTCTGCGAACAAACATTGTGCAACCAAAACTGTTTTTCTCGTTCTACGGCGTTTATTCAACTGGTGGCCAATTGTACTCGTTGTAATATTTCCACAGCCGACTAAACAGTTAATCTTAACTACAAGTTAGGGGAAATTGTGCTGTCATTCGGACTCCTGTTACGATTTCGATTTTGCAGATTTCATTCATAACGTTGATTAGTGGATATCGAATGAGTCGATCCAGGATCGATGAGCAAAAAGCTATGAATGTTGAAAGCCATTGCACCGCTCAACTCGTTATCATTGGGGACATCACCATGGACAAAACCTACCTCCCATAACATCTTTTAACCTTCTTGAGAAATTGGTCAGATTTGTGTTACCTAATTACACAATTACCAACCAATACGTTAGGACTTAATGAATGGACAAAAAATAAACTATACAACACTGTGCCAAAATAAAAACGTGATCTATACTGTAAAAAATAATGAAGAATTTGAATTAAGAGACCAAATTTCTCGAAAGCGCAGTGAAAGGGGAGGAGGACCTCACCTGGCGAGTACCCAGTCTAATTTAAATAATTGTGATGAAAGTTCGGTGAAACCCTAACCCAACTCTTACCCTAAGCCAACCGCTCTCTAGTTTTATTAACTGTGGGTGGGGTGGGAGAGGGGTTAAGGTGGTTTATTGCCTGCGCGAATTCAATGTTTCCCTAAAGAGGGTTTGAGAACAATTTGATTTTAAAACATTGAAAAAAATGTGTCTAATTTATATCGACAATTAAGATCTCAACAGGTGAGTTGAACAAGGATGAGACATTAACGGGCGATATAACTTCATAAGCCCTTCAAATTCTTTCACAGTGATTCTATTACACATCCATAGTTCTTCATTGATCGTGGAGCAAACGACGTTATTAAGATTGTTGAAAACTTTTATGTCCCTTGCCAAGGTCCCTTATGAGCTCCAAACCTACTTATTTTCCAACATACCAATTTTCACTGACACATTGACTCCGTTTGAGGCCATCGGAACGTTCGGCACAATTCAAGGGTTAATGGATTCTCTGTTAAAATAAAATAAAATATTTTTGGAACACCCACGGTTTGTTTTTCTCGCTCGAACGGACATTTACACACTTGCACAAAACGCAGAAGGTAAATGCTCTTCTATCAATAGAACGGGTCTCATAAATAGAAGAAATATATTTTGTTGATGATGTCAATGGTCGTTCTCCATATCCAGAATGTTGACGAAAAATGAAACAACCAAGGCACGTCATCGCTTATGTGGAGTTTTGACTTTTCTCAAAACACTGTTATTTCACCTGTAATGAGCTTAGGGGTTGTGACATCGCGTTGAAGCGATAAACTCGTTTAGATTCAGGCGACCCCTATTTAAGCTTTAGCAAGGTTCTGATCTTCATGAAGTGAGAAACCGTGCTCAGTATGTTGATGGAGAAATGTACCTACACTACGATTGAAAGCAGACGCTGATCCTGCTGCGAGTACACGGAGAAATACGTGTATTGGCCATTCCTGTCGAGGTAATGGCAGCCGACAGCGTTCCATGGAGTGGAATTAAGCCGGGGAATGGCTGTCGCGTCGGAAGAATAGCCCCAGAACTGGACTATTTCGATCTTGGGTGACTCCATCGAAGTAACTGTAATTGAGAGGAGAGTGGGTTTACCTCGTTGTTTTGTTCGCAATGGATTACAACTGCAGTTGTAGGTGCACTGCCTCGCGTTTAAACTGAGCTAATTGAGAGCCCGTTGTTTTGTTTAGTTGCCTCACTATAATTAAAGAGATTACTAGAAGAACTAGGTACCTCTGGAGTCAGTGCACTCCACCAGTGACCAGCTGTGCTCGGCCGGTTCTGGGTGACTCAAAGCTGGTGTCACCTTCCCTAACGGGCCTCCAAGGCTCTGCCCCTCCTACAGGCGAAACGCTATGAGATCACCGTCCCGAGACCATCTCCCACAGTCCCTTTTTTTACACTTGACATTAATATAATCGCGGAGGATCCTCTGAAGGGTTCATTACCATATTCAACGTCGAGTGGGCTTTTGATTCGATGCGCTTACCGGCTGAGAAGACGAGCCGTACTATTCATACGTCTTCTTTTTGAACAGACTAACATTGCATTAGACTATTCATCGCATTTTTATAAGCCTGATCGGCCTGCTCAGGGGTTATTATTGTTTATTCTAAAAATCCACGAATTCTAGTCTATATCGAAAAAAGGGATCAGAACTTCAAAAAGGATCAGTCAGCAGGTGGTGAAGAGTACCATTTTAAACCAAATTTTAGAGGCTAAATCGACTGATATGCACTTTGGACGAATACCCGAGAAACTGAGATGAGATATGAGTAGAAATGGGTCTTTAGAAAAGGGATTCTATAGGTTCAATGTAATAACGGCGTTTCGGTTCCTTGCGACCAAGGAGCGAGAAGTAGCCTACTAGACGATTTCTGGTTACGAGCGAGTATATAAAGCTTTGATCAAACCGAAATCCGCTACCATACCAAGTTCGTCAGTATCATTTGCTGCTATAGTTATTTCAAGAACATAGCGATGACCGTGCAGATATTGACATTTATTTTGATGACCGATAATTCTATGCCCTGCATCGAACTCAATACGACGAGTACATTTTATCATTAATTATACTCCAAACCATAAGTTCCCACTGAATTTGGGCGATAGATCGAACAATGAAACCAAATCAAAATTCTGCGTTGTACGACACCACGAAATTTACGAATTCGATAGCAATCAACCGTGCCTACCCTTAGTAAAAAAAAAGGAACGGTCGTTGAGAAAGACGTGGTTCCGTATATCACTTTCGTTAAGATACCGTTGTGCGAGTACGTGAGTCGCCTTCCACTACGAGCCGATTATATTACCAGTATTTCTTCTGGGCTCGTAGCGGTAGAAATATTGGAGGGAGGATCTCCGGCTGAGCGCAATCGGCAAAAACGTTTTCCAGCTGAAGTTCCAGGCTAAGAGATGAACATCTACGAGATATCCACGAGGGTTAGCTCGGAAATACTATGTAAGTTTGTGGACTTTGAGACGAACGGGATGAGAGCATATGCGGAGAGTATTGAAGCTGAACGAAGACTCACTCGCACACAAATTGTAACGACTGAATTAGTTGACTTTAGTAAAAATCAGCACGGAATTTGCATAGTTCTTGTAATGGAAAGTATGGACCCAAATTTCTGAATCCTAAATCCGTCTACAGTTATCGGAAACTACTGTATTCAGTCTTTTGGCTGCTACTAACAAAGGATCTGTTTAGCCGAGTGAATTTGTGAAGATTATTTGTAATTGCCTTGGCCTGGGGGAAACACTGGATATAACGAATATGATTTGTATGCACCTTTCTGGGACCAAGAGGGGAGCACCAAACGTTAGGAACAATTCCTTTTACCATCTTTCCAGGTTTCGGCAGGACTTGAGTAGGTACCTATAGTTAAGCTCGCCAACTATGACTTTTACGATCGACAACCGTGACGAAGACGCTGAACGTGCGAATTTCTTTTTGGACGTGGACGTGGCCAGACGAACACAAGAACAGGAGGGGTGGAGGAGGGAAGTTGCTTCATCAGCTGGTCGAGGTTAATCAACTCTTGGCCTACCTTCATACAATTGCCAGGTAGCGTAGCATATCGTGATTACACACCTTAGGGGACCTCGCGCTGGGACCTCTTCTCTCGACAGAACACCATGTTAAAAAATAATGTTTTTCTCTCTTTTTCCACCTTGCAAATCTTCACTGGGTGCAACTTATCAGCTCTGTCTTCAGTGAAACACTCGTCATAATAAGGGTAATAGGTGAAAAGCAATTTCCTCTTAAACTTTTCTCAATAACCTGATCTAATTGGACAAAAATGGAATGAATATTAATTATATGCCTGTAAATAAGATAGTCTTTTTCGATAGACTTAATGCTTTACTACTTACCAGAACTTTAAAACATACAAAATTACAGGAAAATTGTTATGGGTGAAAAGTTGGTTCCGAAAATCAAAAACGGAGTGATGAAGTTGGTCGTTTAACATGAAGTAATACACGGAATACGTGGATTAATTTACGGAATAGCGCAAGAACGAAAAGAAACCGACGACTAATTATGTAGTTTAGTGCACACCTAGCGTATTATGTACTCGTTTGGGCACTGGAAAAGTGAAAAAAACTACCCTACATCAGTATTGTGCTCATAAACCGCTCGGTTGGTTATTAGGAACTAAACTAATTGAATTAACAGAGCGTTGAGTTCCTGAGGAAATGAACATTTAGGAGGATGGTGATACCTACAGACCTAATTTGTTGCTTTCCCAGCTCAATTAGCAAAATAGAAGGGCGACCTGCGGAGAGCATTTATTATATAGGTTGGTCCCTGAGTAATTGGCAAAACCTTGGAATTGAATCCCCCACTCTACTCGTTTTCTGACGAGAGTCGTTGCTGAGTCGTTTGCGACCTAAAACTTGGGTTTTGCCTCCTCTTGATGTTTGGAACAAGTGCAGGAACAAAAACGAAAATGCTCTGTGTGTGTCAAAGTGTTATCAAATGCACGATGTACATGAGTGTAGTGTTACTCGCGCTGGTAATAGAGGCGAGGTTATTTAATAAGTGAACCCCAAAGGGCACAAAAGTTTTCCACCCTAGAATGGTAGGTCATGGGATAGCCTAATCGTCAGATAGAAAAGTTGCCCAGTTGGTTGTAGCCAGTTAGTGATTTATGTAAGCTGGAGATCAGAAAGATTGACTTGCTGGCAAAAACGGTGAAATATCAAGAGGCGAAAGTTCTGCCGATTGCTGACATTGAATATCAACCCACACGTTCGAAAAGCTGTGAAACTCTGTACATAAAGTCCTTACCCTAATTTTTTCCATAACTAGTGATGTTAAAAATTAATAGGAGAAACGGCTTCGTTACGTCAAAAATATACCACAAATTTTGCAATCAAGAATGAAATCGCCCGTTATCACATACGCGAAAAACCCAACCATGACCACTCCATTTACTCTCATAGTGGATTTAATTTTATTTCTCTACAGTAAAAAGAGGTTAAAATAAAAGGTTATCGCCCACCTAGGAGTTTATCTTAATTCGCCAATTTGCCTTGATAAATCCTTTGCGCCAACCTTATCATTCTTCCTGGGCCAGTTCTACCGCTGTAACGCCTCCATTTCCTTACCAAACCTCCCAGTCTTGTTGAATAATGACTAAAGAATACTTCCTGTTGAGTGCAGTACGCAATATCATGTTCGAACATGGCAGGGATATGGTTAATTGAATAAATCTCTTGGTTCATTGGCAGGCTCGCGTGCTAACATCATGAAACTTATGGGGTTCATATGTTTTCAGATGGTTACGGGGTTCCAACAACTCACTATTCGGTGTTTAACGGAATAATTACTCGTATAAACCATTCCGGAAAGATCACAGAGAACCTGGTTTGTGAATGGATCTGACGATTTAAACTAGCATCATCGCTACGTAATTCCGACTCGTTTTGAATCCTCGTCTTAAGCGGACAAAACGCTCCCCTATTAATCCACATGAAGCTCAGAAACAGCGATGTATGTGGGATTTCTTCGACAAAGGCTACATTATCTACGTAAAATGGATTCCAGGAAAGCAAAGCAGCTCCGTAGGTTGAACCGATAGGTTGAATTGGTGAATAGGTTGAACAAAACGATGAGTTCCCCTTCACTGTATGATGCTGGGATTTTGAGATGCACGTTACTGCGATTTTTCCACCCGGATCATTTTCCTAGTGACGCTATTCTGTTTTATTCGTCAACGTTGGCACAAGACGTTATTTGAACGATCTCGAGAGCTGTGAAGAAAGTCGGATGTCACAATCGGGGGAAACAGCGATAGACTATTTCTTATCTCCACCGAGAAAGGAACATTACACTGGTTAGACGTGCTGGGTGTTCATAGTATCCATTCATACGGTTCTTAGTTCTATCTGGCGATAAGTATTCGCTACAACTTCAAGGAGATTCTGCGTTTTCTCTCGAGTTTTTACAAAACAGTACACACAGCACAAGTTGAGCACAGGCTGGGAGAGGAATACGAGTGATATAGGTGGTCTATAAGTAGTTAAGTTTTGAGAAAAAATCTTTTCAAAAAATGGATTGTTTTTGGATAGTTGGGGGTCGTGGCTTTGAGTACCTTCAAAATCTAGGAAATTAATTTACCCTAATTCCCCCTTGTGCTCGAAAGTCAATGAAAAATTCAGAGCGTTTTAGGTGATTCAATTATAATTCGGTTTCAAACAATGAAATATAATGGCTGTTCAACAGAGTTGGAACACAGTATTAATGTAGTATTTAACAAGACCTAGAGTGAATCATAATGTAAACGTGAGTACAAACCAGTGTTTTGCCCGCTCTAGTCATCAATATCCTCCGCGGTTTGGTGCGGCACTCTACGAGCGTATTGTCTCCTCCAACAGTGGAGGGCGATAAATGGACTTGAGTGGCAAACAGCATCCTAGCTTCCGCTCTGCGATCGAATGTAGATTGAGAGCTCATTCCGCTCCAGAAAACTGAAGTTTTTTAATAATTTTTTTTCCATTGTTCTTCAGAAAACCGGCTATAATTAATACAGTCGCTCAAGCGCCTCGACTCGCATTCCCGTGATTAAAATGAGGAAAGACGAATAATTTTGAATAAATTGGCCGAAAAAAAGTTGAAAACAACGCAAATGTTTAAATTAACGGTCCGTTTCAGACTCCGTATTGGTCTTGAATTTATAATTGATTTTTAGTCTGAATTGTCAACTGTTTCGTGAACGCTCACCTAAAGAAGGCACAGAAATAAAAAAGAAGAAAAATTAAGTTTTGTTGTTGACAATCGTTTCAACTCTAAATAGAAAGGATTGGCATTGACATGCCGGCTCCCCAAAACCCGCATCATGCATTCCGCCAATGTCACGGCCATCACATGTCCGCATGTGAGCACGAGCATGTCCTTTTTCTAGTACACAACAGGGTTATCCAACCCAGCACGAGTTTGGAGGGTGCCTGCGCATCAACAATTTGCCCATTTTTCTCCTCAAATGTATGGAAACTGAAGTATGAGTACTGAAATGAGTACGAAACAGACAACACCTTTCTGTGCTCTATTGGGCTCTGAGCAGCCATTATGAGTACCAGGCACTGACCGCCATCACCTCTACTTTCCCGAAACATTTTTATCAGGATAAGTCGAGTTGAAACACTGCTAATCAAGATCTATTAAGGAGATTCGAAAAATTAATCCAATCGGAGCATTTCCTCTACCAATTTAATCGCAGAATGAGGAAAACGAATAGGCGTAAACCAAAATACTCGTATCAGGGCTCGAGAAAGACACTCCCCACCATGTAAGCGACCCCTGCGGCCTTATCAATATCGTTCGAGTGAAAGTTGGCGAATCGTGAGTAGGTCAGGAGCTCGATGTTTTTCGACTGACGTGTCTGGGGTTCTGTAGGGGAGCCTCTCGCTGGAGCGACCCAAACTGCGTGAAGAATCTCCTCAGATTAACTGTAACAATTTCACCTTCAGCCGACTTTCTCCTCTTCGGCAAAAAAAGGCCCCTCTCCGCCGATAATTCTGCAGGAGTCGTTCCAGACGCATTAGGTATTGTGGAAGAAGTGCATCTCAAACAACCTTCATGATGATCCTACAGATTAGTTCAGCGTGTAGATGATATTCACAGAATGTGCATCAGTCTCGAGGTTGGGTAGGCCATAAAGCAAAAATAAATATGAACAAAGCAAGCCTTAGCAAGCCTTATCAAGCATTGAACTATCTTTCAGCGTCTCAACAGGAATGATTTGCACCTTGAACTATATCAGATTAACTCAAGAACTGTCTCTACTACGCATTTTTTAATAGTATTCAAACGAATGTATTTTGGCCTCTACACAAAATAAAATTGGTAATAACACCAATCGTGTTACAACCACAAATTCTTGGAAACCCCAGAACAAATCAATGGCGCTTCTCTACGATGAAACTGAGGCGAACGAGGAACTGTCCACAGGTTGAAATCGACATGAAATAATGACTTGATTATAAGCGGTGGGTTTCGAAGAATTTGCGCCAACTTCAGAGTTCTTTTATTTCAAACGGTAACGGGGTCGTTTTGCACTCATTGTTCCCCCACGTTTGATTTCCCGTTAGCCATTTCGGGCTCCCACTTGGCCGAGCATTCGCGAGTTCGATGACTTTTCCCTACTCGGAAGTCGGAACTGCAAGTTATTCACTAATAACTCCGTACAACGGGTTCAATCATGAAGATTGCGGTCGTTCTTTTTCTGTATTAAGAACTTCAATAAAAGTTTTCTCAGTTCGAGTTTCATTCAATTTGACCGCGGACGAGAGGCTTTAGTCGTCGGTGCTGGATGAAGTAAGTAGGTATGGGTCTGGATTGGGTTTTGGTGAATTTTGGCAAGTTTGGCTCGACTCACCGAACGTAGCCAATTCGAAGCTTTAGCAAACAACTGACTTACATGAAATTATATTGTACTGGGATGTTTCTAAACCTTTCAGACCACCCAAATATTTTATAAAATCGTCTACATAACATTATAATCTGTCAGGAAATAAGTTTTAACAATTTAGACCGTAGTATACAAACATTTCCGGCAACCGGAGCTTACGGTTCATGAGGTCGAAAGCACCAGTGAGGGACAGCTAAAATCCAAATAAACCTAAAAATCTGTGGATGTCTGCAACTCACCGGCCAACGGCTTTGCAACCTCATCGTTTCAATAGCTAGTTTGTTTGTTTACTTTCTCCACTGCTCGGTTTTAGTAATCTACGCCGTCTTTAGCATTTCACCTTTTTATCGTCACTCAAATATGGGGAGAAGACGAGCGATAGAAACAGTCACGATCACGACAGCAAGTGGAACAAGATTGCCAAAAAGTAATAAGGATTTAAGCTGCTAGTGCCCCAATAAAGTACAAGCGCACATTTTGCAGGGAAGAACGATTTTGCAGGTCCAACGTAGTGTGATTAGAAACGCTAATGGGTCTCGTATTAATTCACGCTACCTTACTTGAGTACCACTGTAGCCAGATAGTAATAAAATACCTAAAGCCACGACGCTTGAGAATTTCCTTATTACCTTAGTCAGAACTGGAAAAGATCCTTTACCCTTTTATCTGTAAGGGAAGGTTGCTACACTTGACTGTCTCTCACCACAAACCGCGCAGTTGAATTACAGCAGAGCAAGATTTTTTTTGGCCCAATTGGAGTGCGTCACAGTCCCATGGCCAAACTATCTCTCCATGTAATTCGGTTACTCATGGCCCTCTATCGTGGAAAAGGTATGACGAGGTCGTCTGAAAAACTATCCACTGGGCTAATGAGACAGTTGCTCAAGGTGTTCTAACGATGAGATCTTCCCAGAGGGTTGCCCCAGCACGCCCAGAACACTGTACTTAGCTTATCGATTCACAATATTTATCGACCCTGAGGTTGAAGCAATCTCTAAATAAAACTACACCGGCAGTAAAGCGGTGAAATAAACGTGGAGTAAAGCGAAACTGGGGGTTCCATTCCCTACAGTTGTGCCTCCGCAATAAAATCAATAGCCATAAACTACCTCCATTCAGCCCGCTCCTGATGTGCCTGTTTATTGACACTGCTGAACGACATAGAACGATAACCCGAACTCGGTCCTTTCGTGGAGAGAACTACTTCCGGAATGTACTATCTTACAATCTAGCTCAAAGAGGAGGCCATTCTATTCCAATATCTTCTGTAGAAAACACAAGAAATACTTTAGAAATTAAATATTACTTTTCATCTCTCTTCAGCGAATTTATTTCAACGCTTGGTACCCAAATGTTTTGGTATGACAAAACTTATCAATCTAGAACATAGTGCCTACATAGTTTCAGGTTACCAAAAACCAAAAGACGCGCGCGTTTTTCTGACTCTTTCCGGGCAAAGATGCCCTAGAAATTATCTTTGTCTTTCAAAGCTGAAAAATCAATTTTGCGCTATTCGCTAGTACCCTGGCAAAGTGAAGTTTTAACAAATTGCTAACTTCTATTCCCTGGACTTTGACTTTTGGCCTCAGAAGTCAGAGTAAGCTACTCTGAACTCTATGTTCTCTGAGATCTTTGACAAATGAAGGCCCTGGCAATATCAACGCCTTGGCCTCACCACACTCCGATATGAGCTTTCTATCTTCTATCAGTCAAAAAATGGAGGCTCATTGTGCTTCTATAGGATCTCAAGAGTAGACGACGGTGTTAATCGTTGCCAACGGTGTCTTTCTATTGTCACCAGGTGAATTCTGCTGCCAAAATGAGAACTGCAATGAAAGAGACGCTGGAGTCGCCCGCTCCAAGAGGATTACCCCCCCCCCCCCTCTCCCACAAGTAATTTTGCAGTCGACAGAACGACAACAATAACAATCTGTCCACTCGACTTCCCTTACATAAGTGGCGGTGGTAAGTTGTAAGAGCGAGAACTTTCCGCTCGGACAATGTGATGCTGTCACGTAATCTCTGGAGTGGTGCCATTTCTTTCAAGTTACATTCCACGCTAGTCATAACAGTCTTGAGTCGTAACACGAGCTGCTCGAATATCCACGGTCGGCTGTACGCGACCTGCGCGGGCAGTCGTTTGATGAAATATTTCGACCGTGTTTACGGTCTGCTCTTTGAATCTACGCTACCGAGGGTTTTTATTTGGCGAGAGGCTAACATTTTAATGAACCGAGTGCCGGGGTTTACTGCTATTATATAAATGTAGAGCGTCGAAAAAGGAAGATTTTTATTACCGACGCATCGTTTTAGTTGGGGGAAAATCCTCTCTTGGACAGGTACGCCAAGATGTAGGGATTGTCAAAAGTTACATGTTTGATGCGGAACTGACACGTATATTATACAGATTAAGAATCTACCCATGGCAAACATAAGTTCTAGATGTAGATTTTTTACCGATTTTAGATTGTGAAGTTACAATTCTACTCGCCCAAACCTGCTGGCCTGCGGTAAACCAGCGGCCTTCAGCAGCATCAGGATTTCGACCATATTCGATTCGAACCGTCGATGTTCCCTCTTGAGATTCAGCCCGTACGTTGCTCCCAGGACTCACCGTTCAAAAAATTAATTTAAATCAAGGATGCGACGTTTCACGCAAAATTTCGCTGCATTAAATTATTATTTTCCACGATGCCGCGCAACCTAAGAGATAGGTGAGATACTAATCCTCTTGCTCCTGGAAGTTAACGCCGTCATCAACCCAAACGGTAGCCACCTGGGCCACCCATACGCGATTTGGCTTTTGGCGATACTCCTGCCAATGCCTCGTAACGATCTCAGTACCAACTCTGAAGCCTATGTCCATATTCAACACCTTAAACGCTCTGATCAAGACGCTTACAGCTTTGTCAGAGAAGCTTCTGATAAATATCTTGTGAAGCTAAGTCACTGGCGGAACGGTTTTTCTTAAATTGAACCCCTCTAGCGACACAGAAAACCTAATTGGCCTTAATTTTAACAACTATCGCCTCGGCTATTTCCTATTCATTTCAGTCTTGATGAGTAGGCAACAGACGCGAAATTGAGAGCAATGCCGTGTCGACCCAGATTGAAATCGAAAAGCCCCAGGGTAATAAGACGAGGGCGGGAAACCCAAGGATCGTTGAATTCTCGCGTACAGCAGGTACAACAGCAAAATAAGGACTCCTCAGGAAGTATAATATCAGGGATCGTTGAAGCCCTCAATGTGATCAGCAATAAGAATTGGAAGGTCACCAGAAGCCTAGAAAAACGTTGGACCGACAATTCAGAGATTTTTTCCAGCCTGGGAAAAGGGCGTTAGAAAGGTCTTATGGCGCTTCATGAGTGAATACCATATATTCCGACGCTCGCATCAGACGCACATCGAGTTACATAGAAAATTTAAGTCGGAATGGAGTCACAAGGTGAACTACTCGTAAATCATGAAGAAACATTACGTTGCTCAGAAAATAACTTGTCAGTTCTTATGTATGCTGTATGTTGAACATTTGTGTTGACGGACGTGATAGGCACTGGACCAGAAAATAATTGAGGGAGATGACAGATGCTGAGCCAAAAGTGATGAATTATAGTAGAATTGATCCTTGTTGTTTTATAGGCACAGCTGTGAGGGTGCTGCCATTGACGAGGCCATTTAATATGGCGTCGCATTATCTTTTCCATGGAAATGAAAGCAATGTTAAGGAAAATGAAGATACGGACCTGACCATAGTCGAACCTCGCCATGCAGGGCTCGACGTGAAGGACTCAAGTCGTCGTGGGTTGTGGGAGACAAGGATGAATTTCGAGTCACCCACCGAACGACCGGGTCCACTAATCACCCCCGGAGTATCCCGATGTACACCCCCTCACTTCCGATGAAATCTTGAAATTGTGGTCACGAGTTATATCGCACGAGAGGCCGCTTTTGTTTCGGAATCAGACTCCGGGCACTGACTGGTTGTTGGTGGGTTTCACTCGACGTCCTACGGGACTCGGTCGGGGGATCCCGTGGACGGTGGAAGGGGTTCGCACACCGACTTCCATGGCAACATCGGCTCTTCGTCGGGTTGAACGACATTCGGTTCCTCGGCCGCCTCCACATCGGCATTGAAGGAGTTCCCACGCAAGGGAACAGCACACACGACACATGATTTTCTATGTGCGCCTCCACAATAGACAATTATCTCAGAACTGACTGACTGACTCTTCTAAGTGAATACCTAGAAAATATCTTTGCACCTTCGATTCATTACTGTCATTGGAATAACACGCCCTTCCGTTCGCATAAACCAGCAACTAATAAATAACAATCTTTACCCAAAAATTGTGCACCAAACGTATCCAAATGTGTAAATTTAAAATCAGAAACGTTTGATTTGTCGACTGAGGAGAAAAGTACTTCTTAAACTGTTCTAAAAAGTGCAAAATCTAGCATAAAAACCCCATTTGAGCCCTTGTTGAGCAGGGCACTAGTAAAAATGGGATTTTGAGGGGACCTAGAGATGAGGGGGTATTATTTTCCAACAAACTTAGGACGCAAAATCGAGAGTTTAATCACAAAAATATATACATGGGATATTCATAGGAAGATTGTGTTTGGCACCAATTCAACAAGTTAATGTGAAAATGTCCTCAATTTCTACTCCATATAAATTAGGTATGTTAGGCTAACCCTTTGGAACATTGGGGAAGAATGAAATCGGAATGATTTAGTTTCGCGATAGAATTTAGGTTGTCAAATCTGGTTATCTTCCAAATATCCGCCTCCTGTATAAACCCAGAATTTTTCGATGATTCCTGTGATACATAAGTACGGCCGATTCAGCGCAATTGTGAGGAGTCCTTCAATTTTCCGCGAAACTCCGATAAAGGTCTCTCCTTCCGCCGACCTCGTTCCACAGAATCCTACCTGACGTCAGAACTGTAGCGAGCAGTTTCCCCTCGTGATTTTCCTCTGGTCGAGACCACCGTGTGAATTCACTCTTCTGTGTCCTTCTTAGGAATTGGAAAATGAATCAATTCGAAACGTTTCTGCCACGACTCTGAGCTCCCATTACGAATAATTATTCAAAAATTGCTGAAGCTACATACAGCAGTCAATAGATGGTAGGTAGAAATGGTAACTCCTCGAATTTAAATGGAAAAACGGTTAAAACAAGAATCAGTTAAGTTGAAAACAAATTTACACCACCATTATCATTATTATTATTAATACCCCTCCAATCGATTCAGCGTCCAGAATTTTGTCGAAAACGATATCCTACGTGCCTGGGCCTCTAAAAACAAAGATCCTCTTTAAAATACCCTAAGACCTTTTCTGGCGATCGGACTGCTAATTATTTGAGACCAACTAGGACCCAAACAGAGTCCATGTGCGATGTTTAAGACTTTTTTTGGGCATTTCAAAGGACGTCAGACGGAGATTTCCGATTTCAGAACCTGAATTCAATCTCATTGAATCGTGGAATCAATCTTTATTCCAATAAAGACGGCGATTCCTCTTCAATTCAAAGGCATGACATTTCCGATAGCCACACCGTTTGATGGTCTTAAAAAATGTCTAAAATTGCACTAACTTTATGGAATAAAATCTAGCACCTCTCATTCACAGAATATACGTAGAGTACGAGAATTCACGACCCAACCCACGACTACAAATGAAGAATTTGTACATAAACTGAGCGAATTGAACCTGACAATAGAGAGGAGTGTTAAATAAAATAAAGATTAGAGCATAATATAAAAAGTAAATTTATTCAACTCCAACTAGGGACTCAGAGGGCTACGGTCAATTAAGTGGACGACAAAAAGCCGTAAAGATGAAACGGTATTCACGGCTTGGGTCTTATCACAACGCCACACTCAGCAATTTCTTCGATCGACCCCTGAGATACCTACCAGAGGGGAAAATGGGAGTTCAGTTTAACTTCCTCGAGCTCGGGAAATAGCCGAGAAGGAAATCCCATGACCTCATCGATTCAAATGTTGTCAAGAACCTGACCTGATCGTGTTTCTGATTAAAATGTAAGAAACTTGAGGCAACTATCTTGTTTCTCTAAACAATAGACGACTCAGCCAATAAACTGTATTTGTATTAGACCCTTAGAGAATTATTTTCTCACAGAATAGTACTCTCAGGAGTTAATTAGGTACAGTTTATAAACAACAAAATTATTCAAAACCAACTAGTACATTGTAGTAACAATCTCTGATTCCTCCATTTTGCCAATTTAAAGTTCTGTCGTTCCTTTAATTTTTTTATGGAGGTTTTACCGTTATTATTGAAATATGTCTCTCTTTACTAATTAAAAATATACACCGTACCCTAATTACCCTGCCCCCTTTGGTAGCGATTGGTCCAAAACCGATTTCAGTGTAAAAAAAAAAAAGATAGCCCTACAGTTCAAGAACCTATACTTTTTGTAACACAAGCCAATTTAACTGAATATTTATGCGCAGCAGAATTCACTCAATTTTCAACAGAATTATTATGGCACCTGGAACACATTAGCCATGACCCAGGTGACGACAGAAAATTCACATAATTTAAGAATTTCTTGAGCTCCTGTACGAAATATCCGGACAAATGTTTACATTTTAAATCATAACCCCATCAACGGGATACATAGAATCCATAAAATACTTGAGGAGGTGGTAGCTTTTTCTGGTGTGAGATTTACCAAGCAAATTGCTTCCTCAAAGTAGACATGAAATTGACAACAAGCAGTATGGCTGACAACTGACAACATTCACCGAAGGCTAGTGCCGAATGCAAGTTTCAGGTTCATTTTTCGAATATGGCATAAAGCAAGAAGCTTCACCTACTTCAGAGCCAGTGATACTATTGAAATTGAGCTTATCATACGAAGCCGTACTGCTTGACAACCAATCTCTGCACCAGTTGTTTACAAACACTTGACAACTACAACACGATCAATCCCAAGTCCTCCCCACAATAAAGTACTATTTTTCCGCACTTTGGAATGGAGAAATCTGCCGAGGACGAAGAAAGCGGCCTCGATTCAACGAAAAAACGACTACGGCCACCAGATTAAGTCAAACAGAGGAAAAAACTTACCAAACAGATGAACAAGCGAATCGATGAGCGTATGAAGTCGAATAAAATGACGTCTCTACGGAGCGCTTTCTCAACAAACCTGGGTTTTCTTATCTACGGAAGAACAATTTCAAAATTTCAACTTCACAAAACCCGACTTAATTCTGGGAAGGGAAATACGTTTTATGTAGGGCACTCAGTGGGCATAAAACACGGATCGACTGACAGACGTTTTGTTGTTGTTGTATCGAATATATGAATGGCGGACACAAACCAAGAATTTCTACGGATTCTCCACAACCCGCGGATCTGACCCTGCTAGTGAACACCTTCCTGGCATCTATGCAGTGATGTTTTTAAAGTCATTCCCTCGTAAATAGATTGGGAAGTGTTCAAAGTATACGAAGGAGTTTAAGACACTTTACGAGTTTTCTTCTACTTCCAACCTCTCCTGCACACCTTTGACAGAGCTGACTATTAGCAAATTGATGTCTTTCTACACATTTTTGTGAATCCGGTACCACATTAAACGATTGGGGTGAATGCCATCAAGGATTGGACGGCCCCTCCTAAACTCCAAATCATGGGTAGCCTGAAGAAGCTCAAGCTGAAAAAAAGAGCTGCACAAAGAGAATTTTCGACTGGAATGATTACATCCTTATTCAGCGAACAGAGCAAAAGCGCTGGTCAAGCTTATCTCAGACCGATGTGAACGCGCATACCCGAGGCTGCCTTTGAATATGAAATAGTCTCACGGGTTTCCCTTTGCAGTTGGAATCCTGAACAGCCACTATCAAAACCAATTTGTCAACTAATTAGACCTTGTTTCAAGACAAGTAGTAGCATACAGGAATAATATAAATGTTAAAGAGCAACTTCAACGCCATTTTAAAATAAAAAGTCTGCAAATTCTTACACACGGGTTGGTTATTCCTCGAATCAGACGCATGGAGACTAATTTGAACCTCGGACCAGGCGCATGGAGATTCATTTCTTCAACATGGGGAAACAGTGGGTGTGGCGGGTCTCGGACCCATTCCAATCGATTCAGCGTCCAAGATTTAGTGGTTATTCAAGGAATAACCAGCCAAAATTTGACTTTCATCTAAAGGTTGTCAAGCCCAAAGCACGTCAGGATTTGCTGACCAGCATCCTGAATACTTCAACTGCTTCTCATAAAGCTTTCTCCTCCACCTAAAATCATCTGGATGAGCCTGGTGCTGATCTGTAATTTTAATGCAACGACAGGTTTTCCCCATAATGGCATGCCATAAACATTTTTTAAAACCTTAACGTCGAGGCTTTAACCAATAAAATTATATAATAAATAAATTCTCAAAACGTAACAAGTTCCTATTGTAGCGGTTTTGAAGACAATCAACAACTAATCTAAGAGATAATTGCGAATAACGATCGTTATTCTGTATGGCTTCCTTCACGGATGACGTTAGTAGGGTTTTTCATCATGTTCACTTACCTTTATCAACAAAATGAATATGAATAAAATTTAATGCGAAGGCTGGTTGTTCATTTGACCTCAATTTATTGCTGTCTTGTTCATCTTCACAAAGTTTGCCAATATTGTGTGTCACTGAATTTCTGAATATCTGAAAGTTCCCATTAATTATTGTTGTTGTGGTCCCTGCAATGAGAATGTTTAAACAGTTCGGAGACCAACCCTCCAAAACAACATATAAGTAATAATCATCCATTCGGTGTTTCCATTCGTGATCGGATTTCAAAAGATCGTTTTTCTAAAAAAAAAAAAAAAAAACTGGGGGAAACACAGAACGGATTTGTTCCAATCATTTGGCTGAAGTAAACTAACATTCATTATATTTATACAAAAGGTGGATCAAGGGCAACACAACTACTCGAAGAAGAAAATTTCCCAGAAAATAACCGGATTTGATACGCAGAAATCCGAGGTGGCATAAGAGAGGCAGGCCAAAGAAGTTGATTATTTCTTATTATCAAAGAAGGCAAAATCATAACAATCTGTGAGTTTTTGATAGAACTATCAACGACTAGTTTATTTTAACTTCTTAGCACGAATATTTCAAAAGTCAACAACTATTTACATAGTAAATCACAGTTAGACACCTGAGTCATCATCTTTTTTCGGCCTCCCGTTGTTTAGCAGCGTCAACGTCTTTCTGATAATCCGTAGAGACGTAAGTAAGGAGATCGTTGAGCCCTGAGAACTCAGTCCTGCCGACTGGTACCTCGTTCTTTGGAACTTTGGGCAGAATTTTGCCCATGCGAACACGAAAGTCAGCCAACTAGAAGGTCAACAGTAATAATGTTAGACAAAATATGAATAAATGATTCATGTATCAAGGAGTCATCATCAAAATACCAGTATCAACCGTGAGATGTAATAAGCTCACCGATTCAGCACCAGAAAGCTTCCATATTCCATAACATATAAGAGAGGTGCCGCTAATAGAGTAGAATGTCCCCCATTTCAGAGCTCTCATAGCCAAGTCGACGCCAGATTCGTCCATTTCGGCGACCCTCCGCCGCCTGGGTCCTCGCGCCCTGGCAACGACTGCTGTTCCTCGCTCATACATCTTAGGATCTTTGCGTTTGACGGCGGCCAAAGTCATGCAGAACGCCGATGCGGCTGCAACGCCAGAAATGGACCCAAGGAATAGCCCGGCTGCAACAGAAATGATGGATAAGGAGGAGAGCGTCTAGCAGGGAACGTCTGGGACGTTCCTGTGATGGATTCTAGAATAAAGAAATTGCCTTCAGAGAGTACTTGCAGGCGTACAGGAGGTTCAAAATAACCGAGCAGGAGACTTGGCAAAGAAGCTAGGTATTCCACTATTTCACTCAAGCTTAAGGAACCAATCGGAACGTTCCACTGCAATACGCAAAGAAGGGCATCATGCATGTTTGCTGCGGCAGTAGGAGGCTAAGAGAATCGGCCTGAGACAAATTATCTACCGTGGCAATACCATAACAAACGTCTGGATAGCTTCTCGAGGTGGAAGCTCGGAGTTTCTTTCCATGGACCTCAAATCAGCAACATGCTCACGTCTTTCGGACCTGTTCTGGTCAGCTAACTTATTTCCATTCAAAATGAGCTAAACTACATGCAGGTATCCACCAATGTAGCAATCAACTCTTGTTACGTACAAATGGTACATGTAGCATGTCAGCTAGCGCGCCTGCGATCGATGGATATTCAAGCCAATGGTCACTAATGCGAACTTAGTGTCTCACCTTTCATTCTTTCGCTGAAATTGATGAACCTCTTCGGTGGTTCGGGCGAAACAATGGTTTCGACAGCGGCATTTTCGTCCATCGTTGGCAGCCGAATTCTTTACGAACGCTTTACAGTCCAACTATTCGTCACTGCCGTTTTTCCTGAGCTCATACTTCTCAACTCAACGAAACTAAATCGTGACCGGATTCTGCATTTTGCTGACGAAGACCCGAGTGGCAAAATAGTGAAATTTTGAAGGATGTTTGTGAAGGTCGGAGAGCACTCCGGTTTCAAAGAACCAGATTTTTCAAGAAAGAGCCACACTAGATTTTGTCGTTGCGAGGTTACAGAGCTATAACTTCTTCTTGGTTTTCTCTCCTTCAAGCCTTCTAGATATTCTCATGCCGAAGTTCACGAGCGCGAGCGGTCATGCATGCATTAGTAATTCAGTTCATTAGAACAGAATGATTATTGAATAAAACTTGAATATGTATTGATGGTAAACAATTATTCTTTGGCGACGTCCGAGTATGGATTCTCTCAGTGTTGCTAACCATCATGACCCGTTTTCCCGGCGGGAAAAATAGAAAATACATTTACTG